>OZ020185.1:12574418-13776512 GCA_963971135.1 Stenus bimaculatus | reverse complement strand
CTTAATAATGGATTATATTCCAAAATTGAAGATAAGATATATTTTTCGATACCATTTATTCCGAAAGTTTCTTACAAAATTAAAAATATTTTGAAAAACATTGACGACAAAATTATAGTAACTTTTAAGAAACCAACAAATTTCCAAAATATTTTCGTTAAAAACAAAGATCCCATTAGTTGTATGCAAAGAAGTGGTGTATATAAACTTGTTTGTAATTGTGGTAAAGAGTATTGTGGACAAACTGGTAGAAAAATTGCAACAAGAATTAAAGAACACTTGAGCAGTATACAACTAAATAAAACAGATTCAAATTTCGCATTACACATTAATGATAATAATCATACATTTGACTCTAAAAATTTTTGTTCTATTTTGCATTTTTATAATAAAGGCAAAAAACTTGATTTGGCAGAAAACTTAGAAATTTGTTTTTCAAAAAGAAAAGACCTTAGCGTTAATGATATTATTAATTACAAATGCACAAAATTTTTTGATAAAATAAATTTATTATAAACTTATTATATTTTATTTTATATTTTACATCAAGATTTTATTTATTTTACTTTACTTGTTATTTTAGTTTATAAAAAGTTTATTTTTTATAGTAATCTTTGTGAAACAAAATTTAATTTTATTTATTTATTTACAATTTTTTACATAAGTCATTTTTGTTTGAATTTTTTAAAATATTTTTCAAGGAAATTTCTATTAATACTTTGTTATAGTATTATTTTTATTTTTATTTAATGTTTTATAGCCTGATGATGATCTAAGGATCGAAAATGCATTAGCTATTTTAATAAAAAATTGTATTTCAAATAAAGGCTACAATTGAAAAGAAATTGATTTGATTTTTATAAAAGAAATACATACACCATGGACAATTATATTATTGATTTATTATTAATTATTTAATTATTTTTTTTCCTTAGAATTTCAGGATTATATGAAAAAGAAAATAACAACTCCAATTCGAAGAATGACATCAATATTCAACGTCTTTAATAGAACAATTTTCATCTTTCCAGTTGTATTTTAGAAAAGACCAATAGTTGTAATTCAGAAGCGATAATTGTATTTCAGAAAAAAACAAATTATTTCAGAAAGTATCATTTGTATTTCAGAATCATAAATTGTATTTCAGAAAGCATGAAAGTATGATTTGCATTTCAGAAGTAATCAATTGTATTTCTGAAACATAATACAGGGTGTCCCGCAATAACATGGACAGACATAGTAGAACGGGTTTATCACCTCAAATTAAGATGACACTGCCCAAAAATGCTTCCCTGCAAAGTTACAGCCAGTTAAAGTTCACTTTTCAAAACCCACATAACTTTTCTCTCTATCAAGATATCTCGATAAAAATCGCCATAGGGGCTGCTTTTAAGTTCTTTATAATTTGGTATTGTGGTTTTTCCATTTCGCATTCATTTACTACCAGTTAACCTAAACTTAGAATTTAAGTTTTACCATAACTTTTTATGGTGTTGCTTTTTTTGCAATTTCAACTTATTTTCTCATAAGACAGATAATTTACTATGAAAAAGGTATACCTGTTAAAAATCGATAAATCTAATAGTTTTAAAGATAATCTCAATTAAAGTTTCATAATTTATTGTAAAGTTTATTTTTTTATTAAATCAAGTAGACCGACATTAACATTTTATATTTAAAAAAAAATTAAAACGTTTTTACGATTTTATCACACAAATAGAGCCGCTCTTTTGTATTTTTCAAACATCTTCTAAAATAATATTCAAACATACATTCTTTTAATAATGGTATTTATGCAATGGCCTACTTGATTTAACAATAAAAGCACATTTTTATTTCGAAATTTTAATTAAGATTATCTCGAAAACGATTGGATTTAGCGATTGTAAACAAGTATATCTTTTTCATAGTCAATTATTTATTTTATAGGAAAATCAATTAAAATTGCAAAAAAGTGACAACAGAAAAAGTTGTGGTATATCTTAGATTCCAAGTTTAGGTAAACTGGTAGTAAATGAATGAAAAATTGCAGAACTAGTATACCATAAAATAAAGTACTAAAAGTTAGCCCTCCTTGACGGTTTTTATCCAGATAGTTTCACAGAAAGAAAATTTATGTGGGTTTTTATTTTTTGAAAAGTGAACTTTAGGTGGGTGTAACTTTGCAGGGAAGCATTTTTGGGCAAAGTGTTAGAGGAAATTGTCATCTTAATTTGAGGTGATAAACACGTTCTGATATGTCTGTCACATTATTACGGGACACTCTGTAGTGTTGCATTCAAAGTAAATTTTGCTGCAGAAATTTTTGATTACCTAAATTACTAAAGTAGCTACATGATCGATTTTAGGGTGTTGTGCTGTATGAGCACAATCACCTACAACAATTATATCTTTGGCTTTATAAATAATTGTTTCTAAGGAAACTAACATTTGCTACATGATATCAGAGGTGGAAATTTGTAAGTCCTAACGTACCGAGAACAGTGGATTGTTTACTGCATTACTTTGGTTACAATTTTTGTCTCGTTCCCACATTATGAACGCTTTTATGTGTAAGAGAGAGATATAAAATATCTAACGAGTCAACTCTCAATTGAGATCAACTTAAAAACTTCAATGGGTTTAACTTTGGTGAATAAGTAGCTAAGGGTAATATTGTTACTGGTGTATTGTTATAATGCCACAGCACATCTCATAATGGTTCACGTGCACAATCACCGATAAAAACTATTAGCTTCCTCAGTTTTTTACAAATAGTCCTTTCTGAAATAAAATTGATTTTTCTGAAATGCAATTGATCCTTTCTAAAATATAATTGATAATTCTGAAATACAATTGATGATTTTTGAAATTAAATGGATTTATCCGAAATGCAATGGATGCTTTCTAAAATATAATTGATAATTTTGAAATACAATTAATAGTTTCTGAAAATAAATTGATTTATCTGAAGTACAATTGAGACCTTCTGAAATACAATTGGAAAACGTGTAGCATTATTTTACTAAAATCTGTTACAATTAAAAAAAATGTAATTTAGTCAATGTATCACTTTTGCTTTATATTTAAATAATAAAATTTAATATAATAAAAAATATGGTAACTATATGGATTAGTTTCCATCTGTAAACGGATTACCTTTAAAAAATAAATCTGACAGCATTTGCTCTTCGCAATGCCTAATAAAGTCATCATTAGCTGAGTTTTCTAAGGATTCAGAACAAGTCTGAATACCTTTATCACAAAATCTTTTATTTAAGTGATCCCAATTTCCATTCCTGATTACAGCTAAAGCCATTTCAATTTTCTCCTTATATTTATTATTTTTGCATTTTAAGGAGAGGACATTATCATGACTTTTAAGTAAATTTTCGTCCTTCTTTATAAGCTCTTGAGTTAATTCGACGACTTTTTGTTTTAATTGCTTTCTTGACGCATCATTTTGAATTACTAATGTTGTGTACGCTTCTTCCATTTTTTTCAGCTCGTTTTTTTGCTTCTGGACATCATTTTCTGCATTGTTTTTTAAGGCAGTGTACGTTTCCAATTCGCTTTTTACATTGTTTAATTCAGCGGTGAGTTTGTTTATGTTTTCTTTTTGATTTTCAATTTGGAATTTTAAAATAGCGTTTTCTGATTCAAGTCTTGATTTTTCTTTTAGTACCGTGCTGTAATCTCCGATGAGTTTCGAATTTACTTCTTCCGTGGAAGCGCTGAATCGACTTGGGGGTTTTCTGGACATCATTTTATAAACATAAGGTATAAAGTGTAAAAAGTTGGTGGTGGGTACAAGTGATTTATATTTCACGTTTTTGTCATGTTGACAGTTCAATGGCTAATTAATCACTCGGGGTGCCTAGTGCCAACTTAAAATAAGACACCCACATACGTGAGATAACTTCGGTTTTTTTGCCTATTTTCTGATGTTCCGTAAAATTTTATTGGAATTTGAAGTTCAAATCGAGTGTTTCTTGGAAGAGGAACGGATGGACCATTTTTAAAAAAATCGTGTTTTAAACTTTTTGATAGAAAATTGGAACTACTTCCCATTTCTAAATATTAAATATCAAATTTTCAGACCTTTTTTGTGGTTCCTTTAAAATTTTGAAATTGACCCCTCTTCGATGAAACCCTCGAAATGATATTTCTCAGCTTTACAAAACTTGTTTTAAGTGCTGTATTGATCAATAAATAAGAATTTTGAGAAATACCCTATATAACACAACAGACGCCCGAATACCAACCGAACACCAAAATCCAATCACTCCTAAACTTAGCGTAAGTATTCGTTTTAGATGACTGGATAAACATCTTAAAAAATTAAGAAGAACTTACGTGTAATCAAGTCTTTGCTAAGTTTTTCTTTGAACACTGTCGGTGAGATCGGCCATTACTGCTTTATTTTAAATTTTTATTCTATTATCTATTCTATAGAAAGAAGCACGATGTAGTTTGTAATGTTACTTTGGTGAAAATTAAGTTAAAACTTTATTTTTGGATTGATTGTTGGTAACAGCTTTAAATAGAAACTTAGGTATTTCTGTTACTTCTGCTTCTCTGTAAGTGTCTTTAATTCATATCCCAACCGAATGAAACATACAGCAAAAAAGCAAATATTGAACAGTGCAAATATGAATGTAAAAATTGCAAGGTCTAATGTTTGAGCTCGTATAACATATTTTTATGCAACCTATCTGGTTTCTAAAGACTGATTTTAAGCATTTGTTGAAACATCGATGGTTTTTCTGCTACCTCGGTCCTCGAAAAAACTAAAATTATGAGGTTCAAAGGACTTATTATATTTAAAGAAAATGTTATTTCTTTGAGTGTTTTTCCTTCCTTATATTTTATTTAGCCACATTTTGCAGTCGGCTTACTTCAACCACAAGCAACCTCAGTTTTTGTTGTTCTGTCTTCTTCGTTTATTTCAAACACCCTAGCAGATATATTATGTTTGCAAAAACCTGAAAGATCTACAATACATTACCAATAACCCACCGCATTACGTTCTTCATCAAGCTAAAATAAATTTAGGATTATGTGTACAATATTCACTCATATTCTTAATTTTTTTACTTGCAACTTCTCTGAATAGGGTTTTAAAGAAATTGACCATTGCCGAGTAATAGAAGCTGTTATTGTCTTATTGGTTTCTTTGAAACCCAATAATAGTCAGCATAAAAAATCTTTTCTTAATTTTTACTACTGTTATGGTAAAAAAATATTGGGGAAAATCCAAAGTAAATAATTTTCTCCATTATAGCTTCAGAAGAAAACTTCCTTAACAAAATTGTTTTATGAGATTATTATTCTGCTAAAGTACAACGCCAATAATAAGAAATACCAAAACTTCCTGGGAACTAGTTCTTGAACCACTCGAGTCGATGACGTATACAACTTTCGTGATTCTATACTAGGGGGTTATTCTCGAGTCACTCGACAAGATGTCGTATACGACATAACAAGGAGACATTCTCATTCTTGCATTTATACGACAATGATAGAATGATTGAAGTCGAATACGATATTATTTCGAGTGGTTCGACCATGAACCCCTTGATCGTTCAAATGTAAAATTAAGAGTATATCCTTATCATGTCGTTTACGATATTGTGCCGATTATTTCAAGAATAACCTCCATGATCAAAATCAAATCATCGTAGCAAAAATTGACTACGCCTAAAAATTTAAGCAAAGTTTCGACATAGGCTGAGCTTTAAAAAAACTACGTCTCTAGACGAGCTGGAAACCCTAGCGTAAATCTTCTAAACCTGATTTCTAAATCTATTCGAGATGACAAGGCTTTTATTGCGACACCTGAGTACGTTAGAATGGGGTTTTGTGGAAAAAATATATCTGGAAATAGGTGTTGATCTATTTAAAAATTGAAAGTGGATTTTATGGGAGTTATTAGCTGATAAAATTCTAGGTAATAACCATTATTCTAAAAATTGCTCAACATTCTTCTCGCGTTCGATTCGCAATATGAAACAAAACGTGCTTCCATGTATGGAGGTGTTAATCAAAAAACGAAGAAAAGAAACGGAAAATGTGTGCACGTGGAATACAATATGGAATGTAATAATCTATAAAGGCCGATCGGAACAAATAAAACATAATAGTTGTGCAATCTTGAAGAAGGCAGGCTATTGGGACGTGTAAAAAGGTGCGCGGATGCGAAAGGGTAACGCGAGAAATCACACGTGATTTTCATTGTCACGTCCGAGTGACATAGCTAATTCGGTAAATTACAGCAATCTTTGGGAATACGTGGGGCTTGTCAAGGGTCACCTTATTAGATATGGACGGGTTGAGGTCAGAGTGGCACGAACGTTCACAAACGTGTGTCGGGGTGACTGCCGATCATACCTAATCACAATTCCTTTGCCTTCTCTGTCATTACCAACCAGCGAAGAACATATTTTTATGCGGAATGACGTTACGGTTCAAAAAGTGAATTATGCTAACTCTGGGTCAAGGAAAGTATTAGTTGGAACGCTGTGACCAATTAGGAGTATTGATCAATTTTTGCATGTTTTATTGTATAGTCTTATTTGGAAAATAAGTAACTAATTTTGGGCAGCGTTCGATTTAAGGAAAGGAAATGAATTGTACTCTTCGTGTTTTCAATATTGGGGTTCGTTAGCGAAGGTGTGCCCGTAACAATATCGTGAAGCTCGATATTCGTGATCATAATCTGCACGCGCATCGCTTTTCTATATCGATACATATAGATTAATATCGCAGTAATCGCGGGCCTCTGATTAATGTGGCCAAAGGCGGCTGATTTCCGATCGATAAAGAGGATCAGAGGCGCCGCTCTCGTGTGAACATTGCGCCCATCTCTTCTGCCCGACTCGTGCTGCCACAATTGAGACTAATTTTATTTTTAGAATAATTTATTATAATCATTCCTAATGGTACCATGATATTCAATTGTTTTCCTTTCATGATTCAATCATGTCAATCAGAAAATTATAGAAATTATTACAAAAATACATTGACCACATTGGTACAATTACCTTTCTTTCATACATTTGTTCAACACCATTTTATGGCACAGATTATTAAACCCATAATATTGATTGTTATCAAAAAATTAGTACAATCAACTTTAGAATAATTGATGTAAGTGATGAAAGGTCATGATGCCCTAAAATTCAAAGGCTCTAATAAAAACTACCTTATGGGCAATTATCATAATTTTAATATCTTAATACATTTGATTCGGATTCTTTGCTAAGAGGTTTTGACTAAAAAGCTTTCGCAAAAACATTTTATAAAATACTTAACTTTGGCCTATCGAAATAGATCCCTTTTAGGCTGGTCGCACATTGGATCTGAATTCTTCCGATTTTCGATCGTCGGAATTCTGAGGAAAAGGTGCGAAGTATCCCATTTGTATTCAAACAACTCTGCGCACTTTATCGGCGGTTCAGTGTTTAGTTGATCTGAATTGTCAGAGGGTGATTTTCACCCCCTGACGCCCAAATCCAGTTTAAGGCGCCGTTTTTGGCATTTAATATCTTTTAAACAGAAAATAGAAATATATGTAGATATAAAATAGACAAGCTTTTTGGTGTTCAAAAAGGACATAGGGCATAGACAAATTCCAAAGTATAATTCTCTGAAGTTTTTTTATAAGGGTCAAAATCAAGAATTTTTATAGAAATTGAAATTAAAAGTTCGAAATTCTGATATAAATCGTGTTAAAAAAATAAGTAATGTATTTTTGTATTTTGTGATTGAAATTGTATAATAAAAAAATAATTTTAAATTAAAAAGAAAAATATTAAAAAAAAATTATAAAGGTTCTTCAATAATCTGAACATTTTGCAATTTTAAAAATTAAAACTTCTTAAAGAGTCCAAAAAATATTATTTCGAATCGAAAATTTAGTTCATAGAAACTTTTTAGTTCCTAATTAGATTACTACCTTAGAAAAGTTGCTGGAAAAAGTGAAACACCTTGGGTCCTAGCCAGATATTTCTTGACTTATTATCTCCAGTTAACCGTTGTCGGCCAAATTTTGCAACGCCCTATATATCTTGTTATTTTTTTATTTCTTGTTTTTTTAATTAAATTAAAAATTAATTCTTTATCAAAGCCTCATTTTCTAAAAATCATGTTTTAACATTTAAAATTGTAAAAATTTTGGTATTTAAAAAAAACTTTAATACATTTCTAGTAAATTTGGATATGTATTCTCATTATTGTGAATCTTGAATTTCCAAAAAATATCTACGAAAGGTGGCAAGCCGCCCCCTAATCCAAACTTGGGCGCCGTTTTAGAGTCTATACCCTGCTGATCGAAATTCCTGGCAATGTCACTAGGAAATATTGCGATTACGAGTGATCCCAATTTGATGGGATTTTCGGAAGATATTGCGTGCGAAGAATGGAGTAATAATATTATTATTTTTGACTGCGAAAAGAGTATTTGAAAGCGTTCATATAAGATCTATCCAGAATATTAAGGAATATTTTTTATTTTTTTTGGTTAATAAATGAAAATCACTGTGCGATATGAGTCATAAAAACTAGCATAATATGAGACTCATTCAGAGGACTTTATAAAATGAATTTACAGTAGAGATGAAATGTGACTGCCGTACTAGTTTTTCTAGTTTCTCCAATGGTACAAACTCTTTTTGACCTTGGATTTTCTAAATTTTCAGTTGATATGACTTCTGTCCTTCTTTTGCTTATTAGAATTCATTCCATAGTAATTATAAAAAATTACCATTAGCAAGGTAAAATCATTCTTTTTTATTTGGTAATAACACTAATTAAAAAGTAGATGATAATATGTTAAAGAAATCGCATAGTAAAAAATATTATTTTTTCAGTTATTGAAATTTTTTTTCAAGATTAGACTCGTTACGGTTATCTTTTTTTTTAGTTTTCTGAAACTTGTTCATATTCTTAACAAATCAGGTACAATTTTGACCATAGCTCTATCCCGTTACTTACTAAAACCTTCTGAAGTTTCTTCTATGAAAAGTAGTACTGAGCATAGTTTGTTAAATAGGTTGTACGGTTTCTCAAAAGGGGTAGTTTATAGTTTATCAATTCTGCTAAAAGTGACATCTGATGGAATGCCAAGTGTTTTATAATAATTTAACGCCTATCCGATGGTATCAAGCTTTCTTCAGAATGCAAGAAACACTAGAAGTAACTTCAGAAGGATATAGTAAGTAAAGCAAAAGAGCTAGAACTTCAATTCTGTTCTTGCTTTATTAAGAATATGAAGAACTTTTAGAAAGGTTTAAAACAACCTTAATGGTTCTTATTTTGGAAAAAAATTCAAAAACTAAAAAAAAGTATTTTTGCTTTAATTTTTTTTCTTTGCGATTTTTTTCAACATTTTAACAATTACTTGTATATAACTGTTTTCACCAATTGAAAGAGGATGTTTTTGGCTTACCAATGATAATTTTTTTTAAATCTCTACGCATTTTGGTCAAAAAGTTATTAGCTTTTTTGTGATTCTTGACAAAAATCGGTGATGTAAAATTCAAAACGTTTAAGCACTAAAACTAAAAAAGATAGATACCAGACACCCACTTTATTAGTGTTTTCTCGATTAAATTAGCTCTAGTTTCTAACCCCGACGTTTGGCGAACCACGAACGGAACACCCTGTATATCATACTATATGAGGAATTTTCATTACTACATTCTAGGTGCAAATCACCGAGTATTTAATTTAAAAGCAATCCAAAAGAATTTTGAAACTTCATCAATGAGAAGAATAAAGGTAAAAAAATCTAAAAAGGGAAAACTCTAATACTGTAGAACAAACATCGAATCTTTTTGCCTGATACTTAGCTTAAGTCTCTAACTCTCTAACCAATTTACATTGTCATGATTCTATCGACAATGATTATTGTATTGGTATCCAGCCTATTATGTATTACTTTCCAAGAACTTATCGAAAAAATCGGTCATCCCGGATAAGTGCTCATCTGGATCTGATGGTATTCCCAATTATTTACTTAAAAATATATGTATTTTCTTTACCAACTCACTTGTAATCTTATTTGATAGATCTGTCAGCGAAATGTCCTTTCCAACGTGCTGGAAAAGTGGTTTTAACAGAACTATTTTAAAAAAGGGGAAATAGACACGAGGTCACTAATTATAGAATTCATGAATTCCTAAAATTCTTGATAGTTTTGTATTTGTATTTTCCTTTAACCTTTAATTCTGAACCAACAATATGGCTTCTCAAAAAATAAAAAAAATAACAAACCTACCGATGTACGAAATGGATTTAATTGAAGCTCTAGAAGAGGGTTGTTAAATTGATGCAATATACACTGATTTCACCAAAGCCTTCGATAAAGATAATCATGTTGTGCTGATAGATAAATTATAGAATTTCGGTTTTAATACTTCTGTAAATGGACGAAGAGCTACCTAGATAACAGAACATAGATTGTAAAGATTCAGAACTTTTTATCTGAGAAAATATGGCATCAACAGGTGCTGTATTTATTCTAAGTTTCTTATATTTTCGGATGAAGTTAAATTTTATAAAAAAATAGAATCCTTAGAGGATACAAGTCATTAGCTAAATCTAAAAAGATGCCCTTAAATTACTTTTTCTAGAGGTTATAATAAAACACGGCGCTCTTATACCATGTGTACCCAAATTCTTCCTAATAAAGATAGGTGATTTTGGTTTAATTTTCAAAAGTTTATAACTTACATTACCTGAATTTGATGGTAAACTTTTCGAGTCCTAGGTTTTATTCAGAAAAAACTCCCATGAATCTTCAATATATCTCTATGGTTAGGTCAATTCTTGAATATGATTCCATAATTTTTTCACCGCACTACATTATTTACATACAATCAATAGAACGCATTCGGAATAACTTTCTTAAATATTATGCTTATCAGAAGTTTATCTGAAGCTATCTAAACTATCTAACGCTTCAAGAAAGTGGGACAATATTTTGTTCCTTCGTAAACTTATAGAAGGTCAAATGAATTGCCCTGCTCTTCTAAATGGAATTAATTTTAAAATAATATCTAGGCAGAATGCTACAAAACAAACTATGTAGGTAATTCCCCTTTAATTCACTGTCAATCATTTATAAACGACCATTGTAATATTGATATATTTAATCTAAAATGACATGAGCTGATAAACACTATATCTTGTAGGTGGAAGGTAAACCATCGAGTTGATGTCGGTTTAGAGTTGACTCGTCAAATATTTTCTATCTCACTGGTACTTACACAACAATCCATATGGGTAGATGTGAGACAAAAATTGTTACCATGAAAATGTAGTCAAGATTCATTACATACCTCAAAGGTGGAAGTCTATTACCTCAACGAGTTGATCTTGGTTGAGAGTTGACTCGTTAGAGATTTTATATCTTGCTCTTACGCAACTACGTATCCATATATGTTTATATGTATCGTCCTCTACAAACCCATATAACAAACCTTACAGATTTTTCCTGTAATAGATTTGCACAAAATTGCATCATTAATAGACGGAAAATTTTAAACAATTTTCTTCAATGACCTAAAACAACTGTGAAGTAGCTTAAAACTACAAAGAGTGTTACCTTGAAAATATTCATCAAATAATAATAATGAAAATTTTAAACTCTGTAATTCTAAAAACAAGAATATGCACCAAGTGAATGATCTTCCCCAACTTCTTAAGAGTGAAAGTTTAGAAATTAAATTTTTGATTTTCATAAATCTAATTACCAATGAAGACCAAAATATAAAACTAGTAGAATAATAAGATAATTTAGTTGATTCTGTATATCTGATGGATAAGAAGGAGCATAAGGATGTGGATGTGTTAATTATTAGTAATTTGTTACATCTCGGCTATAATTCAAAGATTTAATTCATTCTCCTTATTAACATATTTCATTCGTTGAAATTGGATTAGGAGGAAATCGTTTTAGAGAATAAGCGCGAGCAAATTAGCCAACAGATGTTAGATAAGTGCGTGTAGGGCGAAATTACAGTCAACACATTCAACTCAAATTACAGAGAGCACATACGAACAGACTTGATTTAATATTAGATCGCTGCTTTTGTGCATGTTTATAATCTTTTGTTGATTCTTAATGGACGTAATTAGCCTATAATCCGGGATCTGAGTCCACCTACGGAAAAGGCATTATTGCTTTGTGCAAGAGCGCTCTTTCAACACACAACTCTGGTTTCATATTTTGCGATGACTCATATTATATTACAAAGTCTAATAGTAATTATTTAGCATAAAAATACATACAAATCAAAATTTCAATCAAATTAGCCTCCACTAATTTTTATTGCCTTAAAGAGGATGTTAATTCTTAATTAGATATATAAAAAATAACCTTTAAAAACTGATTGAGTTCTAATAACACGTTTCATTAGGAGGAATCTTTACTCTACAGAAAGTCCGGGTGAAAGGATCGATTAATTATTTTATAACATTGTACAAACGTTTAATTGGTCATGATATGAGATACGTGCACTAACACACAATGTGCCTTGCAATTTATACTAAACAATATCGCTAAATAACAACAATGGGCGATCAACAACATCGGATAACCTCTACGACCATATCTTATATTAGACATGATGGGTATTAGTCAATTACCGTTTTACTTATTATAGAGACCAGTGGGACCTCCGACTTCTCTAGGTGAACCAATTATAACGATCGTGAACTTTGGTTTTCTAATAAAAAATGAATTATTCTCACGTTACTTAACTAAATAAAACTAAAAACATTAGCCAATAGTTTTTCCATTTAAATTAAATTAGGATTCACAGCAAATTTTATCTGACAGTATAATAGAGATGTAGCAACAAACAGCAACAATTTCGCTAATTTATTTAAATTAAATTAAATGAAAGATTTGTGTAAATAAAAGATTCCAACAATCCAACGTCACTTGTGATTGAAATTGTTAATAAGTGATGGATGCTTGCACAATGGGTGGTGTTACAAACCAGACTCCACCAACACCCTTCCGATCAAAGCACATTTATCATCTTCACACCGATATAACGCAATCAACTTTTTAAAATAAGACCAAAATACTTTAAATGAAAAATTACACCAAGCTGCAAGCTGTTTCACTTTTTTGAATTAAACTCCAAAGCAGATTTAGTCGAGCAATTTGCGATGGTCGTTACACTATATGAATATAATTGATTTTCTCACGGCTCAGCTCTCTAAGTGAGTATTTAGGTGACAAAAATGGCGTAATTACGCACGAAAAAGTGGAACTGCGTGAATTACTATTAGATTTTCTCACTTCTCTTTAGATGGATTAATTTATTTCTGTAAAAAGTCGTTTTAGAATTGTACCGGAACATAAAGAACTAATGACATGAATTATTATGGCATTAGAGGTCGCTTTTTATGATTACATACTAGACTACATTATTTTTAAATGAGCTCCCAAAAATATCTCATCCTAAATAATTTTTACGTATGGAAGTCTTAAATCACACATAAATATTACGAGAGTGATTTAATTTTTGTTAATTTTTTTTCAACTTTTGGGAATATGTCTTTGGTCAACCAGTATACCGAATTTTAAAAATGTTACTAAAAATCAAGAGGATTTCAAAATATTGGTTCTAGAACGCAAAGGCCTAGTTGTTGCAGCTCTATAAAACTTCAAGAACCTACGCTGGAGTGGAAACTGTGGCATATACACACATATGAAAAATAATTGGTTAGTTACAATCTCTTTGGGATTAGTATCAGTTGTCATATTGACAACTGGTTTTTTTTGCTGCAGCTAATTTTACCTCATTTCTTCGAGTTTTGGAATATTTATTTACTAATTTTTTTATGGTTGAATTGGCCACCCATTACGATTCTTTTGACTGGATTGTTGCGTCATTCCGTTAAACAGGTATTGTGTAAATAATTATATTATTTTACATGCCATGACTGGTACAGATTTACACCCTGGCGATCAATTTTGTGAAATTTTCAGTTGCTCAAATGATGTTTTTAGTTCATGTAGCAAATGTGGTATACTATTATGTTACAACCATTTTATTGATGATAAAGCATGTTCTAATCACAAAAATAATTCTTCGATTGATAATAAAAACAAATATAAAACGGCTTGTAATATTTGTGGAAAATTTTTTTAAAAAGTAAATTTACACATTACCAAAGCACATCCACTCCATAATAAAATTTTAAATAATTCAAATCCTAATCAAGACTTACAAAATATTCAAGATAGATTGGCTTACTTAAAACGTAACTTGAAGGTGATTAAAAGAATTCCTAAAAGAGCTAGACTCCTTTCGGCTGCTTCCTTGTCCAATATTATAGACCATTGTGTAAACAATAATTCTTTGGATTCTTGGATTGATCTGTTGTTATTTGCTTATAATTCTTTTAATATTCCTACCAAAAAAGCTGACAATAATGGTTCATTAACTTCAATTATTATTAGAAATTTAAATAAAGAAAGACCTATGGATTTTGCCAATATTCCTGTTAATAAGAAAAAAAGATATTTAGAGGAAGACCAAGTTATTAATCGAATAATGGGTAAAGTTTCTGATGGTGATTTATCAGGAGCTGTTAAATTAATATCTTCAAATGATTACTTTGCTGGCTTTGATAAAAATATTTATGAATCCCTTCTTAATAAACATCCTAAGTCTATTGAAAGCATTAATATTATGTATAGTAATAGCAAGATTACTCCAATACAAGTTACTACAAGTGAAGTTTTTTTAGCCATAAAATCTTTTAAGGGCTCATCTGGCGGATTAGATTCTCTCAGACCTTCACACATACAAGACATGCTCAGTTTTAATTCTGGTTCTTCAGGGGAAAAGCTTTTAAAATCAATTACAAATCTTTGTAATTTAATGCTTTCTGGAAAAGTAATTCCTGATATATGCCCGATATTATATGGTGCTTCGTTGTGTGCTTTGAAGAAAAAAGATGGAGGTGTAAGACCTATTGCTGTTGGAACTTTTTTTCGCCGCTTGGTAGCTAAGTTATGCTGTTCTAAAATTAATAAAAATCTTGGTAATGTTTTACGTCCTATTCAATTTGGTTTTGGTACTAAAGGAGGTTGTGAAGTTATTATTCATTCAGCTCGAAGATACCTTACCCAACATCCTGACCCATCAAATAAAGTTTTTCTGAAATTAGATTTTAAAAATGCTTTCAACATGTTAAACAGAAATACTTTTCTTAATCTGGTTTTTGATACCCTTCCAGAGATATCACCTTTTGTTTTTCAATGTTATAAAGAATCTTCTTTTCTTATGTTTGGTGAAGATTGCATCTTATCAGAAAGAGGCGTTCAACAAGGAGATCCTTTAGGACCAGCTTTATTTTGCTTAGGAATTGAGAAATTGACAAAATTAATTAATACTGAATTTAACACTTGGTATCTTGATGATGGTTCCATTGGAGATAACTCTGAGTTAGTTCTTGAAAACTTGAGAAAAATAATTCGAACATCAAACGAAATAGGCCTTGAATTGAATTTCGGAAAATGTGAACTTTTTTTCTTAGATGGTATAGATGAAGATATTTTTCAGAATTTTAACTCTATTGCTCCAGGTATTAAAATTACAAAACATTCTGAATGGTGTTTACTTGGAACACCTCTAACTGATACCGCACTTTCTAAATCTATCGAAGAAAAATCAGATTGTTTGAAACTTATGTGTTCTCGTCTATTGAATCTTCCATTACATGTTTCCTTTTTTCTACTAAAAAACTGTCTTGCAATTCCTAAAGTAAATTACCTTCTTAGATGTAGCCCATCTTGGCATGATCTTTCTAGTATTAATACTTTTGATAATATTATAAAATGTGGATT
This sequence comes from Stenus bimaculatus, assembly GCA_963971135.1. NCBI lineage: Eukaryota > Metazoa > Arthropoda > Insecta > Coleoptera > Staphylinidae > Stenus > Stenus bimaculatus. The sequence goes on along the minus strand of OZ020185.1, from coordinate 13,760,659 downwards.
AGAAAGAATCACTAACAATTAATTAACAGAAGAAATGTGGATTCAAGCAACGTTGCCTGTACGTTATGGAGGTCTTGGAATTCGCCTTGCTTCATCTTTAACTTTACCTGCTTATCTTTCTTCTTGTTATGCAACTTTGAAGAAAATTGATGACACTTTGCCTCCAGTTTTTAAAGATGTTCCTGATATTAATTTAGTTGAAGGTGAACATCTTTGGTATTCAAAAACCAAAAAATATCTTGATGCTTCTGAAAAGCGTATCCAAAGATCGTGGGATATTCCTCTTTTGGATATTACATTTAATGAATTTAAGTGTTCGTCTGATGATTCATTTAAAAAAGCACGTTTAAATGCTTTGTCTTCTAAAGAATCAGGTGCCTGGCTACATGCTTTACCAGTTTCATCTTTGGGTACCCTTCTTGATAACGATTCATTTAGAATTGCTATAGGTCTCCGTCTTGGTTCTTCATTATGTATTGAACATACTTGTTCATGTGGCTCGACTGTACATGAAAATGGTTTACATGGATTAAGTTGTAAATTTAGCGCTGGGAGATTATCTCGTCACAGTGAAGTTAATGAATTAATTAAAAGAGCATTGTCTTCTGCCGATGTACCATCTATTTTAGAACCGTTAGGAACCAGTAGGGATGATGGTAAGAGACCTGATGGAATGACCTTGATTCCTTGGTGTTTCGGCAAGTCAGCTGTTTGGGACTTTACTTGTGTAGACACTATGGCCATGTCGCATTTAAAATCTTCTTCTATTTCTTCTGGTGCTGCTGCTTTGATCGGGGAAAAAACAAAAATATCAAAATATAGAAACCTTGAGAAAAATTTTCTGTTTTACCCAGTCAGTATAGAAACATTTGGAGTTTGGGGTTCTACTGGTTTAAAATTCATTAAAGACATTGGCAAAAGAATAGAAAATTTGACTAAAGATCCTAGGTCGTTTTCATTTCTTGTTCAACGAATAAGCATTGCTATTCAAAGGGGAAATGCTGCCGCTGTTTTAGGTACTCTTCCTAAGAACAAGTCTTTAGAAGAAATTTATATGATACCTCAATCTTTTAAGAAACATTCATATTTTGATTCTTCCATAGTTCCTTCAATAGACAATTCAAAGGGAACTTTGGAAGTTGAAAGTTTGAATGATTTTTTAATTTTAACTCCGAATAATCAATTAGAAGTTAGCAGTTCTGAATTGATTATCTCGGCCGATAGTGAGAACATAAATACGATACCTCGACGTGCAGTTAAAAAAAGATATATTGTGCTTAATGGAACTGGTTCTACTTCAAAAAGGAACTATGATGAAGATGAAGAAGAGGGTTGTGATGATAAAGTTGAGAAGAATGATGTTTTAGAAGACCAAGATGTTAATTTGGAAGCTCTTGAGGAAAAAAGAACATTTAGATCTACCAGACAAAAACTTAATGATAGTGAGTCTGATAAACATGTAACTGTTAGTAGCAGAGGCAGAGTAAGAAAACTTACGGAAAGAGCTCGAGATCTTATTAAGAAATGAGAGAAATTATATTTATATTATAATTTTTAATTATTTTTACTATTTTTATTATGTATTTTTATTTATACTATCTCGAAATAATACTACATGGAAGCTTATTAGAGTTTTTGAGTCGAAACTTTATCTTTATTTATTTTTCCTAAGAAATCGTTTTGATACTATTCTTCTGGTCTATATAAACTCTCTAAAGGTAGAACCAGACCTAAACCAGCGTACTAAATGAAGCGTGGACTAGACTGGATACTGGAATCAGAAAAGTTTAAAATCAAAGAAAACTTATGGAATAATCTGTACAAATTTTAAATAAATGGTATGGCTAATGATGTAAAAATTTAGTTTACACTTATCCTTAGGTTTCAAGTAATAGGGTCTCCACACTATCCGATTTGGTCTGGCGGTCGGACGTAATTTGGTCAGATCGGAAGGTAAATCGTACCGTGTGGAATTTGAATGATTCATCCGACGCCGACGGCCCCACTATTTTGGGAAATTTTAATGATTCAAACCACTGCTAATTGCTCTAAAAATTGATGAGCAAAGTAAAAACCCACATATATTTTTATCAAATTCCTGAATTAACGTTATATTACTACATTTTCTTTCGATTAACCCATTAGTTTTCCTCTTATCCTCTTGTGTATCCATAGCTAGAGCCATAATATTAATTTGATGATAGCCTCTCAATGCAAGTATCAAAACTGACTTTTACTGCAGGAGGTGCGCGGGTGGGACAGGATAATCGGACTGTGTGAATGTGGTATACGATTTACGCAGCAATTCTGTTCAAATCTGTTAGTCCTTACTGGAATGTACCGGAAATATCCGTACGGTAATCATGTAAACCGTCCTTTACATGTAATGTTGTAATTAAAGCTCTTAACTTAACCCTGTGTTTTTCTAACCTCACAGCTAGTTCCTGTAAGAACTTACAGATTTGAACAGAATTGCACTATTAGTGCACGTATCAGAGCGTGCGACCAAATCGGATCGTGTGGAGGCACCATAAGATTATAAATCGGTCGCCTGAATACGTGCAATAAAAATATCCTTAAGCTTATCTTTGATCAAAGCCAGACTAAACTAATAATTCAAACTAAAGGGATGGAACTATTTGTAAGTCTTAGGACAAATATTCATTAGGTTTCCTATCACTTGGCAGATTTAAATTTGACATAACCATGACACATTTATGGTTATAAAATTTTTTGGTCTTTAAATTATGTCGAGTGAAGATATTGACTACAAGAAAATAATTGATGGTGAAATATTTAAATCCGTCTACCTCTTTCTGGAAAATAATAAATTTGAAGAATCTGCAAAAACGTTCATTAAAGAACTTAAAAGAATGCACCCGGCCTTATCTTTAACCCCAATAATACCAAGAACTGTAATTCTAAGATCAAATAATATAGAATCACCTCTAGAACATTCTGAAGAAAAAATTGTTATTTTCATCCCCAATAATTCCACCACAGCAAGCACCAATACGTCCCCCAAAACATTTTCTGATAAATCAGTGCAGTGTAATTGCTTGGAAGGTATTAAAACCAAGCTTTCGGATGAAAGAACTGTTGTAAATTTAGAGAAGACTTTGTGGAAATGGAGAAGGGAACATCTTAAGTTAATTAAAGTTACTTCGGAATTAGGACTTATCCTATGTGCTCTTGGAAAAAAGTGCGTACCTGGGTTATATGCAACTTTGGACAACTACAAGAATGCACTTAAAGATTTTTATGGGTACACCACGAAAAAATCCTTTAATGCCATCGAAAAATTTTTGGTAGAAATTAATAAAAATAAAAAATCAGTAAAATGCCAAACAACACAGGATATATGCAGTAATTCTGAAGATATTTTTCCACTAGAATATAAAACGTCTTTTAGGAACTTACTTGCTGATTTAAGTAGTAATTTTATTATGAAATCTGAGTTTCCGGAGGATTTCAGTACTTCGTGTAGTAGTAACATTTTTGAGGAAAATAATGAATGTGCATATGTAGTTAGAAATGACGATGGTGTAAAATTTTTGACGTAAATAACAGTTAGGTAATTAATGTTTTTGAATGTATATAGATAAATTATTTAAGAATAAAAAGTGCTATTAATTTGATTAATTGAAGATTCGTTAGTGGAGATTTAGATTCAAAAATATGAGTTAATGGTTGAGATGGTACAATGAAATTAAATCATAAATTAGAGTATGAATCAAGTGCCATTTGGCATATGAACATATTTAAAATACCGTAACACGTTGCGTATAGGAAAGAACGTAATAAGTCTACCCCAGTCAACATTAGCATATTCTTATCGGACGACATGCAGAGTTTCGAATTAACAGGTGATAAATGACTATTTACAAATGTTTCTTATGTAACGATCATAAAAACGTAAAACACAATTTATACTACCAATATTTAAATGAGGATAATTGGAAAATATTAGCGACTGATTCACATATTTCTCTTAAACATCATTTTTTATACTTAACATGCACTTAAGTTACCAATCCAATAAATATTTTATAATTTTATATCCTGATTTGCTAATGCGATTACTATTTTATAGCGACCTTCATATTTTTAATTGAGTTGAAATAAAAATTAAAGAAAATTTGTTATGCTAGTGAATTATTAGTAATTTAGGCGGTACGGGACATCTCCGAAGAGTTCCCACGACATCTTCTACATGACTATGATCTCTAATTACTTTGACACGTATTTATATCGATAGTGTATAAGCCGTTTACTTCCTTGACTATTGTTAAATGAATTAAGCTCTCTTTAGAAGTATTTGCATCATTGTTCCATCTATTGTGCATAAGATATATTACGTAATTAAACAATACAGTGCTGTTTTGCTGGTTTATTTAATTACACTATCACTATTAATAGCATAGCTCAAATACGCCTTGCTATTTATTCGCATTAGCAAAATAATACACATTTCATCTTTGGAATGATGTTTCACGCTGATTACCCAATTTATATTCCCTATTGATAATTGTTTTCTTAAGTGCTGCTTTCTTAACTAATTTTAGATTCATCCTCATTTTTTTTTCGTCCATCAAAAGAAGTGTAAAAAATGTCCATCATTTTATTTTTTATGAAAAATGTTTTAATGCAAATTTGCATTCCTATTAAGTTTTAATATCATTTTTTAATTTGTGATTAAAGTGTTGTAAATTTAAAATGTTAATGTTTACAAACTTTGACATATTCAGTAAAAATCATGATATAAAATATTCGCCCGCGGGTTTTGGTTTCAATGCAATTTTCAACACGAATTTAACACGAATGGTGCAATCCTATACGTACAACAATAGGATCAAATTAAAATGAATGAAAATCTTTTGATTAAGTGTAAAGCGTTTGCGCAGAGGAAAAGCTAACGCTTGAGAAAAATTTATTGCATTATTTAAACCGTTGTTAAAGCCACTAAAAATGCTATTTTTATATTATAAAGTACCAGTGGCCTTAAAACTGTGTGTAGCAATTCTTAAACATAATTTACTGAATTCTGTCGCAATTTAAATATGCATGCATGGAAAATGACATCTTTGATGCACAAGTGCGTTTATGTGTTAATATGTCAGTCGTTAAAATCGATTAAAAAATCGTCAACGCAGTGAATGGAAAAAAATATGCCTACTACTTATTAGGTAACTGCTATTTTGCATCTTGCGCAAAACAAAAGGATGAAAAATAATAAATCGAATACTGTTACTTAAATGAAAATGGCCCCTTTGAAAAAGTGTTGTTTTTTCATGTAATCTATCAAATAAATTCGAGACCTTATCCCAACGAAGTACTTTATGGCTACAAAATTATTTAATTTGAAAGTTGAAAGTCTTCAAAATGGATAACTGTACAACCCAGAAGAAGAGATGAATGGATTATACCATCCAACGAAAACTTCACAAACCCTTGTTTCTGTATTCAGTTTTGGAAAAAAGCAATAAGGAACAAAATGCACAAAAATAAAAAGTAAAAAAAAAACAGCTTTGCCTAGTACTTTGTTTTTAAAATTCGTGCGAAACTTATGAAGAAATATTTTTTAAATGTCATTAAAATATTTCATTCTGCAAAAAAAAGACTTGGTTATGTTTTAGTTTGAAATAAATTCACAATCTTCAGAATATCGGTGGATTCTGTTATCTTACGGTAAAACTTGTTCTAACAAGTAAATAATCAGGTAAAACTAGTTTTAACTGAAACTCTCAGTTAAAACCCGAAATAATGTTGAAGATTAATTTATTCGGGTTCTTACTAACGAATTAAGTTTTAGTTAGTTTGCGTTTTAGCTAGTTAAAACTAGTTTTAAAAAACATCTTTAGTTACTTCTAGTTTCGACTGGTTAAAACTAGTTTTTACCCATTTCGGGTTTTATTGGTAACATATGTATACATATTTACAATATTCAAACAATATACCGCAGCGCTGCGGGTAAACACCACCAAAAAATTTCCAAATAAACTTTTTCCATCGAACTTAAAAACATCCTTAGAAAACGTGTAAAAACTTATTTTTTTAAGTTGATAAAAAAGAAAAATAATAGTAGTATAGTATCATAGCTGAAAGAAAGAGACTGTTTAAAAAATTTAATCAAAAAATCGAAGAAATGAATAATAATTATTATAAAGCACATGGTTTTAGGTTAAATAACTTCCCGGAAAACTAGAGTGGTGAAATCCAATAATTTTCTTAATATTAAATATTCATTTTTCAATCTTATTAGAATAAACGACCATTTTAAAAAATTTAGACAAATTAGAGATCGAATGTAATGTCTGAAAGAGCGTTTTCAGCATCGTCACAAATTTGCACAAAAATTCGTTCCATCTAAATGACAAAACAATAGATACACGGTATTAATACCGGAATCCCGCTATCTAAAACTGACATACCGAAATATCGGAATTATTTTTTTGCCTGTGGTATTATAATCCCTAAAAATCCATAATAAAAATGTATTGTATAGGGTGATACAACGAAAACTTAACAAACGTTAATATCTGAATATCTGTCATCCCTGAAAATATAACTTTTCCAAAAATGGAAGTCACATCACAGGGTGTTTCTAAAATGGTGATCACGGCTTCGTGTGCCTCTACTTCAAGTAAAAAAAAGACAAAAAGTCTATATAAACATTCCAAAAGTCTAAAACTCAACTATTTCCGAGGTACAGGATGTTGAAATTTCGGCTAAATTAAAATTAATAAAAATTTTGGGGATCCCTTTTTCTAATTTATTGGACACGCCACTGCAAAATGTTAGAGTTTTGTTTCGATTTTTAAAATCTTCATTCAATTTAGCACCAAAAGTTCGGGTGTTAAATTTTGATAAGCTTAGTGGTAGTTCAGTAATTTTGCGTTTTATAATCCAGTACCTTTGTTAAAATGAAACTAATTTTTTAAATTTTAAACAAATTAAATTAAAATAAGGAAACTTCAAATTAAAAATTCATATTATGAAATTTTGTTAGTGTGAAACATATAATTTATAATTTTAGAAAAAGTTCAAAATAACCGCCCCTATTTTTTATAAAATTTTAAATAAAGTGTTTCTGAAATGTTGATTTATTTAAAATGCCAACTAAATATCTGACGAAAAGTTATCAACTTTAATTCTGTTTATTTAATTTAAATTTGTTAAAAACTTTGAATATAAGTTTGATTTTTAGCAAGTTTACTGGACCATAAAGCTTGAAATTACAGAAATCCTATCAAAATTTTACAATTGTACTTTTTTGTGGTAAATTGAATGAAGATATATTAAAAAACCAAACAAAATTGTAAAATTTTACAGTAGCATATCAAATAAATTCAAAAAAGGGCGCACCTTGATTCATTTTCATGCCACCTTGGGAAGTACTCACCCTAAAATTTTCATTAATTTCCATGCAGACGACTCAGAAAAAATATATAGTAAAAATAAAAATAAATTTCAACACCCTGTATCTCGGTAAAACTTGGGTTTTGCACAACAATAAATATGGACTTTTTGATTTATTTTTACGTGTAGTTTAAGAACACGAAGCCGTGACCATCATTTAAGGAACACCCTGTATAGAAAAACAAGATTGTTTTCAGAGGGGCAGATTTTTTAACAATTACCCCTTACATACAATCACCTTCATAATTTCAAATACAAAAAAGGTTACTGTATTATATTTTTATGCATTTAAGGTTTTATTTTATTTTATATTGATGAATATCTTTTTCTTACCAAATTTAATTTGGCAACTTCACAAGTTCAAAAAATATCATAGAAACAAAATGTTTTCACCAAAAAAAAAACATTAAAAATTACATCTTAAAAAATTTCCCATTTAAAAGTCATAATTTTGGCATTTTTTATAAAATAAATAAACTGTTCTTTTTAGGAATTCCAAAATTCTGGGGCTTAGTTTAAAATTTAATAATTTTATAATAAAATAAATTTAAAATTATTTTTGTAATTATTGTTTGACAGGGTGATCCTAAGGTTTGGAAACGGGTTAATATTTTTCGTGTTTAATATTTTTTAGAGAATCTCTCGGACAGGTCGGTTTTTATTTTATACAGGGTGTCCCTGAATAACTGTGACAAATTGGGTTGTCCGAAAATGCTTACTTAAAAAGTTATACCACTTCAAAAATTTTCAAAAAAAAATAAATATTACAGAAGATACTCATTTGAAATTTTGGCGATAGTTTTTTTTACACATGTATACACCTTTACGATCAATAAAAGTTTTAAGAATACTTTCAGAGGCGTTACATTTGGGGGGCTCATCAACTATTTTTTAATAAAATCTTTGTTTTTCTTTACTTTTTTAATATTTTTAAAAGTACTAAAATAATCCTTGATCAATGTTCTACAGAAAAGGTACTCTTATAAGTCGCTTTGTTTCAGAGTTAAAGTAGATTTTGTAATTTTTAGCTAAATATACAGGGTGTCCCGAAATTAAGCGGCCAAACTTTAGGAGGCGATTCTACAACTGATTCTAAGAAAAAAACTTCCTATAAACATGTGTCCGATTTCGCTTCCTAAGAGAGCTACAGCTCTTTAAGTATTGTGACCAAAACTAGGTTTTTTGTCATTTAATTGAAAACGGTTTGTAATAAAGATTTGAAATTTGGTGTGAAGATTAATACGTTTAAGATATAACTCCCTAATTTTTTTCAGATTTTTTGAAAGTTTTCAAAAAATTTCAGAGCTTTCAAAAAATCTGAAAAAAATTGAGAAATTACATCTTAAACGTATTAGTCTTCACACCAAATTTCAAATATTTATTACCTACCGTTTTCAAAAAAATTAGAAAAAACCTAGTTTTAGTCACAATAGTTAAAGGGCTGTAGCTCCCTTAGGAAGCGAAATCGGACACATGTTTATAGAAAGTTTTTTTCTTAAAATTAGTTGTAGAATCGCCTCCTAAAGTTTGGCCGCTGAATTTCGGGACACCCTGTATAAAGTTAAAAAACAACATGAAAGTAATTTTTTTTTAAATAATCAAATTTGAATCTAACTAAAAAAATTGGTTAGTAATTTTAAAAAAAATAATGATGATGTTACTATGTCAACATTTATTACGTCATTAAAATCAGGTTTTGATAAAAAGATATAATTTTTATATTAAAAAGCGACCTCTCTCCAAGTCTTAACCAGTTTCAAAATTTTAGTACCACCCTGCATTTTTGAAGTGTAGTAGGGGATGGAGTAGTAGGTCTTTCAATAATTTTCATAATTGGCCTTTAGATTTTCCTTTCTGTATCTTTAAGGTATGAATTGTTATTTAACTGAATTTATAAGAGAAATTTCGCAGGTTGTTAACCAACTAACCGTTGCTCAATTTATTAAGTTATTATAGGAATAAAACTTTACACATCGTGCGTTGTAGTCAATGACAACTTCATATTTTCTCTTCGTATGTATTTATTATTTGTATTTCATGCTCATGTAGTTGCACGACAATGGATATTATATGCATTTGTTGTAATCTAATAAGTAACCAACGGAAAATGGTTTATAAATCGTGGACATGTCTTCAGCCTGTAATTATTTCATAATTTTATAAATTGTCGATTTATTATTACGAAATTACTTACCAATTCAGTACTTAATCACAATCCCTCTATTAAGTAACTAAAAATATTATCTTACCTTAAATACCGCCTTATCTCTATATATCAAAACAACTTATTTAATTATAGAATGTATAAATGTATTAATTACCTTCTGCATTTAATTTATTTAAATGTCACAAGACGTAACAAATAAATCTCAAGAAAATACAAGATTTATGGACTTGGTTTTATTAGAATTTAATAAAATGTTATTATCTATCTCTATCAAGTGTGAAATCTGATAAATTGGAAATTTTATGAGTATATTATTTTGATTTTAAAATATTCCATTATAGATTACCATATATGTGGTAAACTTTTAATATCTTATACTTAAAGTATGTTGAGGTTTAACAAAAAAATGGGTTATTTTCAAATTTGGATTTATAACACAAAATTTTGGAAATTTTTTTGGACCTCAATATTTCTTTTGCACAAAAAAAACCGATACACGACCCAATTCAGGTCGGGTGCTAAGTTCTTACCGAATGGAGGCTTCTTGCCAACCAAGTTGGGCGGTTGAGTGATCGACACCATCCGACAACCTGACCAAGTTGGGTCTTGTGGACGCTGATTCCGATCAAGTTGGATGCTTCAAAGAGCCATATATATGACCATTTTTTTCTTTCAATTAACCCTTTATGTCCACTTTTTATTCCTCTTTTCTTCTTTAGCTATTGATAATATAATAACTATATATAACGTTGGCGTGGATCTGCCCAACCGACCACCCGACCAAATTGTATCATGTGTAGGTTGAGACCAATCTTTCGTAATCTTATCTTTTTTTTCCTCCTAATATTTTATCCCCGAAAACTTCATTCTTATTTATTCTTAATTCCAAAGGATAATTGGCATGATTCTATAGAATATTTAGAAAACCAACAATATTCGTTGTTTTAAAATAATTGATACAATTGGTAAGTGGTAATAGTGTAGTTTAAACAAATAGTGACTACTGTAAATGGATGTAATAACAAACAAAATCCGGATTAAAGTGTTTAACCAATTATAAATAACGGATATAAGAATTTATCATAAATTAGCATATAATTTAATTCCTAAAGTGTAGAATTCTCGTAGCGTGTCAATTAGGCAAACAATGAAAAGTGCCAGTCAAACTAATACGTGTAATTCATGCTTTTTTTATTATGTAAGTCCAAGACTGTTCTATATAACATATTGCGCAAGACGCGTGAAAAAGGCGCACTTATGCGAGGAAAGATGTGCAAGAGTAGGACGTCCGATCTATGGGAATCCTAATGTTCTCATTCTTGGCGGAATTGGAACGCGAAGGACCTTGAGCCAAACTTAACCATGCGACACGCGCCCACAACAATCGTTTCGTGTCTGTCTTATCATGCGATATGGTTCATGTATAATTATCCTCTAGCATTGTTTCTCTATGTGCAGATTTTAACTTTGTAAATTGTGTCGTAGTTTACGCAAAATTCGCTTTTAAATGAAACCTAATGCAATCCCCATTAACAATTAACACATAATGCCGTGCACTAAAGAATGCAATTTATTCATGACTCACTTGCAATTTCATTAATCGTGCTCAAATTATTTTTATTTAATACAATTACATTTTATTTTAATTACGGATTTTACACTCCTTTTTATTTGCAACAAGGAAACCCCAAAATTACACCACATTATGATAACTCCAAGTTACACAACATCTTTACTTCAAAATTTGGAAGTAAGAAGTTTCTTGGAAAAACTCCATCCTTGGGTAAAATTCATCATAGGAAAATTTATAAATAAAAGATTCTAATTCAATGTTGGAAAGCCATTCTTTATGATTTGATCCTATTTTATATAAAGTAAGGAAATGCCTCATTGCAGGAAACATCAGTTCATTGAAAATTTGAGGAAAATTATGTGCCTGAAAAATACTGTATTTATGTTTGTGGTTTCCCACCCAAAGGACTACACCTTTTGATTGGAAAAGAGTCCTTTGGGTGGATAGAGTACAATTGTGTAGTTTAGAAATGATCAATTGTATTTCAGAAACCATGATTTGAAAATTAGAACTCGTCAATTTAATTTCATAAGGTATGATTTGTATTGCAGAAATAATCAATTGTTTATATTTTTGGCATCATCAAAAATTGTTTTTAAGTAAACCAACACCTACCTCATGATACCAGGAGCCATGATAGGAGAAATCCAAAAATTGTCTTTTGACAATACTGCTTTAATTTTAGAAAGTTTATTTCAGTTGGGTTTCACATTGGCGAATAAGGACATAACCGTACTATTATTACTGGTGTAATGCTAAATTGCCAAAGAACATTTTTGATAAATTGTATGGTGTATGTTGTATGTGTCTGCTGTGGTTCACTTGCATATTCACAGTTAAAATCTCTTAGCTTCCTCATATTTTTACAATTGGCCCTTTCTGAAATGAAATTGATTTTTATTAAATACAATGATGCTTTCTGAAATACAATTAATTTTTCTGAAATACAATGCATGATTTCTGTAATACAATTGATGTTTTCTGAAATACAATTTATGCTTTCTGAAACTAAATTGATTTATCTGAAATAAAATTAAAGCTTTCTGAAATACAATTGATGATTCAAAAATACAAGTGATACTTTCTGAAATTAAATTGATTTATCTGATATTCAATTTATACTTTCTGAAATGCAATTGGAAAAGGTGTAGTCGTGTTTGTGCTTTCTCTTAAATTTAAAAACAGGAAAACAGAATAAAACTGAAAGAAATCTAACTCTATTTTCACTTTTACTGAGAGGACAGGATACTGTTTCAATCTGTTTTTGTTTCCAGTAATTTTGAATTAAGTTTTCAGTTGAAGTCGAGAAACTGTAATTATGTTTCCGGAGGATGATTTCCTTTGCCTTAAAATAATGCCTCGCTCCAGAATTCATTCTTTTTGGTACTGAGAAATTTCGTTCTTTAATTATGTTTTAATTTCTGAAGAATTTATGTCAAAATTGGAAAAAAATTACCGAAATAAAGAAAATGTAATATCAGAGAGTGAGGTGAGATGGCAAATGGCAAATGTGTCGCCTTAGGGCGGCACTTTTTAAGGGACAGCATTTTTAGAAAAAATGAATTATAAATCGACTAAATTTGACCCGTTTGCTTCAATTTCTAGGCCGGGGGCGGCGGAAGCACCATATTTACATCAATTCTATGTAAGAAAAATTTTCCCAATTGGAAAATCACAGTAATATTTTTGAATTTTTGTGTATTTCATCGTTAGTGAATAGAGTTCCTAAGTCTATTTTTAAAAATTGTCAAAAATTGCACACAAGTCAATAATAATTCCTATATAGACCCATTCCATTTATCTTATGTAATTATTAGCCCAATTTTAAAAACTGAAGGAAATGTCACCACTGCAAATGTTAAATTATATTAAATGTTCCAAATCTGTTCATAACACTTACAATTATTTTCACTCTACTGTCACGGTTGCTAGTGGAAAACGTTCCTTGTCAAAATTAAAATTTATCAAAAATTATTTACGTTCATCCATGTCGCATGAACGTTTTACGATATTGGCGATATTATCAATTGAACAAAAAAAATTTAAATTTTGATTTTTGATGATATTAAAGATTTAATTTTTTATTATTGATATAATAAAATTTTAACAATAAAAACATGTCCCTAAAATTTTCTTAGAAGAGCGGCAAAATTTTGATTTGCCTCAGGGTACCAATATATGATGCGCCGGTCCGTGTAATATAGCAATAAAAACAATTAAAAATGATTAAAAAAGCTAACAAACCTAATAAAATAATAATGATATTTGATAAACAAGCAAATTACATCCCATCAAATCAATCTGTAATGCCTGGAGTGTAGCCTTTCCCGCATATTAAAGAACACAATAAGAGTTATGTTGTATGTTATAAGATACAGGTATAGATGAAGCTTGAAGTTCTAATATTTACGATAAGAATCATTACGGCTCGCCTCAAGTCAGTATTTAGTAAAATCCCCGTAATTCTACACCTATTACTAAGATAATCAGCACGCATCTCCGAAGGGCGTGGACTACATAATAACACGTGACGATCAGAAAGGACATGCTTCGTTTTCTTATCCATAATCCACAAAAACGGTTTTTACTTTTAGCGAGTTGTTATTGGTTGTTTTTTATTTTAACGCCAGAATAATTATTAAGATTATTATCAATAATATAATTATAATAACTGCAAAATTAGATACCACGAGTGTTTTTCAAAAAATATTTCATCATTTTCATGATTAATAAAATACTGTATTCATTTGGGTTCCATCAAAATGATTTGGCATTATTTAGAAATTAGAGATAATTTTAATGACATAAATTATTTCTAAAGATTCGAATCACTATTAAAATTTCATTTTTAATCGAAATTTCTTCTCTAAATTTACATAATCAAATACCAAATACCGAAAAAGTATGTTAGGTGAGTTGTTATTATGCTATCCATGTCTGTAAAATAAAAATTTGTATCAAAATAAAATTTCTGCTAGAAAATTAAATATTTAAAAATAATTTTCAATTTTTGACATGGCCCATATTGAAATACTTGTTTAGGTCACAATTATCTATTTATCACATTGATACAATTTGTACGACTTTTACCAGAAATAAACTTCAGCAATTTTCAAACTTCAAGAATTTTGTAATAAAACTTCTATTTAAAAAATCACTTGCAAATGGTTTAAAGTTTAATACTTTTCAAATTTTGTCAGAGTTGGGTAAAATACTTTTTTGTTTTATTTGAAATACTTTCTATAAAATGCTACACCAAAAAAAGTATTTGAAATAAATCAAGTAAGTGTTTGAAATATAAAAAGTATTTGAATTACTTCTTTATTATTTGAAATACAGAAGAAATTTCGAGATACTTTTGCTCTAATGAAATCATTTACTCGTTTAGCACTAAATTCAACTGGGTCACCCAACACTCAACTGAACCCAAAATCAAATACCAAAATCATAAAAAAAAATAACAAACAATAAACATATGCGTTAATCTGTTTTTTCTACGATCGTGCAAAATTTCATCCATTCTTGCACGAATGCCCAAGTGCAAAAAAGCATGACTTAAAACTGATCATAAATGAAAAATTTCATAAATGAAAAATGTCAATATCTGTCATTAATTTTATGTTTTATGGAATTTTATCATTTTCAATGGTTGATGATTATCGATCGTATAAAAAATAGTTCATTTGAAACTTTCCACATCAGAAAAAATAGTATATGCAACTCGTGCAAAAAGTATATTTGCACTTAATGTATTGTCCAACCTACGGTCTCGACCTACGGCCTCGTTGTACAATTTTTACATCGCGTGCAAATATTATCCACTTTTTATACTTAAATGTGCATAAATAACTATTGTTTGTCTATTTCTTTAGCTTTGTAAAGATTGATATAAAAATACAAAATTGTTTTTATAAAATCTTAATTTTGTTCTCGTTTTATCTTGCAACTCTTGCTTGATATTCAATTAAAAAATTTTGGAATAAAATTGCATATAGTATTGTGCAC
Source organism: Stenus bimaculatus (assembly GCA_963971135.1). Classification (NCBI taxonomy): domain Eukaryota; kingdom Metazoa; phylum Arthropoda; class Insecta; order Coleoptera; family Staphylinidae; genus Stenus; species Stenus bimaculatus. The sequence goes on along the minus strand of OZ020185.1, from coordinate 13,745,495 downwards.
AGCAAAATGTATTTCTTTCTTCTTGTATATATTTCTTATAATTTATGAGAATGTTTAATTTTTAGTTTCATTTCATCCATTATCTTGCTACTAAATTCAAAGATTTAGAAATCAAATCAAAATCTTTTTAAACATAAAAATTAGAAGTTACATTATTTCTTTTAGTTTATGAAAATATTCTGAGCTTTTATGGACCTCATTTTAGCTTCTAACTGCTTTTATGCCAGTATTTATTTTTTATACTTATTTTCAACTTTTGGTTTCACTTCAAATATCAAGAATTTTATAACAAATTTTATTTTACTAATCAATGTTTGGAATAGATTTTTACTATTTAATCAAACTAATTAAATAGATTTTCAGGTTTTTGTCTTGTTTTGTCTTCTAACTTTTAGCATATTGCTAAATTCAAACATCTTGGTATAAAGTTACATCTTTTATTTAAAAAAAAGTCGCTGTTGTTGTCAAGTGTTAACCCAGCCATGTCTTCTTCTTTGTTGTTACCTTCGAAAATTATTACTAAAATTGAATTTTATATATCAAAAATTTGAACAAAATTTCCACTTTTATTTTATTAAATAAATTCGGTATTTATACGTGCTACTTATTCAAAACTTTTAAGCATTTATCCTCATTTATTGATTATTACAGGTTGTTAAAATCAAAAACTTTGAAATAAAATTCCAACTTCTTGATAAATTCAAAATGTTTTCTTGTAAATATACATAGGTATACAGGTTGTCTACGGTTCACCCGTTAACCTTTGAAGAAGTGATTCTAGAGGTGAAAATATGTCGATTGACAAAAAATCATCCTAGTAAAACTTTCTTTATAAGGGAGTTACGGCCTTTTGAAGATGCTACCAAAATGTGAGTTTATATTATAGTTTTCAAAAAAGAACTAGTTTTATAATTTTTTGGTTGCTTCTAAAGGGTAGTGTTGAAGATAAAACTTTGCAAGGGTTAAATCTCAAAGGATTTTTCTTTCAAAATGATATTTTTTATTTAATTTTAAACAAAAAAGATACTCTTTCTATAACTCTAACTCGATATGGTGGTGCACGGTGCACCGTTTACCCAAAAAAGAAAAAACAAAATTATAAAAATTGTTCGAAATTGTCACCCTGATGTTAAATACTAGCTCTGTGTAGCTATTCACAGGCTTATTTTTGAAGTCTTATATTTAAACCAATGTGTATAAAAATTTGATGTAAACTGTTTGCTCTGTTTGGAAAAAAATGCGTAAAAATTCACATTTTAACAGCACCTTCAAAGGGCTGTAACTCCCTTATAAAGAAAGTTCCACTAAGATGATTTTTTGTCAGTCGGCTTATTTTCTCCTCTAGCATCACCTCATCAAAAGTTAACGGATAAACCGTAAACACCCTGTATATGTAATATTAGGCATTTTGTCAAAATGTCTAGGTAATTTGTAAAAGGCCAGCAAAATGGGTAAGCAAGTGACTTTCTCGTGTTTTGACTAAGTAAATCATAAAATACCGGGAGAACTAAAGGGTCAGAATAAAAATGACTGTATGCCTGCTTATTTTCAGGCATTTTATTAAAATGAACTTGTCAAAACGTACGTATTTTGAATTGAACATCAAACAAAGTATGTAACTCTTATTAAACAAATATGGATTGTCATCCATTTGGAAACTTTTAAAACAAGCACATCTTTTTTACTCCATCGTTTAGTACCAGAATTGCAGGTACTTTTTGTTTTGACTATGTTATGCAGGACAAATTGTAAAATGCCTAAGAATTGGCAAGCATAACGAAATTTGTATTCTGGCATTTTAATTCTGCCGGTATTTCATTATATGTCTAGACAAAACACGAGAAAGTCACTAGTTTACCCATTTTGACGTTTTTTTATAAATTACCTAGGCATTTTGACAAAATGCCGGATATTCCATTATGCCTACGACCTATACATGATATTGCTAAACATGTGTCTCTAGCGTTGGGAATTGACTTTTTAACCAAATAATAGGTAAAAAGTAGGAATATATTTTTCTTAAAAATGCCCTATTTTCCATGTATACAGGGTGAATCCTGTAATAACGTGGACAGACATAGTAGAACCGGTTTATTAACTCAAATTAAGATGACAAGTTCCTCTACCACTTTGCCCAAAAATGCTTGCCTGCAAAGTTACAGCCAGTTAAAGTTCACTTATCATAAAAAAAATCCACATAACTTGTCTCTCTACGAAGGTAACTCGATAAAAATCGCTAATTTGGTATTGTAGTTTTGCCATTTCGTATTCATTTACTACCAGTTAACCTAAACTTATAATTTAAGGTTTACCATAACTTATTTTGGTGTTACTTTTTTTGCAATTTCAACTTATTTTCTCATATGACAGATAATTTACTATGAAAAATTTCATAATTTATTCTAAATTTTTTTTTTATTAAATCAAGTAGGCCAACATTAACATTTAATATTTTTAAAGAAATTAAAACTGTTTTACGATTTATCACACAAATAGAGTTGCTCTTTTGTATTTTTCAATCATTTTCTAAAATAATATTCAATCATACATTCTTTTAATAGTGGTAGGTATAATATTTATAGAATGGCCTACTTGATTTAACAATAAAAGCACATTTTTATTTTTACTTCGAAATTTTAATTGAGATTATCTCGAAAATGATTGAATTTAGCTATTATAAACAAGTATAACTTTTTCATTGTAAATTATTTATTTTATGAGAAAATCAATTAAAATTGCAAAAAAGTGACAACAGAAAAAGTTGTGGTAAATCTTAGATTCCAAGTTTTGGTAAACTGGTAGTAAATGTATGAGAAATTGTAAAACTAGTATACCATATCATAAAGTACTAAAAATTAGCCGCCCATGGCGGATTTTATCGAGATAGCTTCATAGGAAGAAAAGTTCTGTCCACGTTATTACGGGACACCCTGTATATCGGGTGTTGTAGTTTACTCTTTTATTCATTTTAATAATTATATTAATTAAAAATGTTAATAATTTCATGTTTTTTTATAAAATACATTTTTTTACTTTTTGTGATTTAACTTCTAAACGCTAAAAGATCAAAAAGTTTTAGAAATGTTCCATGAAGTAAAGATTTAAATTTATTAAGAAGATACTCGGCGAAATGTTTGAAAAGCGTACTTTTCGCTAGTAAACATTGTATTTTGGGCATTTGTAATAAAAAATTTAACAAAAACGATACCTAGTTCCAATCAAATTGAATTTAGTTTTCATATAGAATTTTTGTTTTTCATGTAGAGTGTATGATAGGGGCGTACTTTTTGAACAATGATAAAAAAATTCGTTGGAACTAGGCATCATTTTTGTTAAATTTTTGATTACAAATGCACAAAAATCAATTTTTACTAGCGAAAAGTACGCTTTTCAAACATTTCGCCGACTATCTTCTTAAGGACATTGGTATTATAAAATAATGGGAGGATAAATTGGGTGAAGACTCCAAAGAAAGTGTTGTTAAAAATTAGTAAAACGAATAAATTTTAACACCCTGTATTTCGAAAATAAAGCTTATTGGCGAATTAATGAATTCTTATTTTTAACCTTAAAATCAAAAACGCAATTCCTGAAGTTAAGAACAATTGTTTAGTAATACTCTGTATTTAGTACAAAATTTGAACTAATTGATTTTTTATTTTTATTAAAATTTTGTTGAAATGTTGAAATTGCGGCTTTGCATAATTTTTAAACCCAATCGTAAAATCAAAATTATTGTATTTGTTTATATTTTTTATACAGGGTATTACATTTAAAACTTCAAATGTCGTTTATTTCATAACCAAATTTTTTTTCAAAAAATTAACTGAATACGCCGATTTTTGTTTTGAGGGGGACGCATTATAAGACCGATTTAAGCACTCTAACGTCACTCCCTTAAGCGGGGGGGCGTTAACCCCCTAATTTCTTAAATGGCAACAGGGGTTGAGTACTATATCAGCTGCTCTTAATTAGAATTCAACAGTATAAATAAAATTAAAATTGGTCGATTCGTTTTAAAGAAAAAAATTAAAAACTCATTGCAATAAATAAATTTAAAAAATGTTAAATTAACCCAAAAAAACTTTTTTCAATTAGCAAATTATTAAATACTGAATCGAAAATTGAAGGTAAGATGTCCCGTTTGGTTCTCATGAATAATTTAATTTAAAATTTAAACGCAAAAGAACAATAAATAAATTTTTTGTTTTGTTATCCACATGATTTGACAGGTGTTTAAATCAAAATAAAATGTGATTTAAAAATTGAAATAATTTAATTTAGTGTATTACATGTTTTCGAATTAAATAGATTACACTAACTTTATTACCTCCTAACCATTCAAAATGGTTTATTCTAAGGATGATCGAGTTGAGATTATTATGCTATACGGTGAAGAAAGAAGATGTGCCCTTCGAGCAGCTACTCTTCTTCCAGATAAAAATGTATCTGCAAGATATGTTTTAGATTTGTTCAATAAATTTCGTGAAACGGGTTCATTAGGAAATAAAAAAAGAACTGGCGGCCCCCCAAATGAAGTAGAAACGTTGACCGTAGTAGGCAAAACATCTCTAAATTCGCAAACTTCCATAAGAAACTTATCTACATTAACAGGACTTCAAAGTACCAAGGTTTGGAGAATTTTAAATAAATTTAAAATATCGCCCGTATAAATTTTCTTGTCATCAAGAATTAAGTGAAGATGTTTTTGATCGTCGAACAGAGTTTTGTGAAGTTATGTCTAATGTCAAATACTCCAAACCAATTACAAAACATCTGCTTTAGTGATGAACCAACATTTAATTTGAGGGGTGAAGTTAATAAAAATAACTGTCGTTATTGGAGTACAGAAAATCCACATTGGATGCGAGAAGAGCACTGTCATCCAGAAAAATTAAATGTTTGGCTTGGCATTTATGGGGACCATATTATAGGCCCAATATTTATTGATGGCAACTTAACAGGGGAAAAATATTTAGATATGCTGCAAAATATTATCGAACCTACAATAACACATGTCTTAGAAAATGATGATTTGCTGGACGAAAATTTGGCCACATTATACGTTACCAGTTCGTCAATATTTAAACAGAACCTTTCCTAGTTGGATTGGCCGTAGAGGTACTATTGAATGGCCAGCACGCTCACCTGACCTCACACCGCTAGATTTTTTCGTTTGGGGCTATTTAAAATATAAGATGTTCCAGAACCAGACCTTCGTCAAAGGATCATAAACGAATGTGGAAATATTACAAGAGTAATGCTACAAAATGTTCGCGCAGAGTTTGAAGAACGTCTCTATTTCTGCTTGGAAAATTCTGGAAAACATTTCTAACATTTACTTTAATTGTCTATTTAAAAATAAAATTATTTTATAACTAAAAGAAAAATTATTGCAAACTTTAAATTTGAGTATTACAATGGGTTTTTGTTTTTTTTTTTCTTTAAAACGAATCGATCAATTTTATTTTAATTTATACTGTTGAATTATAATTAAAAGCAGCTTTTAAATGATATATTACTCAACCCCTGTTGCCATTTAAGAAATTAGGGGGTTAAAGCCCCCCGCGTAAGATAGAGACGTGAGAGTGCTTAAATCGGTCTTATAATGCGTCCCGCTCAATACAAAAATCGGCGTGTTCGCTTAATTTTTTGAAAAAAAAATTTCTTATGAATTAAACGAAATTTGAAGTTTTCAATGAAACACCCGGTATAAACATTTTCAGTTGAATTATTTAAATTAAATGTTCAAAAATCTACAGATTGAGTTAAATTTTGGGCCTCAATTTAATTTTATTAAATTTTGTTAAAAAATCGTGCGTGAAGACATTAGGTATATATTTTTTGCATCCTAGATTCTCACGGCCACGAATCCTTGATCCATTTCCGGAGTAGTTACATAATAATCTTACGGAATTACACTTTTACGTGCTTTTAACATTCGCCTTGATGCAAAAAAATATTTCTCATAAATCTGAATTAAAATTAAACAAAGTGATAGTCCAAAAAAATTACCGAATTTTGTATTTTTTATTCAAAAATGTAAAAATCAATGAGAAATTGGGTGTAAATTTTACTATAATAAAAACCATTTTAAAAATTTTATTTAAATGATTTCCAATCCTTACAAAAAGTGACGATATAAAAGTATATTTTCGCACCCATATTTAGAAATATCTACTTACTTTCGCCTTTTTATAATTGCTTTTGATTTAAAGTACATTAATAACGTTAAAAATTTACGAGTATTTTGATTATTAAAGCTTTGTTAATATTAAAAAGCTCATCATGGCGTGATTAAATGCAAATGAAATTACGTCAGAGTGTGTTTAAATATAATTTTTTGTTGAAAAGGCGCTTAACGCTGGCAAGTGTGAATCCGCCTTCAGGCAAATTGATTTAATTTTATTATTGTGTAATTTAATATGAAATGAGATGAATTTTATTGAAGATTTGATAGTGTTGGGATTAATAAAAGCTAATAAATTGCTCAGAAATCCTTGATAGAGTTTATACAGAATAAAAATGAATGTACAATAAAATATTTCTGAATTCTTAATAGCGTCATTGCATTTTAATTGGTGCCAAACATAATTATCGCCGCTATAAATTAGTTTATTACAGTCGTATTATTGCTAGTTTCTGCAGCAATTGATGCTGTAAATTAATTTAACAAAATAAAATTGTATCCGCATTAAATTTTATTCGCATAGTTTACAGTGTAAGTTAAGCCACAGACTCGCACCTTAAATAAGCCGGAACCTTCTTAAACATATAAATTGCTGGTTAGAACGTGTATAATTTAATAACTAATAAAGTTATAAAAAAGTATTATTAAGCAAAATATATGTAATAAACACAAGTTAATTGTGGAATAATTATAGTTTTATTTTACCTCCACACTTTATTACAAAATTATTAAGGATTATCTCATCACGACTGATCACCGCCCCAATTTTTTATGAAACAAAAATTAATTTAATCTACAATATTTAATAAATGTGTGGTTTTTCTCGAGAACTCTTGTGGGTGTATCAAACCTTTATTTTAGATTTCAATTTGATTTAGCAAGAGTTAGGAGTCTTCTACACGCACATGCTGACACTGCCTCAATCTCCAATTAGCCATCGTAATTTGTTTCAGAAAGAGCATCCAGAAACGTGATTTTGCAACGAATTCTCACCACAAACCCATATTATAAATATAACTGGCGAGGATAGCACAATCAAAGCCTAATGATATACACGTTACACCATTAGAAACGCATGAATGATTCCTTACATGCAAATTTTCCATCAAAAATTATTTCAACCAATACACTATAAATTATAACAATTAAAAATACTTACTATATTTTCTATGGGTACTTACGAAAGTTCAGTTTAAAAATAAGGTAAAGGAAAAAAATTGCGAGTGGAGTAAATTATAAAATATATTTATTTAAAATAAAATGCGATGATTAAATAACAAAAAGACATATTAATAATAATAACCCTGAAGTTTTTGCAAGTTAAAATATTTCGCTGTGATAAAAAAAGCCGCCTGTAATTAGAGCTAATGCAAGGAAGTTATTAATTTCGCCTTTCTAATCTATTTTATTTAATAATGTTGTTTGTTTTTGCCCATTATTGTGTATAAATCGCGGTAATAAGTCGTCGTTTTAAATTACGAATGTTGGAGCGAAAAAATCTCATCTCGCGATGGTCTTAATTCCGTTTAGCATTATATTAAGTGGCCACATTTCTTGTTAAACGTCAGCTATGTTATTTAATAATTACTTTGTGAGATTGTTTATGACATAAAAGCCTATGCTTAAAGGCTTTAGCGGCAGAACTAGTTTAAAATTACTGTAAGAAATACCGTGTTTAATGTCAATTAGTTAGCGTAATGTCTACAAACTACCTTCGGAATAATAGAATTTATTTTATTTATATTTAATTTCATTATTTTTTTTAATAACGATACTTGACAATAATTATTAGATTTATTTCAACACATCTTTTTAATGTTTTCATGAAAGGAATGATGTGACCTTTAAGGCGGCCTTGTCTTAATTGCTATAATCAATGTGGATCATCAGAGAGAACAATTGAACGCGCCGGATGCGCCATGCTTTGAGCATTTATTTGCACTAAATAGACATTCTCTCTAATGTATTATAATTAGCCTTAGAGTTACGATCGATAACGCAATAAATATAACAATGAGTGACAAAACAACAAAGCTATTAGGAAATACTAACAATTAATTAAAGACCTTTTAATAAAACCCGATTGTTAGAAACCTCTTATTATTTTTAAATTGTCGTGATAAATAATTTATGAAAATCGAGATCACAATACTAAATTCACGACTTCAGTCATATTAATAATTTATATAACATGAAGTATTTCATCTGGAGAAAAAATGATTAAGAAAGTATTGGAAGATTTCCACCACTTGTATGATGAATATGGTGGATCATTTTTATTAATTTCACTGGTGAATAGAAATTCACCTTTTGTGTATACCATGAAAACTTGTAGTAGGAACAAGATTTAGTACTGTAGACTTGAGATTCATTTTTCTATTGCAGAAATATCCTAGTGAAATCTTTAATCTTTCACCCAAATTTTTAGGAAATAAGTCGAAATGAGAATGAAAGAAGTGTACTTTTAAAAACAACTTACAACCCAAAACTTATTAGGGGTTTGGAGCCTTTTGATAATACTTGTACGTATATGTATACAGGGTGGTGATAAAGTTTGGAACCAAGGTCATAACTTCCGTAATTTTTTTTTTGTAAAAATCGCTCGGACAGGTCAATTTTTGTTTTAAAAATGCCATCTTTTGGAATGAAAAAAATATTCATGACGTCACTGATAACTACACTATGACGTCAATTTTTTTAAATGGAAACCCCTACTTTTTTTACACATTTTTCATAGGCCTTTTTATCATATTAATGATCACATAAAAATATTTAAAAAAATTTCAACCATTTTTGAAAAAAAAAATAAATTTACTCAAAAAAAAAATTATTAATTCTCAATGAAAATATGGCAAGAAAAATAAATTAAACTAATTTTTAGTTTAAAAATAACAAATTATTATTGAAAATATTCGAATTGTTCTTCTTTACACAATTGGAATTTTCTTAAAACTAATTTTAAATAACTTTTAATGAAAAAGGTAATTAAAATAAAATGTTTGAGTAATAATAAACTTTAAATAAAATTGTAATTTATTATAAATTTGAAAAAGCTTTTGATATTCAAAATTTATTGAAATAAAAATTGCCTTTATAAAAGTGCTTTAGTTGACGTTATTTTGTATGGCAAATAAAATTTTAAATCCATTTACCAATGCTTGAATAGCTTACTTCGTTTGTTTAATAATAATCAACAATTATTAAGTTTTGCGAAATTAAAAATGCCTCGTTTAAGCGAACGCGAAAGAATCGAAATTTTAATTATGGTAGGATAGGGCGATAGAAAAAGAACCCATGGGGAAGCTTGTGATTTGTTTAATGAGCAATATCCAAATAGACCGCAAATCTCAAGATCTACAGTAAGTAAGTTAGTTACCAAATTTGCAGAAACAGGATCTGTAGGAGATTTGCCTCAACCAGGACGGCCTCAAGTGAATGAAGAAACCAAATTAAATTTATTACTTGCGATTGAAGAAAATCCCAATATTTCAACAAGAGATATTTCAAGAAATAGTAATGTGGATCATTCCTATGTCGCAAAATTATTAAAAAAGGAAAAGTATCACCCATACAAAATAAAACTCATACAAGAGTTAAATGAAGATGATCCCGATCGCCGACTGCAATTTTGTGAAGAAATGATGGCGCGATGTGTTCAAAATCCAAATTTTTTAAGTAGTATAATTTTCTCCGATCAAGCTACCTTTCAATTGAATGGATCAGTGAATCGACATAATTGTAGGTATTGGTCACAGGAAAATCCTCATTGGGCCGTAGAATCCCATAGTCAAAGACAGGGAAAGTTAAATATATGGGTGGGAATGATTGGCAGACGTTTTATAGGACCTTACGTTTTTAATGAAAACCTTACTGCCGAAAGATACTTGAATTTTTTGCGGACTGATTTGCTACCAGTTTTACTTCGTATTTTCCCCAATTATGAAAATCGCAACATTCCTAACCAAAACATTTGGTTTCAACAAGAATTCCTTAACACCACGTTTCCCAACAAATGGATAGGTCGGAGGGGACCAATTGAGTGGCCTCCGCGATCTCCCGACCTAACGCCCTTAGTTTTTTTTTGTGGGGACATTTAAAATCAAAAGTTTATTTCAATAGACCTAATAATTTACAAGAATTGGAGCTTAGGATTAGGACGGAATTGCAACAAATTGACGAAGAAGCTATTAACAACAGTACTCTACACTCGAATGGGACAATGCCAAATGGTCCATGGGGAACAATTTGAACATTTTCGTTAAAATTTGTTACTTGTAAATTAAAAATTTACTTTTTTTTGTAATATTTTCATTGAGAATTAATAATTTTTTTTTGAGTAAACTTATTTTTTTTCCAAAAATGGTTGAAATTTTTTTAAATATTTTTATTTGATCATTAATATGATAAAAAGGTCTATGAAAAATTTGTAAAAAAAGTAGGGGTTTCCATTTAAAAAAATTGATGATGACGTCATAGTGAAGTTATCAGTGTCGTCATGAATATTTTTTTCATTCCAAAAGATGGCATTTTTAAAACAAAAATTGACCTATCCGAGCGATTGTTACAAAAAAATTTTTTACGGAAGTTATGACCTTGGTTCCAAACTTTATCACCACCCTGTATACCCCTATTCTATAACCACGCGAATCGAAAATTTTCATGCGGAAAAAGAGTGGGAAAATGTCGATAACAAAGTGTAATATAAAAACAGAACACAATTCTCTCAGTCGAAAAAGTTACAGAATAGGTATTAAGTCACTTAATCGGCGATATCCGAGAAAAATTTAAATCACTTCCATGAAAGATTCCTAACCTGGTTTTTCCAAATCACTAAGTTTTTCTTTAAATATTTCATCCCTCATCAATTCCCTGATTTGTGGACCCACACAAAAATACCCTCTTTAATCTTGGTATCTCTGATTTTGGGAAATTTATTATCTTTCAAGGATAAAACCCCATCACTATCAATGCTTTCACGTTTTCAGTTTTTCATAAGGCCAGGTTTTAAATGTAGAGATGGTAAAACACTATCATCAAGTTTTACTGGTGAAGTATTTTTTATATTTTTCTATCCTGGAGTAAGAGATTCTCTTTTGTCCCAGCCTTTCATACCATACCACGTCCCTACCATTCATAAATAAAATAGAATTTTGTATATTCAAGCTATAATCCTAAGAGAAACGCAATAACCGTCTCAAATCTACACAAATTTTCCATTTGTATTATCCATACTGAATCTTTTCCAAAAGAAATTTCATATTTTCAAAGAACTCTTTCATGTTAGCAGAATAACCTATCGGCAAGGAGGGAAGTTCATTTACGTTAGGTAAAATAACAGCCTTCAAACTTATTTTTAAAGCATCCATAAATAAACGTGATTCTTCTATTTTGTATACTATACGCAATACATTCATTACACACTAGAAACATCATTACAAAATAAAGAAGCTTTTTTGCTCTTTGTCTCGATGCTGAAAGTAACATATTTTTATTTTTGGTTTTATCAAATTCCATTCCTTTAACCGAAATCCAAAAAGTTATGTCTGCTTTTTGGACAAATCAAATTCTTGAAATGCTAGATGTGGCCCGTTAGATATCAATAACATCCTCAACCCTTAACCTCAAATTCAGAACTAATTTTGTTTTCTTCGTTGTTAGTATCAGGAAGGCAAAAGGACAAATTATTCTTCTAGTACATTATTTGCATTTTCAATCAGTATATCACATTTGGTGCGTTTTCCTCAAAAAAAATTACTAGTATGAAAAAATGAAAACATGAAAAACAGACACAAGCAAATTGATTTGACCCTTCAGGTGGGGTGCCAAAATAATCGTTATAAAATATACTTTTATAAAAACCAAGTGACTCGGCATCTTTGCATTCAAAAAAACAAAGTTATTTGCAAAAATGTCCCCCCTAAAAATTGAAAATAATTCCAAAAATTAAAATTTTATTTGGGTTAATGTATTATTTAGAATGACTTGTTAGATTTAATCAACTTCGGGTGTAGAATAATTTTTTTTTAATTTTTTTAATTCTCAAAAAAATTAAAAAGATATCAGAAACTCCCATTTTCTAAATAAAATTTTAACAGAAAAATAGGGGTTGCAGTTAAAAAAACAAAGTTATTAACAAAAATTTCATGATGACATGATCGTGGACTTTTATAACAACGGTTTTAATTATTAATTACTTACCTATAATGAATTTTAGAAGTCATTGTGAAGCGTCCACATCTAGTGATAAATATAAGACACTACCCTTAATTTTAGATGGCACATTTTTTAAATTAAAGATTCAGATTCCTTTAGAAATTCGAATTGTAATAAATGTTTTTTAGTTTTTTAATAAAATAATATTTTCTAACATAAAAAACATTATAAACATATTACTGTTATTGCTAATACCTTAAACCATCCTTTTTATTTCAAATAGAAAAGTATTTCAAATAAAAATTTATTTTAATTACAAAATATAATTATTTCGGGTGAAGCATTTCAAATAAACACAAAAAATAAAGTAGTTTCTATTTTGTATTACAAATACTTAAAAACGTATTTTGCCCAAGTTTGGTAGTTCTTCAATGTGGGGGATCGATTTTTTAACAGATGGCAGGATATTTAACTTCATTTTTGTTTTTATTATATCTTTTGTATCAGTATGGCAAAAATAACATGTGGATGAATGGTCTGTGGCTTCCGTCCAAATTTTAAGAATTTCGAAAGACATAGGTCGAAATCTTTTTGCTTATCCAGTAAGAAGCCCCCACATACGTAATGCAAGAGATGTAAGGAACTCACACTTTGTCTTCGTACATTACAGGAAAACCCAAAAATAACATTCGTATATTTGTTTTGTTTGTACTAATGGCCACAAATATAACAAAATCTGTCAGGGTCAAAGGGTCATGTTTACATGTATTCATATAAAGCAATCATTCACTTTTTAACCGAATAATTCTTGGTATTGTTCCGCTTCCTAATATACTCGCAAATTAGAACATTCTGGAATTTCACAACACACTTTCGAAGGTTCTAGAAGAATAATGGTATATACTCTAGAATATTCTAACGTATACCATTCGTACACAATAACCATCCACAAGACAAACATACACTTTTATTGATAGTTGCTGAAACAAAAAAACGGACCCGATCTAATCAAAACAAATATTTTTACATTTGGTTAGATTTAAATTTTTGAATAATTTTTTTTAGAAACATGTACACAGTCTCTCAAAAACTTTTTTGCCTTCGAATGTGAAAATGGAATGACTGTGGTGGTTATTACTTTGCAAACAATATTTAGAGTTTTTCATTTTTGAAGAAACATGGGTCACCTCTATAATTTATTTATGAAAATAAATATCTGGACTATGAAAACACATTTTAGGCACTATTTTTTTAACATTAGCTCCGGTTTCCCCGGAAATAATATCAACTTTGTTTTTTTTTAATGCAACACCCCATGTTTTTGTTCATTTTAAATTACAAAAGTTCCAAAATCAATTTTTACTTGCGAATAGTACTTACTTTTCAAATATGTATCCTCTTTCAAAGCAATCAAATGAAGAAAATAGAAACCTCTTGGTAAAATTTGTTAAAAAAATTGTTAACTAAAACGCTCCATGTAAAAAAACTTTCTTAGTAAAAACCTTGAACTAAAAATTATTATATTCATAATTTTTTCTTTTAAATCAAACAATTTTTTGTTTATCACAGTTTTACTAATGATAAAAAATCAAAAACAAAAATTTATTTTTGTAAGGAAATAAATTTAATAATTCGTGAAAATGAAAAACCTTTTAAGTAAGCAAAGAAAATCCTACACAGGTTATTTTTTTAATTTTCTACATAAATTATTTATAAACTTTATTATTAAAATTAAAATTGTTATGACCTAATAAAAGATAATTCCACTATTTAGGTTTAATTACATGAACACAATTTTCATAGCACATTTATTTGCAATAAGAAATAAAACCAGGTTTTCCAATTTCCACGAAGAAGATAATGAGACCTCTTATTGTTTCGAAGAAAATTCAAAAACGTTGCATAATAAAAATTCCTATAATTATTAAAGAATCATATCAAGGCAATTGTAACATGACATCCATTAAATAAAATTGTTATAAATTCGAAATAATTTACACAACTTAAATCGGTTTATAAAGAAAATAGTTGTAATTTAATAAATTATTTTATAAATAATTAAAAACAGATAATAATAATTGATATTATCAAGTGCTGTAAGAGTTTTTTAATTTACTTTAATTAATATAATAACTTAACTTACAACCTTCCATTAAAAGCCCATTTATTCAATTAGGAAATGTAGATACGAATTGCTTGATTTTAAATGATGAATTTTAAGCTGGCCTCAAAAATTTGTAATTTGGAGTAATAGTTGATTCATGTACAACTTTATTTTTTTGAAAAAACTTGCTTATAACTTTGAAAATGTTGAAATAAAAATTATAAATTAAATGGTATCAATTTCAGTATTTTTTATGATACGTCAAGTGAATACTAAATGAAAAATGGCGTTTTTGGAAAATAACTTCTTGAATGTAATGTTACTGAATTAAATAAGGTTTGTAATCAATAAATGCCAGATTGTGTTTTATTTCCTTTAAAATTACGAATAATTTATCAGGGATTCGCTTTAAAAAATATAGGGTTACTTGCACTTTAAAATACAGTTTTTTGGGGGTCCTAAACAAAATATTAATTACTTCAATTATTAAAATCCGCAAAATCTACCTTTTTGGAAAATTCGGTTGTTATAATAAAACAATCATTGTAAAACTTCCTAGAATTTATTCAAAACCCACTAAAAGCCTGTTTCAATGCATGTCAAAATATGACCTTTGGTATTGTTAGTAGAACTTGAAAGTTTTTCGTGAATTCTGATATCTCCAGTAAAGTGGATTAAGCGGGATTTAATAATGGAGGGTTCATTTGTTTGTTCAAAATTTATAGATTCATTTTTCGAATATTGGGGCACCCTGTATAATAAATTTTTAGTGTAAAATAAGCACATTCTTATACCAAATTTCAAATTTTTATTTTCATTAATGAAGAAAATTTAAAGGTAATTTAAGTTGTTTGGCAAAATATTTTGTTTATAAAACTGTTTAAATAAGAAAGTTATTTAAATTTTAAATTAACGTAAAAAATGAAATAAAAAGAAAATTACAAAAAAAGGAAAAATAAAAAAGGTTATTTTCCCAATTTTGAACATTTTAGTTAAAACGTGAACATACAGTATAGTTTTTTATATGAAGACGGTTATATACAAAGCATTTTACTAATCAAGTTGAGTTTTCCGTCTTGTCCAAAAAGAGTACCAACTTCAAAAAAGCAGTAATTTGATTAATCGACTAATGAGTCGCCAAAACTAAGCCTAACTTGGGGAAATTAGGTACTTGCCTGGCGACCAGAAAATTTAGGGGCCGCTTTTCAAGATAATTTTTTAGGTTAAATTTTAAGATTTTCCTTTTTTAAAATTTTCGACAAAAATTTAAAATTTAAAAATGTTCATATTCGGCAAACACCTGTGAAATATTTCTTTGGTTTTTGGGGTCTTTTACCACCTCAAAAAATTTTAAAAAAACATTCACTTTGTAGAATTTTGGAAGAAATATTTTTCAATTGTAACAAAGCTTAAAATATTTTTTGAGTAGTAATTATTCTATAAGTTAAATATTTATTAAAGGTGAAAATGAAAATGAAACAGAAGTTTCCAAAAAATTTGCCTGCGGCGCATTTCATCGCAAAGATAGAAAAGTGTTAACAATATAAGTGTTTATTGAAAATTAAAAGTTTTGGGGAAAAGAGTCATCAAAAAAGTATCTATAATAGAAAAAATTTATAGATAATTTTTTAACGGCCTCTTTATTTCATAATTGACCGGTGTCCAAAAAGATCTTGGCAGGTCTTCTCAAAAATGCCATATCATTTCGTGGTCGGTACTTCTTAATAATATAAATGCCGTCCCCATTCTATAAACTAAATAAATGACATGAAAGTCAAGTTCAAACTTCGTCACTTTCGAATTCCCTAAAAGTTCGAACTTCGTTACTTTCGATCTTTCCAAGGTTCGATCTTCATCACTTTCATAGTTTTCAAAGTTCGAACTTCCCCAACTAACATCGAGTTCAAAATTTAGTAAGTTTGATCCTTTGAAAAGTTAATTATTATTTCGAACTATAAAGAATTAAATATCATAAAGTTCACAGGTGCTTGATTTTAAACCGAGGCGTTAAGTTATGATACAGCAGTTCGGTAAACAGCACTATTCTAGTAAATATACATATAAAAAATCATTTCAAGATTAGTGGTGCACCGGATATTCGGTAACACATTATTGTTATCAATTTCAAACCAGTTACATGTTACTATACTTGGTGTCACTTGTTTATAAATCGAAAATTGAAACCTTTAATTAACAATGGAAAAAATGTATACTTTATCCATTCTCAATGTATATTTATGTATTCACAGACTAGTTTCAACCTTTAGGCCATCATCAGTGTGCACGTTAAATTCTGTTGGAAGATTCTTTATTATTTGCGCGAGTGAAGTCTAGGTATCAGCTGATTCAATTATGTCAATTGAATCAGCTGATACCTAGACTTCAATCGCGTAAATAACCTGTAATTAAATAATTAAATGTGTAATTAAACAATTAAATGTTAAATATAATAAGTAATCAACGAACAAATATAAAAGTAAAAATATAAAGAATCTTCCTACAGCATTTAACGTGCACACTGAGGATGGGCTAAAGGCCGAAACTAGTCTGTGAATACATAAATATACAGGGTGTCTCACACCACCCGTTCACCCCTTTTATTTTGAGAACGCCTTGTCGTACAAGGCTGAAATAAAAAAAATTATTACCAAAGCAAGCCCGAAGAATCCATTGGTCCACTTATTTCTTTCCGGAACAATCCGGAAGTACCCGAAACCGGAAGTAACTTTCGATTTTTAAATGGCAACATAGGTCGAGTATGGTATCGTTCGAAAGGTCTTTTAAAAAGAAACAACTTTTATTAAAATATTTTTGTAATATCTTACATAATTAGCAAATTAATGGAAAAAAAAATATGCAAACAAGTGGCCATTGGTCTCTTAAATTATGGAAAAATTAAATCGTTACCATCATCCGCAAATGGGCAAGAGAGAGATTTTTTAAATTGAAACTTTTTGCGTTTATCGCTTTATTCGTTAAAAATAATCAACTTTTTTTTTATTTTTTGAATTAAGGTAAATACATAACCTAAAAAACTTGATTATTTTTAACAAACGAGGCAAAAAATACATGTTTCCATTTAAAAAATCATAATTGCCTCTACCCTTACCCATTGAGGATGATGGTAGTGATTTAATTTTTCCATAATTTAAGAACCATTTGTCACTTGTTTGATTTTGTTTTTCGTTTAATTTGTTAATTATGAAAGATATTAAAAAAATATTTTAATAAAAGTTGTTTCTTTTTAAAAGACCTTTCAAACGATACCATACTCGACCTATGTTGCCGTTTAAAAATCGAAAGTTACTTCCGGTTCCGGGCTCTTCCGGAAAAAAATAAGTGCACCAATACATTCTTCGGATTTGCTTTGGTAATAATTTTTTTTTATTTCAGCCATGTACGATAAGGCGATCTCAAAATAAAAGGGGTGGACGGGTGGTCTGAGACACCCTGTACATTGAGAAAGGATAAAGTATACATTTTTCCTTGTTAATAACATAACGATCCTTTCAATGGACAACCATTCATTTTATTAACTGAAACATTTAATCATGAATTGGGGAAAATGAGCCATTTATGCATAAAATACAAAAATCCTTTCATGCCAAAAATTTGTGCTCAGCTCAAACAAAAAAGTGTGACGTTGCTTTTCGCAGAATATTCGGTATTCACTATTCGGTATTCGGTGCACCTCTATTTAAGATCTTCTTTGAAAACAAAAAAAAATAAAACAAAATCACTAGAGGAGGTGCCTGTGACAATATTCTTAGACGTCATAGAAAAAAGATGGGACGGGGGTTTGATCCCTGGACCTTTAGACTTCTAAGCATATACAGGGTGTCTCACTTTTTTTCCAGGAAAAATTTTTTTTAGATAGTAAATGTCATTCTGAATAAAAATGTTCCTATGAACTATCATGTTTTTTCGACTCCTTAAAGTGTTACAGCAATTTTAATTTTAAAAAATTTAATGATTTTTGTGGGGCACCATGAATAAAATTCATTTTATTTTATTTTTTTTAATTTAAATCAAGTATGCTTTGGATTCTGTATATCTTTAAGCCAATAAGATGCTAAATTTTAGCGAGGGAAATTTAACCTCGTCGTTCACTTATTTTAAATACAGTCAATACTGTTCAAAAAATTCAACTTGACAAAGAAAAAATCCAAATAATAATTGATTCAAATAAAAAAAATATAATAAGAAAGAATAATACACAAAAATCATGAAAATTTATCAATTTTAAAATTGCTGTAACTTTTTAAGGAGTCGAAAAAACAATAGTTCATGGGAATTTTTTTGTTCAGAATGACAATGACTGTCTAAAAAATTTTTTTTCTGGAAAAAAAGTGAGACACCCTGTACAATCACGTGCAAAGATATCGAGGACACAAAAGGAATATTCTGACCCAGTAGCAAGCGATCGCACAACCGCGATGACACGAAATTTTAAAGAAATGGATACTACTTAAAATGCGGGAGGGATCCTTTCAAATTTTGTGTGATCTCGTGTTTACGAAGACTTTCCATTGGGCCAGAATAGTTCTTTTGTGTCCTTGATGTCTATGCGTGTGATTGTACACTATCACTACATAATCGTATCTACCTACTTATGAAAGGTTGTATTAAATATTAGAATGATATTTTTTCTTTAATTATATCTAAAATAAGCCACCCCCCCCCTACACTGGAAATAAAGTAATCTTAGTAATCTTTCTCATTCAAGTTATCTACCAATGTACTTTAAAAAATCATTTTTCATTTAAAATAAAGCAACTTATGACTATCAATCAAATAGTTGAAAATTTAATCGACTTAAATCGATCAGATGACCGGGTGAAGATACACATATTAAATTATCGATATATTTGAGAATATTAAAAAATGTCGATGCTTTTTACTTCAAAAATGTGCACATAATAAAACTTAATATTTTATTATTTTGTGTTCTGAATTTTTGCTCAACAATGTGTACACATTAAAAGTATGCATTTCATAAAATATTGTATTGAAATATGAACACAATGTTTAGACTACAATTATTACAAAATTCCACAATACTAGAACAATATTTAAACAACAGCATTGTCTGATTTTACCGCAATACTTCCCAAATACAGGGTGGTGATAAAGTTTGGAACCAAGGTCATAACTTCCGTAAAAAATTTTTGAAAAAAAAAATAAATTTACTCAAAAAAAAAATTATTAATTCTCAATGAAAATATGGCAAGAAAAATAAATTAAACTAATTTTTAGTTTATAAATAACAAATTATTATTGAAAATATACGAATTGTTCTTCTTTACACAATTGGAATTTTCTTAAAACTAATTTTAAATAACTTTTAATGAAAAAGGTAATTAAAATAAAATGTTTGAGTAATAATAAACTTTAAATAAAATAGTAATTTATTGTAAATTTGAAAAAGCTTTTGATATTCAAAATTTATTGAAATAAAAATTGCCTTTATAAAAGTGCTTTATGGGGTGATTCTGAACAAAAATGTTAGCCGTAACAGCGATGTTAAATTTGACAGTCACCCTGATGTCAAAAAAAACGCAATTTAGTAAACTTTACTGCAACTTAACGGTTATTTAAAATAAAATTTTCGGTGTTAAAATAACAAACAGCAAAGTAATAATAATACATTAATGTATAATTGATCAAAATAATACATTATATAAATGTACAATGCATTTTAATACCGAAAATGTTATTTTATATTGTCGTTAAGTTACACTAAAGTTTACAGAATAGCGTTTTTTTGACATCGGGGTGACTGTCAAATTTAACATCGCTGTTACGGCTAAAATTTTTTGTTCAGAATTACCCCATTAGTTGACGTTATTTTGTATGGCAAATAAAATTTTAAATCCATTTACCCATGCTTGAATAGCTTACTTCGTTTGTTTAATAATAATCAACAATTATTAAGTTTTGCGAAATTAAAAATGCCTCGTTTAAGCGAACGCGAAAGAATCGAAATTTAATTATGGTAGGATACGGCGATAGAAAAAGAACCCATGGGGAAGCTTGTGCTTTGTTTAATGAGCAATATCCAAATAGACCGCAAATCTCAAGATCTACAGTAAGTAAGTTAGTTACCAAATTTGCAGAAACAGGATCTGTAGGAGATTTGCCTCGACAAGGACGGCCTCAAGTGAATGAAGAAACCAAATGAAATTTATTACTTGCGATTGAAGAAAATCCCAATATTTCAACAAGAGATATTTCAAGAAATAATAATGTAGATCATTCCTATGTCGCAAAATTATTAAAAAAGGAAAAGTATCACCCATACAAAATAAAACTCATACAAGAGTTAAATGAAGATGATCCCGATCGCCGAATGCAATTTTGTGAAGAAATGATGGCGCGATGTGATCAAAATCCAAATTTTTTAAGTAGTATAATTTTCTCCGATGAAGCTACCTTTCAATTGAATGGATCAGTGAATCGACATAATTGTAGGTATTGGTCACAGGAAAATCCTCATTGGGCCGTAGAATCCCATAGTCAAAGACAGGGAAAGTTAAATGTATGGGTGGAAATGATTGGCAGACGTTTTATAGGACCTTACTTTTTTAATGAAAACCTTACTGCCGAAAGATACTTGAATTTTTTGCGGACTGATTTGCTACCAGTTTTACTTCGTATTTTCCCCAATTATGAAAATCGCAACATTCCTAACCAAAACATTTGGTTTCAACAAGAATTCCTTAACACCACGTTTCCCAATAAATGGATAGGTCGGAGGGGACCAATTGAGTGGCCTCCGCGATCTCCCGACCTAACGCCCTTAGATTTTTTTTGTGGGGACATTTAAAATCAAAAGTTTATTTCAATAGACCTAATAATTTACAAGAATTGGAGCTTAGAATTAGGACGGAATTGCAACAAATTGACGAAGAAGCTATTAACAATAGTATTCAGAGTGTCTACACTCGAATGGGACAATGCCAAATGGTCAATGGGGAACAATTTGAACATTTTCGTTAAAATTTGTTACTTGTAAATTAAAAATTTACTTTTTTTGTAATATTTTCATTAAGAATTAATAATTTTTTTTTGAGTAAATTTATTTTTTTTTTCAAAAATGGTTGAAATTTTTTTAAATATTTTTATGTGATCATTAATATGATAAAAAGGTCTATGAAAAATTTGTAAAAAAAGTAGGGGTTTCCATTTAAAAAAATTGATGATGACGTCATAGTGAAGTTATCAGTGACGTCGTGAATATTTTTTTCATTCCAAAAGATGGCATTTTTAAAACAAAAATTGACCTGTTCGAGCGATTTTTACAAAAAAAAATTTTACGGAAGTTATGACCTTGGTTCCAAACTTTATCACCACCCTGTATATTGTTACACAAGTGTTTGTACAATATTTACACAACAGTTCCATATGATCCACAATATTTACATGATCCTACAATATTACCAACTGCAATTTTCGTTTGGGGTACTGTAAGTATTTTTTTTTCAAATTTCATTTTATAGTGACTGTAGTGAAATCAAAGTAAACTTAAAAAAATTTAGAAATTGTTTAAAAATATGATGAGGACGTTCCATTATTTGTCCAATTAATTAAGGCACAGCATGTAATATAATATTCTTAAAAAGTACTATAAATAGTTTCTACAATTAATTTATTTTTGTACAATATATATTTGGTATATGGTAGATGGTAGGTACCAATAAATAATTAGAATTTTATGTAAAAATAAGAATTAGGTCTGAATTATATCTAGGAAATGCCAAGAAAAATTCCATGTATAAAAAATGTATATTGATAAATTATGCGGTATAATTAAATGTAAATATTAAAAGTTACAACCATAAGACACGCAAATATGAAAAAATATGACAAATACTAATTTAATGTCTTAATTAGTAGCCTAAAATGCTGAAGATAATTAAAACTGTGCCTAATTTAAATATAACCTTTAGTTTTATTGATTTGTGGTGCTATTTAATACAATGTGGCCGTAATTTGGTCAGGACGGTCCACAAATTTGAATAAAAGATTGCGTTTTACGCGGGCTATAAATTTATTAAAGCCTGTTATCCTCGAGTGTTTATCATCTTGAAAGTGATTTTGATTTAATCCCGCAGTCGCTCATCATCGTAACGTTAATAGCTTCTTTTTTACTTTAACCTGCAGCGTGAAGCATTACTCATAAATAAAAGTAAACTGTAACCTTAATCATCAATGCCATAATTTTTACGCGGATGTTTTATGATGTTTATTAGAAAAATGTAAATGATCGCGGTATTTACCTGTACTTATCGTTTATTATTTAAATTTCGCCAACAGGGAGCTCGTTCTAAACCTGCATGATTCCCAACTCGACTTTAAATTATTAAATGAATTAAATCGCCTTTCAGATCAGATTACTTTGATAAATTCAATTAGACAACATTTTTTACGCTTCATTTTTATGATTATTAAATTTTATTGCCTGGAAATTACTAAAATACGTACAGTTAGTTGCCTTGTAATGTTAACGCTGGTAAAGTTAGAGGTTAAAGAAATAAATTCTGCGCCTTGCGTTTTAAAATGGTTTAAAGCAAATTTATTTTCTTTAAGTATAGATTTTAATCCTAGTTAAAGCCACTAAAGCTCTGAAGCTAGTAATAGAACACAATGAAAATTCATCGGCGGCTGAAACTGTATAATTTAGCACTGGTTATTGAAAATAATAACACTTTAATATATTGCCGCACTAAGTATTAATATTATTACACATTAAAACGTGTATTGAATTTTTCCAAATTTATTTATTTATACACAACTTGTAATTGTGGAGAATTCCTGGGAATTTCGCAAAGTTCTTTTGAATATGTGCATATTTAGTAGAGCACTATCACGGTTTTCTGTCCCATAAGTTTGGCAAGCGTGTAACATCGATCTGGAAACGTTACTTAAATCCCATTTGTATGCCACCCCTTGAGAACAAAAGACACTCTAATCGCTACCAGGATCAATTTAACACTTCCTTATTATATGCAAAAACTTTATCTCTCGCTTACGACACTTTCATTAATTTATTTAAAACGTGAACACAATTTCACACCAGGAAAAATCGACATAAGATAACCAAAAATTTATGAAGCCACTTTAGAAAGTTGGAAAATTTTAATAACACAATTTATGTTCAAATTATAAACAATGTTGCCATTTATGATTTTTTATAAACTTAAAGATCTTAACTAATTTTAATCTTTAGAAAATGTTAGTCGTGCTAACCATATTTGTCGCTAATAATAATTCTACATTTCTCAAAAAATATAGATAATCTTCATGCCACATCCTATTTTCTAAGACACATAATTATCATCTTATTAGAAATAAACTAAAATATAATAATGTTTAATTTTGTTAAATAAATAATAGTCAATAATTAAAAGTAAAAACATTTACCATATCGATCTAATCACAATAATAACGTTTTTAACAATAAACAATCGCTGATATTTAGCGACGTTGATGAGCTGAGGCTGGTTCGTGTGATATAATTAACCTTGTTTTCTTTATGAAAAAATAGCAAATTTATATCCGCAATGTAGAACGTCAATTATTTATAAATTGGATTGTATTAAAGGATGATCACTATCTAACCTTGTAACGTTTGTTTCATCATTCTTAAAATAAAATGCTTCTTTTTATCTTTTGAGCAGAAACAATAATAACATAAATAATAAGAAATATTCAAATTAGATGCTTCAATAAAAGCATTATTAACAACATGAAACCTAATCGTTTATTATGGTAAATGAATTATGAGTAAATAACCTTAAAATATAATTTGTTCAGATTAATAATTAGAAATTTATAATACCTATAAATAAGTGAAAGGTGTTTATTTGCAATTAATTTTTTTGTCAAAAATTGTATTTTTTTTAAATAACTTTACTTTTATGTATTGAATTGTTAAGAAAGGTGTGTTGAGGATTAAAGTTAATAAAAATGTAGGCATCGGGTATTTAAAAATATTATAATTGATGAGTTTTTAATGCAGTATTAAAATTTAACAAATGATCACAATTAATATTAAAAAATCGAACGTGTATACACAAAGAAATAACTGTTGGATATTACAAAATAGCATTCATTTTAATTGTTGCAATCATTAAGTTGTGTATCACGTTTTGAAAATTAAAGGATTTACAAGCTGTTGACTGAATAGCCGTGATATAGTTCATAATAAATTAGTGAATAATTTGCACGTGAATACCGTTTTGGTTGGGGCTTTAGAAAATTAATGCTTTATTTTAAGAAAATTGTAGTTCTGATAATCATTTTCAAATTAGCAGGGACATCTGCACTTATAATAAATAGAGTAAATTCTAAAGTGAAATAGATTAAGCGTAGAAAATGTTTTGAAAGAGCTTGACCGCTCTGAGGAGCGTGAAGATGAGCAGATGCTCCATCAATATCTGTTAATTTCCGATTGAGTGAGCCGCTCGTTGAAACCGCTTATCAAAAAAAGCAAGTCGTAAATTATCAAAAGTTGCGAGTTAATATTGTCACTGTCCAATATAAACACAAAAGGCTCTTTCGATAATCGACAATGGCATTAACAGAACATAAATCTGCGTAAGTAGATACAAAGTCAATCCACACTTTCAGCACTACAATGCCTTTGTAGTACCGAGGATTAAATTTCTGCTTGCAAACACCACACAATTCGAGAGCACAAACACAAAACAAGGCCACGTTGCTACCTACAAGGGCCGTATCAATATTTCATTTCCAACCGGCCCCTCATACCACTGAACTAGATCTAAAGTAAGGGGCTCGTAAATCTCGCAGGGTACGCTGAAATTTCGTTTTGGTATACGAGGTGTTGTGAACCTTCCCCAGGACATCTCCGCATACAAAATCCGAATAACAATGAATAACACATGATAAATTCTATTAGCAAGACGCGACCATGCGCGAAGAGTCGCCCAAACCATCAAAGGTACCTAATCTTTTGATTCTTTGATTGTGTGAAAGTTGTCTTTTAACCGCCAGACAATGAATGGATAAAAATATTTACTAGCACAAGTACGAAAATTATCATTAATTATTTCTCATTTAAAAATTTTCAGTTTAGCATTACTACTATATCCTAAACTTCAATCGGTAACTACTACAATCAACAAGATTTTTGAATATTTATATGGCTTCAGTTTTGAACCCTATCATCATATCTTCAATTACAAAGGCTGTAATGTTTCAGCTTGCAATGGCAAAAAAACTTTTTTGTATAGAAATTTCTAATGTAGTCATCAGTAGAGGCGCTCCTCAAGCCAAACACTGAACGCAAAATGATC
This sequence comes from Stenus bimaculatus, assembly GCA_963971135.1. NCBI lineage: Eukaryota > Metazoa > Arthropoda > Insecta > Coleoptera > Staphylinidae > Stenus > Stenus bimaculatus. The sequence goes on along the minus strand of OZ020185.1, from coordinate 13,719,727 downwards.
TGCAATACTAAAGCAGCGTTCTCACGATCGATAATATTTGATCAACAAACTTGAACTAAAACTATAGTGAAAACCTTTTGAGTAGATCAAGTTAAGTTTGACCCTGTCAAGTGAGCGCCCACTTGCTTTCCAGTTAAATATCAACTTGAACCTCAGTTGACTCTCAAGTTAGATTTCAACTGGTCACGCTACGAATTTTTAATGTCATATTTTCTAAAAATTTTAAAAAAATGTGCATTTAGTGGTCAGAAAGTGTGATGCTAAATATTTTCGACATATACCATAAGCACGATTGTTTTTTGAACCACCAATTGGACAAATACAAAAATAGAGATGCAATAGAAAATGTTTTGGGTTCTATTCTCAAAGAAAAGGAAAATCATGGTGTTACTACTGCTAATCTAAAGATCAAAAAAAGTAATTAGAACAATGTACAGAAAAGAGCATTCATTGGTTTGTAAATCAAAGAAAATGTAGCTTCAACGCCATTTTAAAACTGAAACGTAACCAGTTTCTATTGAAACGTTTGAATAAAAATTTATTCAAGTCATATTTGACTTTTGTTGATGAACTATAGTCGGTCAATTAGGTGGAAGTCTGTAAGCTATACGATTGTTTTCGTATATCGAAAAATTCGTCTGTTGAATAAGTTACTATGGTGATGGATTTTGTCTTCTTTGAACAAATACAGAACGTGCATAAGGAAGATAGATAAAAAATCTGTCACGAAGCAACTTAGTGAATAAACAATTTTTTTCGTTGTACGAAAACTATCGTATAGCTTACAGACATCCACCTCGGGTCAGTTAAACTTGATTCGTGAAAGTGTGTAGGGATTGACCAAGCGATAACACGGGGAAGAACGAACGACCAAAGTTGGATTCAGTCGGTAATTGAAATCATCACAATGATAAAAAACTAAAACAAGTTTTCTGATATACAGGTCAAAGATATCCTTTGAAGGAATTATGTTAAGATTTTTTAAAATGTTTGATATTTTATGTTTTGGAAAGAGTTTTGTTCAAACTAACTTTCTAGACATCAGAAGGATCTTTAAAGTTTTTATACTTTGTCCGACGGCATAAGTTCAATTGTATCTTTTGCGATAACTTTTTTTGGAACTCTCAGATTAGAAGACTTGAAATTTCATTCCAAAAGTGCCAAATTTTTGAAATTCACTTTTTGCGTTAAAAGGAGTCTATAGACTAAAACCTGGTTGCTCGTGTTATTATTTTAAATTTGTATCTTTTCTTAAAAAGTTTTTATAATCGAGAACATGTACAATGTACAATTTGAAGTTTGATCTTTGCATTTAAATTTCTTTAAGCTATAAAGTTAATTTTCAAATAATCAATTTAAACTTAGTAGATTTAGATTTTGTAAAGATGCAGCTTTAGTATGTACAGAAGACTTGTATTAGTTTATCAAGAAAAATTATTGGACTAGGTTAGATTTGGTATTACCACAAAAAGGAACACTAATTTTCATTAGGTTCTATTTAGGTTTAATACAATATTGTTTAACTTGAATAGTTTATTACTTTTTCATTTTTTTAGTCGAATCAAGGTTAGTATTAGTCTTTCTTGTAATAGTCTCGCCTGTAATATATTGCATAACTTTCTTGATGTCATTTGTCTTACTTTGATTAATTAGTAACAGTACATGTCCAGGACTCATACTGTTCTCCTCATTTCGGAAAATTTGGTGAAATTTCCCTCATTACGTATTGTTCTTAAACTCGTATTCTAGAGGTATGAATTTAATGTACTTTGGCTATCTTAAGTCAAAATCGCAATTTTTGGTCTCGTACTGTTCTTGGACTCACCGATTTGATTGTTCTTCATTTTTTATGAAAATAATGCAAGAAACAAGACATAGTCGATTTTGAATGATAATATTTATTATTATAAAAAAATAGTAAGTAGACTGATGTAAACAAATTGCTGATTCCCGGAGGTCCACCCTTCTGTCATTTGTTGTTGAAGGTTGGGAAATCTTGTTTGTGCATTTGGAAGTGGCTCACTACGCCATTTAGATATATTCTTAGCTGTCCTAATGTTATCGGATTTTAGAGGAAGATGTTCATCCTCCACATTTTTACCTGAGTTTTGTTCTTCTTCATATTCTATGACCATTTCTTGTTCAATATCCGACTCCTATACAGAAGAATTGTCCGCTTGTGGTTAGTTTTCGTAATCAGATGCAACAAAACATGGGTTTTCCTGATATTCATGCTCCTGCTATATGAACTTCTCTTAGTAGCTCCGAGTTGCATCGAGTAAGTAAAAGTGAATAAACGAAAATGGCATAGTTGCTAGGTGTAACATAACCAAATATTGTTCACATAAGATTATTTCCAAGCTTGCAAATTATCGTCCCTGGACGGTCACAGACATGCGCATTACTTAAAAGGCAATGCGTAATAGGTAATGCGCATACTTTGTTACTGCGCATGTCCGTAACCGTCCTGGGACGGTAATTTTGCCAGCTTGGAAATAACCTATAGTTTAAATCTACCTCATCCACCAAACCAACATTTAAAACTCATAGTTGCTGGACAGATAATAGATTGTTTTAACCACTGGTTATAGGCTATGTTTACGAGCTTATGCGTTCAAAATCAACGATATAAGCTCTGCTTGACGCGAATAGGACGATATTTCGGTGTGAAGCTGAACATACGCCTCGAGACGCAGCTTAAGATTTAGTTTTATGGGGAAATTCTGAACAAAAAATGTTAGCCGTAACAGCGATTTTAAATTTGACAGTCACCCCGATGTCAAAAAAACGCTATTCTGTAAATTTTAGTGTAACGTAACGACAAAATAAAATAACATTTTCGGTATTAAAATGCATTGTACATTTATATAAAGTATTATTTTGATCAATTATATATTAAAGTATTATTATTACTTTGCTGTATGTTATTTTAACACCGAAAATTTTATTTTAAATAACCGTTAAGTTGCAGTAAAGTTTACAAAATTGCTATTTTTTTGACATCAGGGTGACTGTCAAATTTAACATCGCTGTTACGGCTAACATTTTTGTTCAGAATCACCCCATTAGTCTTAAGACATGATGGAGAAATCGGACTTAAATACTGTATAAAAAGTATAGACTGTGACAATTTTCATTCAATATAATATTCAGGGTGTCCTTAAATAACTGTGAATTTTTGGATTATAAAGTATTGACCGGAAATACTTCCTTAAAAAGTTATAACATTTTGACATTTTGCCAAAGAATGTTGTGGAACAAGGCGGTAATAACTTAGTTTTTATTTTTTATAATGATGTGTTTACTATTCTTATAATAAATAATAAATACACTAGTTAACATTTTTCATTATACTTAGTTTTAGATTTATATTTTTAGCTAAAAATTAAAAAATCTACTTTTACTCCGAACAAACTTACAATTATAGTACCTTTCTGTAGAATATTGAACATGGATTATTTCAGTATTTTTAAAATTACTAAAAAGGTAAAGAAAAAAGATATGATCAAAAAAGTTGATGACCCCCCACACGTAACGCCCCTGAAAATATAATATTTTATTCGCCTTATGTATCTTTATGGGAAAAAACTACCACCAAAATTTCAAATTAATATCTCTTGTAATATTTATTTTACGTACAAAAAAATATTTTTTTTTTGAAAATTTTTGAAGTAGTTCAACTTTTTAAGGAAGTATTTCCAGACAATACATACTTTATTTATCAAAAATGCTCAGTTTTTCTGTTTCACCCCAAAAAAATTGCCACAGTAATACAGATACACCCTGTATAGTACAATCAACGTAATTTTGTATATTTTATTGAAACAAATGTAGCCTATTCAAAATCGCAATTTTTATTATCACCAGCCTCATTAATTTCAGGAGATATTCGAGATATTTTTGCGAAATTATGATACCAATGATAGGTACTATTGGGACATCCTCTTCTAATGCTTCCATTTTTTTTTAATTTCAGTGGATTGAGATCATAAGATTCCACAAAATTGAATTTCACTTTCACTTCTTGTATTTGCTTTTGTTATATATTGAGCAGTAGAAAAAAACGGATATTTGCAGTTTTCATTTTAAACGATGGAGGTAATACCAAAGATAAATTATATGATCAAAACTCAATTTTGCCTAAAATATTTGATATGCACTTATCATTCTCGTGCTTTCAATTATTATACTAAAAATGACAATAAAATATTACTGAAAAAGAAATTGAAATTCTCAAAGTGTTTTATGTACAAAATATGGAATAATTTTTGAGACATAAATAGTTTTTAATAAACTTCCTTCAGACAATTAAGAAAGTATTTATTTTGTAGTATGTGTATCAGCACGTGCGAGATAATAATACGGTTTATATAAAAGGAGGTTGAGCCTTTAATTAAATAACCTTAAGCCTACACTTAAGGACTATTAAAACATTACCAAATTAAAGCATTTATTATATGTAACGAAAAACTGTACGAAATAATTAGATCACGCCTTCCCATTTACCAATTTAATCTTACAGGGTGTTTCTGATATTTCCCAATCTATAATTTGAGCACAATCGATTAAATTACTGACACCATTAAAATATTACTAAAACAAATTCATTATAATTTATAAGTTTTTTTAGAAATGCATCATTAATGCTTCTGGGTAAATAAATTTTTCGCAATAATTAACTTTGGTTTGGTATACCCAGATAAATTGGTTTAAAAATAATTATTACAAGCTGAAATAATTCTTGGCGACCGCACATAAACGTTAAGATGATTTAAGTCGTTGAAACAATTTGTTCCTCATGGCTTACTCTGAATGCAATAAATCTTTTGCGACTATCTTTTTCTTGTCATTGTTTATTTGATCCGCATAAACAACTGACTCACTTCAAACTAATTCATTATATAACGATGTATGAAAATAAACTGTGCTTGTAAATTCGCGTTTGACCGACTGTGAAGCCCCAAGGACGTCTCCTGTCACGTTTTTGGAACTACCTTGTATATTTTTTTTAATACTGCAATTAGGAGTACCTAAATTATTAGTTATTAGAAATAGAACGAATTAAGTTATAAATTTTATGGCCATTTCCACCGAGATGTAATAAATAGATGGGTATTATTTCAAGGATGCAAATTTGGTGATTTAATTACAAGATTTAATTATTTTTATTCTTTTATTGACTTAATTTACTCAAAATTCACACCAATTAAGATAAATTAGAACAAAAAATTGAAGGATGCTTTAATTATTTTCTTTGTATGAAGCTTTGGAAGATTTAAATTGAAAACATTTTTTACTTTACTGAATTTAATGTATTAGTATACCGTAATTTCTTTATGCTGTTAGATAAGAATTTTTAATATCTCTTGTAAATGCATGGAAAGCCCCGGCAACTTCACCAAATAGACAGTTTATTGATAAAAATTGTTAGAAATTAATTATTTCACACTTTTTGAAAAATTTATATTTGGAAATTGATTCAATCAATATCAGTTATTGGTAGGTACCTACATATAGAAATATTTTTTCTAAAAAAATTTTTCGTTCGTACGTTAAGAAATACACATTTTCTCTTTTTAGTTTAGTAACTGCAAAATTTTGGGAGGCCCTGAAAATTCGCAAAATTGAAACGTCACTACTATTATATGTACCTTTTAGATTGTAGGTACAATTATAAAGAAGAAATTACTGAAGTTGATGGTTTATTATTCAAAGGACAAAAGCAGTTATAATTCGCAAAGATGTTATTAAAAAAAATCGTTATAGTCATTTACGTATTTCATAATGTAGTTTTGATAAAAAAATTCAGTTTTTCTGGTCAAACATACTTAAACAATCAAATAAAACAAACTATTTCGGGATGTTATATTTGCAATAAATATAATAATTCTTTATCTTTGAAAGAAAAATATTTATTATTATCGGATTATTACTGTTGAATTTCCAAAATATCCAAAATACTCTTCTAATTATTTTCAGAAAACAACAATTGTATTTCAGATAAATTAATTTAAATTCAGAAAGTATCAATTGTATTTTAGAAAACATGTGCACGTTAACCACAACAAACACATATTCATCAGAAATGTGCTTTGGCAATTTAACAATACACCAGTAAAAATATTACGCTTAGGTCATTCACCAATGTTAAACCCAATTGAAGTAATCTTATAACAAGATTATAGTAGAATTGTTAAAAAAAGAACTTCGGATTTTTCCTGGTATCATGGAGCAAATGTTGGTTTACTTAGAAACAATTATTGATGAAGCCAAAAATACAATTTTGTTGGTGGTGATTGTGCTCGAGCATTTCTGAAATTTCAGAAAATTTCAGAAATTTCTGCGGAAAAATTTACTTTGAATGAAACACACTGATTCTTTCTAAAATACAATTTATTACTTCTGAAATACAAATCATACTTTCTGAAATTAAATTGACGACTTCTGATTTTCAAATGACGTTTTCTGAAATACAATTGATGATTATGAAAAATAATTGATACTTTGTGAAATGAAATTAATTTTTCTGAAATACAAATTCAAGTTTCTGAATTACAATTGATGATTGATTATATTGGGCCTTTAATTCAGTCAATTGTGAATCTAGAGAGCGCTTGGCCTTTTTTAACTCATGGAAGATTTTGTCTGCAGCACCTTGATTGTTCTCCAATTCATCCAATTCTACTTGCAACTGTCATTCAACTCTTTCTAAATCCTCATTTTTTTCTGCCGATTTCTGCTCTAATTGAAATTAAATTAATCTTTTCTAAAATTAAACTGGAAATCAATTTTTGTACGACATGGAATACGCTTGACAGTGATTTCTGATTATGGTCCTAAATTTTTTTCCAAAGAATTCAATATATTTGCAGAGGATTATAAATTTTAACATGATGGATCTTCTTTCAGGCATCCACAATCAAATGGTATGGGAGAAAGGCACATTCAAATGGCCAAAAAAATATTTTAAAACCACTAGATGATGGAAAAGACATATTTCTTGCTTTATTGGATTACAGAAATACTCCAATTAATGGAAATGATTCTCATTAATTTAGGTAGTGTAGTTGTTATCACACCAAACATGAGATTTGGAGGTCCCAGGTTCGAATTCTGGCCAAAGACATTTTTCAATTAATTTTAATGTAAGAATATTGAGAAATAAACTACTTTGTTTGACTGAATTTTTAAAATCTAATTTAATTAATTCAAATTTTTATAATAATGCTTTAAACAAAAGTAAATTGATACAAAAACTTTATTAAAATTAAAATGGTGTTAAAAATTTATAGTAAATTAAATGTTATTCATAATATTTGGTACCTGTAAATTATACCGAAAGAAAAACTGATTAAGTACATGGAGTTATTATTGAAGTACTTCCAAAGTTAAAATGAAAAACACAGATTTAAAGTACATCCGGACCAGAACATTATTAAGACCAATAACTATTGATTTTATAACTTCTGTTTCTATAAGTAATATACAATTGAATAATTATTTGTCTGAAACAGAAGATGAGAATGAAGTAAAAGAAGATTTTTCGAAACTTACCTATATTATTTTGTGGCGTTTCAAAAATATTATTAGAAGTTTATTAAATTTTGAGTAATGTTAATAAATAATAAATGAAATTTTACCTATAGTGATCAACCTATAGAAAAAATGTATCGGTCATCATTCTTGAGATAAACTACAAAGTAAAATTGGCAACATTGTTGCAGGTAATTTTAAGAATCAAAAATAGATGTAGATAAAAAATATTGGTTTTCTCCGAAACCGACCAGTTTTCATCTGTGAACCATTTTTTGGAAAACCGTTTTTTAAACTTTCTAAAAGAAAATTTGAAGTACATACTACGTGTACTTCTCTTGGCAAAATACGTATACATTAAACTGAGGAAACTTTAGCCTTTAAAGATAGTTGCGTGTATTCAGCGACCGTGATGAAAAATTTAGAGACGTCGTTATCGTTAATCACGTGATTAAAAAATATTTCTTCGTAAGAAATATTTTCTTAAAGACGTGACTAACTTTAACGACGTCTCTAAAATTTTCATCACTGTCGCTGAATACATGCTATTTTGATCAACTATCTGTTATCATATTCTGATACTAACTGAAAGATGATAGACACACTTAAAATACTTATAATATGTGTTAAATTAAAGTTGATAACTAACAGTAGATCAAACTATCTTTTTCCAAAATTTAGGTCAAAGTTACCAATAAGGGCCAAAGTTACCTCAGTTTACGGTACGTAGGTTTATGCATTGAATATTAATGTGTGAAATTTTTTTACATATACCCATTTCAAAATGTTAAAAACTTTATTTTTATACGTTTTTTGTCTTTCCGATAAAATTTTGAAATTGGCTCATACGCCCCTCTTCCATGAAACCCTCGATATGTTTTGACCACAAATTGTATTGTGAAATAAACAATGATATTGAAAATTTGTAAATAAAAACTCTTACAAGAATTCTTCAATATTTTGACCTTGCTGATATAGACAATATTGAAGTTGATGTCTTCTTGGAGGATACCTTTAAGTAAAGACTCTTTCAGCTACTCTTCATCATGATATCTTTGGTCCTCATTACAGAACATAATTATTTTTTATCGAGCTGACACTAATTTCATATTAAAGAACTAAAAAACTAACTCAAGAAGAAATATGAAAATAATACCAAATGGAACTTAAAGTAACAAAAACTAATTACAATGAATAAATTTGAAAGTCAGAAACTTTAAAATTACGATATCGCAATTCAATTTTAAACTATAGAAGATATGGAAAAAATTCTGGAACCACAGGGGATTTATACTTTTTAACTTAAAAGTCTCAATATTTAAATACAAGCAGAGGGGTTCGATCTTGGTAGTTAATGATGGCAAAACTTCCAGAATGGTACACAATAGATCTTGCAAGGATTTCTTATCCTTAGACACGATTTTGAACTTCCACTTTTTTATATTTGGTAATCACTAATACGTGATCCTATCAGTAGATCTAAAAATAAGGATGAAACAGAACAAGTTAAGAGTATTGTGTTAATAATTCGTTGAATATAGTTAGGAATTAAGAAGTGTAAACTAATCTCACGGCCCTTTTCCTCAGCGTGCCTACGCAAGCTTGCAATTTCTGTGCTCGTGACTATGGATGTTTTTATAATTCATTTGAAGAACTTATAACGATGATAAAAATTTCTGCAAAGACAACGCGGATGAAGAAGAAAGGAGAAGAGGGAAGAAGATGGTAAAACTAGCTCAATGACTTACAATTGTGAGCTGTGAGAAAATCGTAGTGAATTACAAAGACGGCAGCACTTTAAATCGGTAATTTGAAGAATATGACACGCACGTGGGTTTATAAGTGTTTATAAAATAATTTAAATATTTTTTCAGGCGCGCACAAGCGACAGGAGTAGGCGAAAACAAGTGTTGAGATTGTTTAGTGAGTATACAATATAACGCATGCATAAAAGCCTATGCCTACAAATAGCTTATGTGTTTACAACCATTCGGATCGTACATGGCGAATAATACATATTTTACATGAACACATTGGTGCTTAGTGCACGAATCTGCACTAACATGTTAATACACACGCATACGTTTCAAATGTAGATATTATTTACAGGCCACAGTTCGGTATTTATTAGAGCATTTATTTAATCGCGCGCCGTGTGAGAATAGTTTAACCCTTTAAGGCCTTCCATTTATTATTTCAGCTTATTTGCAAGCACTGATATGTTTATAACCAGCTAAGCAATCTCAGTAATCTCGATAATTAAATATCCTTTTGCGAAATAACTCGGAGAGTTGAGATAATTTATATGAGATTGAAAATAGTTTGATTAATATTTAATTAGCCTATTTGTCAGGAAGTCATCACAAATTAGGCACGGTTAAATTTTCAAGTGAAGTGTGTCAGAACCTCATCAAAATCAATTAAAACTTACGCGTTACGCTTATCACTGTTTCTAAGGTGCTGGTTAGCGTGCTTTTGATATTAAAATCAGAAATAAAAATCCTCTTACTTTAAATTGCTCAATAAAATTAGATTGTAAGACAAGAGGTGCTTAAGCTAAACAACCTACATTAAAAACATAATAAACCCCATCGACTTTAACTAAATAACGATATCGCATTTGCTCTTCGAAGAAAGCTTTTAAATTAAGGAAGAATTTGTTATAACGAGCAAATCAAACGTGACAAATTATTTTACAATAACTGAGATGATTACGTATTATTTATTATGATTTAACGAACATAATAGCTGAGAATAAACCGAGGCCAATTAATAAATGCCTTCTAATATTTTAAAGGCATTAGAGAATTAACATTAATGTGGACCGTAAATATTCCATTTTGTTTCTTTAGAAATTGGTTTAAAATTGCAAATTTTCTGTCGTAAATGCCACATTAATCACATATTTTATTAGGCTGCGGTTGTTTAATGACTTTCCCTCCTTTTCACAATAACATTTTATACAATTTACGCAAAAAGTCAAAAACAAGCAAAGTCACTTATATGGTTATAAATCTTAACTCACAAGACAATATTGATTTTAAAATTATCATCCACAAATCTACAACCTAGAATATCACTTTAGCAAATTTATTTTCAATGTTTTGAAAAAATATCTGGGTAATTAACCGAGGACCGAGGTGAAGTTAGCAATAGATTTTCTAATATGTAATAACTTTCTTTATACATGTATTTCAATTAAGACAAAATCATTCATATCTTTACATTGTACAAACAAATAAAATAAAAATACTTACATTTTAAAGATAATACAACTGTACCCAACTCGGAGTTATTATTATTAGTTAAGTTGTCCCACTTTTTTTCAGGCAAAAATTTTTTTAAATAGTAGATGTCATTCTGAACAAAAATTTTTCTATGAATTACTATGTTTTTTCGACTCCTTAAAAAGTTACATCAAGTTTAAAATTTCAAAAATTTAATGATTTTTGTGGGACATCCTGCATACAGGGTGTCCCAGCGCTGCGAGGAAGTAACTTTACTCTAAAATGAAAAAAGATATCGGCATGCGGTTTTCGATAGAATATACAATACTTTTAAGAGCACATTTTAAAAATATTTTAGTAATGTACCGGGTGCCCATTCTAAGATGGCGGACCAAAGTTATGTTTTTTTAAATGGAATACCCAGTATATTATGACATTTTTGGATTCCTTATAAAAAAATAATTATACTAAGTATAAATTTTTATGGGTCTATCATCACTCGTTTTGCTGATATTTGCCATTTAAACCAAAAAAACATCCATTTTTTAAAAATCACTGCTCTAAAACAGGTAAACATTTTGAGTTGAAATTTTCTCAAAAAATTTTCAACATCGTCTAGTCTTCAACTGTCCTGTCAAATTTAAGTTTGTGATAATTTTTTATCATTCTGCCTTATGAAACGCAAATTGAACAATTAAACGAAATTTTCAAATGCAACATACAGTATATTTTAACATCATTCGATGGCATTTTTAACAAGCTTTCTACTGATATAATGGTTGTATGGTCTAATGTCTATGGTTTTGGAGATATTAATATTCAAACTGAGAATTATTGAAAAATACACAAAATTGATGAATTTTGTTGAGAATTTTTTTGTTAATTTGCCTAATATTTATTTTTGTGTTTCTCTATTTTGCTTTTTTATAATGTTGTTTTATTACAATAGTAGTTTTTCTTCTTTTACAACAAAAATAAAATCGAAACTTGCAATTATCAATTTTGGTATCAGCATCCTTTAAAAATTTGGAACTGATGTTACCAAGGAAACCCTTATTTTGTGGAATTTTGTTTTAACGCCCTTTTCTGTACTATTGATAATAACTAAACTGAAATAATGAACTCTTCTAAATAAGAAATGGAAAATATGCTGTAAACGCTTGGTTAAGCTGAAAGAAATCCGCTTCTAGTTATAAGAACAGAGGGTAAAAACGATATTCAACAAAATTAGGGATTCCTTGGTAACATTAATTGTTAAAATATACTGATATTTAGAAAACCAAAATTGATAAATCCAAGTTTCGATCTTATTTGTGTTGTAAAACAACAAAAACTGTTGCTATAATATAAAAACATTATAAAAAAGCAAAATAGAGAAAGACACAAATAAGTATTAGGCAAATTAAAAAAATAACCTTTGAAAAATTCATGAAGAGTGCTATTTTGTGTATTTTTCACTGTTTCTCAGTTTGGATATTAATATATCCCAAACCATTGATAAACGATCATACAAACCTTATATCAATAGAAAGCTTGTAAAAAATGATATCGATTGATGTCATAATATACTGGGTGTTCCATTTAAAAAAAACATAACTTTGGTCCGCCATCTTGGAATGGACGCCCGGTATATTACTAAAATATTTTTAAAATGTGCGCTTAAAGGTATTGTATATTCTATCGAAAACAGCTTGCCGATATCTTTTTTTATTTTAGAGTAATGTTACTTCCTCGCAGCGCTGGGACACCCTGTATATTTCATTATATTTTTTTATTTAAATCACGTGTGCCATGGATTTTGTATGTTTTTAAACCCATCAGATGATTAATTTTATGGAGGGAAATTTAACCTTGTGGTCCACTTTTTTTAAAAAACCGCCAAAAATATTCAAAAAAGCAATTTGGCAAAGGAAAAACCGAAATAATAATGATTTAAATAAAAAAAATATAATAAGTAAAAACATTACACAGAGTGTAAAATTGCTGCAATTTCTTAAGGGCCAAAAAAAATTAGTGCATAATGCATAGAACATTTTTTGTTCAGAATGACATTTACTATCTAAAAAAAAATTCGCTGGAAAAAAAGTGTGCCACCCTGTATTTGTGGACTAATTTAACAATGAAATAATATAAGAAATTAGAAAATTGCTGTTATTCGGGTTAAGGACTATATTTATACATATGTGTTGTCTGAGAAATTTTGTTGATTTATTGCGTTGTATGTAAATAAATAAATTTTAAAAGATAAAACGTATACAGGGTATCCCAGAATTTTTTGTGGTGATAGAGGAAGTGAAACTAAGCATTTTCGACTTATAAAGTATTCTCCGTAAATGCTTGTTTAAAAAGTTATACCACATCAAAATTTAAAAAAAAATATATGTTTTTGTAAATGTAATAAATATTATAAGAGATAATAATTTGAAATTTTGGCCACAGTTTTTTCACATAAGAATACACATTTTCGACCGATAAAAGTTTAAAAAATATTTTCATGGGCGTTACATGGAGGGGGGGGGGTCATCAACTTTTTTTGATCATATCTTTTGATTCTTTACTTTTTGATAATTTTAAAAGTACTAAAATAATCCTTGATCAATGTTCTACAGAAAAGGTACTCTTATTGCAAGTCGCGTTGTTTTTTAAATTCATATTTTTAGCTAATAATTATAAAATCTACTTTTACATCGAAATGAAGCACCGAACCAACATACAATAAGAGTACCTTTTCTGTAGAACATTGATCAAGGATTATTTTAGTACTTTTAAAATTATCAAAAACGTCAAGAAACAAAAGATATGTAAAAAAAGGCCCAACGTTAAAGGGTTGACTGAAAAATGGCACAATTGGGCAAAAGGCACTATGATAAAATGCCGAAATGGGCAAACTGTCGATACCAACAAACCGAAAATTTATTTTATAAAATAACCTGAGTTAAATTAATTAGGTATATCCATTGTTTATTTATTCCTTAAAACTAAATACTTCTTGTTAATTTAATTTAGTGTTTAGTTTTCCATATATTTTCAGATAAGATTGGGTTTTCTTTCGGGCTTTTGAATGCGTCGGATATTCGTCCAATTTGGTCTTTCCTCTTTTTCTCTAATTTGTCCATTTGTTGTTCGCTCTCGTATCTTTGGGTATTATTGATGACGATGAAGTTTATTTTAATTTTGATCCTTAATTTTGCGAAGAATCCATGTAAAATTGAATAAATTTTACTTCAAAAACTTGGTTTTTGTCCCAAAAATCATAAAATAGTATTTTTATTTATTAAGGGATCATTCCGGTTTATAATATTCAAAAAAAATCGATTTTTTTTTACATTTTGGAAAGTATATGTATGCAAAAGTAGTTTGCAGAAGGCATTTTGTATGGAGCAGGCATCGCTAATTAAGTTAAGGTAAGACTTTTTCATAAAAATAACTTTAAACGCGTTATTGTCAAATCAACGTTTTTCCTTATGAAATTTCAACCACACATACTACACATGAATAGCTACAGCGCATTCTATAACCGTATAAAAAATGTAATATTTTGTTGCCAAAAACAGTGAAATAAAACCTCGTTTTTTTGTTTTAAATCTCCGCCATTCTATCATTTTTCAAAAAATATTAATATTTATAAAAACCGCGGGAACCACAGTCATACTGAATCTAAATAATTTTGTTCTTTTGGGTTTACATGAGCCGTTATCGAGATATCAAAGCCGGCAGAGAAATATCTACTTTTCGAGGAGTTACTTTTGCCTGTTATTTTAGTGTATAAAAAGTGTTCAAAATAAATTAAATAAATTTTTTATGTATTTCGAAAGTTTTTTTTCCGACGACTATATGAAAAAATCGTATGTGTCATTCATATTAGTAGTTTAGAAAATCTATCATTTCAACACTAGTGTGTTTGGGTTTCTGTTTTGTACTTCTTGTAATTTTCGATAGAGGCGCTGCGAAGGAATTCCGAAAGCCCTCTCTTGGATTTTTTTGAACTTGCAAAAAAAGGACGGTTCAAATAAAAATTTATATTTAACCCCGCTAATATTACTTATTTTATTATTAAAATCTTTATATAATTAACTTTTGTGTAAATTTTAAATAAACTAGGAACATTCGTGAATTTAATTACTTACATAAATTTGATATTTTTGATACAAAAAATATAGTCAAATAGGCACCTTGTAATTTTGGCCCATCTGTAGAAATGAGAAATGATACAAAAGACTTAGATAAAACGCTTTTATATTTGAAAAATTAAAGTTTTCGAAAATTTTGTCACATTTTGAGGTAAACATCAAATGGCCTAAAAGGAAACCGAATTTAGGTGTTTTTAATAATAATAATAATCTTCGTTTTTGGGTTCGTTTTTTTTTAATTATTTGCAATTTATTTTCACCTACAGTTCGTCAAAAAGGTATTCGTAGACCTTCCAATACCTGTAGAATTATAAAAATTATCATTTTTAACAATTTCGATGTAAAAATCAACTCAAATAACAGAACGTTAAATAATTTTTCTATTCTATTTGTTTTTTATGTTAATTCTTGTTTAAAGTTTAAAGCGATAAAAATTTTATTTTACA
The DNA here is from genome assembly GCA_963971135.1 of Stenus bimaculatus. NCBI lineage: Eukaryota > Metazoa > Arthropoda > Insecta > Coleoptera > Staphylinidae > Stenus > Stenus bimaculatus. The sequence goes on along the minus strand of OZ020185.1, from coordinate 13,704,391 downwards.
AGAAATTATAAAAAACAATTCATTTAAAAGTGCAATAAAACTATCACCTGAATTGGAAACCAGAATAGGGAAAACAATTAACCCAGAAGCAATGAGAAATGTTATAAGAAAAGCTGGCATTTTAACGGATGGAGAGTAAGGAAAAAGCTATGAATAAATAAACCAAATAGGAAGAAAATAGTGGAATTCGCTGAACAATTTATAAATAAACCATTACAGTTTTGGAAACTAAATTTAATAATATTTTTGGATCAGATAAAGTCGTATGGAAAAAAACCCGGAGACTATTAGTTTTTGTACTAAAATTGGCTGTAAATCATGGAGGAGGCAACGTGATGTGGCCGATATGGGGAATATGGGCCTGTATAAACCCAAATGGAGTAAGAAATATTCCTTTTATAGGAATCGTGGAAAGATTTATGTATGGAGACATTTTTGCGGAAAACTTAAAATCAAGTGCCATAAAATTAGGAATTATGGATATTTATTACTTTCAACAAGATGATGACCTCATTTAGTACAAGAATGATTATTATAGAATGTTCCTCATTTACACAAAACTCTTCCACAATCACCAGATATCAATCCCATAGAGAAAGGATATTCTACGAAATATTAAAAAATGCCATTAGTCAAAAATGTAGAAAAACTTTTTTGAACCTATTTTTTATAGTGAAAAAAAAATAGTAATAGACAAAAAAAAGCTAGAAATGCAATTAAAGATGAAGACCTTTTGTAAGTTGTATGATTGCTTTTTATACGTCAGTAAATTTTTAATGAAAATTAATTTCTACATATAAAAGTTTTAGAAAATGTCAACTTGGCACATGGTTTTTTAAATTTTTTAAACAATGTTTTTCTTCTCGAAACGAAAATCTCCAGTGGTTTGGTGAATCATAATAAAACTTTATTTTCTAATGCATTTCGAAGTCCAATAACTTCATCTTCAGAGACGCATTTAACATTTTATCAACTAAAAATACATAAATAAGTAAATATAATCACAAAATATTAAAAATAATGTTTTTTCCTAAATTTTTGATGTTCATCTTGTTGAAAATTGCAATACTCCCCCCCTAAAACATAAGTGTCACTTAATTTTTTTAAATAATAGATTTTCAATTGTATTTATCTAAATTTTAAATGAAACTAGTGCAATTAACCCTAAGTGTAATATTTCTTTTAAATATTTTGTTTTACATATATTTTTAAGATCATTATGAAAAAATTTGATGGTTGAACAGTTCAAGCATTAATAAATAAAGCGAGTAGTTACATTATTTACTTGAAGCTTTTTATTGCCCTTAATATAAAGAAAGAAAAAAATGCTCCCTGAAACATAAAATCGTTTAAATACAGGGTAGAGAATATAGCACGTTCAAACAATTCAAACATCCTTCAGGTAAATATAAAAGGGCAAAATGGTGTCAAAGGGTAACAGGAAATCCCTGTCATAAGTGGGCAATGAAGACATAATAATTTATCCTTTATCCTCGCACATCCAAATCGGAGTACTAAAACCCAAAACCTGATTCGCGTTTTGAAATTAAAATATTCATGGCAGTAAATCTGGATCTAGGGTAGTTGTTTATGAATGCACCTATTGTATCAAATGTCGCGCTAAGAGTTAATTATGTCGGTCTGGTTTGCGGGATGTAAGTGGTAGGTAGTTTTTCGACTTTTAATTGTAGCATTTAACGGCATAAATTAACGATTAACTAATTTCAAATAAATCAAATAAATATGCAAATAATAAATTATTCGCTTTCTGGGACGCTCGTTTATTTCAAAAATGTTGGGATTTTTTCGTAATCGCGGCACTAATAAAAAAGATTTAAGTGTAGTATTCCAATTAATGCTTTCGCATCAATAAAAATACATTTTCTAAGAAAGTATGCAAATTAAATAAAAGGAAAAAATGGTAGATTTTATAGTTGACCTGATCTTGTCATCGAAAACCGCAGAGATTAAAGTTTTAAAATTCCTTCCATTTCGTTCACCTAATTGGTGAATTAAAAAAATTTAATTACAAATTAGTTTAAAAATTTGATCTAGATCGTTTTAATGCGTTTGAATTTCTCGAATATTTTCTTTGATGAAAGTTGCTTTTTGGATATAGTGGTTTTTGATTAAAATGATTTTCATGTGAGTTTAGATTTAATTTGTAATTATGGGATGTTTGATAATAAATAACTATATGACTTTCATTCCTTTATAATTTATTTGTATATTTATACGTAAAATTTGAAAATAAACTTCTTGTTTGTGTATCGTTTACAATATCTAATGTGGTACTTAACAGGTGGAAATTAATTTTAAAAAGACTCGCTGCAATTTATTATCGGGGCATTAGTAAAATACACCTTACGCCTTATTTGCATACGCTTCTCAGCCTCTTGCATTATATTGCAATTATTCGCAATAAAATATTATTTTATCGGATATAAATGCGGAGAAGAGTATGTTCGGAGTGTAGTGGGTGTCAGGTGCTCCATCCAGGGTCATAGACCCGCTAAGTGCACGCACGGTAATGTCCATACGGAACCCAAGGATATAACTGGCACAGGTGGAATCGTGGACCTTATTACCACCATATAAAGATTATTCCCAACAAAAATATCTAAAAGTAAATGATGTAGACTACTTTACCAGTTCGAAGACCATAATTTCAATTCGCTCGTTATCAAGAATTTCTATAGCACCTTTCAATCTATCTATCTTTGCATAATTATTCACATTCTGACTTCCAGGAAGGTTTAATAAAAAATGGATATATCTGAGTAAAATTTGGAATTTGATCACTTAATTTTTGAGTAAAAACTTGGGACATACTTTATTTATTTAAATTAAATACCCAGCAGATCTAAAACTCCATTACAGGGCATATAATCAAAATTTACAATGTATCCTTACAGATATTACAAAATAATTTACAATACAGCACAAACACAAACATTAGACATTGGGATTTAACTAAATTAATGTATAAACTCAAGTAAGTTTTTACAAAACTGAGTGAAGTTATGGTCAAAAATACAGGAATCACTGTATTACTTATTACTATCGTTATCTCTTCCACAGCTGTTGTGTGCAGCCTCTATGTTGCAGACAGAAAATATCTAACGAATCAATTCACAACCGATATCAACTTGATGGCTAGAGAATTCCACCTCTGGGTGGGGATATTGCTTACCTATACATACAGATCTAGGTACTCGGGTAAGGACTCTAGACTCTAGGAAATGAACAGATAGTGAAAGTGAACGGCCTAGAAATCCCAGAATTATTGAAAATCCATAGTATCAAACCAAAAAAATTAAAATTAATTCCGAAAATGTAAATCTAAATTGTTACAGCTGTAGGAACAGTAGTAGGTGCAGACCATTTATTCCAAGGTACAGCTACAAATAAAAGTGTACAGTAGGAATCGTAAATTTGTGCAGTTGATCTTCGAAACCACTATTCGAACTGTAATTAAAAATGTAAGTTACTTTCCCGATTTTGAGTATAAGGTCACCTAATAAAATAAATTTTGTATTCTTGTTCCTTATAAATAGACCGCATACATAAATGCTGCGACCTTTGTGCATGTCTGTTTGCTTTATTTTACAAAAAACATGAATATGATACATGGATTAGGTTAGGCTATGACCTTGATGAAAATACTCGACCTTGAAAACCTTTCATTGGCGTTTTTATAATTGACGAAAATCCAAAATCAACACATAGTTACACATATGAAACATCAAAACACGGATAAATTCTATATTTAAAAAAATTTATATACTTAAAACATTGTCTCTGCACTGTCTCAATTAAATTCTGATGAAGTTTGCTCGCAGTTAGGGTATAATATAACATTTTAAGAGTTTGCAATTCTGCGAATTCTCTTATATTTCTAATAGCAAAACCGATAAGTTTAAAACACTGATTGACGAACTATACCGGGTGGAAATGAAAACCGGGTCACCTCTATAACTTTTTATTTATGAATATAAAAATTTGAAATTTGGCTATGTTCTATGGTTCAAAAAAACAAATTTTATGTGCATTTTTTATTTTCGAAATCACTTCCGGTTTCACTGGAAACACCATGAACTTTGTTTTTTTAAATGTAACATCCCATATTTTTATTCATGGCTTAAAATACTTTTAAAAAAGAAGTATTTTTGAGATATTAGTTTTTATTTTTTGCGAAAAAAAAAATTTTTTCAAAAAAAAAAAAAGGTTTTCGAAGTCGGTGAAAATTACCAAAACTAATTCTAAATAATTCAAATACCTAAATAAAATTGTAATTTGAAAATAAAAAATGCACATAAAATTTGTTTTTTTGAACCATAGAACATAGCCAAATTTCAATTTTTTTTATTCATAAATAAAAAAGTTATCGAGGTGACCCGGTTTTCATTTCCACCCGGTATACTATACATATATTCGATAAAAGTAAGATTTAGGTCAAAAATAACGCCTAATACCTAGATTCTGATCAAATCTTTTAAGTTTAAAGGCCTTTAAATTTAAATTTGTTATATGGATTGTAATAGAAAATTTCCATGGCTACCTTAAATGATTCTAATTAAAGACCTTTATTTTTGACCAAAATCAGCCTATCAATCACGAAATGTATACTTTGTTTAATCCAGCGGCGTAGCCGAGGGAAGGGGTGCACGGCAGTGAAATCAGTTTTTAGATGCCTTTTTACGTATACCCTACTTTACAAACTATTTACCCCTAGACTATTTCTCATAGAAGTAGCTTCAGAAGACTTTAGTAAAAGTGAGGAAAGTGGTTAGGGCACGAACAGGTGCCAAAACGTCCGTTTAATTGTAAATAAAATTTACCAAATGAATTAACGTTCGTTTTACTACCTGAAATCACTGAGATTTGAACTCTACCTTGCAAATTAATACTTCACACGAACGCAAGGATATACCAAAAATGGTTACGGTTTCAAAAATTTCCCTGGTTTGTTGAGAATGTGAAGGAGTTTCAGAACACATAAAAAAACTACAACCGTAATGAGTTTTGGAGAAAATTTTCAAAAACTTTTCTACTTTGAGATTATTTTTTCAACATTTTGACAATTTTTTTTTGTATTACTGCTGTTACTAATTGCAATAGGAAGGTATTACCTTTCAAATTATATTTCTTTTAAATCGCTACGTACAGTTGCTCCCAGCTGGAAGTAGGACAAAAGTAATCACGATCGAGTATTCTTTGTCCTACTTCTAGCTGGGAGCAACTTTACATTGGTTAAAGTGTAATTGGCGATTTTGTGATTTTTAACAAAAATCGGTAAACTAAAATTCAAAACGCCGTAGCTCCAAAACTAAGAAAGAAAGACCCCCACTTTTTTGTTATTTCTCGATTAACCTCTAGTTTCTAACCACGACGATTGAGGAACAAAACGGAACACCCTGTATAATTTAGTATTTAAGCCAGGGCAAAAAAAGGAGCAATTGAACATTGAACCCAATGCATATTACATATTTTATAGCTTATTAATTTTAATAAAAATTTCTTAAAAAGTTCGGCGCGTTTTTCCAGTTTGTCCTCCCTAGACATATTTTCTGGCTACGCCACTGATTCATTAAAGTTTTTCACAGCCAGACTCACAATTAACAACAGAGTACAACTGTACATCATCAGCATAAAGGAATAAATCACAGTCAATCACATCACAAGAACTATTGATGAAAATGGAGAACTGAAGTGGTCCCAAATTCTACTCCTGTGGTACCTACATACATCACTTAGTGTCTTGTACTGATCAGAAGAAACACGGCAGATTTGAACCGAATGAATCCTATTAGACAGATATGACTTTATAACATTTATAGTTTTTTGAGGTATATGATTTTTTGAGGTATACCGTTTTCATCCAAACGATTAAAAAGAATATTTCAATAGAAGGCTTTCGTCAAGTCTGTGAATACTACGTCCATTTATTTTCTCGGATCCATTGCATTAGATATGGCTTGAGTGATGCTTAGGAAATTGCTTATAGTAGATCGTCTTGCATGAAACCATATTGGTGACTTGTCCTTTACGACCTTTACTGAACTACAAGTTGTCCCACTAAGAAGGGTCTGTAATTTCTGGCGTTACTTTAATCTCCGGATTTAAACACAGGTGTAATAAGAAATCTCTTACAAGCTTCAGGATAAGTACCAGATTTAATAATGAAATTAAATACGTGACCTAGTGACGTATACAAAATGCCAGAGCAAACTTTTTATATAAACCCAGGTATAAGATCTACACCTGCTGTTAAACTAAACTCTTTAATTTGTCCAAAACCGGACCTTCAGAATAAAGTATATTACCCATAGTGTTCATAATACTCGTATCATTGTTGCATATCGAACTAACATCATTATATTTATACAAAAAGTTAAAGTTAATATTACACATACTGGCATATTTGCATAAAGATCCACTAAATTAGCTTTTCAGAAACTGTACCTCTCTGATAAAGGTAGTAATAATATTTTGGCTGAGTTATGAGTAAAATATTTATAAAGAATCAAAGCAGGATGATTATCATTCAGCTTCACAAGTGGGTCAACACATTCCCTTATGTGGTCAAGGCCATTTTAGACTAACACATTTTGGTAAGCAAATTGTGTCGCAAATCGACTCTGAACGTGTCTGCGCAATGTACAGTAGAATCTGAGTTGATTTGATACACAATTTGCTTACCAAAATGTGCTAGTCTAAAATGGTCTTAACAATTTACAACCAAATCCAATAGGCGTGTATTTTTTTAGTTTGACAACTTTCGGAGCATCTAGTAGGTTTAGAAAAAGGAATATGTATATTCCGAAACATAAAAATTACTTATATAATCCCAAAATTTTTCAAATTCAGATGGTGTTGTTCTAGGAGGAAAGTAAACACAAAAAAATAATATATTTTTAGGGAAAAGCACTTTTCATGCCTTAAATTACTTGTGGAATTGGCGTTTTAGATTACGGGCCACATAATGATTTTTAATGTCAATAATTACACCTTCTCCACGTTGTCTATGAAAGCTGTCTTAATGAAAAACTTCAAAATCACTAGAGAATACTTCAGCTGTAAATACGCCCTCTTTTAACCAAGCTTTAGTGACTGCAATTATATCTAAATCAGAGGTCTCCATATTACCAAGAAATTTATAGGTTTTTGAGTTTAGTCTCGTACATTTTGGTAATATATCCTGAGATGTGTTATAGGTTTGCTGGGCTCATGGTAGTTTCCTGAAGAGTGAACATTTGATACTTTTGCAATTTTTGGACATCATTAAAAAAGCGAATACTTAAATTAGACTCACCTCGCCCTTCTCAGTAGGAATCTGTTTATTTTGTTTCCTTTGCATTAATGTTTTATCGGGTTTCATTTTAATATTCATTGTATTTTAGTTTGTAAGTTAATTACTTATTTGCTCAGGTGAACTTAATGGTACTTTTAAACTTTTAAGGGCCTAAAGCGGTTTTCCAAGACGAAGAGTGTTTGTGATTTCAATAAATGCATTCAAATTTGGAATAATTTTAATGTGAGAATTTTTTTATTATAGATTCTATTATAGGTGAGCTTTGAAGGTGAAAAGTCCCCCTTTGTTTCCTTAAACAGCTCGGTTGACTGACGTTGCACAATCTGGATACTCTGGATAATTAATCACCGTGTTAAAGTAAGTCGGTGCGGTTGGTCCTATGACAAATAGTGTGTCTCAAATGTGTCAACCCTGGCATTGTGATAACCCCATTAAAAGACGTGATCGGGGTCAACTTACATTCTGCATACATTACACGCGTGTTTTTCCTTTCTTGGGGCTGAAAAAATTAAAAACTATTGTAAATTGTTGTATCGATTCGTTGCGCATACACATATACACTTCCGTATTGACATTATTCAAGTGTCAAATTTGCATTCCTTCTACCTCGGAAGAGTCTGCAGGTATAAGACATAACAGCAACCCCTTCATATATTCATAAACATATTCCATGTAATTTATTACGCCACTTTCAGTTTGCTTTTTGTAGTGGAAATATGAACTTCTCCTTTACCGTGTTTATTATCTTCTCACTTAAAAGCGCATTGTTGGAAAAAAGGGTTCGTCTTGCTATGACACGTAATTAATTTTATCGAAAATGCGCTTCTTATAACGTACTTTTCTATTAACGATTCTTGTAAATTGAAAAGTTTTGTTTTGCTTAAACCTATACATTCATTGCGCAAACAGCAAAAAGGATTATTTTTAACAAGTTTTTAGCAGTACTTGTAATTATCCATCATTTCATCCCACATAATTTTTCATAAATAGCCAACTGACCTTGTTTGATGCACATTTCTAATTGCATGACCATCTTTGTTATTTTTATAATAAGATGATTTTATTTTTAAAAATATCAAGGACGAGTTTTATATTGTGAATTGTGATTTATCCGTACTCTTATTTTAAACTAAAAATTAATGATAGAAAAAATTTAAAAGGAAAAGTACATCCAGTTTCAATTTTACTACCGTCTAAATAAAATATGTATTATAATTATTGTGCCTAAACGGTTTTACATTAATTTCCTAATTTAAATGGTTGTGAAAAATAAATTACCTCGCTTATCGTAATTGGTTGAATTTAAATTGGATATCCATTAGTACTAGTCTTGTATGGTGATAATATTCAAATGACTTGGAATCAATTAGTTTCGTTTTAATTTAATGCTTGAAGCAAGAAAGCGACTTAATTGTGATCTATTATTAAATTAAATTATAACGTTAATAAAAACTGTTCCAATAAATAAAAAAAGGGTAAATACTGGAAAATACCTATAAAAATTATTCATTATTTGGTATCGTTATGGGAGTTCTGAAAAGTGTTAATTCGTAATTAAGAATGATTTATGTAGTTTTAAAAACATAATTTAATTTTTAACGGCTCGTTAGTTAAGTTTGTTCGAAATTAGGAAATGCGTTTGAGAAATTTATTTTTTAATCACAATTTTAACAAATGCTTCATTAAAGAGGCGCCTTACTGCGCCGGGTACAATAAATCATTACGTCCAAATTTATTCGTGTTTTTAATAATAACAAGGCTTAAATAAGAAATCTAACGACTTTTTTGTATTTAATTTCATTACGATATTATTAATAAATTAAGCGCGTATATATAAAGAGTACGCGTTTTATAAATCTTGCTCGAGGTAGGTGAAATTAATTAAACAACTTAATTTATGGTAAGAAAAATTTGAGTTTATCACCTCACACCCACTTATCACATAAATTAATGTGTCATCAAAAACTATAATTATACGTCTTTAAGATTATAATTTTTGTCTTGATTTAAATTATATGCAAGGAACGCTAGTTGTAAATCAATTTATTTTCAGGATTGCATGAGTTATTAGTTGGGTCAATCAACAATTTGAACTCTGAGGGTAACTTTTATTGACACACAAAGATTTAAGTTTTCACATCTCCTCTTGTCATCCGCAGACAAACCTAATCAGCATGATTAATGGATATTTGCAATTCACCATATTTCAGTTTTTAAACACGCACAGCTTGATCCAATAGAACGTTCGTCTTAAGTCTTAACTTAATGACGCTGCAATTACTTTGATTTTAACTGAGATCTACATTACTAAACAAAACTAATTTCCTTTTAATTATTTGTAAAAATCGTGTCAACATGTTCGAAACAGAGCTGAGAGTTGAAGAGAGCGCCACGCTCGAACGGAGCAATTAGAAATATAATGAGTTCATCAACAGGTCTAAGTTTAAATCACGTCTGTCTGGCTGACATAAGGTCTACGTTAATAGACTTCCTTATTTTCTAATAGATGGGAACGACTTTAAACTCAAACTAAAGTACTTACGTTTATCATTGTTTAATTACTTATTAAATGCGTGCAAATTATAAACCAACACGATTCCACGGATACAGCTAGATATTGCTATTATAATCGGATTATTTCAAATTATAAATAAAACTGGAAATATTATGACGTTTAGCAAGAATTTACATGCAAGTTAGTACTACAAAATTATGGTATGCAATTATGAAGATTTATGGAAAATCGATGCATAAGCTTCCAAGAAATTATTGTTACTTACATTTGCTACACATTAATATTTTAAATTCCACCGCAGAAAACTCACATCTTTTTAAAGATTTTTATAAAATTTTGTACATTTGCTTATGGTACTGTAATATATGATCAGTAAATTTTTTGTCAGAATATCCAAATCAAATTGTGTAAATTTTTACCAATTTTTGAACTACAAAGTTATTAATAATTATTTAATTACACTGGTCAACGCTGTGTTTTTGTTACAAGAGCTCTGTTATATGATTTGGCCACATTTAGGTATCCTTATTATAAAATTCCAAAATGATTTTTTCTATCACCTTCATATTGTAACAGTCACATAGTTTTTAAAACCCAAAGCTAAAATACAAATTTTTATTAAATGAAAAATACCCCTAGAGAAGTTTTGTGATTGTCGTTAAAAAATTTTTGAGTACCCACAGGACAAAAATTTATACAAAGATTTATTAAATAAATTATTGACAACATATAAAGCATTGGGGTGCAACGTGTCCTTGAATATACATTTCTTGGTCTCACATCTGGTTTTTTTGCTGAAAACCTGGTTGCAGTCAGTGACGAACGATATTTGACAATTGAAAAACGATATTGGCTGATTATTCCTAGGGCCTTAAGAGGGACCTACCGAAAGCTAAGTACTCTCGAAAATCAGAAGTATGTAGAATAACCAAAAAACAATACAAATATTTTTGGGTTTTTTTTGTAAAAAAAAGTATATTATTAAATTTCTTGAAAACGTTACGTGTTAATTTTTTTTATTCTTCAGTTATTGTTAGGAGTTCGTACTATTATCAAAATATGTGATTAGATTTTATGTAACAAAAAAACGTTTTAATTTTGTGGTCCAGTGTTATTGTTAACATTTTTACCAAATTTTGCAGAGGTATTTATTATCGCAGAAAACGACTTCCCTCTATCTTCCTGCGTACTGTAACAAAATTAGCTGCTCTTAATTTTTCGAAATCGAGTATATCCAGTACACGGCCTAGCACTGGAAAACTTGGTTAGGTTAGGTTAAACTTGGTTAATTAAGCGGGTGCTTTTGAAGACTATTTTGTGAAAATCAAAAGTCGCAGCCAATTTCGAATACATTGGCAAAAACTGGAAATTAAGAAGGAGCTAACAAATTCTAGAGAACAAAGATGGCAGCAAAGACTTAATAACTGCAATAATTATGAATTTGGAAAATAACTACCTACATCTTTAGACCTTTAGACCTAAAAAACTTAAATACTACCCGGAATAAATGGAATGGTCTACTAAAACAAGGATAAGGCAGAAACAATAGGAAATAATAAAAAAATAAACCATAAAATAAAACTCCGGGTGCAGACAACATAAACACGAAAGTCCAAAAATTGCTTCCCAAAAAACTATTTATTCATCCATTCATCCAAGCAGAGCAGGATCTACACATTTTGGCGCCCCCCCCCCCCCCAACACAAAATTAAATTAAAAAATAATACTGTATACAGGGTGTCCAGAAATTAAAACTTTAGGAGGCGATTTTACAACTAATTTTAAGAAAAAAACTTCTTATAAACTTCTTTTAATTAAAAGAATTGTCTTTTTTCGCGCCCTCCTTTGACTTTCACCCTGGGCGAGTGCCCCACTCGCTCCACCCTAGATCCGGCTCTGCATCCAAGTTTTCCTAAAAACAACCGATTCTAGTAAATCATATCCAAAATATACGAAAAAGTTATACTATTAAGATTAAAAGAACTTATTCAAGAACATCAGTGTGGTTTCAAAGAAGAAAGATAAACCACCCACTTAAAAATTTGACTTAATTTATTAGAGAAAGATTTGACACCTGTACACATTGGGAATTTTTTCAGACATAGCCCAGGTATTTGACAGAAGAGTTATAAATTTCCATCCAAACTTACAAAACTCGTCTCATCCTTCCATCATCACATGTCCTTCAGAAATCAATATTTAATTTAATATTTATGTCCGCGACATACCTACCACGTAGGACAAACAAAATTTCGTAGGATTATATGCTGATGACCCTGTCATAGAATGGTTCCAAAAATGGAGGATTAAAATAGATCCTTCCAAATCCGAAACAATGCTTTTCCACGAGAAAAAGAAAACCACCGAAAGATCCTGCAAAATAATCGAAAGCTATTGGGCTAATTTTAACTACGTATAGAAGACGCTATAAATCTATAAATGGAGTATATTTATATTCGGTACTTGTCTGTGTAAAAAATGTGTTTAAATGCATCTTTATACCTTATAAGTACATAAAACAAAAATAAATTTAATAGTTAAAGCTTCAGAAAAGCTCAAAAAACATAAATGATCACATTTTCTTATTTTAAAATTTCCAATAACACCTTAGTGAAGTGGAGTAGAAACTCCAAACACTTGGGACAACAAACTCAATATTGGAGAACAAACTCGACTTCGTGGCCCATAGGAACAGCATAAAGATCATACCAAAGAATGGACAAACTATACTCCTTGATAGGTAAACCTTGTTACACGAATTAACCACTAGTGCTATACGAACTTCTAATATTTATTATTTCTAACTCTTCATTCTAAAGTTGAAACTTCAAAATAGGTCTACTTATTACTCAATCAAAAGCTTAGGTACGATTTGGTCAATAAGGTGGTAAGTACCAAGGCAGTGGAAGAATCAACCGTCAATTGTGTAATCATCATAAGCACAGTGTTTGCACGTTTGACAAGTTCTGAGTAGCGCCTGAAATAGAGGAGCGGGAACAAACTCACGATTAGTAAATAGGATGGATTTTAGTTCACTTATACTCATTATTTTACTGATACTAATTAGTGCTGTTCACCCAACCCAAACTTTTGTGGTACGAATTGAAAGTTTGAAATTTAAAACATAAAAAGTTCGAACTATTAGCTGTTTGAACACATTCTTTATAGTTCGACATAATAATAACAGTTTGAAATCAATGAAGTACAAACTCAGCAAAGGACGAACTTGGTGAAATTCGAACTCAGCAAAGTTTGAACTCGATGAAGTTCGAACCTAATATAGTTCGAACTTGATGTAATTTAAACCTAATAAAATTCGTATTCGATGATGTTTTAAAATTTTTTCATGCGACTTGTTTTGTTCATAATCCACTTGTACCATAATTATCTATTATTATAGCTGGATCATTATATTTTAAAATAATTCTTTAACCTAAAAAACTGAACAAAGCATTATAAAAATTTTTTTGATTAACCCTATCTTGGGAACGACTGGATGTAAGTCAATGAAATCGTTTAACTAGTTTAAACTAATATTAAATGGTTTTACCTCAATTTTTTTCCAAAACCGAACTATTTTCGAAATCGATTTTTTCCGAATTGTAATATTTTCATATCCTAACTTTTTCGAAATCAAACTTCTTTCGTTTTCGCAGTACCTTCGAACTCGAACTTTTTTCGAACTCGAACTTTTTTTATTCCAAAACTTTTTCGAACCCGAACTTTTTCCGAACTCAATTTTTTTTCGAACTTCGCTTAATCTTCAAACGGTTCGAAGTATATTGAAGTTCGAACTTTTGAATGGAAAATTCGTACTTACAAATACTTGTAGTTCGTACAGCACTAATACTCAAACTAGTGTTTCCTGTTTACTCGTATTAATTACTACGTTAATGAAATCGGAATGAAAACGCTATGATTACTGCTGATTGGAAGATTTAAATTTGTAAACCAATCAGAATCACGCATAGCGTTTTCAAAACTGCATGTAAACGTGATAAATGTTTAGCAACTAAGCTCGTGTAAACCAGTAATATGGCCAGGCATCTTTATAGAGAGCTGAGTGAGGATTGTGTCAATGAGTTGAGTCTTGAGCGCTGCTAGATAGACGTGGCCATACTCTTAAAAATTATTGATAGTAACTAAACGCATTTTTTCAAATTTCTATATCATTGCGATACGTTTTTCCAATGTTGAATTTTCTTGCAATAAATTTGATTAATTTTGATATTTCACTTAATAAATTTAATTCAATAGTATATATTTTCCGGACACTATTTTTTTTATTTAATAGTAATTTTTATACATGTTGTGGTACACAATAATAAAACGTTTTATTGCATTTTCATACACATAAAATCAATAAGCTTTATACGAAAATAAAAGGATAACACTTAGAAAAACACGACATTTAAAGTTACAACGGGTCCCGATATCGCCTAAACGATCAAAGAGGCGAGTACGCGACATATAAATGCAATAAAGACAGGTGTGGGAATTGCTATTTGGGTGGCCCCAATATTGTGTCATCATCCACACAACTCACCAGATAAGCCTTAAAAGAAGATGCAGCTACCCCTATATTTTAGCAGATTTAACCCGTACGTACACTAAAATAAAGATTTTAAAATCTGATTAAAAAGGACCTTTCTTTAAAAATTGTGGCCAATTGGTTTTATAAAAAATAATAACCTTTAATCATAAGAGGCCGTTAAATTAAATTAAGTTATTTTTAGTCCTAGTGCTTAAATTAAAGTAATTATAAACGAATTTATATCCATTAAAAATACTTGTTTAATTACGTTTTAATGACAATTAAATAATATTAGTATTTAAAATAATAAAAAGTAACTCCAATTAAAATAAAGCGTTATACAAGGATTTGAATTCGTGGTAATAAAAATGGAATTTTATAAAAATAGTAGGAAACATTTTACAAATATTTAGAATAATTCCAGTTCTTTATCTTGAAATTAATGTGATTATTTATAAAGGATAATACTGGAGTAGGATTATATTACGTTTTCTGGTTGATACGTTATACCTTCATAAATATGGGTGGTTTTTTTCTACAGAAATACAACAGGTGAACCGATATTATATGGAAACGGGCCATACCATAAACTAGACCCATCTTAAATCTTTACAAGAATCGAGTGTTGTCGCTTTAAACCATATGATACCGTCGCGGGAGCATGTCTTCTGAAATATTTAACAAGACGAACATAAAGAAGTTTCAAGAATTGATACGCTGCTGGATATACGACAAAAACATCCACATTTATTCCAAAATAGAATTAAAATTACCTCTGCTCGTAACAAAGATATTTTATTAGGTATACGTTAAAAAAAGACGAGGTATGGTCCCATATTTTTATTTCAAATAAACAAAATATAAATTCTTTGATATTTAATACTGCTTTACATTTTTGGTTTAAATATTTATTTGGTGGGATTTAAATGGCGTGATTATTTCTACCCGGTGAACGTTAATGATTCTGCGATTTAACAATGCGAATTGACAGTATTTATCCAGTGGCATTCATAGTATAAGCCGATCTAGATCATTAATAATCTTTACGGGAGCCATTCAGTAGTTTTTCTAATACTTCCGGTAACAATGGAGAGCGCATCGTTAAGAAGCCCTCTGCAGAACAAGTCACATGTGTACAAGCTGAAAGGTGTGTGTCCATTACGGACTATCTGTTTGCTTAACCGCACAATAATTAATCATCCTCTGCATATCATCCTATTTAACAAGGTGCAACCGTCTTCCGATTCACACATTGCACAAAGGACAGCGTGCTAGCTCTTTGCTCTCTTGAGTGTCTCCACATAGGGTACGTCTCAAACATATAATGGGAATATTTAGAATAATGGATTTCTATACTCACCCTTTGGTAATCACTTTACTGTAAAATATTAAATTCCGTAACACTATTCAATAATTTCAATGATCAAAAAGTTCCTGGGTTCGTCACTTATTCAATCATTGATATTCAAATGTGATTGCTGGAAAATCTTATTTCTCAGAAATACTTGAATCCCAATGAAGACCATGCTGATTGTTTTCGTTTAGACCTGGACCCCTTTCCTCATTTTCGGGGATAAAAATCCTATAGGAAAAACAGTACGTTTCTATGGAAATTTTCCAAAACCAAGTAACGAGTATTTTGCTTGACCAAACCATTTTTTACATAGAATATTTTATCCTCGAAAATAAGTATACGGTCCCGGGAGTTCGTGACGGTTTTTTCTCTACGATTACATACAACATGCCTTTTGGAGGACAGAATGAACCAATGTCAACAAAGAAAAGCGGGGCAGTAAACCTGTGCACGCTTTCCAGTCATATGGAAAATTCCATTTCCATTGTCACATTTTTTTCTGTTTTTCTCTGATTTAATAATCCCTAATAATAATAATAACGGTCACCTGATATTGTAATAAAAAGTATGATTTTCCGCGATTTCATGCAGCAGGCCGATGAAATGAATTAAAGTTTGTGTCATAAAACCTACATAAAACAACTGGCATGTTGCCCTCGTGTGAAAATTTTAAACGTTTTGACGTGATCTGAAATAACACCAAATAAAGTGAATGTGAATTTTATAGTATAATAAATAAAAGTCGCAAAAAAATGTCCTAAATCAGATTAAATCTGCATTGCTTCAGATTTTTATTTATTTTACCATTTAACAAAATTTTTACGGTGTTAAATAATGTATAAGGTAAAATACAAAATATCCCACCGATGCATTTGCTGGCTTAATATTGGAGCTGCCCCGGACTGTTGCGTAGAAAAGCCAAATTCTAGGCTACGTTGTTGGGGACCTTTAATTAAGTTTTAAAAATTTTAAAAATAATTCTATTCACAGTAGATTAATAGCTATTAACCAAAAATCAAATGGAGATTTGGGTTCAGAGTAATCAATGACCAAAAAACGTTATTCGCGATTTCAGAGAACAGAAACGACCTCTGGTGGTCATTTGATAAAGATAGTAGTGGAGTAATAAATAAATAACTGTTTATGTAAACTTTATATGAGGGTACTTATAAGTCATTTTTTTATCAAGAACTGTTACGAAACCAATAAATACTCAATGCACAGCAAATCTTTTACTAATCTTACTACATTTTGTAACTAAATTTATGTCAAAATAGCGCCATCTATAGATTACCTGTAGGTAATCGAAATTACCAATTAATTCATGGCTTTATTATTCATAAAGTAAATTTAGAAACTTACCTATATTAATAGAAAACGAACTTACTTCATTTTTAAAATAAAAATTCAGATAAAATAACATTTTTGTCAGATTCATTTTCATGATATTGCACTCCAAAAAAATTATCTTATTTTTTATAATAAATTTGAACTTCTTACTAATTTTTGGAAGATTTATGATTTCAAAAATTTTAGCTTTGAACATAAATTTCTCATATCAACTAGCGAAAAATATTGTTTTACTACTTCTTCACTACTCTACGAAAGGTCCCTACAACGTAGCGGAGAGCTTAGGCACCAATTTGGGGACACCCTGTATAGAAACCATTTCGATTCGATTATCTTCTTGATTTCTAACGGCTCTAGCACGCCTGCTTATATTGTTTTTTTTTTAAATTTACTTTTTATCCAAAAAGTTTTTGTATTTTTTTTGTAGCTCATTAAATTCAAAAGTTACACTAATATGCGTTACTTTACTACAATACACTTTCATCCACATAGCTATAGCCATTGCCATCGAATGCAATTTCATCGACAAACCTTTTCTTCGACGAGGACGTTTCATCGACATTACGTTTTCATCGACAACCGATTCATCGAAAGTACCTTTTCATCGACAAACCTTAACTTCGACAAGGACGTTTTATGGACACTACTCTTTCATTGACATTACGTTTTCATCCACAGGTGTGTTTTGTGGACAGGGATGGTTTACAGAGACTATAATAGTATAAAAAATTACGGCAGAACCTTATACATGATTTATTTTATTGTTGTATAATTTATTCTTTAGTTTATTTGGAAAATGTAAAAACGCCGAATTACGAACTCCTTTTTTATCAGTAATTTTAAAAAACATATTCGTCATTTAGCGTTTTCAAATTTTTCCGAAAATATTTTAAATGTATGTATGTGTCGATAAAACGATATTGGAAATGAAAAGCTTTCGTGATGAAACATGTCTTTGTCAATGAAGCGGTCTTGTCGATAATAAGATTGTTTGTCGATGAAAAGGTAGTGTCGATGAAACGTCCTTGTCGAAGAATGGGTTTGTGAATGAAAATGTAGTGTTAATAAAACGGTTGTCGATGAAAAGGTAATGTCGATGTCGACGTCTGTGGCGATGAATTGATCGTGTCGATGAACGTCGTTGTCGATGAACGGATGTGTCGATGTAACGTTCATGTAAAAGAAACCGTTTTCGATGAAATGAACAGTCGATGAAGTAGTAGCACGCCAATTTAACTTGTTTACTATTCTGTTTTTTTACAATTTTAAGATCTAGCAATTTGTAAATACAAAATGGCATGCAACATGCAAAATAGAATCACACAATATTTCCTATTTTTTGCAACTTCTTTTAACTTTTTTCTTCAATGATTATAGTTTTTTTCAAGGTTGGATTTTGGGTTAGAGCAATACCACTTTGTATTTGAGCTTAGAACAACAATTTTGCGAAAGACTTTTCCGAAATTGTCCATCAAATTTTCCATATGACCGGAAAGCGTGCCGGTTTAGTACCCGTTTTTCTCTGTTACCATAGGGTAAATATTATCTCCTCCAAAATGAAATCGGAGACCAAAACTGTCACGAGCTCCCGGTCTAGTAGCAAATCCTTAGGGTATAGAATTTAAAAATTCTTAATTCTGACTTCTGACTTCTTTTATTTTTGAGTTAAAAAAATTGGATTTTTGAATCAAATAATGATAGTGCAATACGAAAAAATTTGAAATTGGTAATCAAAAACTGGATAGATTTGTAGAAGAAACTGGTGCAAAGATCGTGATGCTTTCTAAAGAAGATTTTAAAGTAAAATGAGGATGTCGAATTAATTGAAATTCACCTTCTTCCTTCAGCAAATTAAATGTTGATATAATTAAAATAAAAAA
This sequence comes from Stenus bimaculatus, assembly GCA_963971135.1. Taxonomy (NCBI): domain Eukaryota; kingdom Metazoa; phylum Arthropoda; class Insecta; order Coleoptera; family Staphylinidae; genus Stenus; species Stenus bimaculatus. The sequence goes on along the minus strand of OZ020185.1, from coordinate 13,685,443 downwards.
ATCGTTATTAATTTTTTATGCGTTTATAAATTAGCGTTATTATTTAATAAAAGTCGATTTGGAGGCGACTCCGGCGCGGGGAAAGCCGTTAGTTTTTATATTGGTCGAATAAGAATGGAAATAAATTACACTTAATAAAAGTTTCGGATGGATACAAAGTGAGTGTTTTAGGCCAAATGTGTTGACCTTTGCTTACATGTTTACAAAATCAACGTTCATAACTCACGATTAGATTGCGACGGACGGATCTTAGATCTCAAGTCCGCCGCTACAACGTAAAGGCATTCGGACTGACTTGGAGAAATGTATCAAACTGGACCCGACCAGACAGACATAGAAATGCCATTTGTTTTCTATGTCAAATTACTAATGTGCTAATGCGATTAAATAAATTAAAGTGAAACGAAACGAAACGAAACGAAACGGTTTACAACATCTTTCTCTAAAGCTTGATGACACCGAATTTTATTTTTATTAACACCCTAATCAGAAAATGAAATAAAAATGTTTTATGTTTATAAATTCTTCCTTGTCATGGGTTTAAATTTGGGGTAGATTCTAATCTCGTCTTTTACCTCTCCCAAGAATTAAGTGAAATATTTTTTATTGGTCTGATTTATAACTCTCGCATTTACGAGTAAATTTGTAGGGTCGTATTGAAGATAATGGCACATATCTAACCTTTCGAATGTGCTATCAATTCAAGTAAAGTTTATGACATTAATGTATTCATGGACATCAATCAGTTGTCAAGAATGCGGCTTATACAAAATAAAAGACGCCATAGGTGATTGGTTCGGGATAGTATTGGATTGATTGTCCACATGCGGCGAGAAAAACTACGTTCGTACGTCCAAAGGTGACAAATGTCTCATATCTCATGTGTGAATATATAAGAATATCCTAAAGAATATAAGAACCGACGCTTTTCAGTTATATCTTTGCTTTATTTACTCTACCGCCCACTGCTTTGATCCATACTACTTACCTCATTAGTTATTTTAACGCAAAACGATTAATTTTATTACATGACATCATTGTTCTTTAGCTATCTTTTATTTAAATATGATCCTGGAACAAGTTATTTATTATTTATGTTTTAAAAAATTTATGCATTATACATATAAGTTCCTGGAAGTTTTTTATTTGCATTGATTTATACAAAAGCAGATACAAATAAATTACAACTAGTAATAATTCCTATTATAAAACCATAATGCAGAAAGTATTTATAATAACTAAGAATTTTATAATATCCCGAAAAACACTAAAATATTTCTTGGATTCATCTCATAATCGATCATTGAAATTTAAGTATTTTTAAATAAAAAATGTTCATCATATTTTAATGACTATAAAATTTTTGTTTTATATTAGTATTTATTTCGAAAATATTTTTAGTAATTTTTTTAATCTCACATTTTGGACACAGTTATGCATCAAACGTTTCATTGTCAAAACGGCTTTGAAAATCAAAGGAAATAAGTAAATGGCATTTGTCATAGCACGTTCTCATCATTTATTTTTTCTAATTTTTAGTAACCAAATTTTTTCTGAATTTTGCAAAGCTATACGATTAATAAAATGTGAGCAGAATAAAAAAAATTATCACCAAAGTGAAAAGAACTATTGGTATAATTTGTATTTCCCGAACGAATCGGTAGTACTTATGATAATAGGGAGGGAATCGTGTCATTCGCATACGAGTTTATGTCAAAAGTTCGAATGAAACGTAAAAAGTACATTTTATTTCATTCGAAGTTACTTCGTGTGCGATCATTTATGATCGAACTACTTCGAATGGATCGATCAATCGAATATGTGATATATTTGGCATTTTAATTTTGGAGTTATAAGGGTTTAAAGTTGCAAAATTGTCCATTTCTTTGGTAAATAACTTATAAACATTATGAATTTTTAAATATTTTTTTCGGTACTCTGCTAAGAGGCCCCTGAAATATAACGACAGTTTATGCACGAATTTTGGCACCCTGTATATCTTGGGTTCGTCGCCTAATCAATCGTTGAAATTTATATATTACTAAGTTACATTTTTCATAATATTTTAATGAAACAAATTAAAATTTTTGCTTTTTTTTATTAATAATAGGAAGACAATATTTCCAAACTATTTTTTATCACTTTTTTAAATGTCAACATTTTCGACACAATTATACAGGATCCGCCAAAGTCTTGCATCAAACGTTTCAGTGTCAAACTAGCTTTGATTAAAAAAAAAGAAAATCAAAGGGTATAAATTGCATTTGATAGAGCATGTTCTTATCATATTTTCAAATTTTTAGGAGCTACAGTTTTCAAGTAGTGGCGCTACTTGCATTTTTTTAAATAAGTAAGTGAATCATATTTGATGTCAACTTATAATATTTACAAAAATAAACGTTACAAATTAAATTCAACTTTTGTTTTTGGCAAGTAGGTTTTGCATTTTTTTTAAAACTTGCACTTTTTAAGTTGAAATAAATCAACCCCTATCCTTGATTCTAGGCATAAAATATCCTACAGGAAATTATTTGTGTTCAAGCAAAATACTAATTATTTAGTAGTTCTTTTTGGCAAATTTCCATAGATAGTTTTTCTTATAGGATATTTTCTCCAAAATTGAAAATGTGAGCCTGTATTCAGCGAGCGTGATGAAAATTTTAAAGACGTCGTTAACGTTAAAGGTGTTTAGAAAAATATTACGATGAAATCTTTAAAATTTTCATCACGATCGCTGAATACAGGGGAATATTAATTAGTAAATGGATATAAAAAAATATTAAAAAAAAAATATTTTAATAAAAGTTGTTTCTTTTTAAAACACCTTTCCAGCAATATCAGATTCTTCATTTAAAATATCAAAGTTGTCTCCGGTTCAGGCTTCTTTCCAGAAAGTAAAAATTATTGGGAATTTCGACTACGTATAGATGACACTGTTTTGACATAAATTTTGTAACAAAATGGAGGAAGGCGAGTAAAGGTTTCGTTGTTCTTTAAGATTTTATTGGTTTTATTAGTAACTGCACTAGCGTTTTTAAAATTTCTTGTGATGAAAAAAGTACCCACATATAAATAGGTTTTTATTTATTACTGCGGTTTTATCACATAATACTAGTTTTATCAAATTATCACCAAAGATCGTATCTGATCTCCGAAATCCCGAATACCTACCGGGTGGAAATGAAACTAGGGCCACCCCTGGCATTTCTTTATTTATGAAAATAAAAAATTAGAATTTTAGTATCTTATATGATCTAAGAAAACAAATTTTATGGATCGAATAAATCTTTCATTTTACTTCCGGTTTATCAGGAAATGGCACCCACTTTCTTATTTTAAATGTAACCCCCTGATTTTTCCAACGTAAAATCAAACATTGGTTAGTTCTAAGTATGTTTATGACAAAAAAAAAATTTTTTTCAAAACTTTAAGAAAAAATGTTGAATTTTTTTTTGGTAAAAAATTTGAGTAAAACCTACAAAAACTATTTTTAAATAATACAAATACGTAAAATAAATTGTAATTTATAAAATTTATTTCACCGTTCTTGAGATATTATTTTTTTAATTTTCAAGAAGCCTTTTTTGGAAATATCTTTACTTTTTTAAATGGGATGATATAAAGGTCACCCCCTAATTAAATAGAGGGTTTTTTTCCGGTTACTGTGATATCCCATATGTATGTATTAATTTCAAATTTATACCTGTAATTAATTTTTTATCGAATTAATTTAACATCAATTTATTTGAAAAAAAATATTTTTTTGTCATAAACATACTTAGAATTAACCAATGTTTGATTTTACGTAGAAAAAATCAGGGGGTTGTATTTAAAATAAGAAAGTGGATGCCATTTCCTGATAAACCGGAAGTAAAATAAAAAATTTATTCGATTCATAAGATTTGTTTTCTTAGATCATATAATATACTAAAATTTTAATTTTTTATTTCCAAAAATAAAGAAATGCTAGGGGTGGCCCTAGTTTCATTTCCACCCGGTATAGATTCTTTGTATTTAATTTGGTGATCAAATTTTTTATCTCAGTCTCATTGAACAAAGCGTTCCATGAACAAAAGTGCGTACTTCACGTTTTTAAAGTTAAAAAACATACAAACATAGTTTTCCACTTAAATGAAAAATACTTCCCTTTTAAATAATTATTATTCGATTTAAAAAAGATTTACGCTATAGAAACGATGGACAAGCACTTTGAAATTCAAATACATGGTTTCCCATAACCTAACATTTAAAATAAAATATAACCTGTGATTTTTTAGAGACAACCTATTGTTTGAATATTTCTTATACAAAGTGCAAATCCATCAATTTATAAATATAGCTGAAACTTCAAAGTTGAAATTTATTTTATCCAAAGAGCTTACCATTTATTTTATAGTGGTGGGATTAAAGTTTAAAAATACTTTTTCAAAGTTAACACACCTGTTATTTTAAAGTAGTTGTTTTATTGTTAAAATCATCCTTATCCAAAGTTTAAGCCATTTCTTTAAAGTGCAATTATACAGGATGATTTTTATGTATGGAACCAAGGCTATCATGCCCAAATGGCTAAATAAAAAAAATAAAATTTGGTGCAGTCAAATGGGGCCTTGGTGTAAAAATATTTTAAGATGAAAAAAAAATCACCTTGTATATTCCCCAATAAGAAATATATTGGAAAAGATTTAAAATTCGCTGTATTTAACATCAACTTCCTAGCTTTTGATTTTTGATATTCCTCCGGAATCATTCCGACGGAATGCTTGTAAAACTTTTGGAAGTACTCTAAATTTACCTCATTATTACTAGGAAATTAATGGATAGTCATTTGAACATCTTCTACAACTTATTCGTGTATTTGAAAATTTGCAGAAAATAAACATTAATTTTATATATTTTTAATATACCCAAATTGACCAAACGTTAGTATATTAACAAAAGTATTTCAATTTTTTGTATTCTTCAAGAGATAAACTCATGCAAACATAATTTTTTTGTTATGTTACATTTTCTTATTCACAGAAAAAGACATAAAATATGATCCACTTTGATTTTAAGAGAAAATGCATATGTCGCCACCACTCGGCATCAATAGGCACTAAAAATTTGAAAATTTCGTGATATATGCTCTGTCAAATATCATTCACTTTCTTTGATCTTTGATTTTTACCTTTTTATTCAAAGCATTCAAAATCGTTTTGACACTGGAACGTCAGTTGCACGACTTTTGGCGGACCCTGTATGAAATTATAAATTATAAGAAATGTGATAGCAGCTTTTATAATTATAAGCTTATTATTGCAAATGTAAGACTTGTTTGTATTTGTAAATAAATCATAAATAAGGTTGGTACAGACAAAAATGTACAAGAAATGTCATCATCTGAAAATCAGTTGAATATTGTTTTAAAAAAAATTGGTTAATTCAAATTTGGGTAATATGTAATATAAAGTTCTTTAAATCACTTTAAATAAAAAAAAATTGTTATAAAGACAAAATTATTATTATTTTTCTAAAAATATATTTAGTTGATTTATTTAATTTGCCCCACTTTTTTTACAGTTTTCATAGTTTAATATTTTTAAAATACATTTTTTTTTATTTTGAATTAATATAAACTTGTACAAACGTTTAATATTGTCGATATATAAATTAATTTTGCAGGACATTAAATGCTTAAGAATAAGGTTGAAAGTGAAAATGTCAATGCAATTTTTAACTGTCTTAATAAATCAAATTAATTCTATTATTAGCATTTATTAGGATTTTATAAAATAAATAAAAGATAACTTGATTTGATGAGGTGTAAAAGGTTATTTGTTAATTAATTTTAATTTATAGCAAATTCTTACATACAATTTGAAGTTTCGTCCAATCAAAAATAGACCAAATTTATTTATATATAAGATGAAACGATATAAACAATTGTTGGTTTGAATTACGTTTATTGTAAAGTTTAGAAAAGGTCGTTAAGGAAAATTTTTACTTAAAACAATAATAAATTTTTGTAATGCGCGTGAAAGTCTAAAATCTAGGTTGTAAAAGAGTATACAATACAAAACGTGTATATCAATCAATCAATCAATCAATAACATTTTTACAATTACAATTCGTCGGCGCTTAACGGAATAAAAATGGACACATTTCTTGCATCAACTCGAACAGCGCTTTCTGCAACAGAATCCTTTTAAGGATTCTAAAATATTGGAAACAAATAAATCCGCGTGTGACATCCTTAAACGAAATAGCACGCGCTTTAACTACAAAAAATAAGAGATTTGTACCTAATGCAATCGCTTCAAATTGCTATAAAATAAATTTGTTTTCGAACATAATTACTCATCGCCATATAAAGATTCTTATCATTAATCAATTCATTAACGCACGCATGAATTTGTCTGCGTCAAATAAATGTAAACAATCATTTATTTTAAAGTTTCTTCTATAATAACAATGCAAGAAAATTGGGAAAGTTTTTTTATTATTTTAAATAATTTATATTTATATTCAAATGACGCTATAAATTTTAGTGATGGATGAAGATTATTTTAACCATGCGAAAAGTAATTCGTTAAGCTGCTTAAAAGGGTTCCGTACCAATATATTTATTGTGTGTACATACATGATGGTGATACTTAAAAAATACGTTACATTTTATAATTACGATTTATAACCCTTATGTTTGATTTTGAAACCGAAACTTTAATTACGCCGTTCCAAATTATAGTTTAGAAAGTTTTTTCGAGGGTACCGCATGTTGTTAAAATTAAGTTAAATTAAATATATAAAAATTGATTTAAAGAATAACCCGATGTGACGTGATTTATTATTGTAAAAGTTGGTGATCTTAAAGTCAAATCAGGTATAAACAATCATAAATAATACGATTTTTGCACGTTTTGTTGGGTTGTTTGGAGCAGTGTAATTTTTTGTGATCTGATTGTGAATGATGAACGATCAAGATTAAATTAGGCAGGTATCTAAAAAAAATGAAAGCAAAGGTATGTGTCGGTGTGGAAATGTGTCGCACAAATTTTAAAGGACAACATTCCAGGGTTATCCTTAACATACCACCTAGAACTGTCTGCAAACAAAAACAGAAGATATGTGTTATTGTGTCACAGGGGCCCGGTGGGCTACAAGAAGTGCAGGACAAACAAAAATTGGTTTTTTGTGGAGATGGTGATGGTGTTCGGTATGTCTTAACGAACACCTCAGAAATGCAGCATTATTATTCTGTGAGCGCGTCAGATATCATGTTACATTTTTCGAGCGGCCATTAGTTGTATTAATCATCTTATCAATGCGTTTCTTACATGTAATTATTTTACCAATAGCAGACCTGTAATTCAATCTGATTAAGCACCGCTTTTATAAAACAAACATTTTTAAGCACGCGTCTTGTGTTACAGCATAGAAACCTTCATAAATTACTTGAGGAAAAAATTAAATACAATGCAACGTTTATTTGCAACATATAAAGTTATTTATGGCAAATTAAATGAAATTTTTGTATAAAATTCCCTGCCATATTTATAGATTTTAATTAAATTTTATTAAAGATTTTTTGTTGTCATAAAAGTAGCTTTTAACTAAAGTGTTATGTGCTTTTAAATTTATGGCAGTGCAGATTTGAAGTGGACAATAAATAGTGGCAGGTAGTTTGAGAATTATCGCATAAGGTAGCTAAGTGCGATGCGTTTCTTCTTCTAACATAAATTTGTTTATCGCACTGAATTTTCGTTGTGCGAACCGTTAAGCGCGCATGCTGTTCCTCTTATCGTCTCAGCTTGAGGCCGCCGTGCAAACCATAAAATCTCATCCAATACATCAATAGATAATTCCCATACTATAAAGGAAATTCTGCAATACATTCCCATTCCCAATCCCATACTTTACATTTAAGATTGTATTAGAAAGTTGAATGATCGATTAACCAACGAACCCAAAAAAATACCCCCACGCATTGACATCTAAATAATTGATAATTTGAGTCGCTACAACATATTTGTTGGGAAAATTAAAGATTCTGGGAAAGTTGATTGATCAAATAAAAAACGATGAGCGTTCAGTTTACGTCTTTGAAATTTAAATCCTCCTAAAATTCAGAAAAATTATTTTTATTTTCAGTAAATATTAGTTATAATCGGTCGATTCTCTGCACTCTCGTAAGACCCGTAAGGAAACGTCCGTAAGGTTTGTTATATGGGTTGTAATGGACGGTACTGCATAGATACGTTTCATAAGAGCTTACGGGTGTTCACAGAATCGACACATTAATCTGAGAAATTGAAAAACCCTACTATAGATACACAAAAAAATCCATGCACAAAAGATCTGAAACTGTGAAAATCTAGGTTGAGTGACGATTCCTCCGAAGTTGCAACTCCAATCGTAAATATATTAAAACTACCCTAATCCCTGGGGATTTATCCTCTCTAGGTCTTAGGAGGTATAAGTTCTCCATGTATCTTATTGCTAAGTCGATAAGATTCACTTTTGCTTTAGCTTTCGGAGGAACAGATCTATAAATTTTTGTACCCTAATTATTGATTTTTAGTTAATTGCTCAGAGGAAACTACACTGCAATGTCAGTAATGCGTAGTATTTTCATCTACTGCAGTTCGAAAAATTCGTAAATAACAAGTAAAAAGGTCCGGTAATTTAAATGGTCTTGTCGATGAAAAAGTAACAAAACGCGTGTTTCGATAAACCACATATTTGTCGATGAAACGGTAGTCGATGAAGCGACATTGTTGATGAAATGACATTTTCTAAAGGCCCTTCTACTGCACAATGTGCTGTAGCATCTGAGTCAATCTTGTACAAGATTTTGGAACAAAAATGTGCTCGTCAAAAACGGACTTAAGAAATGGTTTGTTGATAAAAAAGTAATGTCATAACATCTTTAGACAAAGTTAATTGGTGTAAAAACTATGTAAAATAATAAAAATCTTAAAACTTCGTTCCGCTGGTATGTAGAAAACGGTTTTCCAAACACATATGTAAATTATCATTACGATTGGTCAATTCATTAATGTGCTACCTGATTCCTACAATATGATGTTTTGCAATGATTTGTATGAGTACTAGAAAGAAAGACCCGACTTTAAACATTGTTCTTCACGATATGAAGATCTGCCAATGAAAAGGTAGAGTTAATGATATGAATGTTGATGAAAAGTCTGTGTAGATGTAGGAGTTATCTCAATGCAACTTCGAAGAAAAGGTAATGTCGATGAAACTGTTGTCGATGAAAAAGTAGTGTCGATATAATGGACTGACCATACAGGAGCAGCACTCGATGAAAAACCTGCAGGACTTTGATGATAGAATAAGCTACAATACCAAAAAATTAACTTAGCAATAAATATGCAATAATATTTCTGAAAAGGATGTTCTGGAAAATTTGAATGAATAAACTAAGAAACGAACTCATGTTTTTAAACCATATTAATATGGTGTTTCTATTTGATAGTAAATTTAAGCTTGAAATTGTTGGTATTTATTATTTAAATAAAAAATAATACATATTCATCATCAGAAGTGTTAGTTTTGCAGAGTTTGTTTTATCCTATCCTATTTTACTGGAAGTTATTAGAGATTATACCGGGTGTTCCAGACCACCCAAAAGAATCATACCCTGAACTTTCTAACTTCCGGAGGACACCGGAAATACCCATAGGATGAGTACTATTGATTAATTGATCTTTTAAGAACAAATTTGAAAAATAACAAAAATGAAAAAAAAGTATAATTGACATTATATTTAACAAAGGATATACTTTTACTAAACCACGAGGCAATATTAACGCATATTTCAAGAAAATTATTATCTCAATTTTACTTTTTTATTAATTTTATCCTTTTTCAATCATAATTTTTTTGGATATGCGTAAATTTTGACGTGTGGTTTAGTAAAATCCTGGGTACCTTTATTAATTATGATGTCAATTTTACTCCTTCGGGTTCTGAGTACTTCCGGTACCTTCCGGAAGTTAAAAAGTACACCAAAGGATTTTTGGGTTTACTTTTGTAATTAACATATTTATTTCATCCATGTCTGACAAAGCGTTTTCACAATAATGGGGTGGCACGGGTGGTTTGTAACATCCTGTATATAAATTTCCCTAAAAACTAATAGATGATTAGAAAATAGAACACGTTTATTGTCGGAAATAAAGAAATTGTATTAACGTTTTTCTAATATCCTAAAAATCTAATTTTTAATGAAACTGGCTAAGAAATTAAGAAGTTATGGAAAATTAGAAAGGTCTGCCTTTTAGAAATAAAATTGATTGTTTGGGTTTACTTGTCAGTCTTTTAAAAAAATAAAAAATCTACGTCAATTTTTATAGTTAAAACTCTCTATTTTACATCATTGACCTTTTAAAATTCTAAAAACTGCAATAACGCTCATGTTATACAGGGTGTCCCAAAATTCGACCGACAACGATTAACTGGAGATAGTAGACCTAAAAATAAGTTGATATTGTCACGGGGGGGGTAGGTGACTAGGTAGTAAATAGAGGTTCGAGATTGGTTTTAATCTTTATTTCTAGACACTAAAATATCTAACATATAATAAAAATTATTAGTACTTACTACTTTCTCTATAACATTCTGACCCACTGGATTATAAAAGGACTCTCTGGACTTTATTTTATTCTCTAGCCTATCTGACTTTTATTCTCTTTCTCAATTCTCAATATATTTGGGACTTCTTCAACACTATACTTGTTACCCTGAAAACCCGGACACTTCCGTTCTTAACGGTTGCTCGGATTGAAGTCCCCGTTTTTTGGGCTTCTTTGGTGATCGTCCCGGAGAGTGTATTGTCAGCATTTCTTCAACCGCAACCTAGTTTCTTCATTTTCGAACCTTTGGTTGTTATGAGTTTCGACATTTGGAGCATTGGTAATTTCTAAAGTCGGGCACGGATATACAGAGTGTTCCCAATTACATTCCTTTATTAAATAAAAGCATGTAACAAGGAATCGCTAAGATCGCTCTCCGGTTTTAGAACTTACTTAATAAAAGTTAATTTGGAAAACAGTGATTGAAATTGTTAATAACTCAGAAATTTGGACTGCTCTGGTTCGCTTTGTGACAATATGACCCTATTTATCTATATCCAAAAATGCACCCCTTAGCAGTTATAAGCCGCCAAAGTTGAATTTAAAAAAAAAAAAAAATTTCTATTTTAGTTCGTTACTAGTCGCTAGTAAAACCGACTTTGATAAATAAATTATTTGTTTGACATATTTGTCAGTAAGCAATTAAAATTGCATATATTCTCATTTTTAAAAAGATTTTACATTATTTTTATTGGTTTTATTTACATTTGGTTTATATATTTTTATTTGTGTTATTTATTTCTTTATTTTCACTATATCACAATCTTTGCCTGACGAAGCCAATGATTTGGCGAAACTAGTTGCAATTTAAGATTGTATTTTAAAATAAAGTTGGATAACAAGAATTTATATTTTACTATATTTAAATCCTCAAGAGCAAGATTTTTACTTTATTTTATTTAATATTTTGTCAAAAAGTACAGGGTGTTCCATTTAAAAAAATTAAAATACAGCCCTCTCGAGTTTTCGCATTTCACGCCTCCGTAGCTGTCACAATTTATAATATAATTCTAAAAAAAATATACGAAAAATACCTCACGGTTAATAATACTAAATTTCATAAAAATTGATTTTTAAGTTTTCATAATAAGGTCAACATCATTTTCCAAAACTATGTCCACACGTAATAAATTTAGTAGAAAATGTACGATAAAAAATTAAGGGCGCACTCAAATTTTCAAATAAACATATCGATGTATTCTCTAACTTAGTGTTAATGCAAACATAAAAAAATATACTTACAGGGTATTCCATTAAAAAAAGGGTGGGACAGCCTGCGATCCAACTACAAAACACCCTGTATAAACAAAACTAATTTCTGGTTATGCGTATCAATAAACCACGCAATTTTGTAATTTAAGTTTTTTCTATCTCTTAAAATAAAAGATATATCGACCTTGCCGCACTAAAAACACCCTGTATACTTCATTCTCCGGAATAAGGATAATTTTTAGCATGTATCATTTATCATCTATCATTTTTAAATAAGTTAAAGAAATTAATAACTTCTGGACAAATTTATAATAAGATAGTTGAACCAGGACACTTTAACATCGATCAGTCCACGATTGTTCCTCATCTTAGAAAATTAGGCAACTTTTGGAAATTTTACCATATGGGTCCCAAATGAGCTATTATACAAAAACATGGTCGAACGAGTTTGTATTTTTATCGATTTGCTCCAGGAAAAAAAACAGCGGATAATTATCCCTCAATTTTATTATTTCAGTAAGTATCAATTGTACTTTTAGAATGGATTCATTGTAAAAATTGAGGAAGCCAAGAGTTTTTGGCAGGGTTTGTGCATGAGGACCACAATACAAAAAATTCATCAAAAAGGTGCTTTGGAAAATTAACATTACACCAGTATCAATATTGGCCTTAGTCCTTAGTTCCTTATTCACCAAAGCTAAACCCATTTGAAATAATATGTTCTAAGATGAAAGCAATATTGTTAAAAGATAACTTCGGATTTCTCCTGTTATGACTCCTGGCATCATGGAGCAAATGTTGATTTACTTAGACTTAATGAAGCCAAAAATATAATAGTTGGTGGTGATTGTGCTTGTGCAGCACTACACACTTCAAAATGCCATGTAGCTACTTTAGTAATGGAAGATATGGCTGTTGGTGGCTAAAATATTCTATTTTGATAATTCAAAATTTCTGTGGCAAAATTTACTTTAAATGAAACTCAATAATGATTATTCTGAAGTACAATCGATACTTTCTGGTTTTTCTGAAATACAATTGGTGCTTTCCAAAAAGGCATTTCACGTTTTTAAATTATAATTGATGATTTCTGAAATTGAATTGATATTTTCTGAAATAAATCTGGAAAGGGTGTAGTTTATTATTATACAATATGCTGTGATATTTTGTAGTCGTATGGTAGTTTCCATATCGTTTTTCTAAAATTAAAAGAAAACATATTTACTTATCAAAATTCTAAGCACTTTACATCTAAAGAAGTAACAAGTAGAGCACGAAAAATCTGGTCTGGTGGTTCTTTTGTGTCCTACGTCTTACTACCAGTGACTAGTTGTACAAGAGTAGTATCTTAAAAAAGATCAGGTTATTTAAAAGTCTGAAATAATTTAAACGATTGATTAGGACACGAACCCAAGTAATAATATTAAGAAAAAATTTAAATTAAGGCGTTAAGCTCGAAAGTTCACCAACCCAGAAAAACATTACTATTCGCGATTTCGGAATTCCATGCGCCCTCTGGATGTAGCGTTTTGAACTAAATCGGTGAGTACTTGTCAGTAATATTACATTAACGTTGTACGCCGATCGTACGTATTTTCGCAGTTTTCGATTGAAATAAAGGGATTTATGGTGTTTGGTGACTTTAACTAGTCACATTTGAAATTTTAATTAAATAATAACATTGGTCGTGTTCACCAGGTTACCGGTAGGTGATCTACCGCAACCGCAACCGCAACCGCAACCGCAACCGCAACCGCAACCGATACCTACGGTTAATTGTCTGCTGAACGACTTTTTAAAAATGTCCGTTTTTCATTAAATTAATCATGTTTTTTGGCTGTATCTTCAATGGGATGAACAAAACCTTCGTTGGAATAATTAAGACCAAAACTTTTAGTACATTTCATTTAATAAACGTTATTTCTACCTTTGATAAAAATAAAATGCGGTGGAAAACATGGCGATCGGTGGATGTCAGTGTCAATTATTTGAAGTTGGATCCACCGGTTACTACTACTGCTACTACCAATAATCATTTGAATCCGCGATAGTGGCGTCGCCTACAGGTAGTCGAAATCGCGAATAACTATAACAATATTATAGTAGCAAAACTCTCATCGTGCTTCCATCTCGTACACCGATGCCAAAGTCCATTTTTTTTCTTTGAGATTTTGGTACACACTCAATTTTTGGGGATAGCTCAAAATTGACAAAGTTGTGGGTTAACTCTTTTTCTCGGTGACTACCACAATGCTGAAAATCTTATTATTATATTTTCTGAAAAGAAAAACTCTTAAATTTAATACAATGAAACCCCAAAAAATGGGAACGAAATTTGACATGCCTATCCAAATTTAAAGAATTCATGAAAATTAATTTCTAATTGATATAGTTTTGATCATTCATTTGAAATGATGTATCAAACCATTTTAACTTGTTTATTAACTTTGATGGTTATTAGTTCAATTATTTTAATGCAAAATAATGTATGATGATTGGTGATTGGTGATATGAATGAGAAGAGAGGCACTGGGTGTAGGAAAAACGTGCAGTAGCCCAAGGCGCGCACCCATTGCTTGATGTCGAGCGTGTCACACGGCAATTAGATCACATCTCAAGCTTGTAATATGAATACGAGCATCGCCCACACATCAAAGAGCTGCTCTTAAATCTGTGAAAGTCGTTTAGATAAGCCACGCTTGATTGCAACTTCACACAGAAAACCCAGCAGAATCTTTTCAAATTACTCACATTTTAGTCATAAAAGATATGGGATCTAAAAAGTGGAGTAACACATAAATTATTAAAAAATCAAAATAGATATTTAGAAAAGGAACATAATAATTACATGTCAGTATTAATTAAATTCTTGTAATACATTCTTCATATATTTATAATTTTCCCATTTAGCAATTCAACTCAACAAAAAACTAATAATTAACTGAGATTATTCGCTTGTTTCGTTAATAAACAATTTATTTAGCTAAACAAAAATTTCTATTATTCAAGTGGGACACAATCAACACGAAAAAAGTCATAGAGAAGAAGAGTCGTGCAAGCTTTTGAAATGAAAGTTGCGCATTGCGCTCATGCATTCTATGCATAAACACACTCAATGTGTAATTATGAGAAAATTACATAGTTGAAGAAGGCGCGAGCTTTTTTATCTCTTCAAGAATTAAAGATCGCGCTCTTATAAGATTTACGAGGGCTCTTATTGAGGTTTACCGTATTTTCGAGCAATCATTAAAACAAACACGGTAATTAGAACGAGAGACATGAATGATTTAGCACGTGCGTGGGTGGATTGTAAGTGCATTAATTAAAGAAGAAAAAGTAAACAAACGAAGTGTTACATGTTACAATCAAATTAAAAGTCTCATTTTTGAAATAACTATAATTTCCTTAAGGCATCATCAAAATAATTATTTATGATTGTAAATTTTGATAATTACTAATCATGTTTGTAATTTACATAAATTATTAAAATTACTTTTTTTTGTAAATCTTTTTGGGGTGAGGATGAAAAAATTGGTTATAAATTGAATGTAATTTCTGTGTATTTCAAAATTATCGTGTATAGAAAATCGAATAACATAGTTCAGAGTAACACCAGTTTATCAGTGGTTATGATCAAACACGAGCATGTGTCACAAAGGTATAAATCGAAGCGGGACCGATCTGATAGTACCGCCATGAATGCGTTTTTGCAGTTGCATATGCCCCTTATCAGCAAATCTAATGCGTTACAAAACCTTCGTAATGTTTTCTTCATCTTGGTCATTACAGCCACATTGTGTAATTCGTGTTTGCTCCTATCAAACTAACAGCACAACACAATACTGATGATTGGTGATAGATAATTCATATTTATGAACCAACGATAGCTTTCATTGATCACCTCGTGCATACATAAATATTTAACAGAAATTTACCAATTATGGATAAGTACAGATAAAATTAAAGACGATATTTAGGATTTAGAAGTAGTAAATTTAGGGCTCGGGGAATATACCTGTGACATTTGTGACCAGATTACAAATTTAGTGATTGTTATTTTTAAAGAATGGTGAGTTGTTAATGTAGGAATAATACCTCGCCATATGCTTGTAGTTTATTTGCTGCTTGTCATCGGTTTGTAAGCAGAGGACAAGATGTTACAAAGATTAAACTTACGCGAGCTTACTGCGGTGCGAATTGTTGCCCGACCTGATACATTTCATCGATATTTATGTCCGCTTTGTGCTCGAAGGAATGAGGCAAGGAATCCGAACTAAATTTACAACACCAACTAACTAAACAACAATAAAAATATTTTCAACCCAATCAATTATTAATTCCGTTAGGTGCTAATGAAAATAAAATTGAATATTTCAAAAAACATTCACTATATCTTATAAATATCTCTCGTCTCATCTGTGAATCCATGAAAGGCATCTTTTTTATATAAATATTTCTTTTGAAATGTGAGCTTTTTAGGTCGTTATACTTTATGTATCTAAGCGGGTGGATCCATGCTGAGTGGGTGTGTGAACAATCTGTGGCCACCTGAGCCTGCCTCTGACCCGCACTTGTCATCAATAACCTGTGACATCAATGACTTTAGATCAAACCTGTATAGTCTTTATTTATGGCGAAGCACCTTAGGATAAAATGTGAAAAGAACGGTCGAGTGCCCCTACTTTAAAAGACTCTTCAAATTTATAATTTAATATTTTTTTACTAGAAAACTACAACAACAAGAAAGATTTTTTGTCTTTCGAGTAAAGATTTTGGCTTTGAGTTTACTAAGTGCAGTTAATTCAAATAATTAAAAAGTATTTATGGTGGGAAAACTCGAAATATTTAGGGACTTACATTTAGTTTAAAGAAACTATTAACAATATTAATGTCAGTTATTATAGAACTGGAATTTTAAACTGCACGACTCCAATGCATTTTTCTCTGAAACGGTGCATTCTATCGAAAATACCTGTGCTGTCTAAAATTAATTGGACACTAGTTTTGAATTTTGGTTTAATTAAGCTCTCACCTTACCTCAATCTTTATTTACAATGCCCTCTAAATCCTATAATGGTGTTTATACACATCAGACAACCGTTTAGACAAATTCTAGAACGAAATCAAATAAGCGCAAGTTGAAATAATAACATTTGGTTCAGGCATAATTATCGGCTGTTTTTTTTCAGGAGCGAATCGGTAAAAATTCGAACTCGTTCGGCCTTTTTGTTATATGAAGGCTAATTAGGGACCGATGTCCGCAAATTGCCTAATTTTTTATGATAAGGTATAGTCGTGGATTGTTCGATGTAGAAGTGTCACAGTACAACTTTCTTCCTCTTCCACGGCAGCCAGAAGGGCCCGCTCATCAAAATAGGAAATCTTCCTTACTTGTCATTTACTGCCGGTTTTGTAGGGAACTAACTACTTTCGGGTTGCCTTTTCTTTGACGAAAGATTGTTCAGATCGCAAAAAGACTTAGAAATTTTCAACTAAATTTCGAAGTGGTAGGTACATCGTAATGTAACATATTTCTTTCTTACTCCAGTAAGCATACACATAAGACCTTGCGTCAGATCCGGTAATTCTGATTTTTGGCAGAGTTATTTATGAGGTTTTTCCAGTAAATAATATGTCATTTTCGGTGAAACCAGAATTGAAATTGAAATTTTGTTTAGTTCAATAAATGCACTTTCTGATGCCAAATAACATAGTGAAATTTAAAATTTTCAATTTCGTAAATAAAGAAATTACAGTTTCGTGGACACCCGGTATATTTTCTACCTAGAAAGCCGAACGCAACCTAGTCAAAAACAAAAAAAAAAACACGAAATTCTCGACAATTCTTGGGAATTTGGTGATTTCACCACTGTTAGGTATTTTCAAAGTAGACTAAATTTGCTACAATTTGACATCAGAACCGTCTCTGTATACCCAATAGTTTCCGAAATACAACTTTTCAAAATTTATCGATCTAAATCAAATAATATTTTGTTGGTCTGTGAAAATTTGAACTCCTTATCCCTTAGGACTATTTTCTTCGGTAAATGCCCCCTTATTCCAGCCCCACCATTTGCTACAGCAGTTGGTAAGAACTTCTAGGAAATGAAAATAAAACATAAAAGCAATTTAGTGTCCTTTTGAAGAGAGCTGAAGAGCTGTATGAACTATTAGTGTTGTTCACAGCAGTGCTGGAAAACCGAACCCGAACCGAAACCTGGAACCCCGTCAAAAATTGAAAAACGGAACCGGAACCCTAACCCTTAATCTAAAATTTTCGGAACCCGAACCGGAACCCTATCCCTTAATTTAAAATTTTCGGAACCTGAGGTGGAAGTTTATAACTCCTAACGTGCCGAGAACGGTCGATTGTTTACTGCGCTACTATGGTTATAGTTTCTGTCTCGTTTCCACATTATGACCGTTTTTGTGCGTAAGAGAGAGACATAAAATATCGAGTGAACCGAGATCAACTCGTTAAGAATTACAAACTTCCACCTCTGAACCGGAACCGGAATCTTTTCAAAAATATTGGGTTTTGGGGTTCCAATTGTTATATCATATCGACTTTACTTTCGGTCTAAAATTTTATTTTGATTCAGCTCGCACGTGCGCGTTTACTATTTATTATGCGAGCAGATGCCCGATGTTTTTATTTTTCTTATAGTGTACGATTTGCGGGTACGTCTCAGTCTCAACCTTAACCTTATCTCAAAACCAAAACCATAAAGAATAAGTTAGATTGTATATAATTTATAAGCATTGAAGTTAAGAACATAAACACCTATATTAAAATCTGGAACCGTTATTTTGTAGAACCGTACTCCGGAACCGGGGTTCCAATTTTATTACGGAACCGGAACCGAACCCTGGAACCCCGGTTCCAAACTTTTTTTTTGGAACCTATGCCGGAACCGAACCCTTTCATGTTTATTTAATGGAACCGAACCCAGAACCGAACCCTTTCATTTTTTTAATGGAACCGAACCCTTAGAAAAATTTCAGGGTTTTCCAACACTGGTTCACAGAAAGGTCACTATCAATTCTCCAACATTGTTTCACAGGTTTTATGTCCTAGAATAGTCGAATGAAGAACTGCGATATTTCTTCACATACGAACAGTGGTTTTGAGTTAAGAGGATAGTTAGCAAATTTTAGCACTTGATTTTGAAATTCTCTTGATATTTGCGATTTTGGTCATAACTTTTTTACCAGTGGAGCTATTTTAAAATTTCTTTTTTTGGTATAAAGAAGAGTCTTCTGGCTACCAGTTTCTTCGTTTTTTGTTTTGGTAAGTGAAAACAAATAATCATACGGCAGCCGTAAAACAAGACTCTTCTGTGCACCAAAAAAAGAAATTTTAAAAAAGCTTCAATGGAAAAAAATATGAACAAAACCACAAATATCAAGCGAATTTCAAAATCAAGCGCTCAAATTTGCCGACTATCCTCTTAAAGGTAACTTTTACTCAAAAGGTAGTTTGATCTTTTGTTAGTTAAGAACTTTCATTTAACACATATTCTAAGTATTTTAAGCACGTCTTAATATCAGAATAATAACTGGTAACTAACTGTAAATCAAACTATATTTTTACAAGATTTGGGTCAAAGTTACCCTTAAGGGCCAAAGTTACCCCAGTTGACGGTACTGCATGCAGAGAAAGATACTGTTATGCTTATCATCATACAGCTGTCACTTTTGCCTCTTCTTACGATGTAGTGTTAGTTGCTGGAGTCGACTTATTGATAATCCTCACTGGTATCTCACACCAACGTGAGATTCTTTCAGGAAATGTGGAAGAAGCAAAGCACTATTCCACCATCGCACTACCTCAGAGTACACATTAAAACTAGAGCTTGTCCTTTTACCTATGCCTTCAGTGTGTGTGGTGTGACTCGATATCCTGGCTCTTCTGCCAAGGAAAGATGGAAATGGAATCCATCGTCCAAAAAAATTCTGACCTCGAAAAAGAAGCTGCCATTTTTCTTGACACCGCCTCTTCACCTGATGAGATAACAGCAGCAGGGGAGCAGATTGAAAGTTGAAGAAAGGGACAACACATTCATTACATTTACGTTTGAATTTCACTGCCTTCCAATCTGTGGCTGTTATTCATGTGTGGAAAATGTTGTGTGCCTGAATATGGGAAAGGGGCATTTCGGCTTCGAGGTTGAAAATGTATTATTGTGCCAACATCATAAGTAACTCAGTAGAAATTAGAACTAACGGATCTGTCGCAAGGTCTTATGTTACTGATTCCTGTGCTAATACACAAATTTACTACATTATGATGTACCTACCACTTGTGGAAGAGGTAGAAAGTTGTACCAGGATACTATCGATCGAGTGTTCCTCATCTCATCTCCCATTCTGTAGGGCTATGTGGCTGTTCACTGTAACTTCTCCAACATGTCCACTGCTAATGGACATAATGAAATCGGTTGTGGGAAATGGTGCATGCTGTAATATGAGAGGGGGAATTTGCTAAAGAAAATAGGCCTACAGGGTTGGAATTTTCACAAAACAACATAATATTGCTAAAAATCTAAAATTTTGAAAAGCTGTATTTCGGAAACATTCGGGGTCGAAAATCAGAACAATAAGCTCTGTCCCAAGGTACCCTGCCCCTTTTGGGTGACAAGGTTACTGAACTATACCGGGTGGAAATGAAACTAGGGACACCCCTGGCATTTCTTTATTTATGGAAATAAAACATTAAAATTTTAGTATATTATATGATCTAAGAAAACAAATCTTATGGATCGAATAAACTTTTAATTTTACTTCCGGTTTATCAGGAAATGGCATCCACTTTCTTATTTTAAATATAACCCCCTGATTTTTTCTACGTAAAATCAAACATTGGTTAATTTTAAGTATGTTTATGACAAAAAAATATTTTTTTTCAAAACTTTAAGAAAAAAATTTGAATTTTGTTTGGTAAAAAATTTGAGTAAAACCTACAAAAACTATTTTTAAACATACACATGGGATATCACAGTAACCGGAAAAAAACCCTCTATTTAATTAGGGGGTGGCCCTTATATCATCCCATTTAAAAAAGTAAAGATATTTCCAAAAAACGCTTCTTGAAAATTAAAAAAAATAATATCTCAAGAACGGTGAAATAAATTTTATAAATTAGAATTTATTTTACGTATTTGTATTATTTAAAAATAGTTTTTGTAGTTTTTACTCAAATTTTTTACCAAAAAAATTCAACATTTTTTCTTAAAGTTTTGAAAAAAAATTTTTTTTGTCATAAACATACTTAAAACTAACCAATGTTTGATTTTAAGTAGAAAAAATCAGGGGGTTACATTTAAAATAAGAAAGTGGGTGCCATTTCCTAATAAACCGGAAGTAAAATGAAAGATTTATTCGATCCATAAAATTTGTTTTCTTAGATCATATAAGATACTAAAATTCTAATTTTTTATTTTCATAAATAAAGAAATGCCAGGGGTGGCCCTAGTTTCATTTCCACCCGGTATTGTGGTTTTCATTCGACATTTTAATTTCCTAACCCTTTTAAAATCTATTATGTATTATGAAAAATTTCAATTAAACAGCAAATTTGATTTCAAATTTATCCGATACTGGGGTGGAGCGGAAAATGATGACGTGCAAGATGTGGCCACTGGGCCACAAACCATCAGGTGTCATGTTTTTTTTAATTTATTAAAATCTTAACATCAAATTCGTTTTGTTTGGACTTTACTTTATTTCCTTCGTCTAATCATGAAGGGCCAAACTTCTAGGAGTTTGGTGAATGTAATCCTCTTTTCTATTATTCACCAATTATTCATCTCGATTCCAGAATGTATGTAAACGGGGGATTAAGAACGCTGTATAATGTGTAAAGGTGCCTTTAGAAAATATCTTCCATTTTTTATTTGTTAAAATGATATTGACACTAATAAAAATTAAACAAACAGCCTAGCTGGTATAATTCATCGTACCATAATGAGTTTCGCCTGAACTTTGCGTTTTCCTTAATAAAATAATTAACTAGTGAAGTTGTGGTTTGTAGTTTTGGTTTTGTACTTAAATCATACGCCAAATTTTGCTATCTTCACGGTGTTAAGCGCTAAATGTCAGTAATTTAATGATAGAAATTCAAAACTTTTCGTATCATATTTCCCATTTGTAAGTAATTCATAAAATTATGAAACGTTTCTCTAATTTAAAGATAATAAATTAAAGATGTTCGTATTCCTCAAGATTCATTATGAGAAAATATCTAGGTAAATACATAAAGATACCATCAGAATCAATTCTAGAAACTAATTGTAACTTTCCCATTGAAATTAATATTTGAAATCCTAAATTTGTTATAAATAATAATAAAACTGATAAAGTTTGCGTTAAATTATAAATATACCGTTAATCAAATATGCGGCCGCTTTAGAATAAAACGTTAACAGAAGCCCACACGATTTTATAAAATTAATATTTATAATTGTAATTATATTTTATGGAAGTTATGCAAATATTAATTCGATAAGCAATAATTTGTTCCTTATTAGTCGAATTTAATGCAACTGATTGCATGCTAATTATAAACAACTCATTTATTGAAATAATAATAAAATTAATTATTTAAATGTGCATTATTTTAAAATAAATAATAGTAATAACTCATAAAAATACCTAATATAGGATATTTATTGCTCGTACCTACGATAGGATGAATGAATTTTCATATAAATTTCATATTAAATCCACAAATTACAAAATATGACTAAAATTTCTTTCGTGTCATTAAACACCTTTAATCCTTTTCGGCGTGCGTCAGATCAAAAAGACGACACCTTTTTTTGTTTGAGAAGTTTTGAGTGAGAGCCCATGGCTGGTGCTGGAAGATTTGAAGTCTGAAAGGCTGAAAAGAAAGGCATTCGCAAAACGTTTTCAGGGGCGGCCACTTCAAACAAGCCCCGTTGTATAGACATAAGTATCAATTACTAACAGACGTCATATCATTCCTGAAAAACTCTTTTTGTCGCCTTATTTGAGAAGCAGATGGATCGGTTTCGAGGTTTCGGTTAGTGATTTTGTTTGCACAAACATCATGTTTCGCCCACTTAATTCATACAACACCAGGGTTTTCGAGGGAGAAAATAAAATTTTATGATTAATTAAAATTTTAGCATGGTGATATTAGATTATTAAATTGTACCGGTTTATTATTAGTCAGCATATTGTGGGTTGTATAAAGTTTAAGCGTCATTCTTGGCGTGTTGTAAATTGTTATACTATTCCTCACATTAGCGAATGATTTATAAATAATTAAGCTTCATTAGGGGCGATTGTTTTCGACGTATCGTAGCGGAATAACAAACTGGCTCGCAAATGCCATGTGAAAATTGCTTCTGAAATTATTTTACAATATATTCTTGCAGAATTTGATACCGTTATTGCTAGGGAAGATGAGCTCAATGGAGGCAGGCAATGTGCAATGCTCATCAGATGACTGCTCTATTACATTACACTTCAAGATGAGATTTAAATGGAGATTTATATTTATGTTTGCTTTAGTTATGTATAACTCAACCTTCCTATATGCTTTATGTGAAATTGTCCGTTTCTCATTATCATATACGCCCATCGCACGATTGCTTCGCAGATAATAAATGAAAATTAAACTCATCTCTTCAACAAATCATGAGTTATCATCATAAATTCAAAAATTTACCCAGTGATAAACTAGCGAATAAAATTAATCGATATCCTAAAGCAAACGCTACAATTTATTCTACTAAACAAGATAATCTTTATGACTTTTATATAAACGAATATCAAGTCCATCAAAACCATAGTTTAATCCAATATTTTACAAAAGTTAGATTATAAACACCTACTACTTTTACCACCATAACCAAATGTTATCATTATCTTTATTAGGAAAGGTCTTTCTAAGCTATTTTTGTTAATTATTCGGCTGAATTAATAATAATTCTTTATTACCCAACAGTTTAAAACCAATTACATGCCAACTTAAGCAACAACAAAATAATAAAAGTTTAAATTCCATATTATTTAGAAACCAATAAATAAAATATATATGTATAAGAATACATTTTCATATACATACAGAAGATAAGATAAATAGCAGCTTAACATATAAAAGATAATTCCAAGAAGTTTGAGATGAAGAAGAAAAAAACGAAAATTTTTGATTTACAGAGCATAGGCTAGAACGCATTTTTTGAAGTTATTGATGTTATTTATAAATCACTATTTTGTTGAAACGAATGGTAGGATTTATAAAGTTTGTATAAAGGAGAGTTACTCTAAAATCTAATATGTTTACTGTCTTTATATCATGACATTATGAAATAAATGAAAAGTTGAGACATATTTATATTTATTAGAAATCGCGAAAAAATCAAATTCTGAAAGTAAGTTCAAGTATGCGATTTACTTATCGGGATAAGCTTTATGTTTTAGGTGAAACAGATATTCGAGAAACTTCTTTTGAAGATTTTCTAGATGATTAATATAAACTTGATATAGATAACTGATCAGTACAAAAGTTTAGAAATGACATACGCCTCATATAATTTGCAAACAGTGTCAATTTCCTCAACGCATTTAGAGTTACGAATTATAAAACCAAGTCCTTAACTAATTAATCCTTAACTTAACTAATTGTGTTATATGAGTATTAAAAGTTAAATTAAATTAGAAAAACGCATCACTTATGTATCTACGTTAATTGATAACCCGTTTACTAAACACCAATCACCAAAGGAAATTTACTAGAGATTACACGGTAGAAATTCGTATCATCAGCAAAGAGAACGTTTTCGGATAATTGCTCCAACGTCATTCACGAAAAGTAGAAATAGTTGAGGGCCCAAAATAGACCCCTGGGTAACCCCCGAAGTTGCAGAGAAGTAACAAGGACGAACTGCATTATCTTCCACAACTTTCTTAGGATCTGAAAGGTATGATTCTATTGTTGCTATAATATTCCAATTTATGTCATATTTCCTTAGATAATCCAGGAGTATACTACGATGAATGTCATCGAACGCTTTGCTCAAATTTGTATAAATTACGTCCACTTGAAGTTGATTATCTAGATTTTCAGATATGGTCTGTGTTATGTTAAATAGATTCGTTGATCTCTGTGGAATGAAATCATGTTGCTTAAGGTCATTTTAGACTAACACATAAATCTTGTACAAGATTTTGGAACCAAAATGTGCTCGTCTAAAATGGCCTTTAGTTGAAATATTATTTCGAACTTTAAAATATAAGCGTTCCGCTAGAATGATATCTTAGAGAAATTACTTAGTAGGGTGATGGGTCTGCAATTAGATATGTTATTTTTATTCCCCGATTTAAAGACTGGGCAGATTCTAACGGTCCCATATTCTTGGAAAATAACCTGATTGTGGGACTTTATTGTAAATAAGAGATAAAGGTTTACATAAGATTGATGAGCAGTCTTTCAAAATGAATGATGGTATTATCCAGGAAACTATTTTTAAGTTTTTTCGTTTGTTTTTGAACCAAAATATCTGTGATTAAAAAGTTTCCCGGAAACTTATTATTCCGGGTACTACTTAATTTGTTCTTCAGTTTCATTAATATAATCAAACCTAGCCGCACGTATTTTGTCCTTAGTTTCTTACCGTATCTTGTTGAATTTTTTTTATCGAAATCCGATTTTGAGATAGAGTACTTCTTTTTCAGTCTTCAAACCATTAATGATTTCTCTATTGAACCATACAGGGTATCCAAAAGAGAATATAGAAGAGAGTACAACCAATCACATATATCATCAATATCGGAGAGGGCATATAAACCATCCCAAGATATTTCACACATATTTTGATATAAGGAGGCGAAATTGAATTTTCGAAATTTGTATCTTAGTTCAGCATTATTTTTAAACTTAGTGACGCTCTTAGAATTAAATGAAATTCAGAAGTTAAGTGCAGGATGGGCACTAATGAATATCATCCTTTCTAGTCGAACAGTTGACGATGTTTGACGATAATACCAGATCAAGTATTCTGTTATTTATATTTTTGTGTTAGATTTTAAAACTCAAAGAAGTTTTTGAGATCTACGATAAGGTTGCTTTCAATTTCTGTTTGAGATGAATTATAATAATCAGAAACATTGAAATCCCCAGGGATAACTAAATTTGCATCCATATCGAAGATCGATCCCAAATATTCAAATAAGCAGTTATCATTTTCAAGGTTACTTGCAGGTGGTATATATATTGGGAATTTTAACTACGTATAGATGGCGCTATAAATGGAGGATATTCGGTACTTGCCATTGTCAAAAAATGTGTTTAAAATGCATTCTTGTATCTTATAACTACGTATTCAACAAAACACAAATAGATTTATCATTTAAAACTTCAGTAAATCTCAAAAAACATGTACCAATGCGTTAAATCAAAAACGTAAGTACCGAATATCGAGGTTCATATTTTGCCACCAGAGGGCGAGCGGAATCTAAAAATTCCCAATACCTTAAACAAAATAAAGTGGACTTCTATCAAAGAATATCTTCACAGCCACCACTTCAATGGGCAAAAGAACTAAATAAATAGTATTTAAAACCTGACATAAATTGGAATTTTTTACGGTAATGAATACTCCACCCCCTTTTCAAATTTTCCTGGTAATTATCGATTGTAATTACTAGAAGAGGGTTCAGAGCTAAGAACTCCATTATGTAACCATTGATTCCGTATGGAAAATTATGTCCGGGCTAGTAGCGCAAATACTGTTATAAAATTCAGAAGTTTTTAGAGCATAAACCTCTAACATTCTGATACACAGCTGATAGTTGGTCTAGTATAATGGTATGTTGGGTATTGTTTAATTTTTTATTATAATAATAATTTTTCGAACATTTATTTAATGGCAAGATCATTTCCTCCACTAGTCACTCGGGTATTTAGTTTATCAATTCCAATTTTAAGCTCATGTCTTTGTTTAACAGTGCGATCAGATTGCTCTTACATTTTCAGGAATAGACTACTTAATTTTAGGGATGGAAAATGCTACATTTACGTTTTATCTTGGACGAGTTATTGCTTATGCAAAAGATAACAAAGGGGTCCCGTATCGTTGGGCACAAATGTTGTGAGCTTAAACTTGGTTGAATCTAAGACTACACGACATAAAAGTTCAATCAATCTTTATTTAAAAGTTACAACACTTTGAAATTTTCAAACTCAAGCAAATAAAAAAAAATTCTTAGAATAAGAAATAATATTTCAACTATTTTTTTAATTAATAACATTTTCAAAATGTCATCCCGCTTGTTGCACACGAGCTTGTGCTCGTAGTACGATTGATGATGTTACATTTCTTATTTCTCAAGTATTCTCTCGTATTTCCATGGCAGCTTGCTAAATGCGTTGCAATAATTCCTCTCTGGTATTTGAAATAAATGCCCACACATTTTATAGTATGTATAGTAGAATAATTAAGTAAGTAGATCTGTGAATACAAATTCACTCACAGCCAAATTCTTCTAATGACAGAAGAAATAAGTGATGATTTCAGTGGATATAAGCGTATAAGTTTTCCCAAGTGACTGCGGACCTCTTGACTTTGATGTATCCCCAAAAATAATAATCAAGAGGATTAAGGTCCGGTGATCTAGTTCGCCATGCACTAGCACCACCATAACCAATCTATCTAGGAAAATAGTGGTTAATAAAATTTCGGACTTCCATTTGAAACCACATGTCTCTTCGTATAATTAGAGAAATATCTTCTATTGGTGGTGGCAGTTCCTCAGTTAGGACGTGCAGGAAAATTTCCGCATTTAATCTCGCAGGAAGAATGTGTGGTTCAATCAGAAAATTGTCGATTAGGGCAGCCCAAACGTTAATAGAAAATTCTTGTTGCAATTTCGACATGTTTATTAATTTCGGATTTTCTACTAGCCATGAATTTCTCATGTTCATGACAGCACTTCTTGCAAATGTAGCCTTGTCAGTCCAAAACATTATTTTACAGAAATCTAAATTTAATCGTGATTACCTTAATATCCATGATGATAAAAAAACTATACAGGACTGTGGTTGGATGGATATAAACCTTTAAGTTTCAAAATTCAAACAGTTGTCTTTGGTATTCCCATTTCCCATGTATCTACTAATTCGACAGACGCTGGTAGCAGCATTCCTTGTGACAGCATTTAATAATTGTTCATCTACATCTGCTGGTAGGTTTACTACTCTTTCGAAAAGATCACGTAATCCGCATTCCCAAAATTGTCTGGGACTAACATAATGGTTCGCCTATTTGAAAATCGACGTCGGCATTTATTTACAGCAGCTACTGCACTTCCATTGCTAAATCCATAGATAGAAAGCATATTCTTCGGAAGAAAATTGGTAAGGCATTCTTAATTCTCGAAAAACTGAAAAAATGTTGTAACTACTACAATACCGAAATTTTAATGCCACAATCAATTTCAAGTTTTAACAAAGAACATATAACGTCTTAAAATGTTTCTTAAAGCAAGTGTTTAAGGATGTGGCTATTTATACATACTGTATGTATCAGAAATTGGGTATTTATACTTAGTGTATGTATACGAAATTGGCTATTTATACTTACTGTAAGTGAAAATAATTTGGCTATTTATAGTCACAGTATGTATACCAGAATGGCTATTTATACATACTGCAAGTAAGAATAGATGAGCTTAGAATTGCATGCAAAGTCACCCTTTTAAAATGCTTTAAATTAGTAAAACAAGAAAATTTATTTTAAGATATTATTTTATTCAAAAATATATAATTTCAAACATAATGTTATCATTCAAAAAATACATAAAATTAGCAATATCATACAAAAGATAATTTAATAAAAAAATATAATTCTTATACATATTGTATATTCCACTTTTAAATGTTTTTATTAGTTTTATTGATTCTTGTAAAATGTAACTTGTTTACTTCTTTACTTCTTTATCAGATGTTGTATTATTTTCACCAGTTTGTTCTGGTTCTTCTAATTCACAAACCTCGGATGTTAATTGATTAGTTTGATTTTCAGTTGTTGTAAATAATGGTATTCCATTTCTGGCATTTCTTACACATACCTACTGTATATATAAATAGCCAAATTATTTACACTTACAGTAAGTATAAATAGCCAATTTCGTATACATACACTAAGTATAAATAGCCAATATCTTATACATACAGTATGTATAAATAGCCACATTCTATATTTAATTCGTCTCAAATTTAATTTTGTTTTGGAGTTGCAAAATTTCAAAGTGTGTAAAAAAAGGTGGACATACAACTTTTGTGTTTTATAGTCTTAGAATTAAACCTAGTTTGCGCTCCCCAAATTTGAGGATAACGATACGAGACTACTTGTATAAACCAGGAATTGAAGTGAAACCATCTTTACAACTATCCTTTGAGTTACAAAAAGTAATTGAAAAATTATGAAACAAATTAGCTATGAAATAACTTTGGAAAAAAAACATAGGAAGAAGTAGATTAATTTTTTTTAAATAGATGGAAGATGGAAAGTGTATAAGTGGTACATAGTTAAATCCATTTCATTAATCGTTGTAAAGTATTTTCCTTCATTAAACTAAGAAGGTAATTTAGGATGGAGAAGAGTCACTGAATAAATTAATATGATTATACAATGCAATCATTATTAAACCTGATAAAAATGTGTATTTGTCATAAAATTACCATGAACTAAAGCCAATTTACATATTTTACTGTTTTTGTGTGTTGTCGTGAACGTCTTCCGACAGGAAAAGAGAATTACGACAGTAAAAAAAAGGCCAAAACAGAAAAATCGATTCTGCCTAATTTACGAGAAATTTTACGACTTAAAGTATTTTACAAAAAATAAATTCTTATTAAATCGCCATTAAGAAACACCGCAGCGAGAAATGAATGATGACAAACTAAACTCTGTTGATTATTTCTGGTGCATTTTTTGTCCGAGACTTGACACATAAATTCGGGCATTTGGCCCCGAACGAGTTTTACCGTTGCTGGGGCGTCATCTTCGGAATATATGGAAACTGCGAGAATTTATTGGGTGAATTGTTAAGCGATTTGGACCACACTGCCAGCACGATACACTTCTCTCGCCATGTCCGTGAATATATTTACATAATAATCGACGACACGGCTTTTATTTCACCGCCGATTCCACGGACATTAACAGCTTTTCTTTGCGACAAGACAACAAATTGATTTACGCCTCGCTCTCGTTTCACGAGAGCCTTCAAAATTCCGAGCATAAATTTCAATAATTGCTCCGATGCACAAGACGAATCCCTTGAAATGATGCACCACGAAATTTTGCCCTGTCCTAAAAAACTACTCACCTCTTCAGCTTTAATACACCAAAGTTAACACAACATAAAGCTAAAATACATAACGAATTTGCATGAAAAAGACCAGAAATAATAATATTTTACTTTGTCCTCGGTCCAATTTTGTATCTAAAAGTCTTTCCTGTAGATTACGTTGGATTTTTATTTGTGTAACAATAAGCTATTAGAGCAACCAAAAAAAAATTCTTAAACATTCTTCTAACCCAAATGTTGTAGATTTCTTTCAGTTATCAATTTTTGCAAAAAAATTGCCATGTCCTAATTAACTACTTCACCCCTTTAGCTTTAATCCATTTAAGCCAACACAACATAAAGCCAAAATACATAACGAATTTGAATGAATTTGCTACAAAAGTTCAGAAATCATTAGATTTTACTTTGTCCTTGGTCCAATTTTGTATCTAAAAGTCTTTACTGTAGATTGCGTTGGATTTTATCCATAACCCGAAGCTATTGAACAATCAAAAAAATTCTTAAAGATCCTACTAACTCAAATGTTGTAGATTTCTTTCAGTTTATCAATTTTGGTCAAAATTTTGGATTGTCCTAATAGACTACTTCAGCTCTTTAACTTTAATCCACAAAAGTCAACACAACAAAAAGCTAAAATACATAACGAATTTGAATGAATTTGCAACAAAAAGTCCAGAAATCATTAGATTTTAATTTGTCCTTGGTCCAATTAGGTATCTAAAAGTCTGTACCATAGATTAAGTTGGATTATATATTGTGCAATAAGAAGTTATTTGGGAAATCAAAAAAATTCTTAAAGGTCATACTAGACTAAATGTTGTAGATGTTTTTTTGGTTTATCAGTCAAAATGTCTGTGTGACATAAGTTTTGATTAAATATTTTGGTGTAGGTGTTTTTATTTCTTATAATTCGTGACAAATTCTTGTGTAAGCAATGCTCATGAATCGTTGAGTAATTAGTCTGAATTTACAGGCAGTGTTGGTTATCGGTGGCGAGTGCAGGAGGATGCGTGGGACCTGAAGACAGGACCGGCCACACAGGACCTGTTCGTGTATACAAGATACGCGGCAGCCTCGCGCTGATTTAACATGGAGCTCGATTTTAAAACTTGAAATAAACATTTATTATGCAGATAGATCGATCGCCTTTATTTATTGCTATTTAACTTCTCGCTCCGATGATTCTCCACTTCCACTCATACTGCAAATTATATCTGCCCTCCAAATAAATCCATGCCACTCAACAAATAAACAATTATTTCCTTGTTATACACCCACTTTAGAATCCCAACACCAAGGAAACAGACGTAAATTTCTAAAAATTACATTTATTTTTTAAGAGAAAATTTATGATTTCAAATACATCTACCTGTACCTTAAATCTTACACTTTAATTCATATTTGGATAGATAGTAAAGGACCTCAGTATGACCTCATTAGTATCATAAACGTAAACCAAACTACATTTTAAGCTATATGAAACGTTATATACAGGGTGTTTCATTGCGGTTTATTCGAAAAAATAACTGTTTATGAAAATGGTTAGGAATTTCAATTTTTAGGCATTAAGTAAGTAATATAAGCTTTCCCATGAGCCACTAGTGACGCCCTGTTTCTCCAACATGTCTTTAGACGTAGCTTCACCAAGCTCAACTCAGATTCAAGCTCAGCTTAAGTCGAGATTGCGGTTTATCCAAGAGGTCTTGACTAGGGTCTGCGCTCCCAGCCTTATTCTGATTGGACATTTCAAAATCAGCTGATTAACGTGAACTAGTTGCTAGACCTACGTACATTGCCATACATTCTTTTTGTAAATAGAAAATAGTAAACATGTGGTAATTGTTGTGAAAGTGACGTTTATCGTCTAAATCAAAATTATTCCCTTCTTTTTTAGACTGATTCTCATAAAAAATCAATATAACTTAAATACAGGTGGTTAGCTTTAGGTGATGTGATAATTTGCCATTTGAAAGCTGATGCTATTTTAAAAGGAAAAATGTCCCATAAATTTAGTTTTAGTTTTGAATTTTTGATTTATGAGGGTGTAAAATTTTAATTGAATTTAATTAATTTAAGAAAGATCAAGCTATTCATGAAAATTAGTACTAAATAATATTTTGGTAATGAAAAAATGTAAAAAATAGTGCATAAAGTCTATTTTCTTAGTCAAATTTCAAATTTTCATTTTCATAAATAAAGAAATTTTAGAGGTAAACCATGTTTCGCTTACACTTGGTATTGTGCACATAATTATCTTAATCCAAATTATTCATATAATTTAAATCTATCTCATCTAGAATATCAACATTTTTAAAATTCATGATTGCTGGACAGATAAGATTGCTTTAACGAGTTTAGGTTATATTTTGATGTTTAAGCGCACAAAATCGACGACTTATGTATAAGCTCTGCTTGCCCCGAATAAGACGAGATTTCGGCGTGATTCAACCGAGTAAGCTGAACTTGCGTCTTAAGGCGTAGCTTAAGATTTAGTTTATGTTAAGACATGATGGAGAAACCGCACATAAGAATTCTAAAAATTGAAATCTTTGTTAAGACTCATCTAAAATATTTTTTTAAATGGTTAATTTCTAAAAATAGACTGCACTTAAAGTTTTCAATGAAATATCCATTATTTTATTATATTCCAAATCAAAAAATGACCAATACTAGCTTGAATCCATTGTTTTTATCAGACGAGGGTTAATGAAGAGCTTAACCAAAATTGCTCAAATTTTAGAGTTTTCTGAGAAACAACAAATTACGCGCTATTAGTACATTATTATGCCTAATGTACATACTAATTCATAAATTAGTTTATCGTTTCGTAGAAATATAATTCATAATAATCAGATAATTTTCAAAATTTACTTTTCTGAGAAATTAACGGTTTTAGGAAATTTGGAAACAAATTTCTTTCAATTAAGAATTAAAAGAGATCGAAAGAACTTTTAAATAAACTAAGTAAATTTAAAAAAAAATAGGGGTGTAAAATAATAACAAACACAAAATTACCAAA
The DNA here is from genome assembly GCA_963971135.1 of Stenus bimaculatus. Classification (NCBI taxonomy): domain Eukaryota; kingdom Metazoa; phylum Arthropoda; class Insecta; order Coleoptera; family Staphylinidae; genus Stenus; species Stenus bimaculatus. Next base: position 13,652,236 of record OZ020185.1, on the reverse strand, counting down.
AATAAAAATCGGTTTGGGGTGTAAAATTATACATACTTATAGGGCCTAAAAGTAAAATAGGCGGTCAAATTAAATCAAAGATATTCCTTTTTTAATGATTGGTTTAAAAAAATCTATTCCAAAAGAAGGTGGAAGTCAAAAGTTCTTTAGCACTTTAGCTTACAAACTTGAAAATCTTGTTATGCTATGTGGAATGAATTTTTTTTATAACAATCAGATTTTTTAATTTTTGGGATGCAATAAGAAAAATATTGGGTCAGAAAAAAAACTATTTTTCATGATTTTTTATTTTGTTTCCAAAATTCCGTTTTTATTTCATCTCTCAAAAAATATTGGCAGCAGAGACGCAAAAATTTTACCAAAGATACATGACATAAATAGGAGAATTTTAAGTTATCTTTCATAAAAAAGTTTATTATATTATTCAATTGAAAAGAATTTTTAAATTTGGAGTACAAATCCGATACTGGAGGCTGCATTCTATACGTTATCACAAATTCAGATTCGCAATCGTATTTCCGTTATTTGATAGAGAAATGATCATGCAAATTTTGAAAGATGAATGCTTTTAATTCGTGGTGATCCTCACAAAATTATTTTTTTCCTAGAGCAAAATATTTCAATAGTTTTTCTGAATTTTTGTACTTTTTGGTCATAAACCCTAAATAAAAAATATTTTGAACTAGCTCCAGAAAATCTTTTAATCAAGCAAATAAAATCAGCAGGATGAAGGGGCAATACAAATTTTTCAAAACTGTACTTTTTATACAAATTTAAAACACACAACTCGAATTTGAAAAGGCCTAAAGGAGGTAACTTTGCTGATAACATACGTTTCTAGCAATGTTAGTGACAAATTTAAAATTTAGGCCGCAGAAATGTTGATAGCGTTTGTTATCAACATTTGTTGACATTTTTATCAACATGTTACAGTTCTATTAAGAAATTAACAATTAATAACATTTTATTAGTATTTAATATTAAAATAAAAAACTCACTCATTTTAAAGATATTTAATAAGCCAGAACGTTTTCGTCAACCAATGTTGACATTATCAATGGCATTAAATGACAGAAAATATTTTTAATAACATTTTGCTGAAACTTTTTTAATAACATATGTTGATAACATTTTCGCTATAAATATATTTTGCTATCAACATAACCATACTGCTTCATAACGGTACACTTATTTTTTGTCCCCCTTTGGCCAAATTTCATATTTTAATTGTTTGACTTAGCTCTTTTTGGGAGCTATTTTAGGCTTTTAGAATGTTTAGTGTTTATGTCATGTGATTAATCGGGGGTAATAAATTCATTAAACTAATATTATGAAGTAATTTCTTTATCTAAGTAATTTGACTTAAAAAGGTTTTTTTGTTTCCTTGTAGTTGATGTAGTATTTTCGAGGTGTTTCTAAAAAAGTAAGTAATTGAGTTATTTTTGTAAGTCACAACAGCTCAACATTCAAATGCAAATTGCAGGTAATTATGTTATTTTATTTAAGGTACGGCACGGGATAATCCTTTTTAGGTTGGTGCCAAACTTTAATCCCCCTATTGTTGGAGTCAAACTGTCCACGCTATGTCAACGTCAAAAGAACAATCAGTCCTAACCGCTCGGTAATAGCCTCACTTTAGACTGCATTTATTGTGACTGACTGTTTTGCGGCTTCTCTCGTTACCCTGCCATCCAGGATACATTTTACGCTCCTTCGTTAAAGCTCCTTTCAATTGCTATCCTTTATTTACAAAATAATCTGAACAAAAAATAAAATGAATTTACCACAGTTTTTTTTTAGATTTAAAAATAGGAATATGATAAATGTAAATATTTTTAAAAATAAAACTTTACTTTTTTGTTATTAGATCATTATTTTTGGAAGAAAAGTTGAATCATTAAAATTATATACCAACCTAGAAATAGGAATATGATAAATGTAAATATTTTTAAAAATAAAACTTTACTTTTTTGTTATTAGATCATTATTTTTGGAAGAAAAGTTGAATCATTAAAATTATATACCAACCTAGTTAGAGGTGGTAATAATTTTTATTATAGGTAAACTCTTTCAATATTAGATAATTCAATGATAAAATAATAATAAAAATAAATCATACACTATAAAAATAATTTTGTGGGCATTTATCAATAAAAATAGCACTCCTTTAGTTTTTCAACATCGAAGATCAGTGCTTAAATCACAAGTATTACATTTTGTTTAAAAATTTAAGCTATTTCTATTTTTATAGAAAACATTAAGGATTAATCTAAAAATTAGCATAATAAAACCATTTTTCATTCAAGTAAATAAATATTTAAGAGTTGTGGGTAGATTTTAGAGGCAAAATCGGTGACACGTCGGTGTAAAAATAACGGCACACTTTTTCAAATTTACATTTTTAAATGTTTTGGGTTTTTTGTAATATCGCAAGAAATTCCACTTGAAATAAATATTTGGAGCAGATTCTTAATTAAATTAAATTTTGTCGCGGATAAATCAATGCCACTTTTAATTAAGTCCACTTTAACTCGCAACTTAATTATTATACGAAGGATTATATTACTTCCATCCATCACTGTTTTTATTCCCCTTTTTCCATTTCTTGCGATTAACGATTTAAATTATCGTGCTGATATAAATTTTTTATTAATTTAATATATTTTTTTAGCAACCAAAAATTATTAAGCAAAATCGGTAGAAATTACAAATTTCTAGAACATGGTATTTATTGAAAAAATCACTTTTTTTTACGCTAGCGCAAACAATATTTTTATATAAAGTTTTAAAGTCATTATACTAAATCTTCACAACATGAAAAAAAAAAATTGCAAAATGTATAAAAAATATACCTTTTTACATTTTAGAATATGTTACTTCCTCCCAGCACCCTATCTTGTCCTAGCACCCTGTATAATAGCATAAAAGTGCCTTAACTTTGAGATCTTATAACTAATTCTGTATAAAATTGTTAAACATCAACAACTGACCAATTGTAGTTTAATTAATTTAGTTTATAAATTAAAAAGAAATTTGAAAATCTAACAAGAAAAACTTGAGATACAGTGGCAGGCGCAATGGTCGATCTCATGATGTTTCCAAACTCGCGCGCCCTCTAGCGGTCCTCAATAATTATCAGTGATTCTCAGATAAGCTCCAGAAAAAAGGGATACATTTTCTGTTCCCTCGGTTCTCCGACGGAAAATTTATCGCTGGCGTCTCGAAAATTCCTCTTAAAATAATTTAACATTTTTATTGAAATTTATCGTAGCTTATCGTAATTTTTTAATTGACGTTTAAAGATGTTGATGTAGACTGAGTGATTTGTAATCTTTTCTTTTCAGGTAATAAGCTATAAAGTTTGCTATGATTTATTGGTATTGATTCAATTAGTAATATAAATTCCTTTAGATTTGCCTTAGTTAATATGTATAGTAATTTAAAATGTGTTAAGTATAATCGATAAAAAATATTTAAGCGGTTTTTAAAATTCCGATAATATCATTACACAGCCAATAAAGTTTAATATTAAAATCTATAAAGTTAAAATCGCATTTGCTCATCTCAGAGTATAAATAATAACGTAGAGCGGTATGAGATTTGAGCAATAATCAGTTAATAAAATTCGTTTTTAATAGCAGGTGTACATGCGTACAAGATACAACGATTGGAAAATAAATTATTATCGACTTTATGTAATTTAAATAAAGGAAAATAAACTTAAAAACATGACATTTATACTGCGTGGCTATAAATGCAGATCGATGTGCAACTAGTACGCACAAAATAATATAACTTTCTAATTTTAAAGATGGCGCTCGTAAATGTCTCGAATACGATGTTTAAAGGATAAAGCTTATTTTAAATCTACTCCTTATCATTGATGAATTTAAAAGCAAATAAATTAATTATTCCTGTATAACGCAAAAGTTGCAGGTTTTTCTTAAATTTTTAATAATTTAATTAATTTATTTTAATTAAATATATTAAAATTAACAATAGGCGCTCCAGTCAAGTTTAGATTTACGACTTGTGCGCAATTGGTTTTGGAAACGCATGCCTAAGCTTAAAGGATTAGAAGCTATTGAGCTTAACTCGGCTACTGTAAATAATGCTTGTAAATCATCTCCTATGAAACGATGTATCCTATCATTATTACAATTGTCGCAGAAATTTACGATCTCTTTTTGTCCACTCTCAAAATCCTAGAACTGTTTATCGAATGTCGTTGCGGTCTTGTTGTGGTTTTCTTGAAAAGGAGGTATCCTTATTTATGACCAGGAATTAACAGCCAGGAAAAGCTCAATGAACTTGACAACTTTTAAATTTGTCAAATTTTCGAAAAAGTACTCGATAAAAAATTAGCTGCAATAACTTTGGTGAGATTAGATTTCCTTAAAATTATTAATCCTTGTTTATAGCAGTGTACGCGAAGCTAGATAAATTAAAGGGAGATAGAGATCAAGGAGCAAATGTGACCTATCAGACGTGCTAGGCGACGAAGCTCTCTTCTTTTCGATGTTAACTTTATCTGCGGGTAACGGCTGGACTTCCCGCAGAGATCCGGCCCAGGTTTACGAAACACGTGGCCCAGAAGGTCTATGGGAACTACTCCTCCCTTCTTCTAATACCTCTAATCGCAAGGGATTAACGTTCTACCTACCTCATCGATTACGCCAATATGTTGAAATGACTGATCGCCGCATTAATTTCGAATTAATCGACGACAAATACGTCGACGTTCATGTCTAAAACGTTAAATCGATGACTGTTTAATAATCAAAGGCGTTTTGTTGATTCGATGAAAATTACTTTCATCAATTTTGTTCCTTTTGATTACCTACTTAATTTTTCATCAATCTTTACACACTTTTCAAAAACAGGAAGATTACATTCATCCAATGGTACCTATACAATGAAAACCTCTAAAAATTCCAATACCCAGTTCTTTTAATGATCTAGGTATCGTATCACATAAAATATTTCAAGAATTCATTGTCATACATACAAATAAAATTGTAAGTTTTATATTTATTTATCAAATTATAATTTGTACTTACATAAATGCTAAAGTACCTATGAAAATATGTATTATAAATTTCAATATATTTATTTGTACTATTTACTAGGATTTCAGTCAGATTCAATTTAGGATTCCAAAATACATAGCCCACATTTCGGCATTTATTAAACCTGAATTAAAGATTTAATTTTATTGTTTTTTTTTAATACAAGTACAGTATTTGGTGAAAAATGGATTCATCGACAATAGTTTCAAGCTCATAACCGTATCATACGACCAATTCATCAACATAAACGATTCCTCGACATTATCTTTACATCGACTACCGGTTCATCTACACAGACGTTTCATCTGCGTTATCTTTTCATCGATTACTGACAGTTTTTATTCACGTGACCACTTGATCTATAATAAAGAAAAGCTGGTGTTCGTGAAATCTGAAAGTTGGTGTCAATGAAACGGATATTTCGATAAACGGTAGTCGTTGAAAATGGTATGGAATGAGGTATAATATATGAATGTGGTTAAAATGAAAAAGTCTTTGTTGAACATATATGGTATAGTCAATTAAATTCTTTCTTTTATTACAAATTTATATCAGTGATGAAAAGGTAATAAAACTAATACTATCTCTGAAGGTTCAGTAAAAATACTTTTTCTCTTCTAGTTAAACTAATACTGTTGAAAAAATACTATTAGCTATAAGGATCTAATAAATGGTTGGATGTGACTGGCGCTCCAAATGGCGCTCCAAAAGTAATGAGAAGTTTATGATATTGACACCAAGTAGATTTTATTTGCAAATTAAACATGTAACTGGCACACCAAAAATTTTTATGGCAAGTATCGTAAGATATCTTCGGGCGTCCTCTTTCGATTTTTGAATCCTATGTCGAACGTTTTGTTTTTCTGGCATAATATAGATTTCTTCTTATGTTATTTAAAACACTCCATATCACCTTATTACTTCTTACCTCATGAGATTTTCTAATTGTGTACATCTTAGCTCTAAATTATTTATTCATTCACCGTCAATTTTTTTTATTGTTAAATTTTTTTTCTAAATTTAGAATGAGTTGGTCTATCCCGTACACACTTTTTATAATTTTATTTCCAAAATTTCAATCGGTTGAAACAACCCAAAACAACTTTTTTCTTTCTGCTTTTCTTGGAGCGACAGTTACATCCCTTATTTTATGATCTTTCAAAGCGGGTGCGCTGAGGGTCTATACCTACAGCGCTACTCCAAAGTATGTTTGAAAATTGTTGTCTTATTTTTACAAAAACATGAACAAATCTGTATTCTTTAAAAGGAAGTTAGTTTAGATTTTATTAATGACCTTTGTCAAATTTTACAGGGATCGAAGTAGAAATTTCCACGAACGGGAACGATAATCAGAACCAATAAAAAATAGTAAAACTATTACAAAATCACAGTTAACAGTTATGTTTAAAGAAGGTTCTAGATTCTATATGTCTTCAAAAATATTATCCTTCTTTAATTTCCATTTTCTGCTATTTAATCCGCTAAATGCTAACCAACAACCTATACAATGTTCAAGTTTAAACAGATTTAATGGTGGTACAACAGAATTGACAAAAAACAGAGTTGCCACAATATTGATCAATAGAGAATATCGTAACGGACTCATTATTTTATTCAAGGAACGAACATTTCCTTCGCAAACACTGGTTGAAACTGAAATAGTAGCCACAGCGAGGGGCGGATTTGGCCCTTTGGGGGCCCTGGGCTAAAAGTCGTTAGGGTCCCCGGGTGAAGAATAAAATTTATTTATTTTTATTTTTTTAAGAAATACAGACTGTTTAAAATTTCAATTTTTTTGCTTAGTTTTTTGCGGACTGTTCATAATAAAACAACTTATACTCTGATTTTTTTCTAATTTCGCCAATAAAACCCGCAAAGGAGGAAATTAAATTTGAACCCTGTGATATATCTAATCCTGGTGTTTGTAGTTTTTTACTGACTTTGCTTATTCCTTCTAATATTTCTTCTCAAAATATAAGTAAAATACCATTTTCCAAACTTACTAATTTTAATACTGTGGTAACCAATTTTTAGTGATCTAACAGAATCATAGTGTCTACTCCACACCTAATTTTTTTTCAATTTTTTTTAAGAATACTGCTTTGGTCCGTCTCATTAGGTCTCCATCAAAATAGCCAACTTTCTTGTAGTTGAGCAAAAAAAGACAAACTGTTGTTTAAATAACGCCATTTACCACATTTGTAGCAAGGAGATAAACGGGAAATTCATTTTCTCTTTGGAGATGTGCCTGATGCAGACCATTCTAATTTCCCGACAATTTTTTAATGGCAAAACAATTTCCCAAAATCAAACTGCTGACAAGTAAAATCCCAAAATATTTTTGGGGGCCCTGGAATGGGAGGGGGCCCTGGGCTGCAGCCCTATTAGCCCCTGGCCACGGCTTTCAACAAGATTTTATACGAACCGGAACAAGATTTTTAATAATTTCACGAACTGGAACGATATTTTTCAGATTTACACGAACCGAAACAGTGTTTCGGTTAGCTCCTGTAAATTTCGAGCCCTGCAAATTTGGTTATACAGGGTGTAACACAAGTAACGTATAATAACCGTTCCCCGTACCCCTTTCATTTAAAAAGTTAAATATGTCACGAACAAGTCAGCCTTTTTATCTCGCTCCTACTCAACAGGAGTATAGGGCCCACTCTTGAGTGGGAGTGAGATGATAGCTTGACTTACTCGTGACATGGATTTTACAATTTCTTTTCAATTATAATTTCAGTGCATATTTTGACGTTTGTAGTTTAAATATGCACTTTTTTAACTGAATAACTTTTGTATATAACTTTTTTAATTAAAAAGTTACAGCTAGTATGGGTTACTTTTGTTACACCATGTACAATTAGTTTTAATAAAAAATTATATGTGAATGAATAAACTTTTTATCCAAAAATTAAAAATATAAAACTAGCTAATGTGAATTCATAGAACATTTTTAAAAACTCAGGCAAAAGTACTTGGACTGGAACAAAATTGTTAATATTTTTTTATTATTATAAAGATTTTTGCACCTGCCTTCGATATTATAATTTATAACTAAAAATATGTAAGTTAGAAAATTCTGATGGAAATCTCGGAAAATCGTTGATTTTGTAAATATTTTCCCCATTTTTCAACGGTTTGAGCTATACAATTATTAATGCCTTTTTAATTATTGTAAATATTTTTACCAAAATTTAAACATGTATTTATTATAATATTGACAGGTAATTGTAATATTTTCACCAGAAAATTTCAATGCCAAAATGGAAAATCTGTTATTTTATTAAGTATTTCGTATTTTAGTCATGAAAAATTTTTATTATTATAAAAATTTTTATAAAATTTTGTACATTTGCTTATGGTACTACATACAATTTATAAACACAAAAATTTTTGTAAGAATAAACCAATGGAAATATTAAAAAATCGTTGATTTTGTAGAAATTTTCCCCCTTTTTTAGTGATTTGATATACAGAATTGGTAATAACTATTTAATTATTGTAAACATTTTTACCAAATTTTCCTGTGTCTTTCTACATCTTGCAAATTTCGGGACATGCTCTCGTTTTTAGACCACACCTGGAAATGCAAATAATTTATGCAAGTGTGGGAACGTCATTGCTTTTAGGATTTGTAGCATTGATTATTTCAGTAGTTTAGTTCTTCATTGACGTAATTTGGTCATACAATGGAAGCTACATTTATGAATAGTAGACGTAGACGAGGAGCAAAATTATCAATTTTCGAAGTTGCAAATTTTCAAATCTGTTGTTTATATTCCTTTTAATAGGTTATTTCCAAGCTGGCAAAATTACCGTCCCAGGACGGTCACGGACATGCGCAGTAGTAAAAAAGTATGCGCATTACCTATTACGCGTTGCCTTTTCACTAATGCGCATGTCCGTGACCGTCCCGGGACGATAATTTGCAAGCTTGGAAATAACCTAATAAATAACGAAAATTCGTACAGTTTTTAAAACGCAAGTTCAATTTTTGCTAACATGAGAGCAAACATGTTGTCACTCACTGCGGTTTACTCAATTGCGTTCGAGGATTAAAAAATTTTATGACCCGAGAGCAAACGTCCATCGAAATTAATTAGAAATAAAATAAATTGTTCAACAAACATAAAATTTTTTGTACTTTAAAACATGTAAGGTTTTTTCGAGTTTCTTCATGTACTTTTAATTTTGATCATCAAATTCGATGATTGTGAACTGTGAGTGGGTAATGAATGAATGTATTAGATTTTGAGTTAACATATTTTGTTGAAGAAAATGGTAAAATAAACTTATTTAAATGTGAGGTAAAGGTAAGTGTTAAGTGTATGTGATTGAAATAGTTAAATATCCCTAGTTGCGTCATAATGGCGTGTAAACACATTAAAGATGCGTATCTGAGTGAAATATTTTAAAGTAAATATCAAGCAAATGAATATAAATAAAGTGAGGCTAAATAAATAATCCGTAAAATGGAGAGGAAAGGAATTAAATATGTGCGTATAATATTGCGACAGTGTCCAGTTATGCTCGCTCTTGTGACTCTTCTCTATCCTCTGTATATTTTATGGTCGTGTTATTAGCTGGCTATGGCTGTGGCTAGAGGTTGACAAATGACCACCGCTAGCCCGTGCTATGTATGACCTTTAGCCTGTGCCTCAGATTTATTATAATCCCACTATATTTGATGGTGGTTATTGACACCGGTTTTTCGGAATAAAAGCGACTTATATTTTGGTTTTAATGCGCGAACGCTCCCTAAATTATAAATTATCAGGTAATATCTTAGGTGCTATTGAGTTTTTCTTAGCTCCTCGCAGCGGTATACCTAACTGGTTTCTTCACTTTACTGGACCAAGGACCATATTAATTTAATTAAATTTTATCGCATACTTTAAATACTTTTTAGTCATACAATAAATACAGACAGCCTTAGACCAAAAGTTAACAGTTGTACGCATTTACATAATCCAAATTCTTTCTAATAATAAACAAATAAAAATTGATAAAATTATCTCTAAAGCAATAATTAAATGCAGAAACGCTCACGAAGAGTGGGAAGTCTATTATATAAGAGTTGATTGGTGCATGATAGCGCTCGGGATGACTGTGAAATATAGCAACGACTATACCTTCTATTAGAATTACGCACGAAGCCATATTGCAATTATTGTAAATAAAATCTTTGTCGAGTGAAGGTTTTGCAACATGTAATGTCCAAGCTGCAGCACCATAAAGACTAATTCACAATCGAAGATACACCAAACGCACAGCATTTCCATTCTCTACAATCATTAAACCACTCAACTAAATTTAACACCACCATTATCATTACTAATCATCTACAATAAACGCTCAATAGATTTTATAATTCAATTGATATTTTTCGACCTATTACAAGTGTTCTCCACATTTGTCATTGTGAAAAATTTATCATAAAAATCTATCCCAGAAATATTATTATACAGGGTCACCAAAAAATCTAGAACGTATTTTTGGATTCAATGATTATTTTGAGTATACTATTGTGGACATAATTTTTTTTATAAAACTCGTTGTACTTAAGTTACAAGCAATTCTTTAATGTTAAGTTCGGCCACCTCTAAGTAAAGCCAATCCTATTGCTAAAATCCATGTCACGAGTAAATCGCACTGTCATCTCACTCCCACTTTAGAGTGGGTCCTATACTTGGACCATAAACTTCAAGTATATAAATTTTAAATTGATTTACTTATACAAAAGTGATATAAATTTCAGCATTATCTTGTAAAAAGTGTTGAGCAGGTTCAAGGCAGAACTTTTCAAAATTTTTTTTTCGAAAATCAGAGTATATATTTTACGTAAAGTGAATCAACTAACCGAATATTAATTGCTGATAAAAGAAGATCATTTAGAGATGCAAGAGATGTATTTGACGGTATGATTGATATCCAATAAGTGTCGTCATCGCCAAAAAAATCTTTGACCGTTTCGTCAATTCTCATTTCATCAAGAATAAGATTGAATCGGAATAAGTAGCCGAGACTCCAAAAATTAGTACCTATCAATTAGTAGTTAATCATAATTTGAGTATAACATCTATTCGTGGAGTTCTAAGAAAAAAGTAAACCTTTTTTAGAGGATAGAGAGTCAAATTAAATTGCAGCAAATTTAGCGGTTTATTGTATCAACAGATACAAAACAAAAAAAACTGAATGTGAAAGTAGAATTATTTCTTAAGGGCCATAGAAAGCGATATTTTTTGTATTTTAACTTTAAACACCCCAAAATAAAATCTCCAATAATGCAAAATAATTGAGTTTTTAACGTTCCATTTTTACAGCTAAAATGTTATGATTTTAAAATTTTCTTCTTCGAGGGCCCTAGAATATACTATTATTTAACTAATGCAAAAAGAAAACTTAAGAAAATGTTAAAGATGCGGTTGAAATTTGTGTAAAATGATGCCCATTTTAACAGAAAAATTTACTGGTATTCGCTTCAACATTTAAAGAATTTGCTTATTAATGATAGATTCTTTTTTCCATTGTTTGGGACATCATTTTAGGAGTAAATAAAGTCTGCTAAATTGATTAGAAACTAATATTTCTTGTCACATTTGACTCTCTACCGCCTTATGGTCCAATTAATTCACGTACTGATAGAAGATCATCATAAAAGATTGGAGTTTTCTTCAAAACCAAATTACTAATAATCCGGCCAAGTTAAGAAACATTTTATTTTCTGAAGTGGCCACATATTACTATCTACTTGGGTCAGTAACAGTCACAATTTAAGATATTGGACAACGGAAAATACACATTGATCTGAAGAACTTCATTCTCAGTATCCTGAAAATGTCAACGTTTGGATAGGTGTTATTTGCAAAAGAATAGTAGCACCATTTTTTATCGACGGAATCGTATAATCCCAGCCCCACTTCAAAATAAAATAATACCTCACCTATGTAACATCTTCAATAAGGAGGAATGGAATAGTATTTTGTTCCAACATGATAGAGCCCAGCCACATTATGGTGTCGAAGTTTGAAACTACCTAGATAGTAGTATTCTGCAAAGGTGGTTTGGAAGAAGATGACCTATTGAATATTGAATAACCAAATATTGGATTTCTGAATATGGGGACATCTTAAGTCAAAGTTAACAGGCCAGAAAATAGATAGGTTGGTTCATTATCAAAATGCTCGGGCTTTCTATTTTATAACGAAAATTTTCTAACTTTTGGTGATTCAGATTTTTCAAATTTCATTATGTTTACGATTTCAATATACAGGGTATCCAATAAATTGCGGTAGCTCTCCAGTACTTCGTTTGGGGTCTTTCAGGACGACAAATAGTTAAAAAATCCTATTGATCAATTGACCAAAATGTGAGGGGTCAAAGTTTGGAACTTCTTTATTTTTATTATATTTGAAAACCACAAGTTGAACTGTAAAGTTCCTTTAGTCTTTTGGTAAGGTTTTTTTAAATTGAAAATGATGACAGGTTATTATTACAGGTAATTTTCAATTTTAAGAAATAAATTGTGAAGTTATTAATAGACGATTTAAACTTAATTTATTATTTCACAAAGAAAAAAACCCAACTTTACATAAATACTAGTGGTTTTTCAAAATTCATAAAAATATACTGGTTAAATTCTAAACTTTGAACCTTCATATCTCGGTCAATTGATCAAGAGGATTTTTTTATTTTTCTGGACATCCATGTAGAGTCCCCAACAACGTACTGGAGAGCTTATCGCCCCATTTTTTGGACGCCCTGTATGTATGTAAAAATAATAGTAATTTTTTATAGGCGACGCTGGGTATCTCGCGAACATCAAATGATTCACCCAGGTCTTACACCTCAGATTTTTCCCGAAGGATGAGAAAACCGAAAAGAAACGCTTGCAGACCACCTCGCTTCATGGATTCTCTCTTTGATCCCTTTCGTTATTATGTCGTCTATTTTTTTCAAAAATTTATATAATATGTCGGTTTATAAAATATGTCATTTTATATTCTGGGTAAGACTTTGTACTTTTCAATTTTCTCCTGTTGCTTTGTCCTGATGTTGTTCTCCGCTGAACAGCTCATCTCTAATACGTACATTTTCTATTTATAGATATCAAGAACTAGCACGTCTAGTTTATTGGCCGTTAGCTGTATGGCGGTGCTAAATGAGCAGTTTCAGAAAATTTTGTAGTTTTCGTTGGTCACGACACTTTTGATATTGTCTTCGATATATGGTAGTTTATTAACAAACTTACATTTTTTCCTGATGTGGTTGTAGATCACTCGGAGCATTGTATCATGTCTGCGTCATGTCTGCTAATGCTTAATGTTTTAGCATATTTTGGACAAGCGCAAAGGAGATACATGATGGTTTCCTCCGACCTCTTACAAGCGCGGCATCTAACGTCAGGTAATGTAATTCCGAGAACTTTCTGGCTGTATGATAAGCAATTGAATACTCCATCCTGTACCACAGTCATGTATCCCTCTGTTTCTGAATTTTTTATCTCCAGTTTGAGTTCTTTCGGTTTTAGCTCACTAATACTATTTGTGGTTCGGTGTCTGGTTCTTAGGTGCAGGAAAATTTGATTAAGTCAGCAGCTCTTTCAGCGGAGTGTATCTGAAATTTTACCAAAAAAAAAGAGACAGCCGCCTCTTCCGCCTCTATGGTTGTCCACCACTGGCTTCTTTAAAAATAAATCCATTTCCTTACCATTCTGTAGTTTTAACAATAGCTAATAATGGATCCTCATTGTTATGACCTCACTTGCGGTTGCTATCATGCTCCTATCGTTGAATATTTCCAGTGATACTAGACCTATGCCTCCTTCTTTTGGAGGTATGTATGTCTTCTCTACTGAGACGTTCGGGCAACTTTGTTCTCTCATCATTTTTCGGGTCATTCGGTCCATTGTTTCCTTTAAGGCGTTGAACGTATGGGATACATGTGAGTTCCGAGCTCCATATTTCCTTTAGTATCCCCCTGTACTTGGTTTCCAGGGTTTGCTTCATCGAGTTTCCGTCGTGTTCTACTCCTAGGTAAAAATAACTCTCCGTTCTATCAAGAAGGAGGACTGCTGTTCTGTCAATTATTATTATCTCCTCTCCATCGTCCTTAGCACTCTTTCCTCGTTTCATATCACGCTAGACTTGTCTATGCCAAATTGCATTTTGATATCCTGCGAGTAACCCTTTGTATCACTCATTATTTGTTTCAGATCGTTCTTCACTTTTTACGTAAATCTTTAGATCATCCTTATACATGAGAAAGGTGATTTTTTGTTATTCCTTTTATTTCTTCATTTTAAAATATGATATTTTCATTTTTTGTGAGACATGCTGAAAATAAAGGTTTCTATTAGTATGTTGGAAATATATAATTTTATAAAAAAATATTTCCATAAAAGTTTACTTAAATTAGAATTCAAATATATAAAAATATGCAGGGTGTTGCATTTAAAAAACGAAAGTTAGGTGCCGAATTACTAATAAGCCGAACACCCCGTAAATTCAAAGTATCTTAAAACAATAGCTTGTTAAAATTGATTTCACTTTAGTTTAAACTTTTTTTTTAATTCAATTCTGTTCATATTATTGTAGTCCATTATTTTTTAAAATTAATATTTTTTCATGAAGCCAAGAAAACTTGGAAACTACATATAAAGCACATTAGTGGTAAATTTATTTGTTATTTGAAGTATTGTTGTTTTAGGCTCCTAGAATTTTGAAAAGGTAAGTTCAGAATGTGATGTTTTGAATACAAAAGCTCTTCGAGTATAAATTAGTTTCGAATATTCATCCGCAGTAACATTTGAAACTTAAGCAATGCACACAATGAAAACTTTGTGTTTTCCTAGTACCAGTTTGATTGATATAGTGTTTCCCCTTGGCATAGCATGAAGCCGTCACCTTTAATTGTCGGCGTCTGCGGCAATGTTAATAACGTTTAAATGGAAAAAGACAAGACACGCCAATACGCAATGCACCTATGACGTAATATATGGACCATTGTGTTGGCCTGTAAAAAATATAATGCGCAGTAATAACATCTGATTGAAGTACGCGCTTCTGACAAGAAGGCTACTTATTCAACGTGCACTTCAGCGCACTTTACTACTGCCTTTGACAGCGTAGAGCCTCTCCAATACCAAATGATAATACCAAGGATCGACTTGTGTGTTCTGATTCTTTATATTTATTACAACTGGGAGGACTTACCGTTCCTCACATTTTGTCATTCTCAGAATTTGCATTTAAAATACTCCATGCACCTTGCTAATAACAACTTTCATGACCCAAAATCTTAAAATTTTGAGTTACCAGATGACATTAAATCTTTCCTAGAAAAACTTAAAATAATCTCCAAAAATATCACAACCATCTGTTTTATAATTAGTATGTAAAATAGTATAAAAGTCATGTAATTTGAAAACGTTTAGTTTCTTAAATTATACACCAATTTGGAATAATTAACATGATGAAATTTATGAATAGGATTTTTGGAATTGCTGTTCAAAATGAATCCATGATAAATGTTTAATGTTAGTAGGACTAGGTTTTTACAGCAATATTTATAATATTGACATACTTTAAATTTTTAGAATTGGATCAATATTTTCATGCAATTACTTTGATTTAGTTTAATTACAATTTAAATACGTACTTTTGCAACCAATAAATAATGAATATTGCCAATCGACCTTTTTTATTACTGTGATTGCCATTGCGTAAAATATGCATAAAATTGGAGAAGTACTTAATTATTTTATATAAGTATACATTACGAAATTGTTGATAATAATAAATTAAACTAAATACTTGATTTATCATGAAAATGAATAACGGTACAAGTTTAAATAATTATTTTCAAAAAATTGTTTTTATAAAAAATCGATTACTTTTACGTACCATTATTAATAATTAAAATAATTACTTTGTATTTACTTTTTGAAATCACGAACTAATTTTATCTCAAAGCGTTTACGTATTTAAAACAAAACCGTGAGATCTTTCAATATTTACTTAAATTACCAATCTACTTGCTCTAATATTTATTTTACAAATATTCCTGTACTTTCGTCCATAAAATTACTTCAATAATAACTATAATTAAAATATATTTATTTAAATGCTTATTTAAATAAATTATTTAAAAAATGATTAATAGTTCATCCATCACTTATCACAGTTGTAACACATTATAACTGTATAAATGGTTAATTAGGTATTGATTAAGTCGTAATAAAAATGTTTCATCTGCCCGACCAATCTAATGGATGCAAATTTACTCGACTCACTCTCAAATGTCATTAAAAAAACCTTTTGTATGTGATTATTACATACACGCTTGATTAATGATTTCCTAATTATAATAATGGGGATTAATTAGCCGCGATAATAACCTCTGATATCTTCCTTCTGCTCCTTAATATTAGATTAGAATTTAAATTATTTCTTTTCCCAATATTTACGGTATTGGAATTAAAAGAACTTATTTGTCTTCATGTTATTTAATGACTTAATTATCACTCTATAATATATCACTCCAAATAATATGGTGCGCTAAATTAATCATTCACTCCATAATCTAAGTTTAATTGGATTTATTAGGACCTTGCACATCTTAACCCAATAATTATAATTGAGCAAGATTTAAATCGACTGGAATAACATTCGACTTTCTTCACTTATAGAGTCACATGCAATAAAATGAGAACATTCGTCCTTTTCACTGAAAATCTTGATGTAATATATATTTTCTTTTAAACTATTTTGGCAGCGTACAGTAGGTTTTTTTGAAAAAGTTATTAAGTCATTATTTTGGGTAAATACTGGGGAACTTTTGTCAAAAAATCAGCAACTAGTCACCTCCTACTCTCTACTCGATCCCATCAAAGGATAATTTAATTTACCTGAATCATGGTGATAGGAGGAACAACTCACAACTCTAACGAAAATGTCAGAAAAGACCTTAACCAATACCAAAGAAAATATCAGAATCCTTTATTAAATCCAACAGAGAAGGTGGAGTATTATCGTATCTTTATGACATTAGTAACATTTAAGAAAATGTAATAGATGTTATATGATAAGTTTGCTCAAAATGATGCAACTGGTAATGCACACTCCAGTGGAGATTCAAGTGGAAAAAACAAGGAACGTCTTACTGAGGTTTCTGAAAATGTCATTTATAAGTTCATGGGATTTTAAATTTTAAAATAAATACGTACCTGTAAATTAAAAAATAGTCAGAATTTTTTAAGTCTAAATTAATACATGTAATATTTTCATTTATTTGTGAACTATGTTTGATTTTAAGAGCATTTTTATTTAGATTTGGTCGGAAAAGTGTGGGATCAAAACTAACTTTTTGACGAATTAGATATTTCTCCTAAGTAAACCTAAAATGGTCTTTTTGCGGAAATTTAAAAATGTCAAAATACACCTTGAAGAAGTGTTTTTCTGAGCCTAATATCACATCAACTTCATCAAATCTGAACTCTGATAGGGTTTTCACCGAAGCTCCGAGAGTTTTGTATATTAACTGCCAAATCCATAGAATTGGTTGAATTTAAATAATTTAATATAGAAAAGAGTTCATTTGAAGATCTCCCAAAACGCATAAAACATGAAAAACTAAATTTTAGGCAGATGATTTGCTGAAAGGTTTTGGGTAGATCGGAAATTGCCGATCAAAACATTTATTCATTTAATATTTGTACAGGCGTTTCTTCTACCGAAAATTGAGAAAGAGAATCTGATAGAATGAAACATGAAATTTATGATAGATCCATCTAAAAAATAATTAATTATTATTTAATATTTAATATTTAATATTAAAATAAAAAACTCACTCTATTTAAAAGATATTTAATTTCCCATTGATAATGTGAACATTGGTTGACGAAAATGTTCTGGCTAATTAAATATCTTTAATTTATGAAATTTATGTCAAAGTTTTATTTTTACCTTTCTCTAGGAACTGTTCGTCCAAATGACGTAATCCTTTTCTCTGTTTTATACGATATTTGTGGCATTCGATATTCGATCCCCCTTGCGACATTGGAGAAAATATTTCTGACAAAGTAATTGACTTTTGAAAGAAAAAAATGTGTGATTATTTGTTCCATACATTCGAGATTCGCAGTCCTGGTTACTGCTAATAATCGAATGTTTTGATTTATTAGAATCATTCCTGTTCCCTGTTTTTTACAGATATCCAAAAGTGGCATTTATTTTTCAATTTCAACTTTTGTTAATTTTTTTGTCTCAATCCGATTTTTGGGCATCTTAACTCATAAAATCCACTTGTAGTTACTGGTAATGCCTAATATTATTTGAAAAGAAAATATTATACGTATGTGATTTTTTTCCAGTCCTCTGTTTCTTACAGATACTCAAAATTTTCTTTCACTTTCAAGTTTTATTATTATTTTATCTCATTCCGATTTGAACACATTCGAACTTATAAAAACCACTTGTTATAGTCTGTGATATCTTATTTAATTTTGGAGCTATGGGTCACCAAGTTTCCAAAATGTAAAAATTATTTTGGCATTTTTTTATGTTTGGATAAATAATTATTATGACCTACAGGAAAATGTTAACCTTTAAATCAGATGATAAACTATACCGGGTGGAAATAAAACTAGGGCAACCCCTGGCATTTCTTTATTTATGGAAATAAAAAATTAAAATTTTAGTATATTATATGATCTAAGAAAACAAATCTTATGGATCGAATAAATTTTTAATTTTATTTCCGGTTTATCAGGAAATGGCATCCACTTTCTTATTTTAAATACAAACCCCTGATTTTTTCTACGTAAAATCAAACATTGGTTAATTTTAAGTATGTTTATGACAAAAAAATATTTTTTTTCAAATAAATTGATGTTAAATTAATTCGATGAAAAATTAATTACAGGTATAAATTTGAAATTAATACATACATATGGGATATCACAGTAACCGGAAAAAAACCCTCTATTTAATTAGGGGGTGACCTTTATATCATCCCGCTTAAAAAAGTAAAGATATTTCCAAAAAACGCTTCTTGAAAATTAAAAAAAATTATATCTCAAGAACGGTGAAATAAATTTTATAAATTACAATTTATTTTACGTATTTGTATTATTTAAAAATAGTTTTTGTAGGTTTTACTAAAATTTTTTACCAAAAAAAAATTCAACATTTTTTCTTAAAGTTTTGAAAAAAAATTTTTTTTTGTCATAAACATACTTAAAACTAACCAATGTTTGATTTTAAGTTGGAAAAATCAGGGGGTTACATTTAAACTAAGAAAGTGGGTGCCATTTCCTGATAAACCGGAAGTAAAATGAAAGATTTATTCGATCCATAACATTTGTTTTCTTAGATCATATAAGATACTAAAATTCTAATTTTTTATTTTCATTAATAAAGAAATGCCAGGGGTGGCCCTAGTTTCAT
Source organism: Stenus bimaculatus (assembly GCA_963971135.1). Lineage (NCBI taxonomy): Eukaryota > Metazoa > Arthropoda > Insecta > Coleoptera > Staphylinidae > Stenus > Stenus bimaculatus. The sequence continues at coordinate 13,632,717 of OZ020185.1, read as the reverse complement.
TTCCACCCGGTATGTTCCATTCCCAAAAGTTTTCCATTTTTCTAGAAAAAAAATCAAGACTTTTACTTTCGGTAAAAAATTCATGATTCTCTACCATTAACATCTTAAAAGAAAATAATAGTAAATCTAAAAAAACATAATTAAAGGCTTCAAAAGTTATTATTGTTTTCAAGAAGCCGTAAAAATAAAAATGTCATTAAAACTAAGCGACTTGTTTTCTTTAAGGGGCCATGAATCCATAAAATATTCTAAATTTTTGGAAACTGCAGTGGTAAAAAAAGTTTTTATCCTCCTTTCTTATTGTCTACACCTTTTCCAGTTGTCCTTTAGAAAAGATCAATTCTATTTCAATTTGAGAAATCATAAATTGCTATTCAGAATTGTGAAGTATATTTTATAAACCATCTGTTGAATTTCAGAATAACCAATTTAATTTCAGAAAGTATGAATTGTATTTCAGAATCAATAATTGCATTTCAAAAAACATCATTTGAAAATCAGAATTCGTCAATTTCAATTTCAGAAAGAATCATTATGTTTTTTTTCAAAGTTTGTAGTGTGCTGTACTGCACGAACAGAATCACCATCAACAATGTTATTTTTGGCATCATCAGTAATTACAATTGTTTATGACGTAAAATAAATAAATTTTTCATATTGTTGTATATTCTCAAGGAATCAAAAGAATAGTAGTACGTAGGAAAGCTTTTCTTCAGAATGAAGTTACACCCTGAATAAATTATCATGTTAATGTTGTTCTATAGTAACTGAGCTTTTTAATCTGTTCCTAGTTCTCAAAAACGTCAAATCTTTTTTTTCATAAAATACTGTATTTTTTTAATATTACAGGTTGATCTTTCCTCAGTGTACTAAAATAAAGCCCATTCATAATTTCTGCACATCAAATATGATTCATAACATTTGGGTTTGTGGTTTTCAGGTAAAATTTGTAAAAATAAGAGCTTTTCTTTGCAGACACAAATGACTAATCTCGTTGAAAATCGTAACCCTTTTCTAAAATAACTTTTGCAAATTAACCATGAAATATCTTTTTAATCCTTTGGACTAAAGAGGTAGCTTCAAAACTACAAGCACTTTCTTTGTACTAATTACTGGTATTTCCAGAAATTAATATTCACTTAAACTGATTTAAAATAACTGTAAAATTTGTTGCTTATATAGATTTGAATTTAATAATATAAAAAGTAAATATACAAAATAAAATTATTTACGGTATTATGAGACTCTATAGTATTTTTTTATTATTTTAAAAAGTTGCCCATTTTTATTTAATAAAAAAACATGCTGATTCTCAAACTAATCTACTTGAAACTAATTTGTATGAAATATTATGTCATAATAGTAACAGAGCAGATGACAAAAATAATTACTAGTCTGAAAATAATAAAGAAATAGTAATTATTTCAAATGATAATGTTGTTTACATTACAAAAAGATTACATAAGTTTTTAAAAATTCGCGGTAATAAATTTGTTAAAAGTTCCAGCAGTTCCCACATTTAGGAGAGAAGAAAAGAAGAAAAAACAAGAACACATAATTTGATAAAATTATAAATGTGTGCTTTCACTAAATTAAAAGAACGCGATCACGAAAAGCGCCTAAAAATTGAAACTAATCGTGAGCAAATCTAAAAGGAAACTATTACAATCTTCGAGTTGTAAAAACTGCGGTAGATTTGCACAGGTTTTAATTTAATAAATAATTAAACAGTTTTTGCCACGTGTTTGTTTGTTTACAGTTTATTTATCCAGTAATGGTTTCAAACTGGAAACTTATGATGATAAATTATTTATAGGATTTTATTAATCCTCAATAATTTAGAATTTGTAAAGCTCTTTATTACGATTTTCTTATATTTTAAATCTTAAAATATGTTTCGGATTAGAACAAAAATTCAAAGCGCGCTTTAAAATTTAGAAATCCTTGTTAGTAAATTAAAATGCAGATTTTTTATCTAATTAAGCTATTAAGGTTGTTTGCATTTGTAACTTGTATTGGGAAATCGCGGGATTTAAAACGAGAAAGACGGGCGATGATTATGCCATTAATTTGAATTAAAATTTGTAATTAATTAGGCGTACTTGATTTAATTAGCCGTTGACAAATTAGTCCGAGGCTGGAATCTCTAGTTTCATGTGCTGAAAGCATCAAATGGCATTACATGAATTCTTCTATCTTGTTCTGGCCTCGTTTAACCTCATCTTTAAAAGGTCCTACCCCCCTTACATGTATATTTTCCTTTCTTGCACATCCGTTTAATTTAACACGTTTGTAACTCACGCTTTATTAAATGTGGAATACAATCCATTCCATTGCCACACAAGGATCGCTAATAGGTCCTTCTGTAATTACAAATTTTAATTATTGCACTTTTTACTGTTTTTCATTTGCTCTTGTTTCTTAATTGCATTTTGCCGACAGGTGAGTTGATAATAAAACAACTGTTTGCACCCGCGACGAATATGACTTACATTAGTTCATTCGATATAGCACTTACTTTCATCATAAACAATTTCATGTAATTACTTTACCTTCACCTCAATTTATTTTTAGTAAGCTTCCAAGTGCCATCATAGATTAAAGTTATTAATCTTCTTTGTTTTGATTATTTTCATCTAACCTTCCGAAAGATTGTTATTGTTGCTCAAAATATCTCATATAATTAAAAATATTTAACGCAATAATTATACCAAATTTATTCATTTCGCAAATCTAAAATATTTACCTAATGTTTTATAAACTTTAAGAAACTATAATTTAATTATGATTTCATACACCTTAACTCCTGATTATTTATAATTATTATTTAGCGAAAATACAATGGGGCGATAAATTAAACCTCCTCAATTATAACCAATTATTAAAACTAGTAGATGTTCCAATATTTTAATCATGAAATATTTCCCACCTATCAGCAGTATTTCCACATTCAAGTAAGAACGCAATTTTAAATTGAATCGATAATAGCCAAGATTTGATTGCAAAACGATCTCACAATAAGTAATTTTGGCATGAACTAAAATTGTTTATAACAAAATCTTATACTTTATGTATGAGTTGTTCCAAATTTGCAATCTTCTCATCTTTAGAGTTCAAAAGTAGGAAGACGGTGTATACTTTGTGGAGATGAAATTTTAGTTGATTGATATTCAGTGAGTGTCTTCATTAAAGAGTGAGCCGCAAAGCGCAAAGGTAAAGTAGAGGTAAAAAAGTGAGTAAATATTGAAGATTGCGCGGCGTAAAAGATTTCGAGCGTTCCCGTTGAAAAAGTATCGCGTTTTAGATGTGCTAAATAAAACATAAACTGGGAACCGAGAAGTACTAATGAAGAATCAAACAGAAGATTTGCCCAAAGTGTTAGGGCGAGTGTTTTGAGTTCTGTGAGCCGATATGGGTGCGCATCTGATCAAATAACGGCCCCATAAAATGGAAAACCATCATACGCACCTTTATGGATTTATAACAACACATGAAATACATAAATTTTATTTCGCGCTTTTATTGCTAATAAATACAGCGTTATTATAATTATTCGCATGAGAATATGGCCGATGGAAATTTGTCGTTAAATCGCGTTATGATGCGTGCTAAATTTTCTTCGGCGCTCAGATTTTTAGAGCGTTTTAATATGGTAAAAGCAAATTTGACTTGAATAATTAACACTTGCTCTTACGAAGAAAACTATAAAGTTTTACTATTTGCTTATATGCGCTCGACTTCCAGACGATGTAAAAATTAGTCTGGAATATTATTTCCTACATAGCTACATGGTGATGGTGCTAAAATATATTTTCAGCGAGTTGCTAATTAAATCTCTCATCAAGTTTTCTTTTCCTCCCGCTGTTTGCCTCTATCTCGGCACGTTTGAACCTAATGGCTGACTGCCGTGAAGATCATAACATTTATATCATCCCGTGATATGGTTTTCTGCATTTATTACGAATTATAAAACATTTTACGGCGCTGTGAAGAACCAAGGTCCATGTAAACTGAAAATTCGTATTAATTAATTAACGACCTGCTCTCCATACTCCTCATGAAGCGCACTTTAAACAGCCATGATTTACTCGCACATTATTTACCTTACAATTATAAAGAACGGCCTCAATTTATAAATTTTAATGGACGTACGTGGTCGTTTGTCAAGCTCTTTATGTTTGCACTGTCAGATCCATTTAGACACTTATTCAGTTCAAATAGAGCATTGTTGGCTTAGAGCGAGTACATCGTGAGTCCTTGGATCTCACAAATATTGACAATGCGGTTATAATTAATTTTTTAGAATACCTTATCTATGAATACAACATCTGGTGTGTATTTTAAAACGTAGCACTATCATTAAATTTATAGTTACATAATTTATTTTCATGTTACTACTAAGTTTCATAACGACATTATGACATTGGGCTAATATTTGTACCCACTATAAAGAAAGATACCTTTTGGGTGCCTTTATTCTTATTGGATTGATGATATATAAATTACTTTTAGACTTCACTTAATCCTTACGATTTTATCCCAATTAAATTTATATCACCAGAAAATATTTACAAACAATTACAAACTATCTGGAAAATCTAAAAAATCTGAAAATATTGGTAACTTGAAATAACTAGAACAACACTGTAAATCTAGAAAAAGTAGCAATGCTGCAATGAGAGGGATATCTAGGAAAATCTATAAAGATGCAAAAACCAGATAAACTACACCTTTTCCAATTGTATCTCAGAAAAGATCAATTCAATTTCAGAAATCATCAATTGTAATTCAGAAAAATTCAATTGTATTTCAGAAAGTATCAATTGTAATTCAGAAAAATTAATTTAATTTTAGAACCTTTTGTAAAATATTGCGGAAGCCAAGAGTTTTTTGCAAATTATTTCAATTGGGTTTATCATTGGTGAATAAGGAGCTAATCCTATCTATCTTTAAATTTATAGTTACATAATTGATTTTTATGTTACTACTAAGCTTCATAAATAATACTATAATGAAATATACCTTTTGGGTGCGCCTTTAATCTGCAAGATTGGATTGATGATATACAAATTACTTATAGATTATACCTAATCCTTACAATCAATGACGATTTTTCCAAAATAAATGTACATCAAAAAAATGGAACAAAATACTGGCGAACCACCTGGAAAGTCTGAACATTCTGAGAAATCTAAAATTACAGGAAAATCTTAAAAAACGGAAACAACTAGATCTAGGAAAAGTAGCAATGCTAAAAAGAGAGGATAAGTCTGCGAAATAGTATGTGGTATTCAATGAGCAAGTACTAGTAGTTTAACCTAATAATGATGATGATTTTAAAGTCATAAAAAGTAAAATCCAAGATCCAAAAATCAAACTTAACGCGTGCTTTGAATTAATTAGAAAATCAAGAGAATGTAATGTTGAAAGGGTCGACAAAAATAAATATTTGGAGTATTATAAACTTTAGTAGCAAATTAACTTGCAATGTCCAACTTTATTAATATACCTTTGGTATATACATATAGGGTGTCCCTGAATAACTGACATTTTTTTTGGGATAATAGAAGAAGCAAAACTAAACATGTTTGATTTATAAAGTATTGTCCGGAAATTCTTCTTTAAAAAGTTATAACACATTTTTCCAAGGAATGTTAATGGAATAAGGCGGTAATAACTTCGGCGAGTTTTTGTAATAATGTGTTTAGTATTCGTATAAGAAATAATAAATAAAATAGTTAACATTTTTCATTATACATATTAAATACATGGAATTTTATGTAATTTCGCCTACTTTTATGTTCTTTTTTAATTTATATTTTTAGCTAAAAATTATAAAATCTACTTTTACTCCGAAACGTAGTACCGGAGCTCCGAAGCAACTTACAATATCAGTACATTTTCGGTAGAACATTGAGCACGAATTATTTTAGTACTTTTAAAATTATTAAAAACGTAAAGAAAAAAAAGATATAATCAAAAAATGTAACGCCCTTGACCGACGTCATCTCAATAGAGCTACAAACTTCCACTTCTTAAACGATTTTTTTATTTATTTTTTTTTCTTTGCGATTTATTATTCAACGTTTTATCAACTATTTTTGTATAACTAATTACAAAATGAAACAGGATAGTTTCTGCTTTCTTTTATTTTTTCAATTGTACGTACATTGGTTGAAAAGTAGTCAGCGATTTTGTGATTTTTCATAAAAAATTGATGACGAGAAATTCAAAACGCTGTAGCTCCATAACTAAAAAATTAAATTTGCTCTGGTTTCTAACCCTAAAGTTTGGTGAACCATGAACGGAACACTCTGTATAATAGTTCATCAATTCCTTACAGTTAATGACGATTTACTCCAAAAAAAAATGTCATCGCTAGAAATGACTGGAAAATCTGGAACAACTAGGGTGACCATTTTTATTTTGTTGAAATTTTCGGGGGGAGTTGTGATAAAAAGTCACATACTCTTAAAATAAAATAAAAAAAATTCACCAATTTCAAAAATTAATAGTCAAAAGAACTAAATGAAAGTTTTACGTTAAAAAACAGAAATTATAATAAATCCGTAAAAATGGAAGATTAGGTGCTATTATTATCCTTCATCGCTGACCTCCAAAGTTTCATGTCCAAATATTCCGGAATTAAGTTTTTGTATTTCGATGAAATTCAGGATTTTCTTCCACAGCATTATTGTCAGCTCCTTTTCAGTTAGTTATTGCTTCCCAAGAACGACTATTCTTTGAAATAATATGACTTTATTCACTTAGTAGATGCTGTGAATTATCGTTCTCCTCCAGCCATTCATTGGATAGAAGACTTCTTTTTTCTCTTCAGTCGAATTCTATGTATATATTTGTTTAGACCAAAACACAGTGTCATGTTATTAGTTAATCCTGTAAGTTCGATTAGTGCATGTAACCATATTATAGGTTTTCGATTTTCGTGGACGTTCTTGCGAGAAAGAGTTTAGAGTATTTCATAGCACCATATCGAAAAATTATAGTTTTTAAATTCTTTGATACTTCGATTAAGTTCAGGATTTCCCACCCTAATATTGTTTTCACCTCTTTTTCCCTGCCTATTCTTTGAAATACGAAATTCGTACGAGGGCTTCACTTAGTGAATCTCTCATTCTCCTCTAGGGATCCATATGTGTATAGATAGGGTTACCATTTTTATGTTGCAGAAATTCTTGACATGAGAATTCGCGAGGGAGGATGGGATGGGGTAGTAGATGCTCACTGATCCTGGAAATTTTCCGAGATGATTCCGGGACTGTCCTGGAAAATTTCAGGACGAATGGTCACCCTACGAACAAACAACTGGAAGGGAGGGAAATTTGGGAAAATCGTTTAGATGGAATCCAGAAACTGAAGAAACTACATAAACTGGTATATCTTGAACTCTGTGAAAGCTCGAAAAACTGAAAGAACAGGAAAAAATTGGGGAGGAATAAATTATACTGTGGATGAGGTTTTGTTAAAAATGTGGTGTACAAGAAGAATGAATTATAGTTATTATTTTGCGATATAATGAGAAATAAGTATAAATAAAGGTGCGTTAATGTAAAACGTATATGGTTAAGTCTTAATTAATTAATTCAATGATCTGTGGATATTGAATAACCAGTGTATTTAGTTTGCGGTGACATTACACGCATTATCATTTAAACCATAATTACTTAATGATATCAGCTTTCCTAATTCCTGACATAATCAATGAAGCATGCAGTCATCGAGTTGAGAGTGTTGCGCATCTCAGACTTGGAGTCTTGAGTGCGGTAAGGCCTGATTCGGACAAGCGGTGAGGTTTCCGGCAAAGCACCTCGAGCTGGGGAGAGGTATTTCCTTGATAAACCTAGATAAACTATAGTAGGTCATAGTTTGTGGCATATGCCCAGCACTATATGCAGACTTCACCTCGCGTGTACGCGGCTCTTGACTCACGCTGACCTCTTCACCTCTCTCACATTACCATAGCCAGGAGAGTGCTGGACCAGGCGGCTCACACGCATATTCTTTACTTAAAAACCATACGATCATAACCACTCCTTCATTGGACATACAGGACAACACGTACCTCTGTTCGCTCACAATTAAAACACTTATACGTATAATTACAGCTTAGTTTTATGTAGCTGCCCACGCGCTCTTCTATTCCTTTTACATTTTTACTCAAGATCCTTATTAAATCATAATACGCATTTTTCCAAGACGAAAATTATCGAACGTCGAACAACAGGATCAAGGCGGTTAATCCGATAATGCAATTAAAATATTTTCTCTTAATTTATTGCTTAAGTCACTACTACAAAAATTGATAAACACACATTAGAAAGTCATCAATACCACAAAAATTTATTTGTTTAATTATTCCTAGATAAATCCACCTTTAATTAAAATATTGTTCTCCACTTCAATACTTACCTATAAATTTTATTTTATTATTATTAATTGGAAATCAAATATGAAATAAATGAAACTCATCATCATAATGGTAAATACAATTTTTTTATTGTATTGAAAATAGTCTTCAAAAATTTTCAAGCTCTTAAATACCACACGTCTAACGTAAGTGCTCTTGATACTACGTCTCCAGCTCTCATCTCCAATGAAGGTAAGCTATTGTATAAGCAAAGAAATTTTACATATGAATTATTTGATAAGTAAATACAAGCATTTTCTTCATTAAAAATATCAATTTCACTCCAGTAATAATTAAAACTGAAGTGTTGTTATGTTTTCAGAAATCTTCCCTTTAATTAATTCGGTGAGTTCAAGAATAGTTTGAGTCCAAAAAGATAATTTTGCAGCTTTTATATGTACAGAAGAGTTGTAGTACTTCTTGAAAAGATTTTTTGTGCCAACATTTATAGGAAAAAACATACTGCACCGAGGATTCTGCCAAAAAAAATTATATTTTCAACATATTTTCAGGTTATGGATTTATTATTTTAAATCGTGTTAAGTACTTAATTTACTAGGTTATATTTGAAATTAACATAAAAACTAATACAAATTTTTATTAGGATTTAATCACGTATAATACCGGGTGGAAATGAAAACCGGGTCACCTCTATAACTTATTTATTTATGAATAGAAAAATTTGAAATTTGGCTATGTTCTATGGTTCAAAAAAACAAATTTTATGTGCATCTTTTATTTTCGAAATCACTTCCGGTTTCACCGGAAACACCATGAACTTTGTTTTTTTAAATATAACATCCCATATTTTTATTCATGGCTTAAAATACTTTTAAAAAACAAGTATTTTTGAGATATTAGTTTTTATTTTTTGCGAAAAAAAAAAAGGTTTTCGAAGTCGGTGAAAATTACCAAAACTAATTCTAAATAATTCAAATACATAAAATAAATAATCGTTATAAAATCCTCTTTTTAAAAAGTCGAATGACCCGGCATCATTGCATTTAAAAAAATTGAGATATTTGATAAAATTAACTAAGTTTAAAAATTAATAGTACAAAAACCACTTAAATTTTTTTCAAATTACAATTTTATTTAGGTATTTGAATTATTTAGAATTAGTTTTGGTACTTTTTACCGACTTCGAAAACCTTTTTTTTTTTTTTTGAAAAAAATTTTTTTACAAAAAAAATAAAAACTAATATCTCAAAAATACTTCTTTTTTAAAAGTATTTTAAGCCATGAATAAAAATATGGGATGTTATATTTAAAAAAACAAAGTTCATGGTGTTTCCAGTGAAACCGGAAGTGATTTCGAAAATAAAAAATGCACATAAAATTTGTTTTTTTGAACCATAGAACATAGCCAAATTTCAATTTTTTTTATTCATAAATAAAAAAGTTATCGAGGTGACCCGGTTTTCATTTCCACCCAGTATAATTATGGCACATTTTGTTGCCTCTCAAAGCCCAAAGGGCCTATTATCTACTTCTCCAGGTGTGATAAGTACCCAAAATATTATAAAATAAAAAAATACGAAAATAAAAATATGCCTTAATTTTTTTAATTTTCAAAACAAAAAAGGGCCAAAGTCGCCGCATTGTACAACTTAAACATTATGTTAAATTTTCATTTTTTAGTTTTTAGTCCTTGTCAAAGTTAGTTCTATTGTCTCTTTTTGAATAAGTTCCTACTTGTTTTAATTTCAAAGTACCAATTTGATTGTCAATAATATATCAAAATATTAGCTGTAATTCCTGATTCTCATGTGTATAGTTAAGCGTGTGAGTCTGGAATAAGAGTTATGAATGGCATTGTAAAGCGTTACATGATGTTACAGTTCAATTAAACACAAATGATATTCTTGATAATAATGTGCTTTATCAATTGTGTCAGTCGTAAATACTCCCGGCGTTTCTATTATATGCAAATAATTGCTGTTCAAACTGTAACATACTCTTCTCCATGCCATTATATTATACCACTAGTACTTTATTATCTAGTAGATTCATGATGTAGAAATATTTACATATCAACGTGCTCCTTAATTTATAATCACAAAATATATTATAATTAAAATCATTATAATCTCAATTAATTCAGAATAATTTTTACATTTACAGAATAATTCACTAAACGATTACGGAAAAATCGGCAAGAATTAAAGTAGAAGGCTGAATGGTGTTTGCACGAGATCATAAAATGTGTAATCCGGAGGCATGGTTGCGCTTAAAGGTGCATAACATTCGTGTCAATTGCGCGAATTAAGTACACGAAAATGACCTTTGATGAAATATACAAAAAGGTTCAACCCCATATTATTCCTGGAAAAACCTATAATGCAAGCAAGAAATAATATTAAGTTAGTTACTGTTAAATCCATATAAGATACTAGGTAATATTTGCACAAACGTCATGAAAGGATTAGTACCTATCATCCTTCATTTCTGAAATTTCCTACTACAAAGCTGCACTATTGCAAAACGCACCAAGAATCTAAGGTAAAGTGGTACATCCAGCGATTGTTCTGGGGTTCCACGGGGATGTGGAATAGTGTGTCAACGCCTTAATAATTTTGGATGTCCATGTTAACGTACGTGGTTCAACTGAAGAAAGAGGTCCATGAAGTGTATAGAGATAGAAATTTGAAAGTAGATGTTGGTTTAATTTCCTATATAAATAATAATGGTGTTATTGTATTCCGTGGTGTATTACATCAATTTAGAAAAGTTGTATTGGGGATGCAATAAATGAATAAAAAAGAAACACGAATTGTTTGAAAATTGTCCAATAAAGTTTTACGACTTGATAGTATAATTGCGTTATGTAAATGAGGCCAAAATTAAAGGAGGTGCTTAAATTATTGTGGAATCCTTGGGTTGATGTAATGCCATTGTATAAACGTGCATGCCTTCTTAATTATCATTAACGTGTAATGTATTGGAAGCGATGCATGCTGAAGAAGATGCCGTGGCTGATAAAGGTAAAAAAGTGGCAATAATAATGAAGGCCTGCGCCGTGTATAATTAACAATGGTTAACACCAAGTGCTAAAAATGTCCCATCTGAGCAATAGAGATTGTTGCAAGTGTGTGCCCGCCCGACGTCGTAGGACGTGGTTTTCCATTGGACAAACTACTATCACGTGCGTAATAAATACACCTGAAATCGAGATGCGTTCAAACTGCGCAGACACGGACGTAAACATTTATGAATATTTAATTTTATTCGGATGCTAACATCTAACATTCCCACTTTCTCAAGGAAATATGGATAAAATTACACCAAAATCTGAAGTATTCAAAATTTCCAAAAAATATTTCCTTAAATAGCAACATTTCCATTTGTTTTACTTACATTTACAACATTGTAGTTTCTACAGTCATTTGAAATTTTAGACGACACGGAGTCGTTGCGCTTTTTTTACATTCTAACTTGAAAATGTAATTGATACATTCACCCTTAAGTATTATTTAATAGGGTCTATTTTCGCGTTCTTGGATTATAAAAATTTTATTACCCGAGCGCAAAAGTAGTGTGTCCAGTTTAGGTATTTTGGGAATATCAAAGCAAACAATTTGAATAATTTTCTTATCCTTGCTTATAATTTTCCACAGTTTCCCATCTTATGCATGTAAATGCGAAAGATAATTCTATTCCAAAATTCCATAATACGAAATTTATAGCCCGAAAATCCAAAACATGCAATTCGGAAAATTCATGCTTCACGAAGGACAAGAAAAATCTTTGGTGATTACCTAATGAAGTATTTAATAAAATTTCTATAAATCAACGTTTGCAAAATTCCACATCAATACTTTTTTCTACAATAAATTTTTGATGTTAGGATTAGCCTAGGAAGTATCAGAGTTTTCAACTAAACTTATTACTTGGTCTATAACATATACATGGTGTTCCATTTAAAAGGAGCCACCCTGAATAACTTTTGTAAAAAAATTTAATAAAAAAACGCCCTGACGGGTCGATTTTTATTGTAAAATGACATATGGTACGATACGGTAAAATGACATGTCATTGTAACCCCCTCCCCTGCAACACCACCCTTACAGTTTTTTTTAATAGGGAAGAGGGGTCGAGTGACACATCATTTAAAAGATCTTTTTGCAGTGATAATGGAAAAATAATATTTTTTTGCATATTTTTGGTTTACTGATTAACGGGAATGCAGGAAATGTAAGGCGATGACTTGTAAATAATAATAAATTTTTGGCTTTCTAAGTTTTAGCAATTGAAATGTGGTACATTTAAGGGGGTGTCCTGAATAGAGGTTATTCGTGATTTTTTTTAGAAGCGAAAGAAAGAAATGAAGTTATTGAATTTTCATGTACGGTTTTATATACATTTAAAAAATACAAAAAAATATTTAAAATTAAAAAAAAATTAGGTCGGATTTCTAAGCCTTTTTCATGAGCGTCTTTTCGTTGCAGTCTTCTATCTGCGGGAAAGATACAAGATACACCTCGTAATTCTTAACGGACACAAAAAAACAAAGAAGGATTTTAATTATTATGTTTTTTTCTTCTGGGTGAAGTAACAAAAATCAGAAAAAAATGTGAAATAAAAAAATTGGGCGGGTTTAAAAAAAATGTGTATAAAATAATAAAAAACATAAACTTGAAGGTGCTATAACAATAATTTGAATAAACTTTTTTGGCAAATTTTTTAGTTCACTTAGAAGAGAATTCAATACTGAAGAAAAAAAACTTTGGTTCAATTAAATAAGTCGTTTAGTTTTTTAGGTATCACGCCCGCAAATTTAAAAAAAAAATCGTAAAAATAAAAACTGGAGAAAATGTACTTCAAAGTGGCGAGCGATCGCACAACTGCACGATCGCTCATTTACTTTCGGTTTTATATTTTTGGAAATATTAAGAATTGGCCTCTGGTACTTTGTATACATATTCTTTGTTAATTTATCTATCGATTTAAGCAATAAAAAAACACGATTTTTTTTGGCGTTGTAATTCAGGACATCCCCTTTAAAATTTATATCAATATCTCATTACAAAATGTAATGAATGATTTATGATTTGTTATATTTTGTGTTTATTTTACATTGCTTTTAATACTTTTAACCAATCATTATTATCATTTCGTGTAATTCGGGAAATCAAATAGAAGCAAAAAAAATATTATTCTCATTACCACTGCAAAAAGACTTTTTAAATGATGTGTCACTCGGCCCCTCTTCCTTATTAAAAAAACTGTAAGTGTGGTGTTGCAGGGGAGGGGGTTACAATGACATATGTCATTTTACCGTAAAAATATGTCCCCCTTCCAATAAAAATCGACCTATCACGGCGTTTTTTTATTAAATTTTTTTTACAAAAGTTATTCAGGATGGCTCCTTTTAAATGGAACACCCTGTATTTTTTTCAGCTGTTGTACATAACAAAGGTTCCTTGTAAATTTGTAGTTACAAAATTAGTCGCTATGAAAATTCATTGCAAGAAACGAATTCTTTAGAATCAATAAAATGTCGATAATATGATTTATTGGCGATTTTTAGATTCTCGACGCCCTCTGGTGCAATTTTATGAACAACGCGAAAGGAGTAAAAGTCAAAAAAAAAATTACGTTTAGCTTATATACTGGCGCTGGCAAAAGGGGAATATTACCTGTTTAATATGTTTATGAGCTAAAATAAGTAAATAATGGGTTTTTGTTTATAATATACCTAAAATCGGATTTGTTTACTTCTTTCGATCAGCTGTTTCCGTCAAAACAGCGCCTCCTACAAGTAGGTAAAATTCCCAATAAATTCTAATGTAAAATGCGATTTAATAAACGAATTGAAGAGTTTGATGATCAAAGATATCTAAATTTAAACACATTTTTTTTAATTTTGTCGTAGTTACGAAAAATTTTTATTCTAAATAAGAACGTTCCATCTTTTCAAAAAAAATATTATAAACCAAATTTTGCATTGTACCTACTTGAAAAAATAATAAATTTTTCAAATTAAGCTTTATTCCTAGGACTAGTTTTTGGCAAAAATATTTCGGCATGACCATTACAAGAATGTAATTATTTAAGTAATCAACATCTTCTAACATGTTCAGTTTTCAATAGTTCTTCTGTCTGTGCAATAATTAGCAAAGATAATAAACACTCCTTAAAAAATCTTAAACTGGTTATATTTAATTGCAGGAAAATAAAACGGACAGTATTTTCTAAAGAAATAAACCCATTTTACCAATGCTAAACACAAATTTGCTTTAAATGGACAAAAATAGTTTTGTAACGTAAATAGTCCCAAAAACTGTTCAAGAAACTTCCAATACTCTGTACAAATTTCGCATTGCGCTTTTTCCATAATACATTTTCGACCTAAATGGTCCTGCCTTAAACTAAATTATTGCTATAAAAATTCATCAAAAGAAGCGATTATGCAGTAAATTTAGGCATTTGTCTTGAAGGAAAAACGATATTTTTAGACATCATAATAAATTTAAAAAAATAATTCATTAAACTTTTGCTCTTTTTTTTGCAATTTTTTTCCACACTTTGTTTTGGTTAATTTCATATGGTGCATTTTATACTATATTAGAAAAATATACAAAAAGTCCGTGGAAAATTGTACCAATTTTTCTGAAGTGGATAAGAAAGTAAATTATGAAGACCTGAAATGTTTCCTTTTCAGTGTTTTTATAATATTATTTTTGCTCAAAATCCTTTAAAAAATTCTTTGGTACTACATTTATGGCATTAGGGAGGTTTTTTGAAAATAAATTAAAGACCACAGGTAAAACTTTCTTATTTTATTGAAAACGAAAATTCCAGTACTTTGCTCCATAATAATAGGTTTCTTGAGACATCCCCAAAAACTTTTACATTCAGTAGAAAATAATATGATTTTAGATAAGTGCCATAAAGTTATACAAAAAATTATTATTTTTGTATTTTTTATCAACATTTTTTTAAAACTTTAAAGTTGTTTAACTTTTTTTGGAAGCATTTCAATAGTGCTGTTCATCGAATCCGAACTTTTTGAGGTCAGAACTTAAAGTTCGAACCTTTTCCTTATAGTTCGGCATAATAATAAAAGTTCGAACTCGGTGAAGTTCGAACGTCTTTCCAACTTTAGCTTAATTTTCGAACGGTTCGAACTACATATTTTGAAGTTCGAACTTTTGAATGGAAATTTCGAATTTACAAAAACTTTAAGTCCGTACAGCACTCTATCACATTAGGTATTTTATCAGTATTATGGCACCCTATATAAGAATTATAGTGATCAATAAATAAAAAACCAATCACCAATTATTTAATAACAATTTTAAAACTCAAAACTTTTTAATATTTATAATTATAATATTTCTAATTTACAACACTTCTAGTTTTCTATCATGTACTATTTTTCGGGTCCTGGCGAAGAAAATTCATTATTCCAAAATTAAGGACAAAAATTAAATTTCGGATTAAATTTATTTTTGCCAGAATTACATACTATTTATTTAGGATAAGTAATTTTGAGATAAATTCACCAGGCATGTTTTTATCAATTCTTACAAATTGTGTAGTGTGTACTTAAATTATAACATGTTGATAAAATGAATAGAATTTTCTAAAAAAATTGTAAGTATTTTGTCGAAAATGAAGAAAATAGTTGGCAAAATGTTTGAAAAGGTTGTTTCGCAAGTAAAATTTGATTTTTGGGCATTTGTAATCAAAAATTTCACAAAAACAAAACACATTATCCTTAAAATTGAATTGATTTTTTGGGAGCGTAGCGTAGTTTTGATGATAAAAATACATCCCCAAAAATCATTTTTAAAGCAAAAAGTACTTTTCAAACATTCTGCCGACTATCTTCTCAAGAGGTTAGTTTCCGATGTAATTTATCCATAAGAAAATCATAAACGTTTCTTGCCAACCATCTTCAAATTAGAAGTATTTGAAAAATAGTTCACAAAAATGATATAAATTTTTCTTTTAACTAGTTTTGCCGTGCTAGGCGCCTATTGCTCTATCGATTGATCATAGTGTCGCGGTGATACTAATTAATTACTAATAAATGGTTGAAAATGTGCAAAGAACAATAGCGCGGAATGTAAACACAATTGTTGTATGAATATGGCGACCAGACAATTAGAATTTTTGTACGTTTCAACCAAAAATGGCCCAAAATAGTACGGCGAAATAAAATTTAATTTAATTTTTGTAATTAATTTAACGATTAAAAAAAAGCTTCGTTACAATATTTTTGCTTCATTAATTTTCCTACGAATAGTTTTCCATAGCACGGTACGATAAACATTCAACATAATTTCCAGGTCCATTTTATAACATCATAAAAAATATTAGAGTTAGAAATGAAAAAAATAACTAATATCGGTCAATTTAAAAAAAGGTGAACATTTCAAGGAGACTGCATCGATGCGTAAAGACACGAACCCAATTTTTCGCCAAATAAAAACACTACTTTATTTTAATGAACTAGTCTGGTTAAATCTATTATAGTGTTTTTAATGAAATGTTTACTCGATTTAAAATTAGCATTATTGCAATGAAATGGAAACTTGTTTAGTATTTGTAAGAGTGAATTAAAGAAATTATTGGTGTGTTTACAAAGTCTGGACAATTAAGAAGAATAATGGAAACCTTATTAAACGTGTTCACACAAAATTAATCTAATAAGAACGTTGTAATTGTTTACAGTAGCGTAAAGTAATGTTATTGTTTTCACTTTTATTTCGGTTCCCACATTTAACCTGGTGGCTTGGCATTGAACTAAATAAAATTGCGTTATATGACGCGTGCTCTTCTTAGAACGCAACACCCACGACCATGAGGAAATATTAATAATATTGTTATTAAAAATACCATTGTTGCTAATGTGAATATATGATCTACATATAGCATGAGCTTATTTATTCTATAACGCAACGTGCCTTATTAATATTTATGTCCGCGTAATAAAGTTTTTTCGCATTGTGAATTTTAATTGTTACAAATTATTTAGTAATTTAATTCAATGTCATTGCGCTTATTATGTCATATGCAAATTATAAATAGACTAAATAAATTATGGAGCTTTAAAGCATGTTGTATAAATCACTGCATGTGGTGGATGCGATGAAAACACTGCTTTTGTCACAGGTCGCAGGAACTATGTTGTCTAATTTGACCACATTTAGGTATCCTTAGTATAATTGGAAAAAGTTGTTTTCTATGATCGTGCAAGAAGTAGGCCGTTTATGATCAGCTGTCGTGCATAAAGTGATGCTTTCTTGCACGAGAGCGCACAAAAGAGTTACTTAGTGCAAAAAATCAAGACTTAAGTAATGCTTTTCTGCACTAGTGAAAAAAATCATGACTTTATGCACTGACAACTGATCATAAATGACAAATTTAGATATGTCAATGTCTGTCATGTTTCATGTTTTTGCGGAATTTTAATATGTTCAATGGTTGATGATCATCGGTCGTAGGAAAAATAGTGTTGCATAAATAACAACATCCTATCATCCTTTTTTATGACAGTAACGTTATTTTCACCTAGGAACCCACGCAAAATCACAACTTTAGTTTTGCAATCGAGATAATTAAACTCGAAAATATTTTTACATAATACAGTTAATACAAATGAGCAATGTCCTACTATTTTTGTACAATTGACTTAAACATTTTGTGTTATCAGTCTTTCGACGTATGCTATTTTTATAAATTTGGAATATTCATTAATTTTGCGGTGCAGTGTATTTTGCTGGATAGCTAATAAGCAATATTTAACAAATTTGTCATTTAGTGATATTCTCTGTAACATTTGAAAAAATCCTAGAAATTGTTTAAACAATCCTGACAGTTTTTGTTATGTGAGTGGAGAACTAATTTTAGACCATTAATTAAACAATGTTATTTGGATTACTTTGGTCTACCGGTGACCATCAGGACAAGTCCTGGGTCCCACATATTTGATATCTAAGATGTGAAAGACCTTTATCGGGTTGGATAAAGGGATCTCGATGTCCTTTGCTATACCAATAACTTGGAAGAAACAAATGATCGCCTAAGCATAAGAGACAGTTATTTTTGTCTGCCTAATATTAAAGATATAACAACTAAATCTAAACACAACATCAAGTACCGAAACCTACCATCAGCACAGAGACCCCACAGTTTTGAATTAAGTGTTCCAACACCTTCAATTCCATCGGAAAGTGAGGAGCTTCACTCAAGTCAAGAAAGTTGTGTAATGGAGTGAGACCTAACTTATCAACCAATTACTTCGAAAGAACCGCATTTATTGACACAAATACTTGTACGTGATTTAAGTTTATCTAAATAACAGGTAGGTATAGATTAAATGGCTGGAATGTACTTTCCCAGGATGCAAAATTTTTCTATTTTCGAAATCAAAATGATGAAATTAAGCCATGTTTTTCTCAGCCGGGTGACTTGGTTTATTGTAAAAATATTTATCCAGTGATGGATTGATTAAGTTTTGTATATGATTCAAGTGAGTGGCGTTTGTTTATTGACTCCACTAAAGCCAGTTTGAAAGGAGTGCTATTGCACAATGGAATCAAACTTCCTTCGGTACATGTAACTCATGATTGCAATACGAAAGAGTCCTAGGAAAACATTAAAATACTGTTGGATAAAATCATGTACAGTAAATACAATTGGAAAACTGGAGACTTAAAAGTCGTTAAATTACGGATTAAAATATATGAAAGAAAAATTTACCAAAATCTGCAACGTAAAACTTAAAGAAGGGATATTTGTAGGTCCACAAATAGGAGAATAAATCAAGGATCAAGGATGATGTTTTTGAGCAAATATTGAATGAAATTGAAAAATCCTCCTGAAACAGTTTTGTGTGAATATCATGAAACCACAAGGCAGAAAATTACAAACATTTAACAATTGAACTATTGATAACATATAAAGCTTTAAGGTGGAACAGGTCCTTAAAGATACTCATCCCGGACTCACACCTGGATTTTTTCCCGAAAACCTGGTTGAAGTCAGTGACGAACACGGGGAAAGGTTTCACCAGGATATTTGCCAAATGGAAAAACGGTATTAAGGAAAATGGATTCCTAGCGTGTTGACTGATTATTGGTGAGGACTTAACAGGTACCTATCGGAAGCTAAGTAAAATCATAAATATCTAAAAGAATTACACATTGAAATTATTTTTCAGTTGTTATTAGGTGTTCATACAATATCAAAATATGTGATTAAATTTTGTGTGACAGAAAGAATTTTGTAGACTAGTATAATAGCACGGCAAATACAAAAGGCAAACTTGTTGCTAAATTTTATATGCAATGAAACTCATAATCCTGTGATACACGTTTATAGAGCTTGTTACTAACACAATAATGTGCACGCGTATAGTCATAAATGCACATTTAGCCAAACTTATTGCATTTTCAGGTTACATAGGATTATGGCGCGAGGGTCGTTTCTTTGAAATATAATATTGGAAAATTATACTTTAATCGCAAACTAGAATTTTTACGTCGTAAAATTGTCTCATTTACGACGATCATTATGCAAAATATTAATGCGCTTGTTATTACACTTTTTTCTTTTTCGTCACCGGAGCGGTAGTACTAAACTATGCAACTGCTTTATTCTGAACTGAATAAGAACCTTAGAACGGGTTAGTTTATATTAATGAGGCGTTTAAGTTATAATAAACGTTCTATTAAATAACCTCCTTATAACAACAAATAAAATTACGCTTACCACTTTATATACAACTGTATTAAACAATGTTGGTAAAGAGATATATTAATGAAATGTTTAATTTTATTAGAAGTTGCGTGCATGCATTGTTTAGGACAATTTTAAGCTCACTTGATGCTAATTTTATGCTACTACATAATATTATACTATTACGAAAATGCTCTTATTTCAAATGAAATGCAAATAAGGACATTTCACAACATAATTTATTTTATATCTGTAGCTATTCTGTAATAATTTGTGACAAAAGTAGGAGTAATATAACGATGCCACTCTTATTTTTTGTTTAATGGTGCGTCTTTTGCTAAATATTTTTTGTACATAATTTTATGTTTTAAGTCATAATTATAATTTGTAATTAGCAACACATTAGTAAAGGGGGTAATTTATGGGCAAGATCACGTATAAATTATTAATTCTCAATTTTTGCATGGCGCGACGGAAAAAGGTAGCCTATTATAAAATTAATTGACATTTAGCAGAATTTAACACTTTATTATCATTTATAGACATGTCATAAATGGAAACGGTGGATAGAATGCAGAATGCGATATAAAGCAGTAACGTCTGCACTTTTGCGCAATAAAAGTGGCAACGAAATACACCGGTACAAGGCAATGCCTTTTTCAATAATGTGCGCAAGATGCATGTATAAATTATTTAATTATTTTACATAGAAATGCGTAATGTGTGAAAGGATACGCCGCGTTAGGATCTGCTTTGACGTCTGTTCAAATGGGCATACAGAAAAGCCGATCAATTATGCAAGTCATTAAATGAAATAAAACATTCGTCTATAGATAATCAAGTGAAATGGCATCTAATAAGATAGAATGGTGGTAATTAAGTATTTGCCATCTTTTTAAAAATAAATTGCCCATAATTCATAAAATCTATTTTTTGTTCATCTCTTCCCAGATAATAAAATCACGTCATTACTAAATCTAAAGAATAAGGAAATCAACAAGAATATTCTAATTTCTAATCAAGGAGAAAATACAATTTCATTACGTTATAACAAGATTTTAAATAAAACCAAACTCCTATAATAACCATCTATTCTCCACTTTATCTCAAAATTAAGTTTTGCAAAACTTAAATTTCTTATATATCAAATCATAAATACCTACTTGTCCATTTTTTTATTGGAACAAAGTCAAAATCGATAGCATACTATTTAGAGATGTTGTAGGAGAAACACCGTTTAAATAATTCTGATTTATGCTAGGGAATAGTAATCATAGGTTTGTTCCAACAGCCCTAGAAACCGTTAATTGACGATCACGGTCATGCGGAATAGGCAAAACACAATCCATCATAGATGTAACCGAAAGTAAGACGGTGTTCCAACTAAATCATGGGATCATGTTCGGTACCGTCGTTTCTGTACACGCCAAGAACCTGACTGGACTGACATGCAAACTTCAGCTGTGTATATCTTGCACTCGATTGATGAAACCTTTTTTTCATTTTCATGCACCTCATGAGCATAAAACCGTTCCAAGAATGTTGTCTTATGAGATTTACTTTGGACGGTAAAAAGTTGGCGCAAGCGTATACACTCGATCACAGCAGTTTTCTTACGGTTTCATAACAGTCAAAACACTCGTTGTCGGAACAAAGCTCATATTTCATTGTGCATATCATAGCGAAACCGAATTTTGTTGTACAAATAAAATAAAATTTTGAAGATATTATTTTAAAGAGGAAACATGCAATATGAGGAACTCGTCAATTATACATATTCATCCAGTTTAATTTAATTATTTTGTAAGAAATTATATCTGATTTACCTATTCCAATAATCAACCTGGCGCAACACTCTTGAATCCTTTGAATACGCTTGGTGTACAAGTTGGTCCAGACAAAAATGATACACGCTGGTTCAATAATTATAGTAAGGTAAGCACAGACAATTGTTTTGGGCTTAAAATATCTTTGTTTATATAAGGTCTTTTTTAAATAGCAAAGTCTATACGAATCAACAACTTTGTATATTCGCTAAATCTGAGATTGGTATCGACAGCAACACTTTTAAACCATTTCAATACCATTTCAATGGTGTTCTGACAAAAGAACGTAAGCAACAAAAAATCGAAAAATCCCCCTTTAAGGCCTAAAATACTAGCTTTTAAAACTATTAAAAAAAATCTGTGAAAGTTTAAAACCCACAAATTGATGTGTAAGCGATATGTTTTAATTTCGTCACTGTATTCATTTTCGAACATTTAAATGTACAGTTGGCGCTTTTACGCAAAATACAAATGTAAGAAATATTTTTTTGTTATAATTATTAATAACAATCTAACATCTCTTTAAAGTACCTTAATTCACGTTAAAATTTTTTAGCCTTTTCTTCCTTTTATTTTTGATTACTTATGCGACGTAATTATATCTAGAAAAAAATTTACTTCAATAACGTGGATAATTTTTATATATATTTTTGATTAGAAAAAATTATAATAACTTTAAAAAAGAAGTTAATTAATAAAATCTAAAATGTCCCAAAGATGTTATAGGGGGTTCAGATCAGGTGACTAGAACGGCCATTCATGAACCGAAACATTATTTTACTTATAACGAGCTGTGCTTCTGGTCGTTATCCTGCTGGAACCTCCACATCAACGGCATGTCTCTTTCGGATTGGAATCGATCCCTTTCCCTCATTTTGCACAATCCTGAAACACGAAATCGTGAAAAGCAATCCGAAACCATAATCATGTTTAATGGTTGAAATTTGGTACCTTCCATGGGTCCATTTTTGCCAAAAAATAATTTCGTCAATCCAAAGTATTGTATTCCACTTTTTTGTGGTCCACGATAAATGCGATCTACAGTCCAGACGTGGTTTCAAACCAGCAGTTATTATATCATTTTAATGGTCTTGGTAGTGAGCTGAATGTTGAACTGACTGAAAAAAATCCTCCACAACATTTTGCCAGGATTTTCTTGGTATATTATTTTTATAATTTTTTCGGTTCTAGTAGTAGCTTTTCTAGAACCTAACCTAACCTCACTTTTTTGAACGGGGAAAATCCTTATGGTCAAAAAGTACTTATTAGACTCTTACTGACTTGTCTAATACCTTTTGGCGTAACTTTAATATTATTGGTCACACCGCTATCCTCAAAAATAATTAATATCTTTCCAATTTCCTCTCATAATTGAAGATATTGTTTCAATAACCTGTCAAGTCCAATTTTAAAAGTAGTGGAAAAACTATAAAAAGTCTACAGAAAATAACAAAAAAAAATATTTACCCAATATCTTTTAAAGCAGAGGTGTAATAAGTACATAATTATCGCTAGACTGCTAGCAATTGATCGGCGGTACTAAAAATTTTACTAAAAAATGCAAAATCGCAAAAATGAACTTGCAGGTTAGTGCCCCAAGGTCTTCAATCCTCTTTGTTAAGTAGAACATACTCCATGAAATTTTGAATAATATCCCAACAGTCACTATTTTGGAACATAATAAAAATTAAGTTATTCTCATTCACATTTATATTTAAATTAATAGTTATGTTTTTTACCAAAATTTGACTGATTTGCTCCAGCAAATTCCTTCTCTTTTTAGTTCTATAGGAGAAAATGAGATAGAAAATGATTTGCTCATATTTGTTGGAGCAAAGTATGTAAAATGAACACAACTAATCTCACACAGTTGTCTTCTATATTGCCATCTATCACAAACAAATAAGTAATGTGTAATGAGTTCTTTCAATTAAATATCAACAAATTGGTGAATTTTTTTTCCAATTCTGATTAAAAATCTTTTAAAACAACCACGACCACTTAAAAATTGAGTAATTGATCAGTAATTTGAGCATAGTTTTTTAACCCAATTTGTCAAATATTGAATTATATTATGGATCCATTCATGTTTACTGTCATTTTCCAGAGTATCTGCCATTTATTTATAGTTTCGTCATGTAAAGTATTTATATCTAGTATCCAGTATATTTCTATTAATTCCATCCTTTTCTTTGGCTAGCAAATCTAAAAGATCTGCTTTCAGGTACGTCTGTAAATACTGTTGACTATTCAACTCACAAGTGATTATTTTTTGTGACAAGTAAAACGTCAAAAATATCAGCGATTATTTTATGACGTTATTGTCAAATTTCAAAAAGTTTGAAGTTGGCTGTCAATATTTGCACAAAAAAGTGGAAAATGTTCGTTAAATAGTCCCTTAAATATGCACTCTAGTTCAAATTATAAGTCGAATATTTTTCATACATTACCACTCATGTCATTTGGGGTTAAAAAATTAAAACTTAACCCCAAATGACATTCGTGGTAATGACAGTGAAAAATATTCGACTTAAATTTGATCACTCGTGATATTACATATGAATATACTCTAAAAATTCTTAATCTTCTCTCACATGATGTAACTAAATTTTTATATTCTTTAATTTCAAGATGTCTTCCAAATTTCAATTCCATACATCAACGTTGCTTCTACAGAGTTACAGATACTTTTCCTTTTAGTTTCACAGGACCCACTAATCTTGGCATAATTTTTGTTAAGGCATTAAGAGTTTTTTCTGCTTCTTGGTTACATAAGCAACATGTTTCCAAAATTTAAATGCTTGTCAAATATAATGGTCAATTATTTAGTTTAACCTAACCTCTACTACGCCTTTGTACAGTATTTGGATATAATTTTCGATACTACAGTTTTTGTGATTAAAATATGTGGCAATTTCAACTTTTTTCTTGCCACTTTCAACTGTATCAATTATTTTTTGAAATGATGTTTCCATACTTGTTTCCAACAAAAATTAAATACAACATAAGGAAGTTTATTCAATATAATAATTTCAATAAATTGAATTCACAAATATTTTACTTTTTTCTAGATAAACAGTTAAAAAGTAAAATACTAATTTTAAAATTGATATTTAAGCGAATATTAACATAATTAAAAGTTTCCATAGATTTTTGCAGCACTGTATTTTAACAATTAATATAATATCATAATTGACTAAAATATAGGTATTAATATTTTTTAAGTTCTTTCAAATAAGGGTAATGTATTAAGTAGTGTCCATATAACTGTCCCAACAATCTGATTTTACCGTTAATCCGGGTTTCTATCTCTTCTAGCATAGAAGTCTCCAGGAGTTAACCCTGGAGGATGGCAGTGATAATTGCAATACTTAGTACCACGCCCATTAGAGGACAAAAGATTTTCCCCATAAATTAAGAGACGTATAAAATTTTCTGGGAAGGTCAAGAATTATCCAAATTGTAAGTCAACCGGGAGCATTAATCCTTTATCATTATCCTCGCCTGGGCAACAGGAGACCAGTTTAGTAGAGAATTAGCAGTGCATTATTATAAAGTCAAGGGATTAAATAAAATGTTGGTTGAAATTTATTGAGGAATTAATGATTCGAGAATGATTGTAGCAACGAGATGAAAAGTTAATTGGATTAAAGCAGGTGATGGGTTGCAATATGGGTTAAGACTAATATGTAAGTCGTGAGTAACTGTGTAATGGTAATAATAATTCTTGGCAACGTTTTGTAATAAGACAGCCCCGTGAGCCGGTAATACGTGAAACAAAAAAGCGTTGAACCGTCTTCCCTTGAATGAATCGCGTATCTCGATAATTCTTGTAAAATAACGGCAATTTAAGGGGGAAATTGCAAGAGCCCACCTAGGAAGCTCTTCTTATTGCACCAATAAAACCAAAATCGTTAATAGTAAAAGCATTGTGTTGTACCCACAAACATTTCGGTACACATTTAAATTTTACGACATTCCATCCTTGTTTTATTATTATTTCGACCTGGAGTAGTAATGTCCTTTTAAAAAACACCATGTTATATTTTTTATAGGTGACCGATATTTTTTCTCATTTATTATTTTATTAGAACCAAGCCGCTTTGTCTGGCGCATCTTACAATTGTTTGCTAAAAAAATGCATATAAACAATCATAAAATTCTCAGTCGGTTTCCTTTGTGCCTTTAATTTATTCTAAAAATAGATCTCGTACTTTTTAGCGGTCGATTGTAAAATACCCCGACTAACGGACCCTCGTAAAAAAGTGCACTTTTTTGGGGCATAATTTTCGCAAAACGTGTCCTTTATTGCTTAAAAAATTGCTATAATTGGACTTCATAAATACCATGAAAATAAAATAATCTTTTTCAGGAAAATAGCTCTCACTTTTTATGAGTTCCCTCAACAACCTTTATTATTCCCTCTTCGTTTTAATGGGTCTAAAAAATTAAATCATTTAATTATACCAAGAGTTTTTGCAAATTTAGTGTAAATTCTTAATCGTATTTTCAATACATCTGATAATAAATGAATATTACCACAATTAAAAATATTAAAATATAGAGTTAAATCTTTGTTGCAATAAAAGTTAATTTTAAAAAAATGAACAATTCGTATTGTTTTGCAATACATCATGTCGTAAAAGAGAGATTATTTAATAACGAATCGTGATCAATCATTTAAAAAAATTATTAAACATGAGGCCGAATTTAAAAATAAGCAATAATTAATTAATTTAATAATAATAATAGAAAGTGCTAATTTTTTTGACTTGAAGAAACTACTAAAAGTAATTGTAATATGGATTATTATTTAAAGAAGCGTTTACATAAGTTTGTTTTTATAAAATGTATATAAACATATAAATAATAATTAATATTAATTTGAAGCGAATTAACTGTATAATGCTAATTAATATAAAATATCCCACAGAGAGCGTACTCTAGGTGTGTCCACTTGTATACACAATGTTTAGAGCTCATCTTTCGCAAGAAATCCATTTGACTTTTACTAAACGCAGATTTAATGTTTAAATAACACTTCTTGGCAGTGGTCGTCTATTTGTAAGGATTCTTGATAATATTTACACAAGGAATGGCTAGCATGCTTACTTTTAATCGATTTAATAAAATTATGTTTTTCAACAACCTGGCACCATTTATTAAAATATCAAGTGCTTAGCTATAATTATTTTTAATGCTAAGGTTGATCATTTCACAAATATTTTTTCATTATCACCGCTTAATTCAACTAAACCTATTAATAAATAACATTGACAAGTTTTTGCTCATAAAAATCACAGTTCGTCACCTTTGGCTCGTTGGGGGGTTGACATCCGCGACAGCTTCAAACAAATTAGCGTTTTTACGACAATCCAATTTTCGATATTGTGTTGCATCTACAATAAAAATCATGTTTGAAGATCGCATGCAACGTTACCTCCATTCAAGGAATGATTATCGCCTTTAAAGACCAATTATCGTTACTGCTACTTTTTCGACAATTATCGACTTTAATATTTCAGAAAAAAGCTTTTAAGTTACTAATGCATTTTTTATTGGGTCTAATTTTTATACTTTTAAGTTTTAATTTGTAAATAAAATATTTACGTCTAAAAATATTTGGATAACATGTTTTTATTTTAAGCTTCCGACTTCGATGAATTTAACAGTAATTTAAGTTTCTTTGGAATAGAAACTTTGATTTTCGGAATATTGCAAGATATGAATGGGGTAGAAAGTTTCTTTATAGACTTATTAAACATTCTAGGAATTTATAATTGACTTGAGGTAATTTGATAAGAGCAGTAATTAAGCAATATTGAGAAGCTATCAAATGAAGACATTTTATCATCTTATATCAGTACCTAAGAAAGATACGGTTCATAATTAATAAGCTAAACTATAATAGTGACCTGGAGATTGACCTGTATGAATATAATAAAGTAAAGACGTTTACTTAATTGTTACCCTGAAATTACACAAAACTTACATTATTTCTCCATATTTATCATAAACTATTACCTAGGGCCTAGGGTAAGGTTTAACGATTATTCTCGAAGT
The DNA here is from genome assembly GCA_963971135.1 of Stenus bimaculatus. NCBI lineage: Eukaryota > Metazoa > Arthropoda > Insecta > Coleoptera > Staphylinidae > Stenus > Stenus bimaculatus. The sequence continues at coordinate 13,604,709 of OZ020185.1, read as the reverse complement.
TATATAGAATAGAAAAATATCAAACAAATGGAAAATTTAAAAAATATACAGGGTGTTTCTGAACAAGTGTCTAATAATCTAGGAATGGGTTTTTGGACCAATTTTAAAACAAAAAGTAAGAATAATTTTTTGCGCTAAAATGCTCCATTTCGAAAATGCAGGGCATTGAATGGAAAGAGGGTTCAAAGGGTTAATTCACCCGAAAACTTTACCCTAACTTTTTTTTGAAAATTTGCTTATTCATCTCAAGGCGGCAGCCAATAGTAAGGTATGTGCAAACTTTGAGCCAATTATTATTAAAAATGTAGATTTTATGTTAAAAAATTGATAAAAATGAGTAAACTTCAATGCCATGTATTTCCGTAATGGAGCATTTTGGCGCAAAACATTATTCTTAGTTTTTGTCTTAAAATTGGTCCAGAAACCCATTCCTAGATTATTCCACACTTGTTCAGAAACACCCTGTACCTATAGATTACAATTGAAGTAAAAGCATTTGCTTCATTTTAATCATACAGTTCACAGCTCAATCTGAAGGTCACTAAAGATTAGCTTGTTACTTCTAAAATGTTAATATTGGACTTTTCGCATTTAACTAAAATTTTGCAAATAATTTTTATTTATAATTTACTTATATTAAGAGGAATTACGAACACCAAGTATACAGTGCTTTGGTATTCTTTTTTTCATTTTTAAAAAAATTGAGTTAGCATTGTCCAAAAAGTTAATTTTAAAATATATATGACAAAATTTTGACGTTAGGCGAAAAATTGTGGGAGTGTCCCCGTACCGGCGGTTCGGGCGTATAAGGTTGATTTTTATAAGAAAATGTTAAAACTGTTTGAAACTTCAAATAAATTAGGTTATTAAATATTTTTTATTCGTTGTATGTATGATGAATATCACGCATGTTTAAATTATTAGGTAAAATTTATTAATCATCTCGAGTTTGTAGCACAATTTCCTTCTCAATTTGATCGAAAATCACTCGGATTCGACTCGTGATTTTTATGTCAGTTTACACATGAAATTGGCAGCACCTCACTCTCGATTCGCGATTCGATAAATTTTAACTATAAAATTGAACCACTTGTGATAACTATTATATACCATAAAATTTTGACGTAAAGTTAAAAATTATGGGAGTGTCTATATAACCGCAGAACGGGCGTTTAAGGTTGATTTTTTATAAGAAACTGTTCATTTGGCGTTAAAAACTTTTAAAAAAATTAGAAGTAGGTTATAAAAGGTAAAATTTATTGTATCCTCTCCATTTTTTTAGTATCAAAAATATTTAAACTTTTTACAGTGCTCCAAAAAAATTCTTAAAATTATACGCAAGTTAAAACTCTCTGTTTAAACCTTAACTTATGGGGTAATTCTGAACAAAAAATGTTAGGTGTAACAGCTATGTTAAATATGACAGTCACCCCGATGTCACAAAAACGCTATTCTGTAAACTTTACTGTAACTTAACGGCAATGTAAAATAACATTTTCGGTATTAAAATGCATTGTACATTTATATAATGCATTATTTTGATCAATTATACATTAATGTATTATTATTACTTTGCTGTATGTTATTTTAACACCGAAAATTTTATTTTAAATAACCGTTAAGTTGCAGTAAAGTTTACAAAATAGAGCGTTTTATTGACATAAGGGTGACTGTCAAACTTAACATCGCTGTTACGGCTAACATTTTTGTTCAGAATCACCCCATTATTGCTAGCTTTGGAAAAACAATATTGTTTCAATTCGTTTTTTATAATTTTTAAAAATGCCGCTAAGCGAACGTTTTACTGCTGCCGTACGAGTATTTGGTTTGACTTACAAAAACAAAAAAAAGAAGTTAGTAGCCATAAGACTCTTCTGGGTACCAAAAAAGAAATTTTAAAAAAGCTCCACTGGAAAAAAAATTATGACCAAAATCGCAAATATCAAGCGAATTTCAAAATCAAGTGCTAAAACTTGCAAACTATCCTCTTAACTCAAAACCACTGTTCTTGGAATCACCGAATAAATTGAGTACGATATTTAAAATATTCTCAATAAAAAATTATTACAAAAAGCAACATACATTTTATACTTATTTAAGCTGCAAATTACGGAAATTATTAATTTTTTTAATCTAATTCTAAATTAATAACATTTATTTGATACTTTTATTACAACCTATTAAAATTAATTGTTATATTATTATTTTTAATTTTAATTTTTTTATCTTAAATAAAAGATTTTTTTTGTATTCATCATTTTACTTCAGTACATAGATGAGGATATTTTTAAGAAAATTACATAAGGTAAAATTTGAGTAAAACAATGCAAACGTAAATTTTCTTTAGAAGTTTAATTAATAGAAATATTATGTATAATTATATGAATAATAATTTAATACAAGGAAAAATACATAACCACAATATAATTGGACTCGTTTCATATACTTATGCATTTTTATTATAGATAATATTTTATTATTTAACATTATTAGATAATAAATGGCGCCAAGTTTAATATTTTACCTAATAGGTCGTAAAACATTAATTTGTTAAAGCCCCACTTCCAGGAAAAAAAAACGGTACATTTAATATTCATCAAGTATTGCAGATAATCCTTAGGGATTTGCGAAAATTTTCTGAATGGGACCATAAATTCATTCCTGTCCTAACCATAATCACACAAACTTTCAAATTATATTTCGGATTTCCGGTCGTAATGTAATTATTGGGCGGAACTTGAAGAAAATTCTAAATAATGGAATATTAATGAATCTGGTATTGCAGTAATTGTATTTTTTTAAATTACTTAACTCAAAAATCATAAAAATAGTTTTGGGTTCAAACAAGGTTTCTTAAGACAAAATCTAAAAGGATAAATTTAATTTTATTATATTTTTTTAATATCAAACCAAGTATAATAATTTTTTAAATACTTTCAAAATTTTGCATTCGATGAATTTATAATTTCCTAATTTTAAAAATATACAAAAATCCTATTTTTCATATTTTGTAACTGAAGCAAGAAGAAAACCAAATACGTTCAGCTAATTCTAATAAATTACTGGAAAATTTGTTTTTTTTTTCACTTTGGCTATTACCGGAAAAAATTGAATGCTCATAGTTTTTTCTTTCGCTACTAATTTCTTAAGTTAAAAATTAAGAATTAAAGATTTTTAAATAATATTTGAAAAATGATTTTTTTCATCAATTTTGTTTTTTTTATATTTTTTGTTATTAATGAAAGTATAATAAGTATTATGATTTTCAACAGTTTTTAGATTTTTTATTTGGTGTTTAATTCGACTAAAAAAACAAACGCTAAAAAAATTAAGGGTTCTTGAAATATCCTGAATTTATACATGTAATTTGTGTTACACGTTTTTTAAATGTCAAAAAAATTATTTTTAAATTTGGAGCTGACTCATGCCTCCGATCAATAATTTTCCGATTTTATTTTTAAATTTGTGATGTTAATATTACTTACCTTTACCAAAACCTTTTCTCTCGAAATTACAAAATACTAAATATTAAGCCAAAATATGGATCTACTTAAAACTTACCTACTAATGCGAAAAGATTTTCAAAAATGTCTAGGTGCTATCCAATTTTTTTCATATTTCTGTTTACTGTAACTCACGTTATAAAGAATCTAAAAATCTAATAAGCAAGCAAAAAATAGCATAAAAATTAAAATAAATGAAATTCATGGTTGTGGTTAGTTTCATTAAATATTTGCAATGTTAATGGATGTAAAGGTGTGTAAAATGGTTAAAACCTGCAAGAAAGTTTACTTTTGTTCTTAAACTTTCATTTTCTAAAAAACTTTTCCTGATATCCTGATAGCATCCTGAATAGAATTAGCAACGTTTGTGCAAGTTTGAAAAGCTCTGAGATGATGGTAACCGAGGTTTCCACTTGGTGGAAATCAAATCGTAGCCTGGGGTCACAAAAATCTGGCGGACGTCTAACACCACTAGCCCCCACCCAGAAAGAGCTTAAACCAATGACTTGAAACTTATGACATAAAAACGGTGATCCTTGTCTGTAGGACACTAATTCAAACATCAATACATTACCCCTCCTTCTTCCCCACCAGATCCATAAGGATCTTCGGGCAGGTAAATGGTCCCCTCCCGGAGCAGGTATCTGGTACCGGAGGAGTTTCTACGCTCATTCCTCGCCAGATCCTTTCCAAGGCGTCTTGTGTGCCACACCGCGAACTTATTGACAGTTCACCTTTCGAACGAAATTCAAATAAGTTCGAGCGAAGCGACGCGCGCCACTCGAACTCAGAAAAAGTGGCCTTAATGCGCGATAAGTGATAACGCAAACATTACCCATTTTCCGGTGCGATTTCAAAATTAACACCAGTGAAAGTGTTTATGTATTTTGTCGACAAGTGGATCTGTGATTTATTAAACTGGAGCACTTAAAGAAAACTATCCTGTGCGAACAGTGACACACTATGAGTGGCATCAAACGGACGCAATAGAAGACTTATCTGGAAAACCTAATAGTTAAAGGTAAGAAAATTGTATTCCTGCGGAGATTTTTACGCGCGGTAAAGACGCAAACCTGAGCGCACAACCGGCTTATAAAAATGATCCCATAAATCACCAAATTGATGCTAATAAAAAAGAAAACAAATTAAATCTCAGATATATAATTAAGATTCAAGGTGATCTCTTTTTGTGTTTTATATTTTTTTCACACGGGATTCCCATTTAATAGTTTTGTAACAACAACAAACAAATAATACCATAAAATTAAAATTTATAGGTCTGCTACGTGGTTTTAATTAAACTTAAAAAAATATTATTCGAATTGCTACTTAAGGAAGAATTTTCTTACATCGCGCGCGAATTTACATGAATATAATTAAAATACCAGAGATTCAATTGAATTTTATGTACTTTTCAAGCTTTAAAGTTTTTTACCGCAAAGGTATTTGTAAAAACGTTTAATTAAATCTTACATAAATTACTGTCATAATATTACTAATAAAGTTATTAGTTACTTTCTTGTCTGTCATGTGGATGTAGTCGAGTGACATAATTCATCATGTCCCATTGTGTTAATTTCAAGTGCATCCCACAAATACGTATTGTTTCGCGAAAATAAAAACGAAATTTTTACGCGAAGGCCGAAGGGAGATAATTGTGCTTGTGCAACGTCCTACAAACCTTAAAAATTGACACAAATTGCACCAACCAAAATCGTTAAACTTAAATAAACCATGTCTTGCAAACTAAAATGTCTTGTTTGTGTTATCACTTAAATTAATTGATTAGGCGCTCCGTTTCAGGTTTTGCAACCGTTTAGCAAGAATTTGCAACAAATTTAATTTATTAGGGAGGAATTGAGAAATTTTTGCATTAGGTTTATTAGATGCAAATTGGTTTTATTGCATATGCACTCAAATTTATATCTTCACCATTCATTTCTAATCTTGTGCAATTTACTTTCAACACTATATTTAACGAAAATCAAAAATTTTATTAACTATTCTTATATTGGTATCCTAAAAATCTCAATTTTGTTTGCAACAAATATTTTTTAAGAACACATATGTTTGTACTAAAAAATTGAAATTAATATTCCAATAAATATAAAAATATACATAAATAAATCTTTTATTAATACCTATGTTTAAATTATTTGTTTAAAAATAACATGTTACAAAAGTATTTTAAACGATTTAATTTTGTTGGAGTATAATGTACTTTAATACCAAAAATCAAAACACATAGGGCTTACAAATTGACTATAACACCCCGTTAAAGTGCGTTTATACATGAGACTTGAACAATGACTTATGTGTAAAGGCACCTTTAGGATTATAGAGCACGCTCAAATTGATATAGAAATTCCAAGAATAGTATGAGCCCAAAAAGTTAATTTTGAGATAATCAATTTAAACTTAATAGTTCATATTTTGTAAAAGTTCAGTTTTGGTATGTACAGCACACTTGTAGTACTTCTTGAAAAATATACTACACTGAACATCTGGAAAAAGATGGACTTGTACTGTTATTGAACTCAATATATTTTCAAGTTACGTATTATTTATTATTTTAAATTTTGTTAAGTACTTGGTTTATCAAGAAAAATGGTTTAGCTATGTTAGATTTGGTATTACCACAAAAAGTAAAACTAATTTTTATTAGGTTCTTACTTTTTCATTTTTTTACTTAAGTCAAGATTAGTATTAGTCTTCCAGGAAAATATGTGTTAATAAAACACAAAAATCTCGCTTGTAATATATTGCCTGACTTTCTTGAAGTCATTTGTCTTATTTTGATTCATTAGTAACAGGATAAGTTCAGGAATCATACTGTTCTTCTGCTCATTTCGGAAATTTTAGTAAGGTTTTGCCTTTATGATAATCTTTAGGGTCCCTAATCGTATTGTTCTTGAGCTCATGTTATAGAGGAACAAATTTTAACTAGTGTGAAATTTTCAAAAAATCGTTTTTTTTTTATTTTTGCATTTTCCGATAGTTTATATGTACGTTTAAAAAAAAACATACAAAAATTGTAATCACGTATTTTAAATAGTTTTTCAGCTACAGTCTTTTAATATTTTTTGATTTATAACAAGAAAATCACTATCTTTAAACGCGTTTTTCTCAAAACTACATTTTTCAAATTTGCTGCAGTTCTAACTCGAATACAAATCATCCTATCAATTTGATTTAATTTTTTATCTTTTTGTGTACTTAATTCTCTATATAATGACCCTCCAGTTTTTTGATGGCATAAAAATTGTAATTTTGGCAAGCCAAAAATCATTAGATTTTTGAGCGAAATTTAGAATTTTTTCAAAAGTCCGTCATCTTCTTAAATTTAAATATATTTTTCTATTTTGGCTCATTGTATAAGAAATATCTTCCAGTTTAATGTCTTTTTTTATATCAGGCACTGTGAAGGCCACAATCACTGCAGCAGTGGGGCAACTTATTTTTTTAGTCGCTGGAGAGATACCCAATAACTTCAAGAATATTGGACTAGTGGTGCCCTTTAGGCGGCGTTTATACGGTCAATATTATTAAAGCAATATTATTGTGATATCCTTTAGGTGGCATTTACACGGTCAATAGTATTGACGCAATATCGAGTTTATTCAATATATTGACCGTATAAACGCTATATTGAAGCAATAATATTGACTAATAGGGTAAGGCGGCGTTTACATGGTCAATATTAGTGACGCATTGTTACACCTTTTATCCTATTGGAGTCAATATTATTGCTTCAATATAGCGTTTATACGGTCAATATATTGAAGAAACTCGATATTGCGTCAATACTATTGACCGTGTAAACGCTACCTTAAGCACTTTGGCTATCTTAACTGAAAACCAAAATTTTTGGACTCTTATTGTTCTTTGACTCACCGCACATTTATAGAAATTGCTATACGATTTGGGCTATAAAATAATATTTAATATTTCTTAATAAATGAGCAGCTACTGAAACAGAAAGTCACTTTACTCAAGTATTATCCATATTAACTCAGTAGTAATAAAAGTTCCATAAAACTGAAAACAATCCCACATGCAATATAAAAAATGGAATAAGAACGCCTGAGGTGGGCTTATTAAACAGTTTCATCCTGCTGACATCACCGTCTTGAATCACATTTTAAAATCTGTAGATTAATTAAGATCATGGCATGCGGTTTTAGCTGTGCGGAATCGTGGAAAACCCATAGCGATCCGGACATGCATTACTCAAATTACCTCTGATATAATTTCAATTAGCGGTCGTTTATATAAATTGAGGTAATTTTAAAAACGTTTCTGCCATTTATAATTTATATTACAAAACAATTAAAGCGTTGATAAGAGCGAGTGCGCTTCCACTCGCGATAAATTATTGCGAAAAGCGTTTTTCAAACATTGTTACTCCATTAGTTTCCTCATTTTTGTCTTTATTACCTACTTGTTTCTAGATAAAGCAGAATAATTTGATTAAGTCGTTTGCAATAAATGGTTTTTCTACAAAATTTACTTACTCGTTTAGTATCCTTAAGTATAATTAAGTACTTGCAAGTCTAAAAAATAAGTTGTAAACGTCGAATTTAGTAAGAAACCTCTTTATTAAGACAACGTGCAACGCTTTAAAAGATAAACAAATAAATCATTTTGGAAAGCGTCAATTTCGCCTAATGCACTGTGAAAATAAAAGCCTATGTAAGTCTTTAAACTAGACTTTGACTGGAGATGCAAATTATAACCCGAGGTGCCACCAATGCTCTCTCTTAATTAGGCGAAATATTTTGTAACTCGTTTGGTTTAAGTACATTAAAACAAAGAGCATAAATGCAGTACTTCTACAAATTACTTAATTAAACATATTTGGTATTATGATTGCAGAATATTCGTTTCTTGCTTTACTGCCTTACTTTTATGGAAAATTATAACGTGTGTATAGTTTACAGTTTTCAACTGTGAAATTAAAGCCAATTTTTAATTCAATTACAGGATTAACTATTAAAAACTTTAAGAAGGACTCGATCATCATTTTCGAGGATAAATTATCCTTTACGAAGACGCAACTAAAATGCTTATAGGTTGTTTTGATAAAGTTTCACAAAAACATGTTGTTTCTCCTATAGGATATTTTATCCCGGAAAATGATCCCGGATCGGGACCCTGATGAATTTAATGTTAGTGGCGCCATCTATTGCAAGCTCAAAGAACTGTGGGGAATTTTCAAGCACGACTATATTAAAGTTTTTTATAGAATATTGCTCCTAAATTGGTCAATTTATCATAAATAAACTGGTTTTTTTAATATTTTTTGGTTTTCTTTTATTTTATAATAAAGTGCATGATCTTTTGAACTACATTTAAAAAAAATAAAATTATTTGAGATTTGTTAAGTGTTAATTTTACACATAATCAGAAGTAAAAGTAAGACAGTAAGAGTCAAAATTTAAAAAAATAGTTTCTCCATTCGAAAGAATTCACCTTTGTATGGCAACATTTCAATTTAGTTTTCAAGTTGCAAAGGACTTTTTGAAGGCAAATTTTGCGTAAACATTTTTGATTTTATATTGTCAGCGGATGTTTCAATAGAATTTTATTAATTTTATCAAAAAAGATCAAGTAAGTAATGGAAATTAGGACTAAATAACGTTCGTTTTGAATAAAGAAAGTGGAAATTGTTTGTGTCACGTCCGCAAATTAATTTTGTAAAAGTAAAGAAGAGTATGCAGATATAATTTTTGAATATGGGTTTGAATATGTAAATATCAATAATACAAAAGATGAAGTATTTAAAATTTTAAAATACTTTAATTTACAAAAATTTAAAGTAAAAAACTACCATGTGATGTTTGTAAATGTCTTACTATTTTTTGGATCATCGATGACAGCATTAACAATATTTTCTTCGTTGTCTACATTTACTTCATGAGGACGAAAAACCTCTTGAGGTGTAGGATTGCCTGTTTCTCTTAGTCTTCGAAATGATGAACTAAAGAACAGTTTTTTCTCAAAATGGATGGGAAAGTTTGTCGCTAAAAATCACCCTGTATATGAGCAGATTGAAATTTGAAAGCGAATAATCAATTCTTTCTATTTCCTATGAAGTCACGAAAGACGGATTGGTCTTAAGCATAAGTTAATAGGATCCATTTTCGCGGATTATAAAAGTTTTATTGCCCGAGTGCAAAGGTAATGTGTCCTAATTTGGGCTAAATATATAAATTACACAAATTTTATTAAGATAATAAGTTTATAAAATCGATATGGCCCTGAAATTTAATTAACCATAAAAAATAATTTAATTAATAATTGGTTTAAATATCAATGACCAATACCATATAGATCCAACAAGTAAATCATAGCGTAATAAACATCAATGAATAAATTATGAATCTATTACATCCAAGTTATAATTTCCGCCTTTAGAATCCTTCAGAATGAAAAGCCTCCCACGCTTTGCATGGAAAATTTTAATCGAAAACGTATAACACATAACACCTATGGATATTTATTGCGTTCCTCTTTATTTCTTCATTTTTTAAATGTCAATTAGCGTCTTCAATCTTCAAAATAAATACGATTAATAATTATACGCCCGCTGCACTCCTTCCTTTTATGATAATTAATAAACTTTTTTATTACATATGCTTTGACTGAAGTTGAAACGAGAGAGAAAGTCATCCTTGTTAGTTAGGCCAGGCATAATTTTTTAAATTGCCTTTAATTAATTAATCATTTCTGTATTAATTATTGTTTATCGTAATAGGCTTTTAAGAAGATATTGTTTAGTGTCAAAAAATTTTTGAATAGAAAGCTATGGTCAGATGGAATTATTTACAAATAAAACAAAATTATGAATAAATAGTGCTACTTCTAATTTATTTTATACTTATTGATAATTAAAAATTTAAATATAATGATATAAAATTAATGATTTAATAACTATATATTATCGCCAATGTTTTTTTGTTAATTAAATGCATTTAGTATCTAATGCAATCCTTGCAATATTTTTTTTAATTACCATAATTTACTGTAATTTTAGTCGATTAATGATTTTAAAAAAATCCCACTACTTCAAACCTTCTATTTAAATTGAGCAATATTGGAGTCGTTTTCTGATTATTAAAGTTATTCATTCGTTACCGAAAAATTAGCTAAAAATTTATTTAGTCCCAAGCTTTTGTAGAATTTTTAAAATTATAAATTAAAAAATATAGAACCTTAAATGTAGCTTTGCTTAAAAATGTAGAAATTATACATTTAAAGCAAAATTAGTTAATAAATAATCTTTAAAAAATAAGAATAAAATGGGTCTTTAAATTTAGACTAAAAAAATTAGAAACAAAATTGCTACATAATAAACTAAACAATTTATAAGGCCAGAAGTTTGTTCAATATAATTCATTAAAAGTAATAATATATTTAATTTATCAATCATACTTTTATTAAAAACTATAATTTTTAAGCATTTAATTAAATATTATATTGTAAATTGATTTTGTCAATTTAATAATTTTATTTATTTATTTTAATTTTTATACAATTATTTATAAATAAAGTAAGAGTTATTAGTTTTAATGGCGAAATTTAAAAAAATTAGGAAGCATGTATCTAATTGAAAGTCGAGAAAATTTTAGTGGTTCTAATCGTAGGATACTTGTTGAAGCAGTGGCGTAACCACAGGGGGGTGCACCTCCCGCCCCCTTGCAGGATCAGATTTCTCAATAAATGGAATACATTATTACATTATAGAGTTAAGTCCAGTCTTTTTAATTATTAATAATAACAGTAATACAGAAATCCTCATCAAAATGTTGAGAAAAAAATCGTAACGAAAACAATAATTTTTTTGAGTTTTTCGATTACTTCTCAAAAACCAAAAAAAAAAAATATTATCATTACAAATAAAAATGTACAAATCATGGAAATTTTGATTTTTTCCTTCATTTAACAAAACGCAAAAACCACTCTTAATTGGCTTCTTCTAGAAATACTAAGGTAACTTTCGCCCAAATTTTGGAAAAAGATACTTTAAAATACTGTTGGTTATCAGTTAGTATTTTTATACTAACTGAAAGACGCACTTAAAATACTTTGAATATGTGTTAATTAACAGTAGGTAGATCAAACTATCTTTTTCCAAAGTTTGGGCCAAGGTTACCTTTAAGAACCAAAGTTAGTTTAATTAGTTTAGATAGTTTTTTTAAAGCTCTATCAAAAATCGCTGACCTAAAATTCAAAACGGTTGATCTCCAAGTTTTTTGATGATGAATTTTGATCCATTTTCGTACCCTGAAGTTTGATACTTTTTATAATTAATGTTTTTTGTACCAAAATTGAAAGTAGTATTTTGCGGCTCCATGCATCCTCCATTCAAAATTGCAGGTTCGGCCAGTGTGTTGACAGATAATCAGGATGACCTATGTTGCTCTCATCAAAATTTAATCAAAAAGTATTTTAGCACACTGATGCATCAGGTAGTAGGTTAAAGATAAGACAATTTTTAGCGTGATGAATTTACACGATAAAAATGTTTATGGCGTTACTTGATGTAATAGATCCGTCATTACTGGATTATTAAAGATTGCTGTTAATTTCAGCAAGCAATGTTGGAAGTAATAGCACAGTAAAGGTTGGAATGCGAGGGTTGTGTTGCTTTAATAGCCCTCGCAAGTTGGAATGTTCATGGGCTTTTAACGCATTAACAACTTATTGGAAACTAATGTGTTATGAGTATAAATTTCTTGCGATAATTCACATACACCAGTTTATTTATTACACACGTCGGTCCCGCTTTTTCGCCTTTTCGCGCCGTATATCTAGAAAAGCGGCGAACTACAAAGAGATCCAGATCTATCTATCTGCTGAGCTATGATTGATGGGCCGGACACCAGGACGTTGCAGACCACTAAACGGTTCCTCCTCCGCGTCGTGAAACCTCAATTCAACACCTATTCGTTTGATCGCGACCGCGATATTCACCTCGGCAACTTTTAATCTTCTCATTACGTAGTAGGTGGATAAAACGTGATCTCTTTCTCGCATACCCAGACTCTTTTTTTCCTCTTCCTCTCCCTCTTCTTCTTCTCCTTGATTCACCTCGTACATCAGCGAAGTAAATTCGATGCGCCGGTTTTTTATCCGACGAATTGCTAACATGTATATTAGAAAATAATAATAATTATGGGATGAAACGTGATGGCATAATGACCGCTCAGCCCGATTTATTTACCTCCAGGTTACCTGCATATTATTACCTCAAATTGGAGCACGTCCAAATCTCCTGGGAGTTTTTCAATTGAACCTCAATTAAGTAATAAATCCTTTGCTCTTACGGCACTGAAAAATTGATTTGCTTGCCAACAGTTTCCTCTTACATGCCTTAGATATAAACAACTGCAAACATCCATAGATTAGATTTTTCAATTCCTACCAAATTCTAACAAAACTCTTTGAAACCTTAGATCAATTTTTATCTGCATAAAAACTTGATTTAGAAAATACCATCAAACGCCAAAAACATTTTAGGATTCAAAGAAGAATTCAATTCGTCTCAAGGTTTTTGATTTGATCATTAATTTGGTAAAAAGCTATGAAATCAATTTTCAAGGTAATACATATTGAAAACCGTAACCACCCATATATGATGGACGCCATCAATTTAGAAAACCATTAATAAAACCTTGGATAACTTTTAGAAAAATAAGTCTAAAATCTTTTCATTCACATGGGAAGATGATGCAACAAATTTTCCATCCGAAATACAAATAATCCCTTTATTGATATAAACGATTGAGATTAAAACTCAATTTTTCATATTAATTCTTCGGCATATCTCATTGCATTGTAAAGTGGTACAATGGTCTCAACAAATAATATTACGGATCACGCCCGTTAAAATGCGCATTGTTAAGAAACGCGCTCGATTTAAATTTAAAGCGCAAGTCATTTCGTCTTACTCCCATTGAAATTTTTAATGCCTGCAGTTTCTGTTTCTTCTTCATTATTTCGCAAGACAAACGGATTGCTTTATAAATATTTATTTATGTTACGCTCAGGGCCATTATGTTTCAATTAGATCATGGTTTTTCGAAATTTACCACATTTTCTAGAGTTTTCTACTTTTATAACTATTTTGAAATACTCCAAAAGTCAAGATCAAAAACCAAAATAATTAGTATTTTTTTAACCTAAACTAACCTTGATTGATTTATCAACAAGTGCAGTTGGAAGTTCTTGGTTCTGGTTACAAAAAGTATAATTATTATTCAAATTGTAAGTTATAGTAGTTAAAAGTCGTAAGTAATTTGGTTGAGTCAAAGGCTAAGTGCATATTCTGGGTGCATAAATTTATGTTTTTGGACACTCCTTTTGGTTGTTGAGAAAAATTAAATAAGTGGGTCGTAAAGAGATCACATACAAAGATGGCCTCGACGTGAAATATGAAAATTAAACATCTTTCCGGTAGTTTTATTTCATCGCAGTAAAAAAAATTAAAAATGGGTCACCATAAACATCTCCTCTTTATGGGCACTGCGGTTGGCAGCGAGGTGTTCTAAATATTCGGGGCATACCTGTTAGCCACCTCTATTTATGTGATCATAATTTGTAGTTTAAATGCTTTAGCAGGTTGTGGCTATTGAAATGATAATGTAAAAAAGGAACGAAAGTGAAAACGGAAAAGCATTGTTGGTCTTGATTTTTCATGCGCAAAGTTGCTCAAAAGGTTGATAATTTACGACAAAACGATAAGTACTTGTCATGTTATGCAAAATTGTTGTAAAAAGTGTTTTTTCGAGGTTAGAATAAAACCACGATTTAGTAACTTGCGCGATTAAAATTAAATCAATATTTTGCTCTAATTACTTATGACCTTACATGATTCATTAGAATTAATTAATATACTTTGGACTCGTGGTAGGTAATGATCTTTTAAGTTATGTATGTCGCGCAAAGCGTCGTCCCAAATGACGCAATTCTCAACATTTCTAAATCTTCTTCATTGTTTACCCAAAATTCAATCTGCATTTATTAAGAACATAAATCTCGTAAACATAAAGCGGGGCCGACTTGTCGCAATCTTGGAAAGTATTGTTGTAGAACAATACGATTAAATCCGGCACGCATAGCTCCGCAGGTGTAAATGGTATAATTTGTGCAATCTCGTAAAAATTAACTTAGCGTTAAACGTCTTAATTCCGTTTACCCGTTTACCGGCAATGCCAGCAATACAAGAATTACATTTTTATGGTGTTCCGCTAGAAAATTAGAACTTTTGATTTCGCAGTCGCGCTCCGTGTCAAGATTTACACAACGCACACTTTCTGTTATAAAGTAATCACGTGTAAACTTCAATTGTTAAACGCAAAAAACGTTTGGCTCGCGCTGTTAACTATCGGAAGTCCATTCGATATGCCAAAAGCAATTAACACACTCTTTCCTTTTAAAACACTAAGCTACTACTACAACGAGCATACAACCAATATGTAACACACTTCCTAGAAGAATTTCTCACTCATTAGAAATTTCTTCAGATTATTCAACTGGGCCATCATCAAAATTCCTAAGGAAACTCTTAAGACCACCTAGATTCTTTGCATTTTTCCAAATTTTATTACGACTCCAGGCATAAGTCATAAGAAAATTAGAACTGGAAAATCTTAACTACTGACAGAGAAAAAAAATGCTAATAGGTACATCCCTGATTTTCGTGGAAAATGATTAGTTTCATCCAAATTATAAAATATCTAAATGCAAAATTTTGGTTAAATATATCTATGTACTCAAAAAACAACCCCAAATTGTCCTTATAGTCTTCCTAGATTTTTGTAATAGAAACCTTGATTTCATAAAAACAGAAATTCTAAAAATTATGGTAGTGATTTCATAAGTTATTTTTAACCTTGCAATTATTCTACTAGAACTGCAACCAAGATCAGAAACCTATTTTGAAGTTAATTAACCATAAAGGAAACCATTGGTGCAATCAAAAAGTAGTAATACATTTGGTGGAGTTTTTGGTCGGATTTCACCTCTTCAAAGATGAAGAAAAATTGGTATCTTTTGTGTCAAAAAATGTCTGAGTAATACCAGTGTCGATTAATTAAAGTTCATAATTGATTAATAGAAAATGTATGGATGCAAAGTGTGTGGTATTGAAAAAGATTTTCAATTTGGTTGGGTTCATAACATAGCGTTTTATTTAGACATCGTGGTAGAAATCCTTGACGTGCTGTCGTGTGGCCGTACGTAACGAACATTAATTATCAAAATAATAAAGCTTGCGCGTCTGAAGGCACGCATAAAACCGTTTAATTTGATTGATTGGCGAGTGTCGAGAGTGCGGTTAATTTTTTGTTGCGCTGCCAATTGTCTTCATCACGGGCGTATGAGAACGCGGTCGGCTCGTGAAAAGACGGAAATGTCAATAGCGTGACATGAACGTGAACCACTTTGTTTGGCGTTGATACCGATATTTTTGCCGCATCAAACTTTAACAATAACCCGTTCAATAAATCACCGCACTCTAAATTACTGGTCTGATGAAAGCGTTTCATGCCCAAAGCTGCACTGATGCACTTTCAATGGAGGAATAATGGCCAGGCGATGGCAACACGCGCTGGTTTATTTGCATTCTAATGCCACTTTGACTCGACAAATGCACCACTTATTTCCTCAGGAACGGTGGTTCACTTATTCATGAGCTTTTATTTAACTACTCACTACCTGCATAAAGGCCTAAACAGTTATGAATCCCATTGTTGTGGTTCCTAGATTTCATACACTATACCAAGATTTATTGACTCCAAGCATCCCCTTTTATACTCTTCTCTACTCATTTCCATACCCCACAAAACCAATTGTAGTTTTCACCAAAGATTACAACATAATAATTACATTTATGGTAACCAAATAGATGACCACTGATATTACCCCCAAATTTTCCAAATACTTTGATGTGTCTATGGGTTTGAGTCATGAAAATCACCGAACAAGATCAATATAATCTTTGGGCCAAATTTTGAAATTTTGGTTTGATGTACTGTTATAGCTATAAGTTAGTATTATGATACTAACTGAAATGAAAGACACTTAAAATACTTACAATATGAGTTTAATCAAAGTTGGTTACTAACAGTAGATTAAACTATCTTTTTACAAAATTTGTACCAAAGTTACCTTTAAAGGCCAAAGTTACCTTGAGGGCCAAAATTACGACAGTTTACGGTACGTGATGCTTTATGCCGAAATCCAAAATGTTTTCATGACATGAACGACCTATAAGAATGATGAAAAATGATTTGTAATTTGTACTAATGGTACAAGAAAGGTTAACAGAATTTTCTATACGGGGTGATTTTTAAGTTGGTGCTTTCTTTGGACAGAATGTAAAACTCAGTAAAATAAGTCGTTTGGCAAAATTTTTTGTAAGTATATAAAAGTCTTCATATAAAAATGTACACTGTGGGTGCGCGTCCTAACTAAAATGTTCAAAATTGGCAAAATTTGTTTTTTTTTGTTACTTTCCATTTACTTCATTTTTGTGCTATTTTTTTGATTTTTTCTTCTAAACGCAGCAAAACATGAACAAAAGGAACCTTACACGTTAATTTTAAAATCAAATAATTTTCTTATTTAAAGATACCCATGCAGTCCAACTTCCCGTGAGACACCCTGTATGCATTTATGTATTTTTCCAATCGACTTATTTTGTTGAGTATCCTGTCAAAAAAAGTATCAACTTAAAAATCACCCGGTACATTCAGTAATGAATTTAAAATTTTGTCACCAATAACCTGAGCCTTTTCTATCTTAAAAAAACTTTGATGAAAATTCAGGTACATTTCTTAAATAGTTTACACTTTTAGGGGAGTTGAGGACCTATAGCCTTCCTAGGAGATTTTAAGTTTATAAAACTAGATAATTCATTAATGTTAAGCCACATAATTCCATAAGTTTTTATAGAGTTTTGGAAAAGTGGGCATTAGTTTATAAAATGAGTAAAACAAATAACGAAAGGTACTATAATTACTTTAACTCCTATCTCTATCCATTGGCAATAATAAAAATAAATTGACCACTTTACGAATTTCTTGTTTATTTATAATTGATGACACAAGTGGATAAAGGTGTCATGTCGCAAAATAATTATTTCAAGAAAAATGACTTTAAACATTTTTTGCTGAGACTTTTTTTTTAAATTAAATTTAAAATTTCGGTTTTATTATTCTGTTTGGTACTGTAAAGTGTTTTTTTTTATATATTTAAAATTTTAGTAAAAATTAATTATTTACTCCGGTAGAACAAGAAAAAATGTCCCCTTTATCCAAAAAAAAATATTTTGACCACAAAAAACGTTTTTGAAATATTCTAAGCACAGAATCATCACAAAATAAAAATATTGCATATTTTGTGACATGACACCTTTATCCATTTGCAAAACGCTCATAATATACATTAGTGAATTTTCTGGAAAAAGAAAACCTCTGGAATACCATCAAATGACCCGTTTGACCAATATGGTCCAACTTAATTTTTCACCTATAACCAATTTAACACTACACATACAGTTTTATAAAATATAAAAACCGTTCTCGAAAAGTTAATAATCTGTAGATGATATTAAAACAAATATACAGGGTGTCCCGAAGGCGCAAGAGCTCTCCAGTACGTTGTTGGGGACCATTCAGGAATCCTCATAAAATTAGTTAAAAAAAGTACTATTTTTCTGAAGATCCCTGAAGGGTCCCCAACAACGTACTTGAGAGCTTTTGCACCATTTCGGGACATCCTGTATACTGAGTTCGATTTAGGCTTTATTTTTTCCAACACTAAAAACAGATGAAGTAAATTTTCCTGCTTATTGAATCTGATAAAATCCGCATGGTTATTTTTGATATTGTATATAATTTTTTACCACTCAATAGTCTTGATAAATTAAAATCAAGTCCATAAATCCATGTATGTAAGTCGTAATTTTAATTCGTTGATTTTTTGAGACAAAACGTGGTTTAATATAAGTTACGCTTTTTAGAGGATATTAAAATTTAATAATGACGATAAATTTAATGAAGAAGTTAAATTTAATTAGAATTACTTTAATAAATAATAATGTAATTAGGGTCATTTGTTGTAAATATTACTTTTTGCAAACTTTAACTTTCCACAATTTATTTTAGAACTTTAAATATATTTTTTATTACTCGTAACAAATTATCCTACATTTTAAACTGGAATATTACTCCTGGTTTATATTTCAAAACCCTTTATGATCACTTAAATTTAATTATATTTATAGTTTACTGTAAACAATTAAATTTATGAACATGTATCATGAAATAAACATAAATTCTGCATGTATAGTATACTACACTATATTTTTTCCCAAGATTGATCATAATACTCAGTAAATGATAAGTGAAATAGTCACTTAAGTCTATGGAACTTTCCGAGAATCAGCTTTTAGTAATAAAATTCTTACGAATTGACATATTCCATAAATGTAAATTCCTGTTAGGTGATTGTACTTTGTACAATTTCTAAAATTATTCATTGAATTTCTAAAGCATTTAATTAAAAATAGCCATACATTTGGATTGCAAACAAATTTTAATTAGTACCACCATATAAATTAAAAATTAAAAGCCTCATCTCGGAGGATTTATTAGCAAATAAAGCGTCTCTCCATTAGCACCAAAGTGAAAAAAATCGATTTCTATTCATCCAAATATGATAATTAGTTAAAAGCGCCCATCTCTTTATCAAAACCAAAATACTAATAATTTAATTTTGGTTAATGGGTCGTACGCTCGCGTACCTTATGGGCTTATCGAGGTTACGCCACTAGAGGTCGCGACCCGGATCTCAGAGATTAAACATTAGTTTCACATGTAAGATTGAAAAATAATAAAAAATATCGATGCTATAAACTCGAAACAATGCGGCGAGTAAATGATGCGCGATTCGGATTCGCTAATTAATCGCGTAATTAATTTTCGCTTCTTAATTGGGTTAATGGTCGTTAGGCTTGTCCTTTGAAAATTATTGCTGCTCGTAATTCAATCGCTTCTCTTGTTTCGATTTTATTAAAAAATCCACTTCGGCTGATTTATTAACTTTTTTAATTAATTTAACTCGGTAATAACAGAAACGTTCCACAAAACTTGAAAAAATAAAATTTTCGTAGCCTTACGTCACCTTTTTAAATTACACACTGCAGTTTTATTACTTCTATTTTACGCATTTTTTATTTTCTTTTTTTTACATTTTTATCATTTTTATTGCAGATGAATCAACAGTGTAAAGTTTGTGGAGAGCCAGCGGCTGGATTTCATTTTGGTGCTTTCACTTGCGAGGGATGTAAGGTGTGTATTTGAATTTTACCTAAATTATAATTTTTAAGTTTGAACATGATTGATTACTATCTGGGCACATCAAAATACTACATTTTTTAATGGAAAAGAAAGCACCTTCATTGGCTTAATAGTTATTTAACCAACGAGTTGCTTCAAAAGGGCGATTAATAAACGAGATATTTTAATTTTTGAGATTTATACCAATCATAACCGAAGTCGAATTAAACAAACCTGGTTGTCTATTATCAGAAAGTTCTATAGTCAATTACTACCGCTATGTTGTATACATAACCTCACTTTTATTGGGAATTTTAAGAACCCGCTCGCCCTCTAGTGGCAAAAATATGAACTTCTATATTCGGTACTTACTTTTTCGATTTAATGCATTGCTATATGTTTTTTGAGCTTTAGTGAAGCTTTAAATAATAAATCTATTTGTGTTTTGTTAAATATGTAGTTATAAGGTAAAATAATACATTTTAAACACACTTTTTGACCCTGACAAGTACCGAATATCCTCCATTTATAGCGCCATCTATACGTAGTTAAAATTCCCAATAAAATAAATATAAAATATACTGGCATACCTACAGTTAGAAATGTATTTATTTATTTAATTTATAATTTTAACTAGGTTAAAAGATAAAACAAATTAAATTAACTTTATATTCAAAATATTCTTTGTAGAAAATTTCTTTAAAAATGTCATCAACAGAGGGCGCCTTTAATATCATTCATTAATAGGGTTCATTAATGAATGATTTTGTATACATTAAAAATACTCACTAATCAACGAAAAAATATTTTTAATTTTTTTAAACTTCTATTAGGTTCTATTCGATTCGTTTGTTAAATTTAAATGACCTTAATTTGGGAGTTGTTAACTTTGGTCAAAGTCAGATGATTTAAAAAAAATGGAATCAAAAATAATTGGAAGGAAGGTACGAACTTAATGATAGTATTATCATCGTTTAGGAGCAACTAGACAATTCCATTAAAGTAACTGATTTAAATTTTGATTATGCTGTTATCGTGTTGCATAAGAACACGCTCGCAATTTCGTATACAACTGTCGTAAGTGAAGTAAAGCGATGAGAGCTTAATTTTAACGACAATAGAAAATTACGAGGCGCGTAATCTGGCCGAGTTTTCATGCAACACCGAATCGGAAATCGAAGTCGGTCTGACGTAAGATGTCGCTGGTCGAGGGCACACGTCACGCGCCATGCTCAAATTTGCGTGTCCTACTAGGCGCTTACTATTAACCGCTACTTGTCTTCTTTTGTTTTTACTTTTTACTACAAGGTTTTAAATAAACAGATTTACCAAATGAAGTTAAATTAAGCAATCAACATCTTCTCTTCATTATAGGACATTTGTAATTTCCTGGATAGACCTAAGTGGTCCACAGCTCAAAAGAAGATCTGAGCTTTTGGAATCATAATCCTCCAGATATTTCAATTATTCTTCATAATATGAGATTTGAAATCTCGTGTATAGACCTAAGTAGTTCACAGATCAAGAGAGTTTTTTAGAGGAACAAGATTCCTAAAGCTGTCTTCCGATCCTGAAATTTAATTTAATCCTCCAATACGTTTAAGAAAGTAACGCATTTGTATTTTTAGAAATATTCTGGGAATTACCTAAATATATATTAAAAAGAGATGCTTCCTTGGGTCATTTTTTTTTTAAATTTCGCCCTTGGTGGTTTTCGAAAATTGCTTCTTTTCGAAAATACAGCAAGATATTTCAATTATTCTCTATAATAAGACATTTAAAATTTGTCCACAGATCAACAGAAATCTAAGTTTTTGAGAATCATGATTCTAAAAAGTTAGATAACCTAAAAAACATCAAAAATCCAAGGGATGCTTCCTTGGGTATTTTTTTTTTTTTATTTATACTCTTGGTGATTTTTCAAAAATTGCTTCGTTTCAAAATATAGCAAGATATTTCAATTATTAATCTGCACATAATTTACGAGAATTTTTCAAAGTGACAACCACCATCTGGGATACATGAACCTAAGCTTTTCATTGATTGGTAAGCTCGTTTGGTATCAGTATTGTTCCTTATTGAATTATATCCTTGCAGAAGCCAGCAACAAACTAAATCATTATCGGTGTGTAGGATTCAATGACACGATTTCCGAAAAATCGTCGAAGGTGTAAAGTTAAATTAAATGATGCAATTAAATTTTTGACATCAGTTTAGGTAACACCGTGTAGATCAATTTTTTTGATGATTTTATATAGGTATATTTCCTAATCGCTCAAATTAGTAGTAAATAGTAGCTAATAAAAAATACATTAATTCAGTAGTTCAGAATAATTCCCGCAAAGCTTTAGTATTTTTTATAATTTCATCCGAAGAAGTTTAATTAGTATTGGTTAAATTAATTAAAGGAATTGATTATAAATAAATTAAAGATGTTTTTATGGATTGATAATGAGGCGTATGCATTCAGAGGAAGTAAAGTAAAGCAATGAAAAGTAATGAAGTAGATTTAATTTAAAAGGGTGAAAAAACGAAGTTGCTTTTATAGAAGTCACATAAAACGTATTAAAAGCTGGATACGAGGTGTGTTTTTCTATAATCACTAAATTAAAGTAATAGATTCTCCAAATTGGAAGCAGCTAATAGGGTTAAGAAAACGAGTAGTTTAATGTAATTCTCCCATCTATATCAGCAAACCTTTTAAGGTGATCATTAATTAAAGGTCTATTGTAGGAATACAAACATATCATTAAAAAATTAGTCGCGTGCTAATCGAAGCACGAGCAGTGGTCAATACTATTCGGTCTGTTATTGTTTGTTGTATTTGCATAACTAGTTGACTCTATTAGAATATAATTGCGAGCAATTACTTTGTGATTACACAGTTGGGCAGTAGAGCGCGAGGTGTGGGGAAAGTGTTAAGTGCGTTGCATACGAGCTAACCCGAGCAAATGTGACGCAAGGACATCCGACCTAGTGCTCCAAATGACCAACAACCCGATAGACCAATGCCGCCCTTTGCCGCAACAATACTTTGTAATTTCACTTTTATTGTGCCCGGATGTGTAACATCTTGCGTTAATAACCGCCGGATGCAAACATTCATAAACTAATCGCTTTTTTTGTTTCAGTCATTTTTCGGAAGATCCTACAACAATCTGAGCTCCATATCAGAGTGCAAGAATAATGGGGAGTGTGTAATAAACAAAAAGAATAGGACGGCTTGTAAAGCATGCAGATTACGAAAGTGTTTATTAGTTGGTATGTCGAAAAGTGGTTCGCGTTATGGAAGAAGATCGAATTGGTTCAAGATCCATTGCTTATTGCAAGAACAACAACAGCAGCAACAACAACAGCAACAGCAAGCGAGCGCAGGCAACAACCAACATAACAGCAAACCACCCCAAAGGACTCCTCCGCCACATCACCCAGGAATGGGACTAGGATTATTAAGTCAACAATTCCCTCCACCTTTACTTCATCTACCAAAGATAAAAGAAGAGTTCATGCTTTTAGGGTTGGATGAATACAAGCACACGACATCCCCATCAGTGAGCTCCCCGGAATCTCATAATTCAGATTCATCTGTTGAAGTGAGTGACGCTAGGCGCATGCCGTTGTTCCCCGCAGGACTATTACCTTCTTCCTTCATGACCTCACCAGGACTTCTTTTCCCGCCAGGATACCCGCCCTTTTACCCAGGACTTCTGCAGCCAGTCAATAATAATAATAACAGGTTAATACGTAATCACAATCCCGGCGTGGAAGCTTTTAGTAAACGCATATTCCTAGACGCGGTGTTACAATCACAAAGGACGCCTACACCTGAGGAAGTGAAACCTAGCGCGCCGTTAGAATCGCCGATCCAAGAAGACCCCATAGATTTAAGCATGAAAACCTTAAGTGAGCGCGGATCATCACCTACGCGAAGTGAAAGATCCGGATCTGACATTGAAGAGCGTGGAAGCGATGCCGACGAGGAGAGCGATTGTGATTCAGAAAGGGAATTGAAAAGGATAAAACTGATGATTAGACCTACCCCTCTCGATTTGACTACCAAGGTGTGATAACTGGTTTGATTGACCACCGATGTGTTCCATCGTAGTACCTGGTGATACATGACTCGACTTTTTGAAGAAAAGGATACGTTACATATCATTCACGTCCACTTCGTCTGCCAAATGAGACTACAAAGAGGGCTCACAACAAAAAGTTGTGCATATCATCCTTTCTGGGCGCAAATGGTACAAAAGCGTTTATATAAAAAAATAATAAAATTGTCAGCGATTACACGCGTGGAAATTTGTAGCGTGTAATTTATTTATAAACTGCGCCGCTATCGATGGCTTACGGGTGGCCTTAATAAAAACCATCCGTCGCACCTTTAAAGTCAAAATAAATAAAACTTGATATTGATAATCCCATAAATTTGTAGTATTAGTGCCAGTACATATCGAATTCCGAAAGAGTAACATAAAACAACGAATCACTCAAATGTGCCTTGCAAAATAAAACAAAAATTAAGAATGTTACCATAAAATATATATTTAAGTATAAAAAGATTTAAACGCAGCAGGTACCGTGTTCATAAAAGTTAAGTGTTGCATCAAAGTATCCAGTTTATAAATACTTGTCGCGTTAATCCAGACAATATAAATTTAGTCCTTTTACTGTCTGATGTTTTCTATTTTAATTTTTAAGTTATTTTGTACAAAGTTAAACATTAATAATGAAACTGCTCTATTTATTATAACGAATAATGAATTTATATCGGCCAGTATATTCCTATACGATAGGAGTACGTTTGTAAAAAGATAAAAAAACGCTTGTAAAGTTGTTATTATTGTGTAAATATTAGTTTTGAGCAGTGCAATTGTCTTGGAAGTGGTCCTCGTTTGTTTTAAATATAATTTATTTATCGGCGGTGCCGCTAATTATAGCCTATCAATTTTTAGATATTCGAAACTGAATCTAGATCAAACCTTTTTATTGTTGTGGTTCACTATTAGTTGGGCATTTTATACACACACATGTAAATATACTATTATTAATATTTTATTTTGTTATTATATTTTATTGTTCGAATGAGATTTTCCTATTTGTCCATCAGGGACTGAGGCCAGTTGAACGTTAGTGTGTGTCTGCACTTTCATGTGTACGTGTGATTTTATGACAAATAAATATTTTAAAAAATACATTTGTTTCATTTATTCCTTATCAATAAATCAAAAGTTACCTTTTTGCGAAAATTTTTTCCAAATTTTGTTTCACAATACAGTCGAACTTGGTTATAACGAGCACGGCTGTAAGGAGTTCACGGATATAACAAGCAAATGCGGCGACATATTTTGGTTCTAATGAATTTCAATTCAAAATGTCACGGTTGTTTCATGGATATAACGAGGGTAAAGATGGGGGATATTCCCGAAAAAACTTCTTCATCTTGAATATTCACAATTTTATCTAAAAACTACTGCCAAAATTAAGCTTTTTTCAAAATTTTATCAAATGTTAGCAAATTATTATTAAAAATGTAGATGTTTTGTTAAAAAAATGTACTATCTGCATTTAGAAAATTAAACTTTTTAGTTATTTTTTTTATTTTGAAATTAAAATAAGCAAAGTTACCTGCAGTTCGGTGGAAACAGCCTGTACATTTTGAATTATAATAATAGGGTTATATTTAACAAAAATGAATATCAGGGAATTTACATAACAAATAACTGAAAAATCCACATTACTGATAACTGGAGGAAAAATATTTTCTATTTCGCAATAATTTTAGTCGACAATAACAAACCAAAAATAAGTTGTCTCTGATCCAAAACTGTAATTGCTATAGAAAATCCAAATTCATCAGTTTGAGGACATAAAATAATCCATCAATTCCGTACTCTATAGAAAAACTGTATTGAGTAAGTCACAAAATATAAACTGTATAGGAGACCCGAAACCGATAACCAGCAGATAGAAAATTTGAAATATTTGAGTGAAAAAGCACAAAAATATCAATTTTTGACAAAATTAAGTTTTGCTTTAAAATACGGAATTGTGTTCTTTTTCTTGTTATTTTTGGGTTTACTGAAAAATTTATAAAACTTACATCTCTACAATGTTACTTTACCATTATTTTTCTTCATTAATGTGAGTTTAATATTAACACTCAAGGATGTCCTTAATTTAAGCAATTCTATTTTTTGCTAGAAAAAATTAACAATACGTGTTTTAATGATCTAAACTAATAATTGCAATAAAGCGCTCTTCTTAAGGTGAGCGCAGCTATTAAATATTAATTTATTGTGATGAATTAAGTTCATGTTTCCGCAATGATTTTTAACTGAAATTCTGTAAATCATAAATGTGGAATATTATTGCGGTAAATAATTTCAGTGTATTGTTCGAACTAAATGCGTTAATAATATCTACAAAGCTTGCTCTTATTATTCTACACCTATTGTTAAAGAATAACAATAATTTAATTTTAATTGTGTTAAGTGTAAAAAACAACGTTATTGTTTAAATGGCTTAAACGACGTAATCACTCGGCGGTATGATTATTAAGGATGAATAAATATCTTTCCCACGGATAAAACTAGTTCATCACGACTTGGGGTATTTAAATTATATATGCATGTATGCTAATTTTGTGCAAAAACCAATTTTAAAAATTATTGTTTTAGGAAAATTTGTTTCGTACCGCATTTGGACATATAAGAAAAAAAAAAGAAATCGATTAGCTTTTTATGTGTAATTAAATCGCCGTAATTAGCAATAAAGATTGTGGCAATAAAATAAACAAATAGCTTTTCTCTAATAAAGCCTTTTGATTAAGACACTATTTGCCTCCTCGAAGAAGAGCATCTTCACTCACGTAATTCCAAAAGGAAATTCTCTTTAAGAGAAAGCAAGTTAGCACAATTTAATATTATTATTTCGTTTGTTATGAAAGTTACTTGCCAAATACAGTTTAATTAATTTAATTTTTATTAAAACTATTTAAGTATTTACATACAGGCATATTATTAAAATTCGGGATTATAAATTATAAATATATATTTCCTCCTTTGTCATGTATCTTCATTTTTTGACGCTACCGAGAGAAATTTCTCAGGATATGAATTTAATTAAAGATTTAATTACTAATACGTTTCAGTTACCTTATTAAGATATGTCAAAAAAATCATATTTGTTAAAACAAAACACATAAACTTTATTCATTTCAGTTATATTTCATCTTCCTGGTGGTAAAAAATATAACTATAATATGTAAATTTTATTCGCGAGTCTTTGCTTTGTAAAAAATCATCATTAAATTTATTAGACAAATTTTGCATTTTTATTGTAGACAAAATTTACAGCTAATAAATCATAAACCATGGCGATTAATTTTTAATGCAAAATTTGGTGATAAAAAATCTATCTAAAAGCGCATAAAGTAAAATATAAATTGATTTTTTTATATTAATTGTCTTAATTGTTAGTATTTTAATCGGTTTATAATAAATCTTTAAGTAGAAAAATATAAAAAAACTGTGGTATTCCCACGTAGTAAATGTCTGGTCATAAAATAATTATTGCTTAATAAAATCTAGACTAACATTAATGTGCACATGAAATGAATTTTATTGCACTAATTTAAAATAATCGAATGGGTCCCAACAACTTGGGCGACCTTTCGTTTATTTAAACTTTTATTATTATAGTTATTAAGTGAGATACAAGAAGTTTTTATACCTTTTTAATTGATCATGAAATGTTAGATTTTTTTAAGGATTAAGGATCCTTCAGCAAAGTTAATTATCAAAGCGTTGATTAAGTTGCATTAAGTATATTGGCATTAAAAAGAGGAATATACTATTTTAAATATAAAAAGAAAAACTGTTTACTCAACAATCATCCTGAGGAATTTTTTATTTATAAAGATTAGAGTGATCTTATCCTAGAAAGCACTTTTACCTAAATAACATAAATATTTTTTATAATTACGTATTTTTTCATTTTTTAATAAAAACAAAAATGTTAATATAATTTAAAACTATTAAATTTTTAGAATATTCTAATGTAAATTTTGGAAAATGTTGATTTTTGATTTTGTATATATTTTCCCGTTTTTAGCAATATGAGCTATAAAAGTATTAAAAATTTTTAAATCTTACTAACATTTTTACCAAAATTTACACATGTATTTATAATATACACATATTATATTTTCGCCAGAAAAATTCAATGCAAACATGAAAAATCAGTGATTTTATAAACTATTTCATATTTTAGTCATTAATTTGAGACTTGAGTTAAAAAATGTTTAATAACTTTTTTATTCTTGTCAACATTTTTATAAAATTTTGTATGGTACTAAAAATTGTTAACAATAAAATTTCTGTTCGAATAACCCAATAGAATTCTTAAATATTCGTTGATTTTGTAGATTTTTCCCTGTTTTTTAGCGATCGGGTGTACAAAATTATACACGGCCCGTCACCGGAACACTTTGCTATTTGATCCCGTGTTTTTAAAATAATTAATAAAATGCAGGAATTACAGCTATTTACCAAATTAGAAGCTGTCCAAAAACCATAAAAAACTTAACAATATACAGAAACAAATAAAAGAAGAAAAATGCAAAAAAAAAAACCAAAATAAGTGGATAGAAAAAGTTAACCTTTATAAGGTCAAGGACATTTGGATATAACCCAAAATGATGAAGGGAAAAAACAAAATATGTATAAGCTTCAAATTATTATCAGACCAAGCCTCTGTAACTACTACCAGTGAAATAGCAGAAGAATTCGCAAAATCTCTAGAAAAACATGTTACTTCGCCTACAATCACAAATACACCAAGTCGAACTTCTACAAACATTTTCCGATAAGATCTCCACAACAACCCAAAAAATTTAGGCACTTATTGAAAGATTTCCAAATAAAAAATCGCCTGGTTTGGATGAGATATTTGACTCCACCATTAAAAAAATACCAAAAAAATAAGAAATAAGTAAATTATATAATGGCAGCTTTCAATTTGAATACTTCCTAAAATCCTGGAAAAAAGGTAATAATTATTCAGATAATAGACATAGGAAAATCCAGGACACAAACCGTAAGCTACAGGCCAATCAGATTTTTAAACAGCTAAGGGAAGCCAAGAGAAACTTTATTAAAAAGCCGTCTAGAGGATCCCATTTTCGAATACGACATTAGAATAGAAAGTCAATTCTGATTCCAAAAAGGGAACGCTACAACTCATAAGATTGCAAGCATTACCAAAACCATCATCAGGGGTTTCAACATTCAACAGATGACACTTCACCGGGCTAGTCAGCTTTGACTTGGAAAAGGTTTTCAATAAAGTCAACCACGAAGCCACTACTAGCCAAACTGGATTGTTACAACATGCCGATCACGATAATCAAAATTCTATGTAGCTACCTGCGAAACAGAAAATTCGTCATTTCCGTAAACGGCGAACTGTCAATCGAACACTCTATCATTGCCCGTGTCCCCCAGGTATCATTCCTCGGCCCATAACTTTTTTACAACTACTTTAACAACGTACCTAAAAACACAGACTATATTAGAGTAAGAACTGCTACCTACGCCAACGACACCGCAATTTACTGGATCTTCAAATCAAAGTCCCTAGAATATTAACATAACAATTCAACAAACTAGAAAAAGTTAACCAATATTTTAAGAACTGGGGGAATGAGCCTTTACTACAAGAAAATAGAAGCTGCGCTCTTCAGCAAAAAATACTTAAAACCAAAGAACAAACAAAATTAAAAATAATTGGAAAGCACAAAATTGGATGGAAAAAGGAGCTAAAATATTTAGGACTACCTCTCGAGAAAAAACGAAACTTCAAAAAGCACCCTATCGAAATTAAAATAAAAACAACTATAAAGTTAAAAATCATCAGCTTTATTAAAAAAGGGCAAAACAACTGGACATCAAAATAATAAACGTTTATTATAAACAAATATTCCGACCAAGCATAACTTATGGTAGCACAATATGGACAGGAGCACATACAGGCTACATAAAAAAAATTACATGCAACAAAACAAGACCTTAAAGTTCCTATCGGCACCTCGAACGATCAACTCCATAACCTACTGGGGATCGAATTAATCGAAACCAATATAAACAAGCTGAACGAAAACTTTACTAAAAAATACAAGCTAAATCATTCAATCGGAAATTTTCCGTCGGGAACGATGAAATCGCAGAGAGGAATATTTTGCTTAGCAACGTGTCAATTATGCTGCCACTTTGCTGCACGTTGCCAAGGAAAGTATTCCACTAGACGATTTCTTCGTCCACGAAGGAAACTTTCAGTCGCTAGCAAAACACTCCTTTACCCAAAAAAATATGGAACTTCTAAATATAAAACCAACGCAACAGAGCAAGAGTGAAAAGTCAAATGACATATACATACCGGATGAAAACGAAACACGGGTCACCTTTATAACTTCTTTATTTATGAAAATAAAAATTTTAAATATTGTATGATTTAAGAAAACACATTTCAGGTACTAAATTTTTTTTCAATATGACTTCTGGTTTTACCGGAAGTGACATCAACTTTTTTTTAAATATAACACCCATTTTTTTTGTTCAAAATATGAAATTACATATTTTGTAAATAATTTTTTTTTGAAATTATGAAAAAAATTTAAATTTGATTTTCTTCATCCGAAGTTGATAAAAACTACCCAAACTCATTCCAAATAATACAAATACCCAAGGAAAATTGTATTTAGTAAAATTATTGAAGAAGTTTTTGAGATAATAATTTATGAACTTTTTTGAGTAACGTTTTTGCATATAGCTCTTTTTTTAATGAAAAGATGCCGGGTCACGTGGTTTTTCAAGAAGAAAATTTTTATACGATTATTTTGGTATCCCATATGTAGATTATGAACAAAAAAAATATGGGTTTCATTTAAAAAATAAAGTTGATGTCACTTCCGGTAAAACATAAAATAAAATATATTTTATGATTTTCATTTGGCCTTTTTTGAGATATTAGTTTTTATAATTTTCGAAGTGAGTTTTTTAAAATATCTTAATTTTTTTAAATGGTAGGTATGATATTGGGGACCCCCTAATCAGATATAGGATTTTCAGCATTTTTCCGCTTACTGTGATACCTCAAGTTTACTAAATGTCTCTTTGTCACAATACAGGGTGTCCCAACATTCAGTTTATTTGCCATATCTCCGTTAGTTGAAGAGATAAAAATCAAATCACAAAAAGATTTTAATGGCGTCTAATTTGCATTCCTTAAAAATCCATCATCAACTTTTATTTTTCAAATGGCACCAACTACTTTAGTAAACAGAAATTTGATCTCAACTTTATTTTGAATACGACAATAGGTAATTTTTACTATATTATTCACTTAAAATTGGTATAAAATTAAGTTTATTATTTACTTTATAATAAAACAAGTATAAATAAATGGATATTTTGAAGCTAATGTACAATGTGCATGTGAAGATTTATTATAATTTATTTTAGTGTACTTAGTATGATTGGCCAGCAAACAGAAATTATAACCTAACTGACATTGAATCAAATCACCGACGCTGAATTTTCCTACCCTTGCTGGAGGGTTGTTGTAAGGACTACTAGTAATACAACTCTCCAGTGCGGGTAGAAAAATTCAGCGTCCCTGATTTGATTCACTGTCAGTTAGGTTGGAATTCCTGTTTGCTGGCCAATCATACAAAGTACACTAAAATGAATTATAATAAATCTTCACATGCACATTGTACATTAGCTTCAAAACGTCAAAAACGATTTTGTTTATTCTATATCCATTTATTTATACATATGAACAAATCCACCTTTGAAGAAATATCTTTATTGACAATTGGCAATCTGGACCAGTGCCCAGGGCCCGATGTTGAAAGGCGGCCCTCTTGGGAAATCCCAAAATAACGGTTTAAAGATTTGCCAATTGCTTATTGCTACAAAAAACATTATTTTTAACCGTCCGTGAATGATTAAACTTCAGGGTACAAAAAGAAAATAAAGTTCAAAAAACCAACGTTTTTTTCTGTTCAGGTTTTCGATTTAAAAAAATCATTTAAGAGGTGTTCAGTATAAAATTGAGATCCCATTTCTGTTATCAAAAGTAGGTGGTGCTATTTTGAATATTTTAGGGATGGAATTGGAATGCAATGTTGATGCAGATATTGATATTGAATTCTGGGACACCCTGTATACAATAGAAGCTACATTCATAAGTAGTAGCAAAATTATTAATTTTTTAAGGTGCCAACTTTATAATTTGTTGATTATATTCCTTTTAATGTAATGTGTCCAAAAATATCCATATACTTTGAAACAATCTTCTTCACCCCAAAATATCTTTTATCTGGTTTCATCATTTTAAAAAAATTTAAATGATGTAGCTTTGTAATGATATTTTTTTCGATATTTTCAAAATTTTACTAACCCGAAAATCGTTTCTGTTTGTTACAAACTATTTAAACCGGTAACTTGTATTGTTTGAAAATTCATATTCCCCTTGATTTTCAAAATTTATAATAGAAATTGTACATCCTTGTTTTCCAAGATTATTAGTACTAAAAATACATTTTATATTTCAAACAAGCTATTTGCAAAACTCTTCCTAAAAATGTTGAAGCTTTTGTATTGGCAAAAAAAAATTGGGATAAAACGCTTATGGTGCAATTCTGAGCAAATCTGTAAGCTTTTACAGGAAATATCTGTAAGGTAACCAAGGAAACCATCCATTACAACCCATATAACAAACCTTACAGATTCTTCCTGTAAGGACTTGCAGACTTACCCAGAATTGCACCATTAATTCGACCGACAACGATTAACTGGAGATAAGTTGATATGACCCTATTTATCTATATCCAAAAATTCCTCCCTCATTAGTTATAAGCCTCCAAAGTTAATTTTGTAAAATGAAAATTTTTTTATTACAGCCAAAGGAGTAAAGATTTTGTAGTGAAATTCTTTATACGCGATTTTGAATATTGGACGCTCAATTGGTAAAAATTTGGCCAATACTCGACTTTTGTAAATGGTGTTGGGTGGAAGAAGAAGACACAAAACTGTCAAAAACTTTTTAGGTGTTTACAAATTTTATTTAAAAAGATTTAAAAGATTTTCTGTCCGTTATCAATTTTCGTAAGCTCAGTAGTTTTTGAATAAAATTTAAAAAAATATGGTAGGAAAGTTAGGTCACTCAACATACATTTTCAATAAAATACTTTTTAAATTACAAAAAAACCATTGAATTTACTCAATATTAATGGTTTATTAGTATAAACCTTAAATGTGAATTTAATTATTAAAATTAAGACTTTTCTTCAAAGTTATCAGTTTATGTTGAAACTATGCTTGTTACCATGGAAACGACTAAATTCTTACCGTTTTCCAAATTATTTTTTTAAAGTTATTCAAAAGCGGCACAATCTATGCCAAATTCATTAGGGGTAAAAAATGTTACACTTGAATTTCTCCACAAAACAAATGCGTTTTAAATAAAAGTTTTTGACTGTTTTATGCCTTCTTCTTCCATCCAACAATATTTACAAAAGTCGAGGATTAGCCAAATTTTACCAATTGAGCATCCAATATTCAAATGCACGTATACAAAATTTCATTAAAAAATCTTTACTGCTTTGGCTGCAATAAAAAAATTTTCATTTTAAAAATTCAACTTTGGAGACTTATAACTGCTCACGGGTGCATTTTTGGATATAGATACATAGGGTCATTTCAACTTATTTTTAGGTGTACTATCTCGAGTTAATCGTTGTCGGTCGAATTTTGGAACACCCTGTATATTATTATGTCCATCATTTATTATCATTTATTTTTGGGTCGACTGTGGAAAAATAAAAAGAACATAGATTTTTTTTATTTTCTCGTAAGTCATATTGGGAATTTTAAAATTCCACTCGCCCTCTGGTGGCAAAAGTATGAATTTTTATATTCGGTACATACTGTTTTGATTTATTTACCTTTAGTCGAATATGTGTACAATAATGCATTAAGAAGATAGTCGGCAAAATGTTGAAAAAGCGTACTTTTCGGTAGTAAACATTAACTTTTGGGCATTTGTAATCAAAAATTTAACAAAAGCGCTATTGATTGCCGTTCAAATTAAATTTAATTTTCATATAGGATATTTGTTTTTCATGTATAGTCAATTATAGGGGCGTACTTTTATCATTTTTTAAAAACTACGCTCCTATAATATAATTATATTTGAAAAACAAAAATTCTATATGAAAACTAATTTCAATTTGAAAGGCAAACGAAAGCGTTTTTGTTAAATTTTTTATTATAAATGCCCAAAAATCAATTTTTACTAGCAAAAAGTACGCTTTTCAAACATTTTGTCCACTTCTTCTTAAACACAATTTTTCCTCAATTTATAGGGCACCCTATACATACCTAAAACTACCTATAAGTTAACTACTTTTTTGTAAGATAAATAACGTGGTTAAAATTTAAATTTTTATATTTGTGTTAAAATCGGTTTAAAAGGTTTTCCGATATAAATCACAGTCACCGTCGCATTTTGTGGGCAAATTGTTTAGAAGTTTATATTGAAAATCAAGAAACGTCGTTTTTTAGAATGTATAAATAAAAGGAGCTACTAGTAAAAGTAAAAAAATGTATTTCCATTTCCATTTAAACAAAAATAATATAAAAATGTTATTAATTTTAGTGAATGTATTGAAATTTTTGATTTGACTTCAATTATTTGCCAGTTAAGGGTGGAGGTGTAGGATCCTAAAAATTCAAATATAAAATTATAGTAGGTAAACTAACCGACATTAATTTAAAAATGTTTGAATTTTTTTAGATCTTTCTAAATAAAGACATTGTAAAAGAATAAATTTAAAATATGAAAGTATCTAAATGTGGAGATGAAAAATTGGTCCAAAAAGTATCACAACAGACAAACGTTTATAAATTATGAATTTATTCAAATAAGAAATTATATCAAATTGTATAAATATTTTAAAGCTGAATTTTTTTGTAGGAAATAAATTAGATGAGCGTAGTTGGAGTGCGTGTGATTTTACGATAATAATTCTCGGTTGTAAAGCGTGGATGTTGTCCAACTTTCTTATTCAAAAAATTTAAAGAACATATTTTATTGAGATAACCCACAGGAAATTATTTTTCAAAACGTATCTTAAAAAAATCTTACTTTTATAAACATACTAATTCAATTTTAGATATTTATAACATAGGAATTTTAATTTACGTAAAATAAACAGTTTTTAATTAATTATTGATGGTAATTATTTTTTATTGCTAATCGTAACAACGATTAATTAGTATTATTCGTTGTTAATAACTAGTTTTAGTTTATGTTATTAATATATTTACATATATGCTTAAGTACTCTGGTGAAAATACGTAAAGTTCAAAAGGTCTTCAAATGCAAACTGGCGATTGTAATTTAAATAATATGGGCGCTAAATCAATATTACCTGAATAAAAGCATCGAACAATTACTGACGTTTGTCGTCAAATTCGATTATTTATGTTATTGCCTCATTGCTTAACATAACCATGCGTTATTAATCACGCACGTTTGCAGCAGGTTTTTTCTTCCTCTTCTCTAATAGCCACCCACAAGCTAAGATGAATTATGTAGCATTATAAATTGAAAAAAGTCCTGTGCTCATTATTAACATAAGGATTTTAAATTTTTCATTATTTTACACAAAATTATTTCAAATTATTTCGCTTAACCGAGTCAAACTAAAAGGTTAATTATTGTATTTTTATATTTTTAATGATGATTTATTAATATTTATGAAAGACTGCGAAAAAGAGAAGGTTGTTTAAACGTTTAGAGTTAAAAGCTCAGTTTAAGGTTATTACATATAAGAGACGTACTAAATGTAGCTGGTGTCGCATCAGATAAAACAAAGGTAGAATAATATCCGTCTTTCTCCTCAGACTTTATTTGTTTATTTCACGAAGATGACATTAATATGTTGAAAAAATTCTAGTTTAATTTAAATCAGAATAAAGTAACCTTTTCTGTTCGTTATAAATTATTGTTATTGCGCGGACGAGCTTCAGTATCTACATCTATACAGCTATTAAAAGTTTAAAATATTTTTAATATATTGGGCATCTTCTTGTCTGGATGCGCTGGGGACATTATTCCGGTTAGGAATGTGGATTTTATCTACTAACACTTTCATAATTTAATTAAACCTTACTTGTTTATGTTTAGATACATTTAATAAAAAAAGGATATTATTTTCACTGCCTGCATTAGTGGATAATACTTTTTAATATTCCCAGCCCGATATAATTATCTACCTAGCCAGAAATTTTAATTACTTAATGAAAATTGGTAAATTGTACTCGCACTCACCTCCATTAATTTTCTTTATTAGCACACGTTTTTCAAACCACACATTAATATATTCATCATACGCCCACCTGAAAATAATACCTCCAACGACTTACAACTTTTATCTCACTTCGATCGTATGAGGAACCAATACTTTTACACCCAATTTTTTGCTCAATAAAAAATATTTTAGGTACAAATTCCTTGTATCAAAATATGACCGGAAAAACTTCGTAGTTTTATTTCAATTTTCAATAAAGAAGAGATCTAAAAATGTTTACAAAAACATACTATAAAAGAAAAGACAGTAGTACCGTTATTGTAAAAATATGATCTGGAATTTTATTTTAAAATAAATAGACTGAAAAAATGGTATAGAGGAAAAGGTGCTAATATAGACATTAGTCATTCGGTTTTTTGGCCGGAACCTTATTTTTAATCGTACTATGGAGGTTACAGTATTCGAAAAAATATTCCTACTGTTGTGCCAATATCTGATTAGCATATTAAACCAAGCATTCTATATATGAGTGAATTAACTTATAATGCAGGTGTACTTTACAAAAAAATGAGGGTCAATATTACCACCTTTTCATCTAAACCACACACCCCATAATTTCATCCCTTGAGAACTTTTTACCTTTTTAGGAAATTAGGATGTGTTTCTATTTTTATTATGAAATTGCTCCTCTGGGAAGCATTTTATAACATATATTTATAGGAACTTTTTTAGATTGTGGTTCAGGAACATGGTCACCTCGAGGGAATCAAGGTGGTACCACTTTTCAATTCCAAAAAATAATTCAAAATTAAAACTAATTTATTAATGATTAATGTATTGATAAAAAACATGTTGCAAATATTTTATGAAAACTTAAGGGAGATTAAGGTTAAGTTGATACAAAAAAGAATATTTTTGATAATTGTTTTTGACGACACAGTTAATACAGGGTGGTCACTCTTACGGTGCATACCATTGGGATCTTGTGAACCTAAAGAGTTACAAAGTTGCTTAAATTAGAAAAAAGTTGCCCCTTTTCAAACTCCTGTAGAATCTATTTAGAAATCCGAGATATCTTGCTCTAGTCCTGAAATATCATGAAGAATCTTTAATTTCACATTTTCGTTTTCCTTCCATATTTTTGTATCGCTTAACTTTTTCGATTGCAATTGAGTGAACAAAAGATTTTTGCTTACTCAAACGATTTTTGCTCACTTGTTATTAAAAGACATGCTTTACCCACTAAATTTAGTTGAAAAAATGTAACTTTTACTCACGAAAATGGAAACAAATATTTTTTTTAAATCAACTTCAGAAGCTTCCAACTTCGTAGGGATGCATTTTTGGATACAGAAAAATTGAACCAAATGAACTTATTTTCATGTCTACTATCATCAGTTAAGCGTTGTCGGTATAGTCATAACTATATGGACCCTGTATACAGGGTGTCCACTTTTAGTCCAGCAAAAAGAATGTTTAGATAGTAAATGTCATTCTGAACAATAAATTTCGACTCCTTAAAAAGTTAAACAATTTGAAAATTGATAAATTTTCATGATTTTTGGGGAACACTCTGTATAATATTCGTTCTTATTATATTTTTTTATTTAAATCAATTTTTATTTGGATTTTTTCTTTGCCAAATTGAATTTTTTTTAACATACCTAATTGGGTGTAATAAGTGAACGACGAGCTTAAATTTCCCTTGGTAAAATTTAGCATCTTGAAGCGTTAAAAATATACAAAATCCAAAGCATACTTGATTTAAATAAAAATATTAAAATCAAATGAAATTTATACAGGGCGTCCCACAAAAATCATTAAATTTTTAAAATTTTAAAATTGCTGTAACTTTTTAAGAAGTCGAAAAAACATAATAGTTCATGGGAAAATTTTTGTTCAGAATGACGTTACTATCTAAAAAAAAATTTTGGAAAAAAAGTGGGACACCCAGTATATTAACTGCGTTGTCAAAAAAAAAATTATCGAAAATATGCTTTTTTGTATCGAATTAACCTTACTCCCCCTTTAAACAAATTTAAATTCTTAAAAATAAAAACTCAAATAAAATATATACATTGTAAAATTCTTGAAAAACACATTAATTATTTTTCTTACTATTTCTAAATAAATTACGCAACCTTTTTGACTTCTTAGCAGACTTTGAAATAGATTCATTTACAAATTTTTCGAAATTCTTTTCGAATGTACACTCATCAGGCACAGCCCGGACAATCAGTCTTCGTATATGTATAGTGAATATTGAATAAAACACTTTTGGTCTAGTAACGGATATTTATTTGCACCACTTTTTTTCCACCACTTTCCGTTGCTAGACCAAAAGTGTTTTATTCAATATTTAATTACGGATCAAGTATAAGATGTATAGTGAATCTTGTCCACATTTTCTCAAAGTGAGGCCAATATTTATCTCACAAAGACATGTATTTCATTATTATTATACCCACTTCTTCAAGGGGTTTCGTACCAGCACGTTATAGCTTGACTAATATTTCTTTTTGATTTTTTGTTGCAATCCTACTTCCTAATAATTTGTTCCTTTTTCAAAATTGTCATTTTACGGGGGTGGTATTGCAAAAGTGAAAAAGAGGGATTTTTAGAAAAACGATCATTCATGCATCATTGAAGTCCAAATATGGAATAATAATATATTATTCAACGAGCGAGAAATTATAACCATTATTCACGAAGACCCAAATTGCGTAATAGGCTTATAAGATATGAGTGAACAGTGGCTATTTTCTCGGGAATAGACTACTATACTTATTTAATTTACGGCTCTTTTATGCAAATATGTTTAGTCAATTTTTGTATTTTTGACATTTGTTCTATGTAAATTTTATTCGGTGGTTAAAATTACCCATAATCCATTGCTCATTACTCAACAGGTTGTGAATAATGAAATACAGCTTTGTTATTGGTCCGCACAAGGTCCGAGCATTTTGCATAATTTATTAATGAATATCAATACATATCAAAAAAATTCAAACGCAATGAATCGTTTAGTCAATAGTCGTGGAAAAAAATTATCGTCTATTATACTGCCGTCCTAACTTAAAAGGGAGTAAACGCATATTTGTTAGTTTCGAGAAAACGCACATTTTATGATATAAAGTACAATCACGCGCAAAGATATCGACGACACAAGAGAAATATTCTGACCCCTTTGAAAACGTTTGCAGACACGAGATTTTGAAAGAAATGAATACGACTTAAGAGAATATGGGTTTTTCATATGAAAGTGAAACCTCTGCTTAAGACATGCATGCGGCAGTTTTTTAATATATAATATCCAAAATGGCCAAAAAAAAATCATTAAAAATACGTAAAATTTTAAACTTATTTTTTGGACTTAATAATTTAATTTTTCAAAAAGTCGTCGTATAGAAGTCTAGCCATGAATGTTATTTATACCATGCAATTATAAAACTTAATGTTATTTACAAAATATGGTTGTAGTTTGAAATAATTGCAAGGCATATTTCGTAAATTTTGAACACGCATTTTAACTGTAAAAGCAGCAAATACCTTCGTAGTCTAGGTGATTCAAATTTTAAAATATAACAGAAATGAAGATTTTTATTGGTACTTTCAGCCTAATTATGTGGGATGTACTTTGGGTCAAAATTTTTTCCCCAAATTCAAGAAGCTCAAAATATACGTTTACTATAGGAGCGCGGTTCTACTTAGATTACCAATCCTCTTAAGATGTGGCCAGGGTCTTTTCAAATTTCGTGTGATCTCGTGTTTGGGTCAGAATGTTTCTTTTGTGTCCTCGATATCTATGCGCGTAGTTGTACATACATACCAAATGTAAAGTGCTAAATGCAGAAATTATTTCATGCTTCGGGAGTGTTCTCTCGGTCTTTCTGGCGTTGTTTGATAAGCTCTAATAAACCTAAAAAACAGATAAGCTCAAAACCGAAAAAATGTAGTTACTGCCTTTTAAGTTAGGACGAGAGTATAATCTTCGGTGTTTTCTGCTACTTGATTGTTTATTGGTATTATTGAACATAAGTTTTACTAGCGGGACAATTTCAGGTCAAAAATTTAAATGTGCAAAATAATGCGTGACCGGTAACACCAAATAATGCAATTCTTTTTCTCATCAATGTACGACAAAGGGTTCTCGAAATAAAGAGGTGGCACAGGTAATATGGGATACCCTGTATATGTTCTTCCAACTGACTATTTTTTTAAATTAAAACTTCTTTTAAATGTTTTAACGGAATCTCATATTACGAAGTTAAACTGTATTTGTTTTTTAAAAACTGTTGCCATTTTTAAACTTAAAAAAAGCATTTTTTTTTCTACGAGATCACTGTACATTTTGACTTGGTTTAAAATTTAACGAACAAGAAAAATTATACGAATTAACTATATCAATAAAGCATGTTTTCCCTACAAATCCTTATGGAGAACATGCTGGCCAACTCATTTTCCTGACCCTATACTCGTTTTTAAAACCTCATTTATACAGCGAGCCAAGTGCAGCCAAGCATATTTTGCATAAAAGCGAAATCTACCCCAATATACAAGTACGAAAGTTACCACATGGACTTGCAAGATATCCTCAATATACCTTTTAATATTTAAAGCATCGCCACCAACTCTTAGGTATTTGTATCTCGTTTTACACTATACCAATACTAATCCTATTCCCCGAAAAGCTAAATTAAAACTTTTTTTAAAACATTAAAAATAAGTGCTAATATTTCGGGAAAATAAATTAAATTTTAAATTTTGTTCCCATTTATATCTTTCCAATTTTTCTATACCATCAAATAAATTTGCTAAAAAATGGCACCTACCCGTAAACAAAACTTGCCATAATAGGCGACGAGCGAATTTTACTGCAGCACCCCTTGTGGCAGTAGTTTCCAAAAAATACAGGGACGTCAAATATTTGAATTTAAAGTTTTGTGTATTTATTCAAAATTCTTGTTATGAATACTACAAATAACAATAAGAGAGCATCCCATACTTATTGTTCTGTTGTTGGATGCCAAAAAAACCATTTCAACACAAATAGAGATATAAAATTTTATAAATTTCCTTGAGAATCTTACGATGTAAAAAGGCGCAAAGCGCAGATTAAAAGCGATAAAAGAAAGTCTTAAGCATAAGATTTATTATTATATTAGTGGTATATTTTTATTATATTATTTATTCTAGGCCTGATGTGGAGTTTGGGAACCAAAGAACCACGATGTAATTTGTAGTGTGTTTATTTTGTTGAAAGTTCATTTAAAACTTTATTTTTGAATTGATTGTTGGTAATAATAACTGCTTTAAATAAAACTTATTTCTACTGCTTCTGTTTCACTATAAGTTTCATTAGTTGAAATCCCAAAAGAATGAAACACACAGCAAAAAAAATCAAAAATTAAAGACAGAGTGAAAATATCAATGTAAAAATTACAAAGGTCATGTTCGAGCTTGTCCGGTTTTAGAAGACTGATTTTAACCATTTGTTGAAACACGATGGTATTTCTGCTTCCTTGGATAAACTAAAGTTACTTATTATTTTTTAAAGGAAACATTTTTTTTTGTGTTTTTACTTCCAAATATTTTATTTTGCATCGGCTTATATTCCAACCACAAGCAACTTCAGTTTTAACTTGTTATGCTGTCTTTTTCTTTTAAACACAATAATGGTCAGCATTTTTATTTTCACTACTTTTATGGTCAAAACATTATGAGGAAAATTCAAAATAAATCATTTTCTCCATTATAGCTCCAGCAACAAAACGAAATAACTTTAAATACAAGAAACACAAAAATTTAACCGCACTTCACAACAAAGATTTATTTTGATTCCCTGTATGTTTTGCATTTTGCACCAAAACGCCGTCAGGGGGCGCTGTTCGCAATATACGCTCGTCGCCTATAGTCATAATTTCAATTCTGATGTTCTCTATCAAACATTAGTCGCATTGCTCCTTGGGGTTTCTGGAGATATGGACCCTTTCTTGGTTATATACAACTTCAAATCAATTTTTTGAGGCTTCTTCTGACTTTACGCTCTACACTCACTTATTCTCTTTTTACATACATCTTCCGATATATTTCTGGTTTGAACTGTAGTTGAGCACATGTTCCAAAGTGCTTGTAACGCTATAAATCGATCATCTATGGCTAGATGCAGTGTTTTCTGCCTTGACCTTGTCTTCTTAAATACTTATCTGTTTGTCTCCAACCTCCAACGTCTAACAAACGGGATAGATCGTGAATCATGGATTTCCACTTATCAAACATTTTGGTAATCTACTACGTACGTACCTACCTACCTACAGGTCAACCTTTAAACTGATTGTGAGTTTAGCTCACAAAAAGATAAAAAACGATCACTTATCAAAAAGTATGAACTAATTTACTTTGTAATAAAATTTGTCCGAAATACCGGCTTATCATTCTTTCCCCTCTTCATAAAAATACGGACGCTATACTCTTCTGCAGTATGAACTTCTTTCTGGAGAAAATATTCTATTCAAATTCAACCTATTACTAAAGGAACATGTTCCCATGTCCGACTCTTTGCTGGATTATTTAAATAATGATTCTTATTGATAAAACCCAGCTATCAGCTGCATCTACTCCGTATACAAATATACAATTTACTAGTTGAGGAATATTCCTCAAATATTGATGCATAATGGATTATAATTATATTAATTATCGACTTCCTGTTTCGTGTACATAATTTTCTGTTGGATTAAAGACGCTGTGTAACCCAAGTACCAACCTATTAATGATTATTCATAGTCTAAAGTTGTGTTTAAAATGTTTATTAAAATCAGCAATTAACTTTAAGCCTCACTCAGTTCGAGTAGACGATGGAACTATATTACTTTACAAAACATTTACAAAAACCGAACAACTATCAGAAAACGCGGTTTCTACAAACGTGAGACCAAGTTGGCGGTAAAATAGGAAAGGAAAGAATTTATCCATCACAGGTTGAGAAATATTCTTCAGTTAGTAAATTGTATATTTGTGTAGGGAGTAGAGAGTAGATGCAGGGAATTGGTTTTATCAATAAGATCCAAACTTGTGCACCGGCTTATATCTGGTCAACTAATTAATTTTCAATTGAACACTTTAATATTTTTCGTAAGGTGAAAATCTCCATAACTTTGGCTTAGCTTGTAAGGGGTAAAGTTAAAGTCTGCACAATGCCAAAAATCAATTTTCGATTTTTGGCTTTAGGAAGAGTTTACCTTTACCCCTTACATCAGTTAAATATTGTCTGATGGTGAGGTCGCTCCGAAACATGGAGTGATACAAATAAAAATTGGATATAAGGTATTCATCTTCCTTGATATTGACATTTTAAAAATTTAAAAAAAACAATTTAATTTCGTTTGAAACAAAAAAATTATACTCATTTTTTTAAATTTTTCGGTGTTTGTATAAACAACCATAGATCAACCTAATGTATTTCAGGTTTCTTATTTATTTTTGGTTTCTCTTTTATAAATCCTGGAGGATTACTAAAATTAACATATGTTCGTCGACAATTTTCGCAATGATGTTAATACTGATTTACAATAAACTATCATTTTTATAATCAAAATTAGAGTCAGAGCAAAGAATGATTGACGGCGCTAATAGCTGAACAATCCGAACACGCGTTTGTTACCTACTGAGAACGTACGCGGGCTATTAACATACAAATGTCCGCATTAATATTACAAATTTAAAATCTGAATAGAAAAGAGGCAAAGACATAGCTTAAAGGTCGC
Source organism: Stenus bimaculatus (assembly GCA_963971135.1). Taxonomy (NCBI): domain Eukaryota; kingdom Metazoa; phylum Arthropoda; class Insecta; order Coleoptera; family Staphylinidae; genus Stenus; species Stenus bimaculatus. Next base: position 13,560,713 of record OZ020185.1, on the reverse strand, counting down.
CTTAATAATAATTTACGATTCTCGAACAAATCATCTGCTAAGATTATGAAATATGGCACAAAATTCATGTGGAAAATTATAATCGTCGGATTTATAATTATTTATTTTTATTGATTTCATTTTAATATGCAAAATACATAATGGTAATAAGAGAAGCCTCAAATTTTTTAAAAGTGCAAATTATTGTCTTAACGTTTTAAATAAACCATTAAAATAACGGAATTTATAACTTATTAGTTTGTCGGTGCATAAATTTTTTTAATTGCTAAAATTTAAATTATTTATTTTTTTATAACTTACCGTGATAAGTCAGTCTCATATTCCTTTAGACTCTAGAGAACCGAGAACCTCAATGTTTCACTAGATGACTAGATACAAGGCATATTTGTTTATATGTACATAGAAATTGTTGTAGTAGAAGTACATAAAATACATGAAATCGAATTTTGCAGCAGAGATTTTTGATGTAAATGTTTTATACCATGCCAATTTATGAGTTTATGTATGGTCCCATCTAGTGCCGGTTTTCCACCAAAGCATCAATTGGATATCAGAAAAATCAGTTTAATTTCAGAAAGTATCAATTGTATTTCAGAATCATCAATTATATTTCAAAAAGATTAATTTCAGTAAAGACAATACTTAAAAGACAACTTCGGGATTTTTCCTGTTATAGCTCCTGGTATCATGGAGAAAATGTTGGTTTACTTAGAACCAATTATTATTAATGAAGCAGAAAATATAATTGTTGGTAGGGAATGTGCTCGTGCAGAACATCATCCTACAATTGGTTAGGCACCTACTTTAGGTTTAGGTTTCTGCAGCAAATTTTTTTTTGAATGAAAGACAATAATTCTTTCTGAAATTAAATTGACAAATTCTGATTTTCAAATGAGGCTTTCTAAAATACAGTATTTTCTGAAATAAATTTGTTCTTTTTTCTGAAATACAATTGCTGTTCCCTGAAATACAATTCACGTTTTTGAATTACAATTGAAGCTTTCTGAAATTGAATTGATCGTTTCTGAAATATAAGTATAAAAGGTGTAGTCGCGCTTTGATTCTCTCTCTAAATTAAAAAAAAAATTAAAATAAAAAATCTTAAGCTTATCCAAAACTCTAGTACCACTGGAAGAATAGGATATTGCTCCATTTATGTTTTTATTTTCAGTCATTTTCATTTTAGCTGAAGTCAAAAAACTATATGATTATGTTTCTGGAGGAAGATTTTTATTCTTTGCTTTTGGATTGAGATCTGGGGTCCAAAGGAAGGTTTCCAGGTTTATTTTAATCACGCCTAAAGGCCTAAAGCACACCCAAACCATTTTTATTCATTTTCGGTTTTGTTTCCACTTTGTTCGCTTAGTGGAAAACCAGCATAAAATATATGTCAAGTAAGATTCATAAAAATAATAAAATTCTTAATTTTTTGTAGTAATTGTTTGTGGAAAAGATTCAATGAATAACGGAACGATAGTCGATTTTGTTAAAAAGTATAAACACTAACTACTCAAGTCGATTAGTTGGCTTAAAACAAATGATATAATATTTCCTGCTTCTACAGTTTCTACTTGATTCTAGTTTTTAGTATTTAGTATTTACTTGTCTTAATATGTACAATGATTGGATAAATAATGAGTAAACTAATAAAAATGTTGTTCAATTAAAAGTTTATTTAAGCTGCGATTAATTTTTCTAAACAGAATTGAAACAATAGTTAAGTACCTAAACGTTAAAATTTTAGTGACATAATTGCTTTTAATAGACGCAGGTCGTAAATCAAAGAGTCTTATTGCAAATTTTATATTCATCCGTTAAATAATACATTGTTAATAATTATATGGTAAATACATTGTAGTTCGTTGTTCGTCAGTTACGGAACTGTTTAGAGCATTAAATTAAAAAAGTATGTTTTACATCACATTGTCTACGAATGGAAACGTATTATATGTTTAATAAATATAATTTTCCCATTAGACTTAACAATAAATTCTTACCTTTCGCATTTGAATGTGGATTCAGCGTAAAATCAGGAAATAATAATTCCCGAACGATTATTTACTGCTGATGAGTTCTCAACTCGTTTTTAAGTACACATTTACTTTTAATTTTTATTATTGTAAAAAATCATAGAGAAACGATAAAATGCCCAATAGATATTATTACAATACCTTCTAATTTGCCCATTTTTATTACCCATTTTCTCAAAACAATTCAAAGATCATCAACACGGTAGTAAATTTTAGATAATAAGAGAAATTGAAGGTACCCATTAAATCGCTTTTCATTAGGTATTTGAAAATATTTAAAGCTAAAAGCCAATTTATACTTTCATTAGGTTTTGAATATTTGATATACAGGATGTAACAAAAGTAACGCATTCTGGCTGTTACTTTTCATTTTGAAGACTTACATAAATAAGTGTTTCAGTTAATTTCAATGCATATTTTGAAGTTCTTTAATTTTTCATGTCTTCTGTGGAAACCCAAAAATTTTTAAATAGCATTGTCAAATAAATGTCTTTTAAAAGAGAACATTTTTTGTAATTGGTAATAATTATAATATCTTTATTACCCAACAGGCATTCCATTGACGGGGCCAGGACAGCATAAATAACATATTGTTGCCCAACTAAGAGTTTCCATCCAGTTTATTTTGAAAACAAATGATTTTTGAAAAAAATCCTGAAACCTGTCAAAACTGACCGTTTTCAGGGTTTATTTGTTTTCAAAATAACCTGGGTGGAAACTCTTAGTTGGGCCACCCTGTATATATAAGAATACATAAGATCATAAAATATACAAAAAAATATAATTAATAAATTAAATAATTAAGTTTGATTAAAGTAGACGAATTTATAATTAGCTATAAGTGCTAAAACATGGTAAATTATATTAAATTAAGCACTAAAGCACTCTTTTACGAGTAATGATGCAGAGAAGCGGTTAAAACTAGGATAAAAAACGTCAATATTATACTAAAAGGAATTTAATGATTAATAGCATAATTAAAATCAGCAGTATTTATTTTTCTAGAATAGATTAGCCATCCCGAGATATGTCCAGGATTTTGTGCCTTGAAATTTTGAATTCGAGTACTTAATTGAAGAGAATTAAACATTTTTTATCTAATCAAATAGAATTTATCATTTATTTTTAAAGAATTTGACTTTTTTATTTAAGAGAATTTGATGGTAAATTTTGCATATAACAAAACCCCCCATCCCACTCCGAAGTCTGATGCCCAGGATCTGAAAAACATGGTACGTATTAGGTATTCCAAATAATAGTCATTGTTGGAAACCATACGCTAAGGAAAAAGAACTGATAACAATACTAGGGTAGAAAATCCTAAACTTAATCGACGCACCAAAAAATTTTTCGAAATTGTTCGATATGAGTCACACTAAACTCTTTCTTGCAAGGACTAAATCGAACTCACAGGATTAACTAATAACTTAGACAGAAGACTGAATAGAAAAAAAGTCGTCTATCTCATGGATGCCTAGAGGAGAAACTTCACAGCATTTATTAAGTGAATGCAAAGTTATAGTATTTTAAAGAACATCCATCCTTGGGAAGAAACTGCTAACTGAAGAAGAGCTGAAAACAATACCGAGGAAGAAAATCCTGAACTTCATCGACGTACCATAAAAATTTTCAGAATTAGTCGATATGAAACTTTGGAGATATTCGATACAGGACAATAATAGCACCTTACCTTTCATTTTTTTGGATTTACTATTTCTTTCATTCATTTTTTACGTAGAACTTTCAATTAGTTCTTTTGACTACCGTCAACTGGGGTAACTTTGGCCCAAATCTTGGAAGATTGCAACTGCTAGTTACCAACTTTCATTTAAAAGGGTCCATACACTATCAAACAGTTTGCGCAAATTTTACCGCGACCATACAGTGTTGCGCAAACATCGTTCAGGTCAAGTGATGCGCAAACTTCATTTAAGTTCGAAAATTCCTTATTTATGGAAGAGGATATTTTTATTAATAAGCAGATGTTGTTATACTCCACTTGTTAAGTTGGATAGGAATATTTACCATTTATAACCATCAAACTCGGCCATACACTATCAAACCTGTTGAGCAATAGAGCGTTGCGCAAATAATTTCAAACATGGTTGAATTTACACAACAGTTTGTGCAACAACTCAAACATCGCCATACACTGTCAACGTGTTTCTACAACACCCTCTATTGCGCAAATTGTTTGATAGTGTATGGACCCTTTAACATATATTCGAAATATTTTAAGTGTGTCTTTACTTAACTAACAGTAGATCTCCTTCCAAGCTTTTAACTAATCAATCTTTATTAACAGGAAACCCCTTTAGAAAAAATATTTTACATAAAAAAATTTTGGGCCAAAGTTACCCTTAAAGACCAAAGTTACCCCATATGACGGCATTATTTTTTTTTTATTATAAGACAATGTAAGTTTTTTATTTTTTATGAGAATTTGATGATTTGGTTTTGTAGTTTCAATAAATTATATGTATATATTTTTGGCACAATACCCTCCGTTGTCTGTTGTCCGTTGTGCCGGATTTCAGCAAAACAAAAATGGTCACCCAACACTTGTTTATATTAAGACCTAGTCCATTTTTGTCACATCACTTATTAAATTTAAGCAATTCATCTTGTAGAGCCACATAATCATCCACGGAAAGAATTCTTTGAAACAATTTTAAAAAATCTGCGTGCAGACGAGGAAAAAAAATTACAAGCATCATTTATGAACAGCATAATTATATTCAACGATTTGGCTCCTTTGACTGCTTACTGCTTAAATACGACGTCCGATGTCAGAACGTTAATTACATTATCTGGAATATTAAATGTTTAGAATTTGTGTAAAATTTTATTGTGTCGAATTTTATCAAATGTGTGTAAATCACATCAAGTTGTTGCTGTTCATCTAAAGATCTAAAGCCTTTGATATTTCTAGTGTCATTTAATAAGTTGCTATTGTGGGAATCAAAATACGCCTTTCCATACAACTGTTTTTTATTTAAATTTGCAACTGGTTTCACTATCGCAGGAGCATCATCAGCCAAAAATTGTCAATAGAAATTTTCTTTTATTAATATAATCAAGGGTGGACACTACAGTAATTTAAATTGTGTAGGATATTTTAAGATAACTAATATTTTTTATTTTTATAATAGTCAACACCACCATTTTATAAAGTCATATGTGACATTTTATAAATGGTGGTGTTGACTATTATAAAAATAAAAATTATTAATTATCTTAAAATATCCCATTGTTTATCCTACACATTTCAAATACTGTAATGTACATCCTTGATTATAATAATAAAGAAAATTTCTAGTGACAATTTTTGATGCTCCTGCGAGAGTGAAACTAGTTGCAAATTTAAATAAAAAAACAGTTTTAAGAAAAGACGTATTTTGATTCCCATAACATTTACCTTAAAGAAACCAACAATGAACAATTATTATAAGTTGCTATTGGTTATTGGTTGAACGATGTTTCACAAAACCCTGCTGATTAATCACAATATCTTTCTGCTCATACGAGAGAGTAGCAAAAAAAAAAAACAAGAATTATTTTTTTATATCAAAGATAAGATTTTGAAAACACCAATCCCCTACCAAATAATGGCCATTACACATTAGATATTATACATTTGCTTCAATGGTTTTTTTCACTATTCGAAACATTTTTTATATTCTTCTTACGAACGTTTTTGGAAAGAACTGTTGCCGTATGACTTGGAAAAACAATAAAGAACAATTTGGTAGACACAAGACTCTTCTATGTAAAGTTACTCCCAGCTGGAAGTAGGACAAAGAATACGCGATCGTGATTACTTTTGTCCTACTTCCAGCTGGGACCAACTGTACAACAAAAAGAAATTTTAAGAAAACGATACTGGAAAAAATATATGATCACTATCGCAAATTTGAAACGAATTTCAAAATCAAGCACTTAACTTTGCCGACAAGCGTCTTACGTGATTTTTATCCTGTAGAACCTGTAAAAGTTTTCTCTTTAGGGTGTTCGTCATTCTTGGGAATAAGTGGAATTCACAATGGGCTGGTTTGGGCGATAAGGGGATGAAAACCATTAACATGCCGTTTTTCGTCAAACTGCCTCACGTACTACCTTCAGTACTTAGTGCTTGGTGATATTAACGTTTGGTTTATTTGGTGCCTTGAGAAAACTTTGGGAGCTTAAGAAAACATCACTATTTGGCTAATTCGGTGTCTACTAAAGGCACTTTGCAGCAGAGCGGGAAAGGCCAGCAAACCCTACCCAGTTGCCTACAGAAACTAATTCAATTTTTTATACCCTATCGTCCATGGCTTTAAAGTCTTTGATTAAATTATTCCTTCACATTTAGTACTACTGCAGAGCTTGTTGAAAAGAGTACTTCCAAAGAATTTAAAATAATTACATGGAGGAAACGATCTCCAGAAATTTTAAACATTTTCAGATACCAGACTACAAATTGAAAGTACTTAAGAAGTTGATGATATTGTATTTTTGAATGGCGGTGTTCTGATGAATAATGTGAGATATGTGTAGTGTCTGGAATTCAAGAGTTTTATGATTCCTTTTGTAGTTCATAAAATATCAATTTTAAGCGTTACTTTTAATGTTTTAAAAAATAGTTATTTATCAATAGAGCACACAATGAGTAATAAGAGTTTAGTGGCTGAGGATGTATGCGTACCTCGAAGCAAGTCGCTTTTTTCTCGTACATGAGTGCGGCGTAATAAATTTAAATCTCTGCATGAAAGTCCGCTCCGTTTAGCTAATCGTTAAATCGGACTGAATAATAGTAGGATGGAAAATCTGTTTTCTGGCTACAAATCACGGGTGGAGTGTGAAATCAGCCAGCAGGATGCAATTGTTCGCGACAAATGACGTAGAGGCGCGAGACTCCCGACCGAGCATGGTAAGTCATAAATCGCGCTCGCCCCATGAACCGGGTAATTACCGGTGCTGATCTATGGTACTCGTATACCACCCCCGTACGCCAGATCTTCGCTGAACTGCGGACCGTTTCCTCGCGTGGGATTGCAATGCGCGCCTTCTTCGACGCAGGTGTTTTCCCATTACACTAACTAAATTCTTCATCGGACAGGATCGCACCTATCACTACAACGTCACGAATTAATAGTTTCTTCTTCATGTTATTTAATAGAAAATACTTAACAGTACTTAAATTCCATTGTACTTTCTGGACCATGGATGCAGGAAACGTAAACGTACTTCAATCTTTCTCAACCAGCTAACAAGCTCTCATACAACTTGATCGTTGCTCCAAATATTTTCCCTTCAAATTCCAAATCGAACTGGAAATAATTTGCCTAGAATAAACCTGAAATTTGGGATTGACAATTAAGCAGTTGATCCGGTGCCCAAAGTAATTCACATTAAATATTTGAAGGCAAGTATGCCAAGGAAAGATCTTTGATCATCGCACTATTTTCCATGCAATCATCAGAAATCAATCAGTAGGTTCCGAAAAAAATACAGGAAATCTCATCACTTGTTGCACAGAAAATAAAATTATCAAGGTTTTTTAAGTACATCTTCGTAAAGCGACAAAGGTCTATGCATATAGTGAGTTATTAATGGGCAACCAGAAAAAAATATGGAAAATTCGATTTCTCGAGCATTCTAAAAGTTTTGATATTCAAATCCGATGGTAGCTTATATCTTTTGTACTTACTTATAGATTATACCTAAGACCTCCGATTACCAACTTTTCAAAATAATTTTAAGAAAATACCCGTATATAAATACAAGTATAAATCACTACTTAAACAAGCTAGTTATTATGTGGTTTAAATTTAAACCATTCATTTTGTTTTGTTTATTTATTTTAGTATCCTTAAATTTAAACCAATGGAATGGGATATGAAATATGTTGGTATTGATACATCTCAGTGCAAATAAACTTGCTTTGGTTACAAAGTTAATAATCTGGATGGTGCAAAAATAAATAAAAATTATATGAAGACGCCTACAAGTCAAGAAACGCCTTTCGTTATCCCAGAACAACAGAATGGTATCGACTTTATAATTTAAATTTATGTGGCTAACGATAAATAACGAATCGACTTGGAATTAAAAGGTTTCAACGCTCTACACTCTTAAAAGAAGAAACGATTTCAATTAAAAGATTCATAAACTTTAGAAACACAATCAATTTTTAATTATATTTAAGCGAGTTTAATAATTATAACAAAATTTATGAGCTGTAAAAAGAGTAAGTCACGATGCTTTCATAAATTATATACACATATATATTTACAGGTTTGTTTTATTAATTGTATATTTCTGGTTTATAGATTAAAGCATTAATTTATTTGAATTTTACTCATCGCATAAAATAAAAATGGTGATAAACTCGCACCTCGCACACATCGATGGGATAAATAACTTTTATATGAAATGCAATAGAATGCAAAGTGGAAACACCTGCCAATTTTAAACAATGAGTCATCAAATTTATCAAATATGCAAATTGTTACAAAAGCATACTTATTCTTAAGTATCAATCATTCAATTTAATTTATAAATACATTTGTTTATAGGAAATATTTAATACAATAAAATATGCCGAAACGATTAATCATATACCTACATTTATTCAAAACTGGTATGCCACAAGGATCTATTACATTAAATTTCTACTAGGATTTCACTAATATGAGAAATGGATCTTCTTTAAACTTTCCAGTAATTTCATTTTTGTAAACCCCTGAGCATAAATTTCAATTTATATAATGTACGTACAATACTGCATGTGGTGTCCCTAAATTGGGGCAAAAGCTCTTCGTTTTTGGGAACACACAATTAATGACTGGAAAAATAATTTCAAGTTTTGGAAAAAACGACTCGAAGTTAACATTTTAATCTTTATATTTCTCTGGAACCATGAAAATTTGATGCATTTTTGGAAGGAGAATTTCAAATTAAACGATTTTTAATTGAAATAGTGAATAAAATTTATTATATTTTAGAATGGAATGTTAAGAAAATAAATCTGACAATTTTTATGTTCGTTTAAACAACTTTGCTGGAGCAAATCTTTATCCTATCTCATTTTATCTAATGGACCATGTACCTCAAGAGAATTAATCAAATTTTGGTAAAAACCCACAACCACTTATATTATTTTGACTAATGATAATTCAGCAGTGGCGATCCCAGGATTTATCTTCAGCAGGGTATTAGATAGATCAAAATGGCTCTATGCCAAGCCATACATTAATTTATTAATATGCAAAATTTACTAATTAAACCAAAGCTTTTAATAAATTTTCAGCCAAAAATAGAATAATTTTGCTATCACTTTTAGTTTTTTAATTATGAACAAAAACATGTAAAATATCACTTTAGAGTCAAATTTAGTCCAGAAATTTTTGATTTTTCAAAAAAAAACTTAATTCCTCGAAAACCATACGGATAGAAAATGGTTAAAAGCTCAATTTTAAGGAATGAATTGTTCTTTCTGAATAAAATGTTTGCAAGTCCTCAAATAAACTCTCTTGAACGGGATTTGTGCTCAAATTATAGCAAATATTTTGCGATTTTATTATGGAAAAAGTAATCGACAGGTATCTTCTGGTATAAAATGTTGGTGTTGGTCGTTTTCAAGAAAACTGTTGAAATCGTGAACTTGGATAGTAAAGCCTTTAAAATCAAAATTTAGCACCTTGGTTATGGTATTAGATGTTACCAAATTGTACATATTTAAAAAAATTCTCTAAATAGATTTTTTTAAATATTTTCCAGTACTTAATGAAGGCTCCTTAGTCATTAACAGTTTTTGAAGAATTTATGTGGCAATTGGGGAATATTTTGTTTAGTAGCAAAATTATAACGAAAAATGTTGAAAAATAAAAAAAAAGATAAAAATGCCTTCTTTTTTGTTTTCGAGTAACAGAAAGATATTTTAGGTGTAATAAATAGTTGACCTGTATCCTTTATCAATACTCAATACAAATTAAAATCTAAATATTTCATCATCTTGATTTTACAGTTATATAATTACGTTTGCAATACAATTATTAGCCATGTGATTATTCTTATTAAAGCAATTAATTTCAATCACCATCAAGTGCAAATGTCATATGCTTGTTTTTTCATCTAACACAATGCGTATGAATATTAAGCAATTAAAGAAGAAAAAACTACCAGGTCGAACCATCACTTCGCCTCTCTTTTTCGCCTCAAAGCAACGTCAGCGATTTATTTAATTTGTGATTAATATGATTAGATTCCAGCACTTAAAATTATCCGCGAGCTTTTTACATTGTCGCTTAATATTCTCAGAGATGCTAGAGGGGTCTTAGGTCGTGACCCATCATATGTGGCACAATCTTCTACATGTTCAATGACACACCTCTGGCAAAATTATAAAAACATAAAGATATTCGATATTCAACTTTTATTGCAGAAGCTCATTTTTATGTAAGCAAATGAATCGTTTTAATTTACGCCTGCTGCCACAGGTTTCTACTTAATTATTTATTGCAATGTTTATCTCTGATGCTTTTTCAAACACCTATAAACTTTGACGTTAATGGTATTTACTTAATAATTTTGATTTATTTTTCATTTTCACGATTAAACCCTTCATTACAAAAATTTTGGACCAAAATGCTCTATTTCATTAAGCAATTTGATCAAGCAACTTAAATCAACGGATGAAAAATAATCATCATATTAAAAAAATACATTAATACAAAAATTCCTTAAGAGGATTAGGACCAGGGACGGACTGGCTCATCAGATCGGGCCTGGAAATAAACTCAACACCGGCCTCATGTTCTCCAAATTTTTGTCTCGTTAGCCGGGCGAACTTTTGGAAAGCCCGGCAGCCTCTTCAATGATAATAAATAAAGACTTTTCGGGTATTGGTATGGAATATGAAATAAATTTATTTTCCATGACCATGAAAAATTTAGTTTTTTAAAGAATAATGGATTAATGTAGCTTTTTGACGAGATAACAAAGCTGTATATTTTCATTATTCGTGGCTGTTGTAGTTGACTCTACTATGAGTGCTTCCGTTCATAGAGAATTAAATTAATAAAATCGTTTGGAAATAGATAAGTTTATTTTCTGCCTTTAATGAACCTGAATTTCTTTATTTATTATTATTATTTTGAATACCATTAGCCCGATCTTGGAAAGATAATTGAAAAACTTTCAAAGATGTATCTCAGGTCCACCTCCCAATTTATAATTTCGTTGGATGACGTCATATATTATACAGGAGTGCATCACAAATGTAGAAATAAATAAAAAATTCACATTAACTAAAGCTGGATACGATTTGCAGTTTTTTTCTAAAGTGTTTTGTTTCGGAGATAAGCAGTTAAAAATTTTAACAAAAAAATCCAAGAACAAAATAAACTTTTTTAAATAAATAATTTTATACGAAAAATACAATAATTAAACCTATACAAATAATATAATAAAAGATAAATGTTAAGGCCAGAGGTGGAACTCATAGACGCTTGTTTTTGTATACAGAAAAAACGGATTGTTGAATAAGTTGCCATGGTGACGAGTTTTTTTAACAAATAAAAAACGTGTATAAGGTAGAGAGAAAAAAAATCTGTCACCAAATAATTTATGCCGAGAAACGGCGCCTCAGGCGAAATTTTTTAAATTTTCGGGTCAAGTATTTTCCTGACACCTCAAAAATATAATACTTACCAGGACATTTCTCATTTATAGAAAAACACAAAACTTAGGTTTCCTACCATGGAATGTCACCAATATCTTTCATTTTAGAAGACCCTGTATAAAACCATAACTGAATAACGTAGTTAAATATAGAAAACACAAAATTTCGTAAATTTAAATTAAGATTTTTTTCTACTTCTACAATTTTTCACCAATATCGGGATTTTTAGTGTCGGGACTAGGGATTTGTCTCTTGAACTGGGGACAATCCCGCTCAAATCGGGACGTTTGGCTACTATGGCTGTAACAGCGCTCTTAAATTTAACAGTTTCCTTGATGTTAAAAAACACTATTCTGTAAACTTTACTGACTAACTAACGGCGATCTAAAATAACATTTTCGGTGTTAAAATACTTAGTGCATCAATGTAAAATTATTATTTTGGTCGATTATACATTAATATAATATTATTATTTTGATCGATGTTATTTTACATCGCAGTTAAGTTACAGTAACGTTTGTCAAATTTAACAGTGCTTTCATGTTTGTTCAGAATGACTCCATTAGTCAACAAACAATAGTTTCCGTATGCGAAAACATTCGTCTATCTTACAGACTTCCACCTCCGGTCTCCCATTATACTTCTGTCATTTTCTTAGTGTCACTTTAAGCTTATACTATGCAACCGTGCCAAAGTATTTTACTCTATATTTTTAATAAAAAAAAAGTGGAACATCAGTCGGCCTCCGGCCTCCACAAGTTGCCGGCCTCTCGGGAATTTCCCGATTTCCCGATGGGCCAGTCCGTCCCTGATTGGGACTCTAAGTTGAACCGCTCTCGGATAGTAAACGTATATTTTGAACTTCTTCTTGAATTTGAGGGAGAAATCTTGACCCACAGTACATCCCATATAATTAGGCTGAAGGTACCAATAAAAATCTTCATATCTGTTATATTTTAAAATTTCTATCACCTAGACTACGAATGTATTAGCTGCTTTTTTACGAAATATGCCTTGCAATTATTTCAAACTACAACCATATTTTGTAAATTACATTCAGTTTTATAATTGCAAAGTTTAAATAAATTCAAGGCATAATATTCTAAACACCGACTTTTTCAAAAATTAAATTATTAAGTCCAAAAAAATAAATTCAAAATAGGCCAAATTTTACGTATTTTTAATGATTTTTTTTGCCATGTTGGATATAAAATAGTAGAGGTTCCACTATCATATGATATTCTTATTTTGTACATAGCTTAATACATATTCGCGTAGTTTGATAGATAAACACAGGTAAAAACACATACAATTTTGAGTCCATATCCTCTTACCTAAAAATTTAAATACAATAACCACTGATAAAATTAATTCAATACTTTTGATTTATTTGATTAAGCACACCTGTTTATCTAAATTTAAACAGGTGCGAATGTTTTTATCGCGTCCACTTAAAATGTTCATATAAATTCTAGAGCGATTTTCAAAGTTTTCAGTTTAAGTAATTGCGTTATAAAGCGTTAACAATTATTATAAAATGAATTCAATTTTGGTGTCAGTTTTCCTTTTAGTAGGAGCTAGTTTAGTAGTTGCTACTCCAGTAGACATATGTAAGCAAAAAATTCATATTGGTTTTTTATGTTACTAATTACTAAATAATAATTTCAGGTAAAGCTGGTACACCTATGCCAATTTCCGTCGAAGTATCTGGTTGCGATGAACAACCTTGTAAATTTTATAAGGGCCAAGATGTTTTAGCGGCTGTTACATTCCAAGCACGTAAGTAAATTCCTTCATACATAATTTTCTTCTAGTTTATATATACAGGATGATTTTGAACAAGTTCGGATAATCTAGAAATGGATTTTTGGACCAATTTTAAGACAAAAAGTAAGAATATTTTTTCCGCTAAAAAAACTTTAAAAAACTCGAAAAACTTCGTCCTAACTTTTTTTTGAAAATTTGCGAATTCATCTCAAAGCGGCTACCAAAAGTAAGGTATGTGCAAAATTTGAGCCAATTATCATTAACAATATAGGTTTTATTAAAAATTTAAAAAAGTTAGTAAACTTCAATGCCCCGTATTTCCGAAATGGAGCGTTTTAGCGGAAAAAATTATTCTTACTTTTTGTCTTAAAATTGGTCCAAAAATCCATTTCTAGATTATCCGACAGTTGTTCAGAACACTCTGTATATTAATTTTTATTTTTCCAGCAAATGATATTGAAAGTATACATCCCACCATACACGTTAAGGCTGTAGGCATAGAATTGGATTACCCATTACCACAACAAGAAGGATGTGAAGCTCTAGGTGACGATGAATGTCCCTTGGAAGAAGGTCAAACAGCCACCTACCAACTTAAAATGCCAATTTTATCTATATACCCTAAGGTAAGTTAAATATTCATATTCTTCCATTATAATAATTTTTACTGTAATATGACATGTTTCAATAAATACGGACATACCATAAATATACTACATTTAGTATAAATTCAATATAAAAACTGAAACAATTAATAACACAATAATTTAAAACAAAATAATATGTGTAATAAACCCTTATTTATATATTTTAATTAATACAGTTTTCTTGTCTTAGTTTCGCAATTAATAAAATCAAAAATATTATTTTTTCAGATTGACTTGGAATTTGAATTGACACTCAACGATAGAACAAGTGGAGAAGATGTCCCATTCACCTGCTTTAAAGTAAAAGGAAGAGTTGCTTAAATCTGCTTAAAATTATTTAATTTTGTATATACATACTTAAATAAATCTACATATATTACAAATTTTGGTATTTAAAAAATCAACTTAAATCTGAATTTCCTTATATTATAATAATAATACTAACATATTAATGCGCTTCTTTTCATAAAAAATACAAGAAAGGGGAAGCGGGATGACCCGTGAAGTTTTGTAAAAGTTTCAAATGACCACCTTTTCCTATTCAGCAAAGAACCAAAAACCAGAATCAAAATATGTTAGTTGGTTCCTTCTTACATAACGGGTTCCAATAGAAATTCAGAATCATCAATTGTATTTTAGAAAGTATGATTTGTATTTAGACATCATCAAATAAATCCACCCATTTTTTCTGGTATCAAATGTAAGCTTTAAAAAAACATATAGCCCATGAAAGACCTTTTAATAATCTTTAAAATTAACCCAAATAAAATTTCATAAAAACAATGCGAGACGTCTCTAACCGTTTTTGAAAATTCCAAATAATAAGGTAGGTATATGAATTTCATGCGTTACTTTAAACTCCCCCTGTATAAATAAATTTAGAAATACCTCCTCGTTATCATTCATGTGACACCGAAAATAACCTCCCAAATCCTTGATTTATATCAACGTTTTGAGAAAACAGGTGTCTATCGTCGAAGATCAAAAACCAGAGGTGGAAGTCTGTAAGCTATACGATTATTTTCGTACAACGAAAAAATCATTTGTTGAATATGTTGCTATAGTGACGGATTTTGTCTTCTTCCAATCAATACAAAACGTGCATAAGGAAGAGATATAGAAAATCTGTTACCAAGCAACTTAGTCAACAAACGGTTTTTTCGTTGTACGAAAACTATCGTATAGCTTTACAGACGTCCACCTCAGAAACTGAAGAAATCGGTATATATCCAAGAGACGCGATCGTTTTGTCATATCTATAACGTTTCGGAACCGTCGACTTAATACTGTCCAAGCCCAAAAGCAGCTCCAAAATTTTCAAGGGGTGGTTGTTAGTTGTTAGAGAAATCTAATGTAATATAGACCTGCAACTGGTCCAAAATAACTGTGGCTCATCGCCAAGCAACCTGTCGATTCTCACTGGAACATCTAAAAAGGAATTTAGAACAATTTTCAGATAATAATAACTATTTACGGATTCGGATACGAAAAAAACAGGAGTTATAACAGCGACCTGGAGAGACTTGCACAATGTTGCATCACTAAACGCAACAGCTTCGACAGTGGTAATTGGATGATTTGAGGTGGCGTTATCTCTGGAAGCATGAACTGATTTCCTGTTTTTATAGTTGCGGTGGGCCGTGGTCGCAATAGAACGGGTTTGACTGCGATAAGGTATATCGAAGAAGTTCTGATAGACCAAAAGCGATTTAAAATGGCTTCTTTGGTTGGTTAGTGGTCAACCAAAAATTTGACAGCTTCTTCTGTTTTTTCTTCCCCATTCGAACCGATGGAAAGAGATGGGGTAAACAACCATAGATCGAACCGTGCTCCCGACCACGGTTCATGTTTCGGTTAACCAAGCTTAAATTATTATTAATAATTTCCGGTCAATCCGTTGGCGAAAAATTATTCATTTATTTTACTGCATTGTACACAAAAAATTGTCTGTATTAAGTCAAAAAATTTTTTGGTACCACCGAAAATAACGAAGTTATAGCCATATTTTGAAAATCGCATTTTTTGTTTTTTCAAGATAGCGTTGGAACGATGCGATATTCAAATTTTTTGTAAATGAATTATTAATATTCGAAAAAATCTCTACTACTTTGTCCATTTAATCGACTTTCTATCTCCAATAATAACAAAGATACCCATACAGTCCAACGTCAAATGGGTCACCCTGTATTTTTAAACTTTTTACAGCTCTCCAACAATTAATCAAAATTTTAAGAAATTTTTGAAGCGCTATATGTGAATGAACATGAATAGAATTCTGCCCAATTTTTCCAATGTTGTTATTTAAAACATTGCAGCTTGAATGCATGACGGAAACTACGTTGATTGAGGTCAATTTACTTTATCTCCAATTAATACCTACAAATATGTTACAAATATTGGAGGCTATTACTGAAGATATAGCACTTTCATATTTTTTAAAGCAAAAGATATTATTTCATAAAAATATACACTAAATAAACGAAAATCGACAATGTGATATATTAGTTCACATTTTCGCCACAAAAGATTAACATTGAGAATTAGTCACCCTGTATAATACTCGAATGTTTTTATACCACAGAACTTCATTTGAAGTTCAAGAACTTAACCTCACTAATAATTTAGGTTATAATTTATAACAATTTAACTCAAAATAAATTCAAAAATGTTTAATTTATTAAGAAAATTTAATTTGAATATCAAATTATGTAGACAACATATTAATTTTCAACTTCTTAAGAAAAATGTAGCTTCTTGTGATGTTATTGTAAAAAAAGTAGACCAAACTAATGAAAACACTAATTTTGTTAACAAATTAAAATACATGTTAATTTTTACTACTGGATTTATTTCCTACAAATTACTTAATTCTTCAAAAGCAGAAGCAGCAACTTCTGTTAATTTGAAAGGTAGAAGAAGTATACATAATTTTATTGCCGATGTTGTGGAACAGTCTGCTCCAGCAGTGGTGTATATTGAGCTTAAAGACTCAAGGCGTTTGGATTTTTTCCACGGAAAACCAGTAACTATTTCTAATGGGTCAGGATTTATTATTAAGGAGGATGGATTGATAATAACAAACGCACACGTTGTTACTAGTAGACAAAATGCAAAAGTTGAAGTTCGGTTGCATAATGGTACCGTTTATAGTGGCGAGGTTGAAGATTTTGATCTTAAAAGTGATTTAGCCACTGTAAGGATTAAGGCTAAAAATTTACCTGTGATGAAATTGGGAAACACTACAGATTTACGACCTGGAGAATTCGTTGTTGCCATTGGAAGTCCTTTATCGTTAAGCAACACTGTTACTTCAGGAGTGGTAAAGTTTGTGTAATATTACAGTAATTGATTTAATTAACGTAATTATAAATTGTTTTTTTATTTTATAAAATTTTTAATTTCTTAGGTGAGTTCTACTCAAAGAGGTTCTGACGAATTAGGTTTACGTGGTAAGGACATGAATTACATTCAAACTGATGCCGCAATTAATTTTGGTAATTCTGGGGGACCTCTTGTGAATCTTGATGGTGAAGCTATTGGCGTTAACAGTATGAAAGTTACTGCAGGAATTTCTTTTGCAATTCCAATTGGTACTGGAGAATAATTATATTTATTTTTAATAAAATTTTAGTTTCCAGATTATGTGAAGCAGTTCCTGGATAATTCTACTGGAGAACGTAAAGTTCCTGCAACTGGAGCTAAAAGGCGCTATATGGGAATTACTATGCTTACGTTAACTCCACAAATTATTCATGAATTGCACCAACGAAATCAGTATGTTCCAAGAGACCTTCAAAGTGGAGTCTTGGTGGTTAAAGTTATTTACGGATCACCTGCTCATATGTAATTAAAAAGCTGATTTAAAATTATTTAAGAATTAAAAAAATATTTTAGGGGTGGTCTTCAACCGGGAGATATTGTAACAACAATTAATGATAAGGCAATACGTGAAGCAAATGATATTTATGAAATTTTAAGTGATGGTAATTTGCGGACATTTAAAATGACTGTGGTTAGGACAGGTAAAAGTTTTGAAGTAGTTATAAAGCCCGAGGATGTTTAATATAATTTATTAAAAATAATTTATTAACGTATAATTTTAATTCTTATAATAAAAGGAATTTTATCTATTCCTTCTTGTTTTTACTTGTGTCCATTCTGAATCAACTGCTTCCATTGGAGTTTCACTCGATTGCTGAATTGTGTCTGAATTTTCATGATTAATCTAAAAATTATTAGTGATTATACTTTAATGACTCATTATTATTATTTTAATGTTGTTGTGCGTGAGACCTTGGTCGAACGCACACGTTTCGGAATGCTCCGCAAGCGAATACAGTACGTGATATTATTTATGCAAACTGAGATACTAGGCGATACACCTGCCGGTGGTCGCCAAGTAATTAAATAAAAAACAAAGTAATAATTAATATGCCAAACCAGCCAGATGTGCAAAAGCAAAGTACAAATCCAATAGTCAATACAATGGATTTAATAACAATAGAAAAACTACAACAGGCTCTCCAAGCAGCTCAAGGCGAAATAGCAGATTTAAAAGCGACATTAATTAAATTACAACCAAGCCAGTCCGGCCAAAATAGCCTAATTAACTACGAACAAGAGGAAGACCTCATTGCACAAGAAACATCTTAGATTGTCCAGAAAAGTAAAAAAGAAAACATTCTGCATCGCCAAAAAATAAAAATTTAAAGGAAGCCAACTTACAACGGGTAAGTGATCCTGTTCAAAAACCACGAAGACCACCACCAGTAGTGGTTAGTGAAGTAAAGAAATTATTCCAAAGGGAATAAAAGTCAACTCCAAACTACTCAGCAATAACCAAGTTAAGATTAACGTGGATAGTGAATCAGAATATAGAGAGTTAACAAAAGCTATGAATGAACAAAACCAACAATGGCATTCTTATGAAAACAAGCAAACTAATTCAAAGAAAGCCCCAGGATTTGACCTCATAACTGGTGAAATATTAAAACAGCTTCCTAAAAAAGGAACAGTAATGCTAACTTACATAATAAATGCAGCCTTCAGATTAAAACATGTACCAATGTGTTGGAAAGTGGCAGAAGTAATAATGTTACCCAAACCAGGGAAACCCCAAAACGAGGTAAAATCCTACAGACCAATTTCATTACTACCTACAATTTCAAAGTTATTTGAAAAACTACTTTTCAAAAGAATAAAGCCAATAATAGAAACAAAAGAACTGATTCCTAATCACCAATTCGGCATAACCAAGCACTCAACCATTGACCAGGTGCACAGAATCACAAACATAATAGAAAAAGCTTTAGAAGAAAAACAAGTGTGCACAGCAATATTCCTTGACGTCGCACAAGTGTTTGATAAGGTCTGGCATGAGGGCTTATTACATACGTCACAAAAAATCCTTCCCTCACAGTACTGTGAGCTAATACAATCATACATCTCTAATAGGGTATTTAGAATTGAATTGGAAGAACAGTACTCCGAACTCAAAGAAATAAAAGCTGGGGTGCCCCAAGGCAGTGTACTAGCCCCGTTGTTGTACTTATTATACACGAGTGACATACCAGAGTCGAAAGGTACCAAGATTGCCACATTTCGTGATGATAGTGGAATCCTGGCAGTAGGAGAAGATGATATTATTTCAACAGAAAAAGTTCAGCAAGCTTGTAACAAAGTATTAAAATGGACTGAAAAAAGGAAGATAAAGTTGAATGAAGTAAAATCTACTCATAGACACCAACAAAAAAGTAACTACGTTACCGCCAGTCACAATAAATGGTAATATTATCCCTTATGAAAATAATGCCAAATACCTAGGGATGACCTTAGACACAAAACTACGTTGGAAGGTGCATGTAAAAAAGAAAAGAGAAGAATTAAATATAAAATATAGAAAAATGTATTGGCTCCTGGGTAGAAACTCGGAGCTGTCCATTGGCAATAAAGTGTTGATATACAACCAAACCCTAAAACCAATATGGCTCTATGGTATACAATTGTGGGGGTGTGCTAAAGAATGCCATATTAAACAAATACAAACGTTCCAAAGTAAAGTTCTTCGTAACATGGTGAATGTGCCATGGTATGTACAGAACAGTGATATTCATCGTGACCTCAACGTTCCTGATGTGGCCAACGAAATCAAGCGATTTGCTGGCAAACATGAATCCAGACTCCTAGACCACATAAATCATGTGGCTAGCCAGCTCCTGGATAACAGCAGAATAATTGGAAGACTTAAATGAAAGAAACCTTTTGAACTAGTGTAAATTGTGAGTGTTAAATTCGAAGTGCGGGATAATCGTACTGCAATAAGCAAAACAGAACAAACTATTGGACGCCATTGGGTGAACAATTAGCTTTAAGTTTGTTTTTTTAAGTAGTAGTTCGGATAGAAAAAATTTAATGGCTACTCATGCTTGACCAGTATTAATATATATTGTTGTATCACGCTGAAAGATATAATAAACCTAAGAAAAAAAATATGTATAATTTTTACACATACGTTTTGTTGCTGTGGTATCATCGATTGAGTAAGCCATTGCCGACCAACTGGTAATTTTTTAAATTCTTCCTCACATTCAGCAAAAAGCCCTTGTTTCAACATAGTACCAAATTTTTGCAACAATAATGCTATTTCTACAATTTTAAATTAATTAAATATTAAAGAACAATTTTATTATTTACCTTTGATTGAGCCATCTTCGCAAACAGTGTTAAATTCTTCATCCATCAAATCTTCAAGAAGGTCCTCAAAATCTTCGACTTCATAATCGTTTTCAGATATTAAATAATTAGTAGTCATGCTTATAGCGTCCAGTCCTTTCTTAAAAAAATAGAACACTGAGAATTAAATTGTTCAACAAGTAAATGCTTATTTTATTTTTACCTGTCTACTAGTCGGACCACCCATTGAATGCTCTACAGCTAACTGTAAAGCTGACCAATTATTAAAAATGTGCTCAACTATTTTTCTGTAATCTTCTTCCATTTTAATATCACAAATAGCTTATTATAAATAAATAATTTGTAGTTTTCACTATATTTATAACCTCAAAATTAATTACCACGTGAAGTTGATCCAGACAAACCACAGAACAAAATTATTGTGAAAAATTATACTTTCTTTCCGACTGTACTTTTGGCAATGCTGCCAAATCTACGTTTTTTTCTGTCAAACACCGAAAGCAACCATTTTACTTTTACATGAATTCATTTATTCATTATGATAATAAAAAAATCAGATTTTAGAATATTTCAGCTATGTACAATAAACTCTCTTTTATAATCTGTTATCAAAATTTAAAGGTTATCGTTTTCAATGTAATTTGTGCGCATGCGTAAAATTAATCAACATAACCAAACTTAGCACTGAAAGAAAAACAATAACACATTTCACTGTAACAATTTAATAATTTGTTTTTAAAATGTTTGATTTTGGAGATACTTTGGCTCTAATTTTGGGACTAGTAATTTCTGCAGTCTCAATTCTCGCATGTCTGGGAGCTTATGCTCGTAAACAAAATAGTAACAATCAGATTTAACACACAGGTAATTATTAAGTTGATTGGACATTATTTAAAACTATAATACTACTTTATTTTTAAGGATGCATTCCAGAAATCGGGGGAGATGGTGAAAATAATATAAAAACACTTTGTGCTTAAACAAAATTTAATAAAATTCTTAAGAACTTACTTTGTTTTTTTAAAATAACTGGTAACATAAATAATATTAATGAAGATAATAAAGTTAAATGTACGATGTGTGTAGATAAAAAAATATAATCAAAAATTTATCCTGTAAGTTCTTGTATTTGCTTAATCAAAAATGAATTGTATTCCTTATGATTAATTGGATCAACTTTAACAGCAACAGTTTTGAGACGGGCTTCATCCTAAAAAAATAATTTATGAAAATTATAAAAATGTTTTAATAGTAAAATTTTTGCGGTTGTCACAAAAAAAATTCTTGAAATATTAACTTACATTGTATCTTTCAATTTTGGCTCTGCATCTGAATATAAATTGTTTGAAATTAGCTTCTGAGCAAATAGCTTGCACTGCAGCTTTTGCTTCATTATCATTCAATCCTTCAGTAGCTTCACCAATTTCTTGTGCAGTTTTACCAATCAAATTTTCAGCTTCTGAAGAGAACATACTTATCCACTGACTTCCACTGTAGTCTCCAACACTCATCTACAAATCATTTTAGAACCCAATTTACTTAAAAAAATCAATACTTACGTTTCCTAAAATACGGTATTTAAAGTTGGGATATTCCATATTACATTTTTCACACCTATAACGGCCGTTTTCAAGATTAATTACTTTCTTATTACAGTTATCTTGAGGGCAAGCTTTGTACAAACAATTTTCTCCCTTAATCAATAAAACCACTCCTTTAGTTTGGTAGTAATCGCCTTTATCAGAATTACCAAGCCCCAAATCTTTAACTTCTTTGAAGCTCAGCCAATTTGTCGCGAAGGAACCAGTACCAGTCCTAAAAAAATTATAATTGTAACTGATATTTTTTTAATAAAATTCATGATTATACCTTGCACTGATATTAGAAATCTCCTCTTTATCACCACCGTTATCATACCAACCACGAAGTGCAAATGATTCGGGTAATTCTGGATTATATTTAATAACACAAGAGCCACCAGTGGTAATATTTTTTCCTCCACCAAATTCTCCAACTTTTGCACCTTTAATTGCCACTACAGGATTTTCAAGGTTGAAATTTTCTGCTGCATTTCCCCACAGTGTTAAAGCAATCTGTTATAAATTAATTAATATAAAATTTTTTAAAGGTATTAGTTTACATACACTTGTTTTTGACTGATCAACCAAGGTTAATTCACGCTTCTTCAATTCCCTTCCTGATGATTTAGCTGTGAATGTTTGTAGTTCTGAAGCCTGCTTACAGACACCAACGACATCTAAAATTATAACAATTGAAATTTATTAAAAGTCTGTTATAAATCATTATAAAGTAATAAAATTAAAATTTTTTGCTTTTATACCTGTGTAGGTGTAATCAAGTGAACTGAAATACGGTTGTAAGGGAGACGAGAAAAGTTTAGATAGATGTCATAGAGTGTGATACGAATAGTGTACAAATATTGAAGATTATAATAAACCTATTAAATAAATAGTATTTATTTTAATTGACAAAAGTACAATACCTATCAAAGCTCCAACTTCCATGTTAGCAATTTGATCAATCTTAACGAAGTTAAAAGAAGTAGAAGGAACAGATTCTGTGTCTTCCATACATTCGGTTATAATTGAATCACTTCCCAAGGTCATTTCGTAATCATTCTTGATGGACGAAAACTGTTTATTAGCCATTTTTACTTGGCATTTACTTACATAATACACTTTATCCATCTACAATAGTATAATTTAAAAAACGTATTAAAATAAAAGATTATAATTTCTTACCACAATAAAATCATAATATTTATCAACCATATCCCTGAAGGCAGTAACTCTAATCTCACCACTGTCATCAGTTAAATCAAAACTAAAGAGTTTACCCTCTCCTCGTGAATTTGACCAAGTACGAATTTGTGATTTGTTTGTAACTCGAGCTTTAATAACCCATCTGTAAAATAATATGTTATATTCCAATTCTCACAATATTATAGCAAAATTACTTATTTTGATAGGGGCTTAAACTTGCAATTGGATGTGTAAGTTGTGTATTAATGCTGCCATTCATTGTTTGATTTAAATCGCTGTCATTATTTGTAGTTTTACTCTCATGGGAATAATTTGCTTTTTTGGCAGGTGGGGGAGCTGTTCCATTCTTATCTAAATTTTCTTTCATTGCTAGAGATGTAATTGCTTCCAAGTCATCGGGCAAATGAATTGGATCATGAAGACGTTCTCCAATTTTATCACCAGTAACAACAACTTCCAAATCCAAAATTACCAAGATGCGCCTGTAAACTGATTTGTAACCAAAAAATATTCTTAAAATTCATATCTTGTATTTACTTGTCGTTTTTTCCAGTATTATTAATAACACTTGTAACGTATCGCTTGATTTTTATTAGTGAATGCAACGGGATTTCTCCAGAATTTAGAGAATCATTAATTTGAGTTGTTAACATAGCAAATGAAATCATGTATTTTCCATCAGAAATTAGGAGCCTAAATCTTTCCTTTTCGGCACTTCCAGATGCAATCTTCTTGCTGCCCAAAACTTGCACGATGGGGTTTTGCGATTCTCCACCACTCATCATTATCTTAAGAGAAAATTATACATAACATATAATTATGTTGCAATTAATTAACAGACTTCTAGTGCTCGAAGTCCAATTTTCACCTAACTTGTGTAGGCTGTAAGAGCTTCAATGAAGCTGCCCCCAGGCAGCTTGACAAATCCTAGCCAACGTTAACGTTTAAGAACATGCTTAACATTGACTGAAATTAAACATTTGCCAAGTATGTACCCCACATGGCTAAGGTGACCAGATTTTGAAAATGCCAAAACGGGACAAGCTCCTTTTTTATTTTATTTTTTACCTAAACTAACGAAGTCTCAGTGAATTATGGGCTAACGCTTTTCAGGAATCAGTAGTTTAGTATTAAATTTTAAATCTATAAAAAAATCAAGAGATACACAAAAACAAAAATCTTAAAAAGTGCAATAAAAGTTAAAAAAACAAAAAACTGCACAAAAATTACGAATTATAAAAAAACGAGAAGTGTGTTTCAGAAATTAATACCAAATAAATTGTAAATCACAAAAAAATAAACAAAAAATACATTCCTAAAAATGAAAAACGATGGCGTCTTTTCCAATTGTATTTCAGAAAAGATCAATTCGATTTCAGAATAGTCAATTGTATTTCGGAAATCATCAATTCTATTTCAGAATACTCTGTTCAATTTCAGAAAGTATCAATTGTATTTTAGAATAGTCATTTGTATTTCAGAAAGCATCAATTGTATTTCAGAATAATCAATTCAATTCTAGAAAGTATCAATTGTATTTCAGAATAGTCAATTGTTTTTCAGAATAATCAATTCAATTTCAGAAAGCATCAATTGTATTTCAGAATAATCAATTCAATTTCAGAAAGTATGAATTGTATTTCAGAATAGTTAATTGTAATATATCAATCATATAATTGTACATGGTATATGTATTTTTTTTTATATAAATCAAATCAATTTCTTTTTAATTATCGTCTTTATTTGAAATACAATTTTTTTTATTAAAAATAGCTAATGCATTTTCGATCCTTAGATCAGGCTATAAAACATTAAATAAAAATAATACTATAACAAAATATTAATAGAAATTACCTTGGAAAATATTTTAAAAGATTCATATAAAAATGACTTTTGTAAAAAAATGTAAATAAATAAATTAAATTTTGTTTCACAAAGATTACTATAAAAAATAAACTTTTTATAAACTAAAATAACAAGTAAAGTAAAACAAATAAAATCTTGATGTAAAATATAATATAAAATATAATAAGTTTATAATAAATTTATTTTATCAAAAAATTTTCTGCATTTGAAATTAATAATATCATTAACGCTAAGGTCTTTTCTTTTTGAAAAACAAATTTCTAAGTTATATTATTATCATTAATGATAATAATGATTTTTTCAAAAAGAAAAGACCTTAGCGTTAATGATATTATTAATTTCAAATGCAGAAAATTTTTTTGATAAAATAAATTTATTATAAACTTATTATATTTTATTTTTTATTTTATATTTTACATCACGATTTTATTTGTTTTACTTTACTTGTTATTTTAGTTTATAAAAAGTTTATTTTTTATAGTAATCTTTGTGAATCAAAATTTAATTTTATTTATTTATTTACAATTTTTTACAAAAGTCATTTTTATATGAATCTTTTAAAATATTTTCCAAGGTAATTTCTATTAATATTTTGTTATAGTATTATTTTTATTTAATGTTTTATAGCCTGATGATGATCTAAGGATCGAAAATGCATTAGCTATTTTTAATAAAAAAAATTGTATTTCAAATAAAGATGATAATTGAAAAGAAATTGATTTGATTTAGTTAATTGTATTTTAGAATAGTCAATTGTATTTCAGAAAGCATCAATTGTATATAAGAAAATCAATTTAATTTAAGAAAGGACCAATAATAAAAAAATGAGGAAGTCAAGAGTATTTGGCGATGATTGTGCACGTGAACCACAACAGTACAAACATTTCATCAAAAATGTGCTTTCGAAATTTAACATTATACCAGTCCTTATTCACAAATGTTGAACTCAATTGAAATAATTTGCAAAAAAACTCTTGGCTTCCTTCATGTTTTACAAAAGGTATTTTCTAAAATTTGATTAATTTTCATGAAGTTGAGGCCTTTTGAAATACAATCGATCTTTTCTGAATTAAAATTGATGATTTCTGAAATTGAATTGACTATTCTGAAATACAATTGATGTTTTCTGAAATACAATTGACTATTCTGAATAGCAATTGATCATTTCTAAAATTGAATTGATCTTTTCTGAAATACAATTATTGGAAAAGGTGTAGCCTAGCTGGTAGTCTACAGTCTACTCTAGTATTAAATCTTAAACTTCCAATAAAAATTTAAATTTTTTTAAAACCGGGACAAAAGAGGCCTCGCTTGGGACGGCGGGACAACCACTTAGGAACCGGGACTGTCCCGGGCAAACCGGGACATCTGGTCACCTTACACATGGTACGTCCCATATTGGCTTGGCATTGCGAGCGAACCCCCTCAAACTTTGCCTCAAGTTGACGTACATGCTATTCTGTGCTCTGTATTCTTTAAATATTTTTATTTATAGTAATTTACTTAAATAAACTATACCCATCTTTTTACTTTAAAAGCCAATTTCAGAAAAAAGTAGAGATACATGCTGTTTTTCATTAGATCAAGTAGTGCAAGCTTGACAAGTCAAGGCACATTGTGTGTAAGGAAAATCCAAAAAAATTAAGCGTTTTCCGTTTCCTTTGATTCCTGTAAAATTGAATGCCACCTATGCGAACCCCAAAGTTGGCTTCAAATGTGGAGGCATATCCACGAACGTCAAATGTTGGCCAAGGTTTGCCTGGAGGGAGCTTAAGAACAAGTGTCGTTGTTGTCATTAGTTTAATGATTACAATGTATTGCCTCATTTTTTAAATTAATAGATAAATAAAAGAAAGATAAAATAGCTTTATAACCTTTTTTGTTTCTTTTAAAGAAGTAATAGCAAAGAGCAGGTATTTTAATTCCGTGCGTTGAAAATGTTCGATTATAATACTTACGCTCAAACATCCTCTGGTAAGCTCAGGTATTGAACTCATTTTTACGAAAATACACAAAATATTCTAAAAAACTAAAAACAGTACGATAATTACAACTGATTTAGAAATCGTTTGTAGGTAGCTTTTGGCGGTAAACCGGTAAAACGCAATAAATTGTCTGTCAAACTGTGTCAAACTACTGTCATTATTCAGTTGCGCCAACATAAGAAATTTAGATAGGTTCGTTTTTGTTCGTAAAGTTACAAATATACAGAATGAGTCTTATTATTTACAGTTTGGCTTGGTAATTATACTTTATTTTTTAACGAGGAGGAGTGACAGGGAAGGACAACTTACACTATAAAAGTTACTAGAAAATTAACCAAACAGATTTTTACAGAAACTTTAGGTTATTTTGGCATTTTAATTTTTAATGATAAAATATGTACAGAAACATAAATAAATTGCCCATTTCTTTGCACTGAATACAAATTTATTCATGTAAATACATTAGTAATTCAAAGGACCTTATCGTTTTCCTAGGTGTTTTTGGGCAGACATGAAAAATAAGTTAAACCTACAAAAATTAACTAAAATACCCCTAATATTAATTATATTTCCAATTTCTTCAATAAATATGAATTATAAATACATTTATGAGATTTTACGTTATTTAAAAAAATATTTATTAACACGACAACAGCGGATTTTAAAATTCAAATTTTGACAAGTACTGTCAGATAAATTTTAATTACCTTTCATTTACGTTTAAATTGAAAGCAAATGACAGTTAAAACTAATAGGCTGTTTTCCTTGTGGAACCTATGTTAATAATCGAATACAATCGCCAAAAGGATTAACCTGATGGTAGATATAAATGACCTTTATTATAAGACACTTTAGAACAATGGTTACTGTTACAAATAAGAAGTAATGCCCGGGCTATCAAATTCGTACGCGCTTTACAAAGGTATCTGGCGACTGACTCACTGTGACTCACACTGGATTGAAATGTTTCCCACATTGGGTGTTATTGTCATGCGCACACATTGCTTGCGTTTGTACGTTTATTTATAAAAACAGCTAAAACACATAAAAAGAAATCCGGTACGCGCTCATGTAACATACTGGAATGAAACATTCTAGCAAAGGAGAAATAACTTGCGGAATGTCGTAAATAGTATCTTGCCTACTTGATAGGAGGTGCTTAGAAGTGCCACAGGCCACAGGATGTGTCCTACAAAAATAGAAGGAATTTACAAGCCCTTTGCCGCCACCGAGGTCCCTTATCGGTTCTACTTTTTACTAATAATTATTGTGCATTTAATTTGGACGTTTCGTTTGAGAGGTAATAATTTCAATGTTGCCTGATTGTGCAATAAAGTCTTACGATAACCTGTAAAAGATATTTTATTTTTAATTGACGCCGTAATATTACAAATCTTATTACAACTATTAAAACTATAGTCATTAAATTTACAGTAAAAGTTTCAGAGCTCCAGGGAACTGGAAAAGTAATTTTTTATCAAATATTTTAAAAATTGCAAAAAAACGACAACTGTGTAAAAAGTGTTTAATTGTAAAAAATATATTCTTAAATTATAAGTTTATTTGAATAAAATATATACTTAAAAATTAATTTCTAATTAAGTCATAACAAATATGTACTTAATTGTATAATTTTTATACTATTAAAGTCAATAAATCATAGTAAATAAATGGCATAGGCAACCAAACTACTTTGTTTGTTAGAAACGCAGAGGAAAACACCAGCATCGTTGTCTAATTGTGCAAAAATTAATTAATTTCAATTGCGTTTCTTGGCGAAAGCGGTCTCCTAAAGAGCGAAATATTTTAAACTATTGTATATTTATTTCTTATTTATATGTGGCATAAGTTTCATTCTTGTACAAAATGCTCCCAAAACCCGATAAGGTCCTTTTATGATTAATATTTTGAGGTTATATGTAAAAAATAAAGTATTGGGAATTTTTAGATTTCGTTCGCCCTCTGGTGGCAAAATATGAACTTCGATATTCGGTACTTACGTTTTTGATTTAACGCATTGGTACATGTTTTTTGAGATTTACTGAAGCTTTAAATGATAAATCTACTTGTATTTTGTTGAATATGTAGTTATAAGGTACAAGAATGCATTTTAAACACATTTTTTTACAATGACAAGTACCGAATATCCTCCATTTATAGCGCCATCTATACGTAGTTAAAATTCCCAATAGTACGACACAAAGAATAGCAAGTAAATACGGAAATAAACGACGTACTCGGAACAGACTGAGCTCAACCGGAAATCGATTCCTTCGATCCAAAGGTGGAAGTCTGTAAGCTATACGATTGTTTTCGTATAACGAAATAATCGTTTGTTGCATACAGAGTGGCCACTCTTACGGTGCACACCATTGGGATCTTGTGAACCTAAAGAGTTACAAAGTTGCTTAAATTATAAAAAAGTTGCTCCTTTTCAAACTCCATCAGAATCTATTTAGAAATCCGAGATATCTTGCTCTAGTCCTCAAATATCATGAAAAATCTGAAATTTCACATTTTCATTTTCCTTCCATATTTTTGTTATCGCTTAACTTTTTCGATTTCAATTTGGCAGTTTTACATAATTTGACATTCTCTATCGATTGGCCTCAAAGATTTCTAACCTATACTATCTAGATACCCGACGCGCATTTAAACGCTGCTCAGAAGTTAGTCGTAAAAGGACCTTATCGGGTTTTGGGAGCATTTTGTACAAGAATGAAACTTATGCCACATATAAATAAGAAATAAATATACAATAGTGTAAAATATTTCGCTCTTTAGGAGACCGCTTTCGTCAAAAAACGCAATTGAAATTAATTAATTTTTGCACAATTAGACAACGATGCTGGTGTTTTCCTCGGTGTTTCTAACAAACAAAGTAGTTTGGTTGCCTATGCCATTTATTTACTATGATTTATTGACTTTAATATTATAAAAATTATACAATTAAGTACATATTTGTTATGACTTGATTAGAAATTAATTTTTAAGTATTTATTTTATTCAAATAAACTTATAATTTAAGAATATATTTTTTACAATTAAACAATTTTTACACAGTTGTCGTTTTTTTGCAATTTTTAAAATATTTGATAAAAAATGACTTTTCCAGTTCCCTGGAGCTTTGAAACTTTTACTGTAAATTCAATGGCTATAGTTTTAATAATTGTAATAAGATTTGTAATATTACGGGGTCAAATAAAAATAAAATATCTTTTACAGGTTATCGTAAGACTTTATTGCACAATCAGGCAACATTGAAATTATTACCTCTCAAACTAAACGTCCAAATTAAATGTACAATAATTATTAGTAAAAAGTAGAACCGATAAGGGACCTCGGTCGCGGCAAAGGGCTTGCAAATTCCGTTTATTTTTGTAGGACACACCCTCTGGCACTTCTAAGCACCTCCAATCAAGTAGGCAAGATACTATTTACGACATTCGGCAAGTTATTTCTCCTATGCTAGAATGTTTCATTCCAGTATGTTACATGAACGCGTACCGTATTTCTTTTTATGTGTATGCGCCGATTTTAGCTGTTCTTATAAGTAAACGTACGAACGCAAGCAATGCGTGCGCATGACAATAACACCCAATGTGGGAAACTTTACAATCCAGTGTGAGTCACAGTGAGTCAGTCGCCAGATACCTTTGTAAAGCTCGTACGAATTTGTTAGCCCGGGCATTACTTCTTGTTTGTAACAGTAACCATTGTCCTAAAGTGCCTTATAATAAAGGTCATTTGTATCTACCATCAGGTTAATCCTTTTGGCTATTGTATTCGATTATTAACATAGGTTCCACAAGAAAAACACCCTATTAGTTTTAACTGTCATTTGCTTTCAATTTAAACGTAAATGAAAGGTAATTAAAATTTATCTGACAGTACTTGTCAAAATTTGAATTTTAAAATCCGCTGTTGTCGTGTTAATAAATATTTTTTTAAATAATGTAAAATCTCATAAATGTATTTATAATTCATATTTATTGAAGAAATTGGAAATATAATTAATATGGGGGGTATTTTAGTTAATTTTTGTAGGTTTAACTTATTTTTCATGTTTGCCCAAAAACACATAGGAAAACGATAAGGTCCTTTGCTCCAACTGGGGCAATCGGGACCCCCTAAGTAATCGGAATGATTCGGAAACCGACGCGATCTTTGAGCGGGAATTTAAAATAAGCCAATAGTGTTACAACTGAATTTGACTAGTGCGGTAATTTACTGACTAGTGCAGTGGAGTGCGACAGAGTAAAAACATAAATAGAAAGAAACAGAGATACCCCCTAAGCTCTCCATAAGTTTAGATGGCGTCCTAGTTGCCCCTTGATTGGCCTTAAGAAGAGAATAACTAGATTTCATATATTTTAAACCAACTTTTGATTTTCTTATGGGCGCGATATTTGAATTTTATATCATTGGATAGAGAAAAGAAAATACAATTTAAATGATGTAAGATGTAACACACATTTTTCTTTTCCTTTAATTGAAAAAAATATTAAATTTTTATTTACAAAATCACAGACTCTGGACAACCTGAAAAGAAACATTCAGGAAGAAACGGCCAACATACCCATCAATATGCTGGAGAGAGTGATGAGAAACAGCAAAATTCGATTCAACAACTGTATCGACAATGGGGGGAGTAACTTTTACCCGAAATGATTTTTAATAACAAGTAAACCATAACTTTAAATGTTGAACTTTTTAATTAAAAAAAAAATGAATATATATCTTTACTACTTTTTGTTTTATTGCATTATGAAATAAGGAAATTAACCTGCCGCGCCCTGTATATTACTATAAGTTATTGGCCATTGCGTACCCATCTTATCCCGGTCATTGTTGTATAATAATTTCTTAAAGTAACTGAGCTGAAACAGAAAATGGACCTTAGCTCAAAAAGTTTTGTTTTGTAGCAAAAAAAATAAAAATGAGTATTAATTATTATAGTAAGAGGTAGCAATGGCGAGTTGCGTGTTATAC
Source organism: Stenus bimaculatus (assembly GCA_963971135.1). NCBI lineage: Eukaryota > Metazoa > Arthropoda > Insecta > Coleoptera > Staphylinidae > Stenus > Stenus bimaculatus. The sequence goes on along the minus strand of OZ020185.1, from coordinate 13,528,283 downwards.
CTTTATGAGGCCCTGGGCAATTTTCAATTTTGAGGTCTCAAAATATTGATGTCTTTAAACAGGATTTTGAAATTAATTAAAAGTTGAGGAAAATAGTAAAGGGGTACCTATTAATTTTTTTAAATTTAATTAAGGTCTTCCCTTGCTCAGAGGCAAAACAAGTAATTTTTTGCCTTTAACCAAGTTAAAAAATTGCCCCCCCCCCAAAATTTATAGAATTCGGTACAAACATTGTGTGTGAAAAAAATAAGAACAAACGGTCTACATTTAAAATCACCTTAATACTTGAGCGGGATATGTTAATAGCTGGCTGATGGAGGGAATATGGAGAAAGAGAGGGAGAAAGAAGAGAGACAGAGTCGGGATAACGCGCGAGTGGTGTAGAGTTGGGATTGTAGAGGTTAAATTTGGTAATATTTGGAGGAATAAATTTAAGTCAACTTGAAAGTTGAATATATTTCGAAAACTAAGCACACTTTATATTAATTATTTGTATCGACATAATGTCCATTTTGGCATTTTTGTCCACTTCAGTGAATTTTCAGTCGGTCTTTTGTGTTATTCAGCCATTTAATGTTCGGCCTTTTTCACATTCGGCTTATTGTCCGTATTGGGCATTTGTCCAAGTCGGCCTTTTATAGTTCGGTTTTTTTTCTTTCGGTTATTATTCCACCTCGGCCATTTGTTTTTTTTTTCGACCTTTTGTCCCGCTCCCAAAATTCGAAAATTCACAGCAGCGATTTTAAATTATGAAACAGCAACGCCATAATGTAGAAACTTATAATATGGTAAAATATGAAAATAAAAAAATAATTGTGTTCAATGTATGCTGGTCTTTTCATGGAATTGTTGTTTTTTTATGACAGAAACTTTCATATTTCTTTCCATCCTTTTTTGCCTACATACTGGTAACACGCCACCGGTGGGATATGTAGGAAAGCCGACTGCACTAAAATCTCGAAAATTCATGGACTTAAGTCTAAGTTTTTAAAAACATGCTGCTATAATTCGGTTGGGTTGACAATTGACAATAAGTTTTTGTGTCGTCTGCAAGCATAAAGTATAGTGAATAATTCTAGATTTTTTATGAGATATACACTTTTACTTTACAAAACAACGTAGTACTTTTTTAAAAGATGTTCAGCTCCATTCTTATTCATTGTTATTTGTTATCCTATAAATATTGAAGCTACATTTAAATGTGAGAAAAAAGTAACGTTATGGTTTATGGCGGATATTAGGTCTGAAAATGATTACTACTTTCTGGAAGGCTGCCAGACTGTTCCTCCAAAACTAAAAACTGGAGGATGGCAACATATTTTTTTTATCAATTTACTTGACAGTCTTCACCGATTGAAATAACCTTCTCGACTTTATTTTTAAAAAGAGACCGAAATTAGTCATTTTCGCCGATTAAACAAACATCTACACCAGCTGGGAGTCACCAATGACCCCACATACCGAAGATGCAACATCGAAGATGAAACCGTGGAGCATGTAGGTACTGTGCGACTGCCCGATGGCATCATCAATCAGAGGATCCATATTACTTGGGGAGCTCTGACCAAGCATAGCCGATTTCAGCGAAGCCCCACCTGGAGAACTGCTAAGGTTTGCCGAGACAATCGAATAACACAAAACACAAAGTGTACAAACACAAACAAAGCAGGTTACCCGATTTTGCCCGCTTTCAGATTGTGTTTCAGATTACCGGCGCCGATTACACGCGACAATTTTAAAATGCTAAATTTTTAACAATGTGCATTTTTTCGGTAGCTATTTGAAATCATATGTCATTTTAAAAGGTAGCCCTTTCTCTACTATGTCAACAAAATAGTTCCATTCGGACTTATTTTTTTAGTTTTGTTAAAAGTGTTAAATAAAATATGGAAAAAAAAACAAATTCATGCGATTTTCTTGTTCCAGTGCAAACTATACTATATACTTATTTAAATTTGGTCCAGAAACCATCAGAATAAAGGAGAAACGACTACCGAACGTAATATTATTGTCTTGAACATGAAGATTAAACGGGCGGATGGTTTAAACCAGGGATTCTAACCGTTTAAAATTTCAAAACGGTTTCGGTTAATATTATTTTCTGAAAACGGTTTCGGTTACGGTTTTTAAAAATTTTCAAAAAACGGTTTCGGTTTTGGTTTCGGTTAACCGAAAAAACGGTTTTGCTTTCGGTTACGGTTTAAAAAGTGTTTTACCTATTTTTTTTTAATTTTGCTTGTATAACCTATTAAAAACGGGTTAGTAAAACGGTTAAAGATCGGTTAGTAAAACGGTTAAAAACCGGTTAGTAAACGGTTAGAAATCGGTTAAAAATCAGTTAAGAACTGGTTTCGGTTTTTAAAAATTTCTTAGAACGGTTTAGGTTACAGTTAGTCCAGATAAAACGGTTTTAACCGAATTTCGGTTAATAAAGCGGTTCGGTTAGAATCCCTGGTTTAAACCAACCTGCTAAAATCCGTTCGGGAGCTAGCATTGGAACACGCATGAAACCCTAAATGGGCCTTAAGTCGAAACTCTGCGTCAAAAAAACATCTTGCTTATTATATGATCGTGTCTAGCGGGCCTACTCCATCACATCAGCTTCCTCAATTCGGGATAAGCCATAAGGGTAGAAAACTACTGTCAGCGAATAGATGAAATGCATAGGAAAATTCAGCGCAAGTATGAACCTTGGATCTTGTATTTTATAGAACATAAAGGATCCTATTATTCTTCATGATAACGCCAGCCTGCATGTCGCATAACCACTAACGATCCAGAAATTAAACGAAGTGGGGTATGAAACTCTGGGACACCCACGACCTATGCATACTCACTAGACCTTTCACCTACTATACTGACTAGCATTCTTTTAAACATTTTTAGATCAATTCTTAGGCGAGTGCTTCAGAAAAAAAGACGATGCAAAAAAATACATTTAAAGAATTTGTCACTCTAGATTTTTATTCAATTGGTATAAAAAACTAGTATCGCTTTGGTAAAACTATATTGAATATCTAATAGTTACTATTTTGATTAATAGAGTTTTGTTGATCAACTAATAAGATAAAAGTTTAAAGGCATTTATTTATTACATATAATGACCCCTCCATACAACTGAATTAAAAGCATTACCATATTTTTTGTAAAAATATTACAAAGTAGAAAAATACTACACAATTTAACATTTAAGTATTAAGATATATAAGATTTATATCAAAAAGACCTGAAATAAATGCACCTTATCCAATAAAAATTAAAGATTAGCATGTGGACGTCTTTCTGATTTTAAAGCTTCGGTCAATCTTCTTCCGAAATCAGCATCAACTTGTGAGAAGTTCTTAACTACGCGATCTTGGATAAAATCAGCAGCGTCTTTAAGGTGCCCAGCGATGTTGGAAACCAATCTTTGCCTTTCTTCAGCGTTAAGAGTTTTGTTGTAGAATACCTTGGGTTGCGAGAAGTTGTCATCGTCACCTGTGTCATAGCGGTAAGCTTCGCCGCTGACGGGGGTTGGTTTTTTGAGGGCTTTGGCTCTATGGCATTCCTGAGGACCGTCGAAGCTATTGGGGTGATAATTTGGTGCTCCATCTTGGTTATACATGCATGCAGGACCATCGCGTTGATAATTACGGACAGCGAATGGGCAACTGTTAACTGGTAGTTGCAAGTAGTTGGCGCCTAAACGATGACGGTGGGTATCTCCATAGGAGAACAAACGTCCCAATAACATCTTGTCGGGTGATGGTTCAATTCCAGCAACCATATGAGCAGGGCTGAATGCGATTTGTTCCACTTCAGAGAAATAATTGGTTGCGTTACGATTTAAAACCAATTTTCCAACAGGAATAAGAGGATAATCAGAATGGGGCCATACTTTGGTTAAATCAAATGGATTAAAGGGACATTTGTTGGCTTGATCCATAGTCATAACTTGAATAGACATGGTCCAGGATGGAAAATCTCCTTTGGCTATTGAGTTGTACAAATCGCGGATTGAATAATCTGGATCTGTTCCTGATAATTCGCCGGCTTTCTTAACATCCAAGTTCTTAATTTTTTGATCCGTTTTGTAATGGAATTTGCAATAAACTTGTTCTCCATTATCGTTAACCAATTTAAAGGTGTGAGAACCATAACCATTCATGTGCCTGTAGCCATTAGGAATTCCTCGATCAGAAAACAGGAACATGACCTGGTGAGTTGTTTCTGGGCGGAGAGAAATGAAATCCCAGAACATATCAGGATCTTTACAGTGAGTTTCGGGATTTCTCTTTTGCGTATGGATGAAGCTGGGGAAGAGAATTGGGTCGCGGATGAAGAAAATTGGTGTATTGTTTCCAACCAAATCCCAGATTCCATCTTCGGTGTAGAATTTTACAGCGAAACCGCGTGGATCTCTAACGGTATCGGCTGAACCTGATTCTCCGCCTACTGTTGAAAAGCGCACGCCGATGGGTGTTTTCTGCCCGATTTTGGAGAAGACTTTAGCGGCGCAGTATTTAGTTATGTCATCGGTGACTTCGAAATAGCCGAAGGCACCGGCGCCTTTAGCGTGGACTACGCGTTCAGGGATTCTTTCACGATCGAAATGTGCAATCTCTTCTACGAAGGCTACATCTTCGAGGAGGATTGGTCCTCTTGGGCCGACGGTTAGGGTAGCGTCTTTCACGGCGATTGGGACTCCATGGGCTGTACTTGCATGACGAATATCTTTCTACAAAAATAAAAATAATATTGCTTAAAAAAATAATAAAATGTCACAATAGGATTAGGATTTTATCCAGCAGTCATATTTCTATTTTGTGATAGCGAAAAAAAATAATTACAAAATAAGAATTTTTTTATCTTTGGGTGTTCAATGAAAAAATGTGAATTTCAGGCTTAAAAAAGAGATCAGTTTACATCAAAGTTATCACAATGTATGTATTTATAAATACACAAATAGAACTGCTGAGTTACTTAAATAAAAAGATAATTTCAAGTGGTAGATCATATAGTAATACATTCAAATACCACTGTTATCTTAAATAAATATTAAATCAAACATTACACGGCAAAAATAAGTTTGAAAATATCAATCAGATCCAATTATAAAAGTTAAAAAATAAGACATTAAATCGGTTAATTTTTTTAATTAAGAGTTGCTGATAAAACCTATCCATAATAAACTTGATGAGGTAAAGGAGTTTTGGAGTGAATTGTTTTTTGCTAAAAAAACTGATAATATTTTAAATATATCAAATTAAACAACATAACGAGTTGCGGTGTTTATGCCGGCCGGTTTTTATATTACGTGGAACTTGACAGACTGGTAATCAAGCCTAGAGAGTGAACTTTTGCCTTTGCTTATCAAAATGTATTATACACTTATTCCCCCAAGCTCGTGTATTGAATTTAAAAATAGATTATTGATATAAAAACCTATTGTCTTTTTAATTGTAATTTAAATAATTGCATAATTCATTATTGAAACCTGGAAGGTTTTTCCAACATAGTTGGCATTTATGCAATTATATGGTGTATCATATAATGATATAATTGCTTGTTTTGATAATATTAGAAATGCATTGCTTTAAAACCACGTCCGGTTCATCTGGTTGTCTGGAAACAAGTTTGTCTCCTAATTAAATTTTGCTTCTAAATTCACATATTAGTGGGTAGTGGATAGTAAACAGTCGTGTTGGTGGTAATTTATAAAGCATGACTTTGCAAAAAACGATAAATAATGCATGGTATTCTTATCTAAATAATAGATAATAAAACTGTATCGAAATCTTCAACTTCACAACAATATTTTTTTTTTAATTCTACATTTTTTTCCTATTAAAATCCGGTTTACTTCATATTCCACAGTCCACAGCTCATTAAAATCGTAACGGCACTATTTAAATTAAACCGACTTCTGTAGGTTCAACCATTGCATCAACATATGAAAGTTTTAAGAAATGTACATCGCCGGCCCAAGACGTCGACTTTCACCATGATCAATTTTGATCTAAATTTGTTATCAGATCAATATTTTCTATCTTCCCAGTCGAGTTACCAAAAAAATTGTTCAAACTTAAGTACAAGACTGTCAGGACTTGACTTTTAACTAATGACCATATAAAAATTAAAATTATCTATTTGATATACAAAAGTTGTCTACAGTTGGAAAACCTTCAGTTTTCTATTTTTAGATCAATGTAATAATAATTTATGTACTTTATAGGCATTTCTTATCTAAATAATAAATACCGGTAGAAGTTCGTGGAATTTTAAACTGCGAAGTATACATATAACCTCTAATAAGTCATTTAGGAAGTTAAAAATTCTCACCTTTGGTGTTTTCTTGTATTCATGCAGTTGATTAGCAACTTTATCGCGCGAGTCCATTTTTACGCTTTGCAATTAAGAGTTTTTAGCACCAGAAGATGAAATCTTCAACAGACAAAGGTTATCTGCGATTTGCGGCGAAAAACAAATACGCAATCACTTTTATCATTTCTTTATAGCCATAGCGCATGCGCAATATAAAATAAAGAAATATGATCAATTAAATGTAATGTAATTTCAAATTAATAATATTAACGATGTAAAATCATCAAAAAAACATTAAATTCAAATTATCATAATCAAACAAGATGGCAACGTGTTTGAAGCAAAACCCGCCATCTATGAAAGAGTGTCATATACTTATTTGCATATATAATTTATCAGTATTTTCAGTTTCCTACAATAATATAATTTTAAAAATCTAGTTATTACAATAATTATTAGAAATTTAAAAAATAAATTTAATTAAAAAATTGATTTTTCCAGGTAAAAGCAATATGGGTATTTAAAAACAAAATATGAAATTTATCCCAAGTTGTTGGTTACCTTTCTTACTTTGCTCTATAGTTTAAGTTACGTTTCAAACAAAAACCCAGTATTGAGCATGAATAAGTACAAATTAATAATTGGAAGTAATTGAATTAATTAAAAATATAATGGTTGAAACGTTCGTTTTGAAATTGGTGGGAGACATGCGCAAAAGAGACCACGCCGCCCTTAATATCGGACATCTTTGCTTTCAACATCCGGCTAGGTGAGGTGATGGTGAGAGGCCACCGCTAATCGCTGTAATTAATAAAGTATCTGTGTAAAATTGGGGTTGAAGGTGGGTAAAAAATAATTCTGATCAATTGCAATTTCGGATGGAGAACACAAACTCGGAGGGTGTCGTCCTACCGGACATTTCCGAAGCCGAACATCTTGCGAGTGATCACGATGGCGGAGAGAATGGCGAAAATGTTTCTGTTGTGGATTCCAAAAATCGGGTTACCGTTCAAACTGTCCGGCATGGAGGTGTCCCGGTTACCTTACCTGTGGGATCGCTTATTACTTCCACTTTTAACGTTATTACCCAGGACCAATTGCCACATTTCAAGCCCATGATTTGCGTGGATAACAATGGCTATATTGCTACTGATGGTTCTGGTTCTGAACTAAAGACTATTGTTATTCAGGAAGATGTTTCTGCTACAACCACTCCAGTTGCTGTTACTAGCAATGCTGGCTCTTGGAGCGAAGCTGCTAGCTTACCAATTTTACCTGTACGATGCAAAAACACTTCGGCAGAACTACACAAGAATCGATTTGGTTCAGGCGGTAAGAATAAAAATTATCACATTTTACAATTTCTTCATAATGAATGTTTTCCACAGGAAGAGGTCGGTGTATTAAGTTGGGAAATACTTGGTATACGCCTAGTGAATTTGAAGCACTATGTGGAAGAGCATCTAGTAAAGATTGGAAACGCAGCATTAGATTTGGAGGTCGCAGCTTGCAAACACTAATCGATGAAGGCATTATTTTGCCCCACGCAACTAGTTGCACTTGTGCTGCTTGCTGCGATGATGAAACAGCAACTGGGCCAGTCCGCCTATTCACGCCTTATAAACGTAAAAGGCGCAAAGACCTCGATGGTAATTATACTAGTACCGACAAATGGGGTAAATTATTTAAAATACTTAATTCAATCTTTTAATGACCATCAAAAAATTTATCTTATTAATTTCAATTAAATCATATTTATTCAATTAGGAAATCCGAAACGTAGAGATCATAGTGGGGAAGATAGTGAAGACGGGCAACAAACAAAGGAAGAAGCCTGGCAAAGTCTTGCTGAAGGTTTAGACTCCAACGAATATCAGCTAATTGACACTGGGGCTAATAGTGATCCCACCTTAATAATTAAACGTTTGGAAGAAATTGCTGGTTCTATTTGTAGATTATCTTCAGAATTTAAAAGGGGAGTTGAAGAAGTCAAAGAAGTATTAGCAAGACAAAATGATAAATTCCAGAGAGAAAAAGATGCTGCTGTTTTAGCAGCAAGAGTTGAAGCTCAAGTTGCTGCATTGCAACCCGATGGAAGTGATAACACTCTACAACCTGCTTTGGATAGTGAACATCAAAAGAAGGTAATTAGATATATTATTTCAAAATAGTAAATCTCATGTTTTAATAATAATGTATTGTTAATTAATGTTTATTTACATGGGATGGTTTAGTTACAATATGTTTGTTAATTTTTAGTGTGCAAATTGCAATAGGGAGGCCTTGGCTGAATGTTCATTATGTAGAAGGACACCATATTGTTCTACATTTTGTCAGAGGAAAGATTGGGGGTCTCATCAAGTCGAGTGCATCAGAACTGTTAATCCAGAAGCTACTCAACAGTCTATTATGCTTATTGTTGAAAGCACAGACGGTCACTAACTTTTTACTTTTTATGCAGAATTATATTTAAGTTTATTGACTGATAGGAAGATCAATCAAAGTCTTCCTTTCTATTATTCATTATTAGGTTCATCGATTTTACTTATTATTGCATTTTTCTTTTATAATTGACTTTTTTATTTTAAGTTTATGTACAGCAGTTAATGTTTTTTGATATTTTTGGAGTTGGAAATGGTAATCAAGATAATTGTGATAAAAAGCCATGCAAAAAGTATAATAATCTTTGTTATATTTACTTTATAAAAATGATATTAAGTCAATTGTAACAATATTTTATATATGCATTATTAATATACGAATGAAAATTGCCCAAACATTAAACTTTTATTTATTCTCCCCAAAAGGATTTCCCAACCAAGGGTAGACAGTAGGGCAATTTGCACAAGACATCATATAACGTTCCTCTTTTCCTTTCATTAGTTTACAACTTGTAGCTTGGCATTTTGGTGCATACGTTTTTTGACAACTTGGCCACGTCTCTGCCAAATTCTCTAATTTGTTTGGATTTTGAACCCATTCCAAACCTCTACTTATGGTTACCTGTCATATAAATAATTAAGTTTGTTTAAGTTATCTTAGATAAGAGATCTAACTTACAATATAAACATCTTCTTTCTCTTGTAAGTAATTTAAAAAGTCAACATAAGCTTCCCATGTGTTTTCAATTTTTTCAAACCATGCAGCATGCATATAAAACCCAAATGGAGCCTTGTTACCTTGGTAGTGCCTTTCGAAATTTCTTACCATGAATTTAAAAATACCTTCTTTATCCTCTGGGCTAAAATAATTCCAATTTTCAATACAAAGTTTTAAGCCATGTCGATTTTTTTTTAATTTGATTTCTAACACCAAAAGTTTTGCTCCATTTTTTCAAACTTTTCGTATTTGAGCAGGGCAAACTAAATAACTGCGAAAGCAACAAGATGAGTATTGCTAATAATTAATAAAATAACGTTTAGCGGGTGATTAAGCGGAAAATACTAAACCGAAATTCGGCAAAACGTTTCGCTACCGAAATTTTAGAAGGTTTTGAGTCCGATTTGCCCGCATCGATGTAAAACTCCAATAAAAAAAACAGCCATTTTCTGCACTGACCCTGCAAACTGCGTTTTCTTTCCTAATATTATTATCCCAAGGACGGACATTTTTTTAGAGAATCCAGCATATTGGACTCATTTTTAACATATTTTTTAGCGATCTTGAATATAGTTCCTAATAAATGTGTGTATATCTTACAGGTACTTACATGTTTGTGCAGGCATCTACCATAGAACAAGTCACATTTAAATCATCATACCACATAATCATTGGGTTTACCCATAAGCCAGGGACACTATTTGTAGGACAATTGGGCATAGGACAATCTTGAGTAGTCAAATAGTCCAAGGTATAAGGCCAAAGACCAGGTTCGAGGTAATGGCGTGTTGGCCATGAGCAATCATAACTCAAATTTATTTCTTTTGCAGCTAAGAAACTATTGTCACCTAAGAAAGCACCGTTTTAAGAAACTATATATTTTTGTAGCAGGTGTGTGTGCTGGTTCGTCCATAGTTTTTATCTCATCTTGACATTAATCTTTACCTGATAACTGAAGCAAAGGTAAACGCATGCCTTTAATGTCCTCTTTTGGTATTTGAGCAAAACGAGAAATGAGTTCTCTTTCTCCACCGAATTCATCTACATGTTCTTCGACGGTAAGGTTCTTCCAATAATCAACGGAAGGCGTATGAGAAATTGAATGAAGAGCTATTTCATGACCGTTTGCATGTAGTTCATGTACCTTTAAAATAAAAATTTTTGAAAATAAGTCCTAAAAGACTTCAATTTTCACCAATTTATCATTAACGTCTAGATTATATTTTCGGAAAAATATTGTTTATACTTATTATAATCATCAAAATTGAATTTTTTATAAATATAATTAATGCATTTTGGCTTTTGACTTAAAATATTTTACCTTAGAGTAATCAGTGTATTCGTGTGATGTGAAAAAAGTAGCACCAATTGGACAACCGTCGGGATTTTTGCGATTAAAAAATTCTTCATAGTATTTAATATTGAAAGCATTTACTGCATCATCAAAAGTTAAAAAAACCAACTAAAATAAATATATTTTTACTACAAAACTCTCTTTTTTTAGCTACCACTATTATATTTACTTGGGGAATATCTGTTGGTTCAAAATTTCCTGGAATGTCAGTACCAGAACATCTACAAGTTGGAAGTTTACAATTTTCTGGATCACATCTTGCTGCGCCTTTGGGTGCTGCTAATGCGGAAGCGACCACAAACACGAGGAAAATTCTAAGCGTATTTTTCATCTATTGATGAAAAATTTAAGTATAATTAAGTGATAAATAAGTATTTGAATTAATTTTTTTCAGTTATGAAATTTAAATATAGATATTTTACTTACCTTTGTAACCATTTGAGAAACTGAACTATTTAAAATCTAGTTTCTTTCCCACTTATTTATAGAAAATCCTTATTTGATTAGATTATTTACTTTTACTAAAATAATGTTTAAATAAAATATAAGTATTAATTATCATTTAATTCTAAATTAATCTTATCACATAATCCCTTTCCCAAAGATCAAGTAATACTCAATAATCAATCAAATTTTCTAATCCCATTTTTCCTGATTTTTTGGTTAAACAAATTTATAAATGTTAATCTTAAATTATCAACACGGCCATTACAAAATCTTTGAAAATTTTGTATTTCTATTTTAGATTTTCAAAAGAAAGTTCATCCATCTCGTGTTTCGAGTTGTTTAAAAACGAAAAAAAGACCTTTTAATATTTTTAACTTAAAAAAATCTTTCTTTTGGCATTTTATCCTAAAAACTAAAAATATATTTAAAAACGCCGTATAGGCTCTGTATGCTGTTTTAAGAGAAAAAAAGACCCATATCAAAATTTTGATTAAAATCAATCCAGGGCCGTAGAATTTGGGTTTTTTTAATATATAAATATTTGAAATTTCTACTCCAATGGAAGAAAAGAGGTATATATGTATGGTATTTATATTAAATGACTTATTTACTAAACAAAAGGTACTCTTGATAAGACTCATCAATCGATGAGTTTTCGAAAAATTAGTAATTTAATAGTTCGCAGTAAATTTTACAAAAAAAAAAAATTACCAAAACACAATTCTAAAAATAAAAAAAAAATCATAAAACTGTTCAAAATGTCCACCATTTACACACGAATATAATAATTTACAGCGCCAAATGTGCCTCTGAACCTATTTGAACAGTATTTTTTCGAGTAAAGAACATATTGAAATAAAGTTTTATTTGAAATTGTAACAAATACATATTCTTTACTTTAGTAGGACTTTTATTCGTTTTGGGATATTCCAAAAGTATTTTTTGTGTTATTATTTATTAAATTTTCGTAATTAATCATGGCCGTCAGTACACAAATGGAGAATATACCGATATGTTATTGGTATATGGTATATGGATTTTTTCAAGGAAATGGATGGTATTAGTGTGTTAGAGTGTACTCCGAAAGATTTCCAAATCGTCGGCGCACACCAAGCCACCCAAACATTTGCCACAGACGAGAGAGCGGTAGCTTTGCTCCTCTGACCACTATGGAAGGCAGCGTTTTGTAAGGGTTTCTGAAGTAGAAGAAGAAATTTCAGAACTTGTTGAAGAAGATCCAGAACTAAAAGTACTAGACGAATAGGCAGGGAGAACTAGGAGAGTAGGAAAAGATGTCGTTCATAAAATGCTTCAAGAACAGAGACTTCCTAGAAGACTATTTGACCAATTTTAAGACGTAAACAGAAAATAAATATTTTCTCTAAAATGCCCTGTTTAATGCAAAATTGGCATACATGTTTTTAAATAACTTCTAAACTGTACCAGCTGTGAAAAAATTAAAAAGATTAAAAATTTTCAGAAAAAAGCAAGGAATTAGAATATTTCATTTAAAATGTTAAGTGGGGTAGCACAAAAAAGTTATGGTATAAAATATGGGGTCTATACCCCCAAAATACACCCCTGTATTTTATTTCGATATTTTTATCTTGTTACGACTATAATAACTAGAGTGTGTTTCAAATTTGAAAAAATTATCTTAAAAAATAAAGAAGTTATACTCAAAATATGAAAAAAATATAGAGACTTTAACACCCCATAACTATAAAATAGAGCACTTTTGAGAAAATTTTTATTCTTTACTTTTGTCTTAGAATTGGTCAAGGAATCGCCTGTAGAATTTCTTCGCATATATTTAGAAACACCCTGTATACTCAATCGGGATTGGATTAAATAGCAATATTAGCGATTTACTCATTCCGCAATTTTTCCGAAATAAACATGTCGGATTGGATTCATCCATCCAATCGGACATCTTTTTATTTCGGAAAAATGCAGATTGAGTCAATCCAATCCGGATCGAAGTTATACACGAGATAAACGAAATACTTCAACTGAACAAGAATCGTAAAATATTTTTAAACCCGTAAAAGTTATTTGAGCAAACTAATTAAATATTCTTTGAAGGGTTTTTTGCTACTTTTAAGAAAATTGAACATTTATACAATAAAAGGTGCCGCGGATTTTCGAGGGTATTTGACGAAATAGTCATCAGTTAAATTGTGGCAAACTTGCGTACTTTTGTGGTAATTACCTAATTACCCGTAAAGAACTTCATTAATAACTTGCCATTTTTAGTTTTCAAAATAACACGAATTTTTTGCGCGATATTTTGAAATCTAAAAAAAGGCAAGTCAAACTTTTATCAAGTAATTAATTATATCTAGGTACTTTTAAATGTGATTCATACGATAAACTATTTTCTTATTAAATTAAGTTAATAAAAAATTTAATTACAAAATTTCCAATCATCTTATGTGTATTATTAAATCTCATTAATTAACAAACGGTAATAGCTACTTATGCATTGTGCAATTTTTTACCCATTATCGTATTATTAATATATATGTACTTTAGGATACTTATCATACTTCAAACAAAAAATAATTCTAATCAAATAATCCCCAAAAAATAGCAGCAGCACGATTATAAAAGCTTGTGGCGCCATCTTTTTTTGTAGAAAGTACCAATCACAAACGGAAGTGATATAACACGTTTTTTTATCAAAAATATATTAATAATACAACAAATAATAATAATTTTGAATGCATTTTCACAAAATATAGTTTTAATCCTAATTATTGCAAAAAATAATTTTTTAATGTAAATCAGCAACCATCAAATCCATGACATTTGGCTGATTTGGCGCGCATACCGTTTCGTTTCCATGACAATAACCTTTAAGGTTAGAAAATGATACTTGCAGTGCCTTAAAAATTTAAATTATTTTAACTTTACGTAAGCTCAAGTAAGTGAAATATCCTGAAATTATTACAAACTTCCACAGTTCTATTTTAATTTCAGCATACTATGCCTTCTTTTATGAGAACCAAAGTGTCTTCAGGGGGTAATCGAGTACCTCCAGTTACTCCCATGTCCGAGCGACAACAAATGGCCTTATTGATGCAAATGACTTCTGCAGGAGACTCAGGGTCACGCAGTCCTTCGAGTTCTTCTCGTAATAAAGATAGAAATGAAAGAGGTGAAACACCTCTACATTTAGCTGCTATCAAAGGCGATGTCGAGCAAGTGGGTCGATTGTTGGCACACAGAGCAGATCCTAACGCTGTTGATTTTGCTGGTTAATATTTTTAGTATTAAAAGGTCTAACTATATTAAAAAATGTTTAATTGAAGGATGGACACCTTTACATGAAGCTTGTAATTATGGTTGGTTCGAAGTAGCTTGTCGGTTAGTTCAAGCAGGCGCCAATGTTAATGCTAAAGGTCTTGATAATGATACACCTTTACATGATGCCGTTATTAATGGCCATTTAAAGTTGGTTAAAATTTTAGCGGAAAATGGTGCTGACATCAATGCTAAGAATTCTAAAGGCAGAAGCCCTTTAGATATTGCAGTCCCTAGTGTGGCAGCATTGTTAATTAATCCAACCCTTCCAGTTCCAGGTAAGACAAACAACAAATTATAATCATCTTGTAGTAAGGGCAATTACATTTTTTTCTTCATATCTTCCAAAGAATATAATATGTCTTATTTTGTAACTTTATAAAAGATAAATGAGTATCAGGAATGAATTTGGATGGTTATTGCAAATCTAATTTCTGAATAATAACCAAAATTGGTCAAAAATCCTCAATTTTTAAATCAGTTTTTATCCTACTGATTAATAAAGTATTTTAAAGGGTATTTTGTTAAATTGCCTTTTCCATATTCAAATATGGTTTTGAAAGGATCGTCGGTTGAGCTTTTGAATGTAGGCAACTCCATAATCACTTAAGTTGTCATCTGTCAAAACCTGTTTGGGTAGCTGAAGCTACTGTTGACCTTCAATTATTTTTGCATCGTAAACAAAAGCTACACACTGGTTGGCGCTCCCTGTTGCAAAATTTAATGAGACACAGGTAGAAATCTGTACAAAAGATACAAGTGCAAGGTAAAAGGCGTCCGGTCGCCGATCGTGTTAAAAGCGGCGAGGGCAACAACAAGACATCGTGAACCAAGCCCTAAATTTTAATATTTCACATCACACGAATTTGTTTAATTTTCGCAAATTGTTTACGGCCAACAGCCGATAGTTGTCGTGCAAGTGCACCGTGCAGCTACCACCGGCTTTAGACCTGAGATGCGTCGTGCATCACAAATACACAAAGGTATGAATATGAATTATGAATGTTAATGGTGGGCACCTTCAAGAAATAAACATGACATTGTAATATCATACCTACAAAATCTAAAGGACACTTATTTAATATCTTTCCAAAATATACCTACACACTTTTGTAATTTGTTAATATTTTCAAATGTATTTTTTTATTTTTACCAAAATAAATAGTTTATTTTCTACTTATTTTTTTTTATTTTCATTTTAATACAGAATTCTATGGAAGTATAATGATGCTCTTTTAAGAACCTTTTTTTCATTAACTATACAGGGTGTCCCATTTGAATTCTGAATATGTGTAAATCGAATATGGCTGCCATAAGAAAAAAATAAGTTTGGTTCATTTCTGGTCAATCCGTTAAAGAAAAAAAATATTCATCTGTTTTACTGCATTGTACAGAAAAATTGTCTGTATTAAGTCAAAAAAAATTTTTGGTACCACCGAAAATAACTAAGTTATAGCTATATTTTGAAAATCGTATTTTCTTGTTTTTTCAAGATAGCATTGGAACAATGCGATATTCAAATTTTTTGTAAATGAATTATTAATATTCGAAAAAATCTCTACTTCTTTGTCCATTTAACCGACTTTCTATCTCCAATAATAATAAAGATACCCATACAGTCCAACGTCAAATGGGACACCCTGTATAGATGGTCAATACTTTTGTAATGTTATGAATTTAGATAACCTAATAATGGATTTATAGGGCAAATTTATTGGACATTTCTTGAATTTTGAATTGGATACACATAGTTCGATGATATCTGTTATTACCTTAGTGTCCTTAATTTTAGAATCAAGTGCTGCACCAAGAATCCAAGGCCGTTCAAGGGATGAGAAGAAACTTACAGATCCAGGCAAGCAAAAGAGCGAAGAAACTATGGAATCCAAAACCTCCGAGGATGTTTATGAGTTTAAGTCTGTGAAAGAAATGGAAACTGTTCCAGATCAAAAACCTAGTGATGCCATGGATACATCAAGTGATAATAATGAATCACTTAATGCAGCTAACAATCCTTCTGATGATAATAAGCGTGGTTTTTCTGAGGTATCCGAAGCTGATGAGTCTCTAAATGACGAGGAAACAAAAAGAAAAAAACGAAAGGAAGATGTAGGTAAAGCTGGTAGCCAAGTAAAAACTGCTGGTCAGGGTAAAGGACTAACCAGTAAAACTGGGGGTGCTAGTGGTAAAGCAGGGAATTTGGGAGCTTCAAAAACAAGTGATCGAAAAAGTCCTGTTGATAGCCCCAAACCTGCAAATACCAGTGATGCTGAACAAGACGATGGTAAATTGGATCTCAAAGTTCCACCTCTAAAAATTGTTATCCCACAAAGTAACACCAATGAACAAGAATCTGGGCAAAGCAGAAATGGAAAAAACAACTCACAAAGATCACATCCCTTACCATATGTTGTACCCAGTAGCAGTGAGGGTGAAAAGGAAACAAATAGTGGGAACAGCAGTCCTATTGATAGTCTCAGTGGAAAAAATGACGATAAAAAAGATGGAGCTGCACCAGTCGGTGATGATCAGGTAATTATTTTTACCAATTATAAACAAAAAATATTATATCATAGTTAGACATTAAAGTTTGTCTCAACATTTTTTATACAAGGTATCCTAAAAAGAAGTGCTCAGAAGAACATTCTAGAAAATAGAGGAGATTTTATCGACGTCTCAATACCATATTCTTTTTTCAGATGTAAACAAACCGTTCTTTTCTTTATAATTTTTTTGTTTGCAAATAAATTCCAAAAAACTGAACATACTTGCAAAGCTATTAATGTGAGTAATATGATATGATAAAAAATTGTTTCTATTTTTTTGTAAAAATCACAAAAAATTGAAAACAAAAGAATACTTTGTTTTTGTTTTATTTTTCAATATTTTATGATTTGTATAAAAAAATAGAAACAATTTTTTATCGAAGAAAGGTATTTGGTATTGAGGCGTCTTAATAATACATATTAATATATTAACTGGCCAAGGACATTTTTCAATTAATATTCCTTTGTCCGAAAGACACGAACAGTCCTTGGTCATTGTTCAATTGTGTCTAACTGGTTGATGATGATAATAACCATTATCGATTCTCCCAATTAAAGACAGAACTGAACATATTCGAAAGTGGGTCCTAGGTAGTCAGTCTAGTGGTTATCACAACAGACATGAGATTTGGAGGTCCCAGGCTCAAATCCTGGCCAAGGACATTTTTCAATTGATTCATTTTCCTCCAGCTATTAGTCTTTATATTATTATTTTTTATTTAAATTGACCGAGTAGTTTATGACCTACAACAGAACTTATCGACATTTTCTGTGGGAACAAAATTCAAAGCCCCGTCAAAAAAAGTGGGCTGTTCCGACCCTGACTATTAGGTTCTCTGTCGATGAAATCTCGTCTACTTTCTAGGATTTTCTTCTGAGCACTTCTTTTTGGGACACCCTGTATATTCAATAATAGAAATAAAACATTCATGTTATGTAAGTAACAAATGCCATCTATGTAAATAATACATCAAAGAATTTACAATAAATAAAATTTTTCTAGAATTATTTTTATGCATAATATTAAGTAGGTTTTCTTTGTTGACTACACATGTTATTTGTGTAAGCGCATATAAAGTGAATTTATGTAACAAAAATTTTAGTCTCTTCTATAACCATTTTTTTAATTAAATATAGAGAACTGGTGGTCATCATCAAAGAGTTTTAAGGAGTTCACATAGATCAGGCCCTCAAGGTAGTGCTGATAGGAGTAACAATTCGTCCCCCCAATTACAGCGCTCTCATTCACCATCACCATCAGCTTCTCCAGCAGCACCTTCAAATCAAACAGAAACACCTCCAGTGACAACTCAAGGATCAACATCAGGAACTTCAAAAACAACTGAAGTTCAAGCATCTAGTAGTGAGTCAGAACCATCAACATCAACCTCCACTTCAGTCACCACAGTAGCAACTCAACCGTCAGTTGAACTACACCCTCGTAAACGCAAAATGAAACCTAATAAAGAATCAACAGCTCTAGTACAAAATAATGACCAATCGGAAACTCCAACCGTCTCTGAAGTTCATCCTCATGATCAACCAATTATGAATTGTTATCAATTGTTTTTAAATATTAAGAAACAGGTAAGATTTGTAATAATTAAAAAAAAATTGTTAGTCATTTGAAATTTCGTTTTTAGATTGCAAAAAGACGTAAAGGTCTCTTCCCTGTACAACCGAAGCCTCCTCAAGGTTTCAAGGATTATCTTATGAATAGGTGCACATATGTTCTAGCAGGTACTGCACCAACAACCCCCAACATTTCATATCCTGCGACTTTACCACAACAATTAAAAGAAATATTTGCTGATCAAGAGAAAGAACGGTATAAATTAAGAATGCAGGTATGATTTTAATTATTAACATTTTTAGAACCATAGTTTTTAACAAGTAATCAGCTATTTTTCCCAGCCTCAATCCCAGCATGGCCGGACAATAATTTGCAAGCACCTTTTTAATTGTTTTATAATGTATTATTTCTTTTTGATTGCAGCATGTGATAGAAAAAGAGAAATTGGTTTTATCGGTTGAACAAGAAATCTTGCGAGTACATGGAAGAGCTGTGCGCGCAATTGCAAATCAATCGCTACCCTTTTCCTTCTGCACAATTTTAAAAGATGAAGAAGTTTATAATCTTATTACACCTGAACAGGAGGAGAAGGATCGAAATGCTAGATCAAGATATAATGGTAAAATATAATTAAATTTTCCTTGCTTATTTATTAATTTTTATTTTAAGGTCGTTTATTCTTGAGTTGGCTGCAAGATGTGGACGATAAATGGGAAAAAATTAAAGAACATATGTTACTTCGGCATCATAATGAAGCAGAGTCATTGTATGCTGTGCAAAAAATGGATTGGGAGTGGAAAATGAAAGAATTGTCATTATGTGATGCAAAAACGGTACCTACTATCGATGATACTCATGTGCCTATGGTACACGTTAGTGATGATTTTGATCTCTTACCTGCTTAAATAGTTTATATTTATACATATTATATTATGTAGGTTTATACTGGTTGTAAATTATGTGTAAATATTGTATTAAAATAAATATATCAATTAAATTTAAAAATTTTCTTACCTCACCTCTTTAACTTCTAAATGCAAATTAAATTAAATTTAATCACAAATTAATACAAATATTTTGTCTTATTCAACGAACAACGGTTTTAATAAAATTTATTTAAATGCTACCAACCTAACAAATTTTGCAGGGTTGAAAGGGTACATTCAACGACAAACTCAGTATTATATAACAAGTCTATAATTAAAGCACTCTATGTTTTATCTTTTTTAATTCCCGCAGATGGCGCTAAGCGCTAATGTAACCTAAAAATATAAAGAATTGCACAATTTTACAAATTTAAAGATAGTTTTATGAAACATACATTTTACATTTTATTAAGAAAATTCGTTCTTCTTTAAAATTATAATTTTGGAGTATAAATTGACAAGTATTAACTGAAATGTGTGGTTAGGGTATAAGCAGGCATCAAATTTTAAGTCGAATATCGAATGCATGTTATAATATAACTTAAATAAAGGAACAAATTATGGCATATAGAATTTTAAGTTCAAGTAGGAAATTAGAAAAGATATTAAGGCAGAATTTTAAAGTCCATAATATCGAATCTATAAAGGTAATTACCTCAAATTCTTTCTTATTGATCATCTAATATGACAACTTTCAAATTTCTTAGCTTAGTTTTTGTTGTAGACACTGAATATGCAAATTTTTATTTTAGTACACATCTACATTTAAAACGATATTGAATGAATGGAGACTGCTTTGTGAAAAACCTCCTAAAGGCTTTGAAAAGTATTTTAAACCACAGGAAAAGGGTGCAAAACCTGAGACAAAACCAAAGGATACTAAGGAAGCCAAATCAAAAGATGGAAAATCTGAAGGAAAGAGTGAACCATCTGCAGCACCAAAACCTAGTACTCCACCAGGGGGTAAACCACCTGGTTCAAAACCCTATGATCAATGGTCATTTGGATTATTTGGCGGTACAGGAAATAGGTATGTAATTATTACATCAAATAGTGTTAATATCTATTTAAAGTGGATCAATGTTGGGAAAAAACTAGTATAGAATGAAATTTTATAACCATTTAGAATAATGAAAAAATTTAAAATTTTTCTATTTAATTTTAGAGGAAGTGGTGGAAAACCTTTTGGCGATGGTGAAAAAGAAAAATGGTACATGTTTGGTGCTGTTGGAGCGGTCACAATTCTTGCGACATTAGCCTTTTGGGAAATGGGTTATAAGGAAATTGCTTGGAAGGAATTTGTGCATAAGTATGTTTATAAATTATAGGTGCCTTTACAAGACTGGTTTGCAAGTTAATAACCAGAACAATGTCCAGTGGCATAAAAACTGATAGTTTAACGTTTAAAAACCGATTAGTATAACGGTTAAAAACTGGTTAGTAAATAGTTAAAAATCAGTTAATAACTGATTACGGTTTCGGTTACCGAATTTCAGTTAATAAAACGGTTCGGTTTGAATCCCTGTTTTAAATTGGGAATTTCGATTACCAAGAGATGGTGCTGTTTGGTCCTCTATGCCAGTTTTTGAACTAAAACATACAGTAATTGTCAAATTTTAGCAGGTTATGATTGGTTAGGATTTCTGTATCTTTTAGTTCAGAAATTCGCACCAGAGGGCGTATCTGATCTTAGAAATCGCCAATAGCTGTAAAGTAACATGAAGAGTGATCAAAGACTATGTTTTCTATTGTAATAGACGACACCTGTATCACTGGCGGCCATTTTAAAGTTTAATTTCTTCAATTAAATACAGCACATACAGTATACAGCTGACATGGATAATTATAATTAGTTTTTATTTAATTTTATGAATTCGGAATCACTATTTTATAATAAAAAAATATATTTTAAATTTTAAAGCAATTTGATGATAGAACATAGACATAATAGAACGGCACATAGCTGATTAGCTGAATGTTCAACTTTTAAATGGCTGCCATAGTTCCCACCGATATTCTATGGCGGCGCTGGGGTAGATTTTAAAATAGCTGCGTTTTTCTCTATTTTAAAGATTATGAGATACAACATACAAATAATGGGATGAACTGCGATTTCATCGGTTGTTATTTGATTGAATGGTAAAAGTTACATGTGCAAAGTTATCTCATTAGAGGGTTAAATTGCGTTGTTCAGACCTTGAAAGAACAGAGATACCATGAACTTTTGGCATATCTCTCTCACTCTACTGAAGGCAGCATGTAGACAGCTGATTAAGTGCTGCCAATGTGTCAATCATGCAACCTAAATGTAGAAAAAAACTAAATAATAACTAGATATATTATTATATTAAAGTATTTTTTAATATAAGACCTTCCAAAAATCATTTTATATTTTTATTAACAAATGCGCAAGGTTGTTTTCATTTTATATCTTTTAAATAACTTTTTGGTTAGGTGTTGCTCCCAGCTGGAAGTAGGACAAAGAATATGCGAACATGATTACTTTTGTCCTACTTCCAGCTGGGACCAACTGTACTATTGAGAAATCAAATATCAGAGATTATTTCATGCCTTCCTCCTGACATGCATTCTGATTGGTCCATTTGCCATTGGGTTATCGTGATAATTAGGGTCCTACCTAAATTATCAAGTCAAACGTTTTGACGTTGACATGACATTTGTTTAAATTCCAAATTTGTCATTTGAAGTAAAGACCGACATTAAAATTTACAAATTGTTTTTGTAGTTTACAGAAATAAGGCTTGAAATAATCTACCCAAATAAAATTCGTAGGTTGAAATCAATATGGGCGCGTTCCAGTAATGAACACTAAAGCCCACGACGACCGCAAAATCGTTCTACATAAGACCGCAATTTTTTCTTTCGTGCATCGATGGCGACAGCAAGAAGCTCACCATGACCGTACTTTTTCGTGGGTTTCCGTGGTTGTTTGTTGAATGGTGACCTTTTGAGCTAGTGGAACGGGAAAATTTTGTAGTCGTGGTCGTGGGCTTTAATGTTCAATACTGGAACGCGCCCTAAAATAATTCTGTCGCTTTATGGCCAATTCAATTGTGTTGCTTTTTAGAAACACAATTTCATTTGTCAATAAATTGACGGAATTATTGTGGATTTCAACCTACTCATGGTACTATACTATTGAAAACCCAACTTCACAATAGAACTCAAATACAGCAGACCTAACAAAATTGTTATTTAGAAGATATAAAATGAAAACAACCTTGCTCATATTTGTTAATAAAAATATAAAATGATTTTTGGGAGACCTTCAATTAAAAACTACTTTGTTATAATAATATTTATAGTTATTATTTAGTTTTTTCTACTTCTAGGTAGCATGATTGACACATTGGCAGCACTTAATCAGCAGAGTGAGAGAGTATCCATAAGTTCGTGGTATCTCTGTTCTTTCAAGGTCTGAACAACTCACTTGACTTGAGCTTTAAATCAAAACAACTATCAAATATATTTTTGTATCTATTTATCAAGAATGCTATGAATTTATTGTATGTTTTTGTAATAACTTATAATATTTTTATCTGTTCCTAAAGTCTTAAATTCATAATAATAAATTCTTACTAATAATCATTTTATAATCACGATATTCGTATCAAAATTCGATTAACTTGGAATGTTGTTGATATTAGCAAGTTTTCAACACTGTGATATAAATCAAAAGCTTATCAAGTAGTCTTGGGTTACATTGTTTTTAATTGGAATCAGCTCAGCAGTGACTAAAGTGGTTTTAATCATGCCTGACACATAGTTCGTGTAAAGGTACCTTTTGTTTTTAATTTATATTAATAATTATATTTTAGTTATTTAGCGAGAGGTGTTGTAGAGAAGCTTGAAGTTGTTAATAAAAAGTGGGTTCGGGTGAAATTAAGTCCTGGTAATGCAGCAGAGGGGAATGTAATTTTTGCAGTATCAATAAATTTAATATATTATTCATTCACTTTTAGGCTGTTTTATGGTTTAATATAGGAAGTGTTGATTCATTCGAAAGAAATTTAGAACACGCCCAAGTGGAAATGAGTACAGAACCATCTAATTTTATACCCGTAATTTATAAGACAGAAATCGAAGCTACTAGTCTTTCAGGAATTTTACCAACTTTACTTATAATTGGTTTCCTGATTTACATGATGCGAAGGTCTGCTGAAATGATGGGTGGAAGAGGTGGTAAGAGGGGTGGAGGACTTTTCGGTGGTGTAATGGAAAGTACAGCTAAATTAATTAACTCCAATGAAATTGGAGTTAGATTTAAGTAACATTAATTAATTTCTTAGTAAATTTAAATTAATGATGATTATTCTTTAGGGATGTCGCTGGTTGTGAGGAAGCAAAAATTGAAATCATGGAATTTGTTAACTTTTTAAAGAATCCTCAGCAGTATATAGATTTGGGAGCGAAAATTCCTAAGGGAGCCATGTTGACAGGTAATAAATTTCTAATTTACTGTTGTCACTTACTAAATTGGTAACTTAGGTCCTCCTGGTACTGGAAAAACGCTACTAGCCAAAGCAACTGCAGGGGAAGCAAACGTGCCGTTTTTAACAGTTTCTGGTTCAGAATTCTTAGAAATGTTTGTGGGTGTAGGTCCTTCAAGAGTTAGAGATTTATTTTCGATGGCCAGGAAACATGCACCTTGTATATTATTTATCGATGAAATTGATGCTGTGGGGAGGAAAAGAGGAGGAAGAAGTTTTGGAGGGCATTCTGAACAGGAGAATACATTAAATCAGTTGCTTGTAGAGATGGATGGGTTTAATACAACTACCAATGTTGTGGTGTTAGCTGCAACTAATCGTGTAGATATTTTAGATAAGGCTTTGCTTAGACCTGGTAGATTTGATCGGCAAATTTTTGTTCCTGCACCTGATATAAAAGGACGTGCTAGTATATTTAAAGTACATTTAGGATCATTAAAAACAGATTTGGATAAGAATGACTTAAGTAGAAAAATGGCTGCTTTAACGCCAGGTTTTACAGGAGCTGATATTGCGAATGTTTGTAATGAAGCTGCTTTAATTGCTGCCAGAGATTTAAATACAACTATTATTATGAAGCATTTTGAACAAGCAATTGAACGTGTTGTTGCTGGTATGGAAAAGAAAACTAATGTTTTAAGTCCTGAAGAAAAGAAAACAGTTGCTTATCACGAAGCTGGACATGCTGTTGCAGGATGGTTTTTAGAACATGCGGATCCCCTTCTTAAAGTATCAATTATACCACGTGGTAAAGGTTTGGGATATGCACAGTATTTACCTAAGGACCAATATCTTTATACTACTCAACAATTATTTGATCGTATGTGCATGACTTTAGGAGGTCGTGTTTCTGAGGAATTATTTTTCGGGCGTATCACCACTGGAGCCCAAGATGATTTGAAAAAAGTCACCCAAAGTGCTTATGCGCAAGTTGTACATTACGGGATGAATGAAAAAGTTGGTAATGTAAGTTTTGATATGCCTAGAGAGGGTGAAATGCAGATGGAAAAGCCTTATTCTGAAAACACAGCGCAATTGATTGATTCAGAAGTTAGAATTTTAATTGATACAGCGTATAAACATACTGTGGAATTGCTTACGAAACATAAGGAAGATGTTCGAAAAGTTGCTGAAAAATTATTGAAGCAAGAAATTATTAGCAGGCAAGACATGATCGATATATTAGGAAAAAGACCTTTCCCTGAAAAATCGACTTACGAAGAATTTGTTGAAGGCACGGGATCTTTCGAGGAAGATACTGATTTACCAGAAGGCCTTAAAGATTGGAACAAGGAACGAAATCCTGAAAAACCAGAAGATACAACGGCTAAAACATAATGAAAAAATTACTTTGTTATGTCAATTTATTCATTTGTATTATGATTTTTAATATATAAGTAGTAAATTAATATACATTGTTTTTTAATTTATAAATTAATTAATTTTTATATTTTTTAAGATGTAAATGATGCGGCAGATAAAGTTTCTTTATTTAATGGGGCGAAGTAAAGCAAGGAGAAATAGTAGAGGCATGGTGATTGTCTGGAAGGAGAGTGGGGGTTGGGAATGTTGTGCCTCAACTATACCAAAGTCATAATAATGTTTTGGTCAAGAAAAGAGAGCAGCGCGCGTTTCCGTCGAGTTTACTTTTTACAAGATTAATGAGGGGACTTTTGTACCTGGTACCCTCGCCAGATTTAACTCCGTGAGATATTTTAAATCTATTGTTTACAACAACACTGTATCAAAACCCTAAAGAAATATAATATAATAGATGCACTATATACCGGTAGCTACCTTCAGAAACCGCTTAGGGCTCCTGCACAAGGGCGTATTTAGGGGGTGGCTGAAGGGGCAATAGCCCCCCCAAGATCACAGATATGAGCGAAAACAACAACAAAAAAAATTAATAAAAATTCCATTTTTATAAGAAAACAAATTAACCCCTTGTTTTCTTATCTATTGTTTTTGGCAACGTTACTTTATAAAAATAAATTCTACTTTTACTTATTTTCGTTCAGTCTTTGAAATAAACCGGGGGTACCAACACTGAATCTTTTTTAAATTGATACAGTTTTTTGTCAATATCAAGTATAATTCGTATTTATTTTTTGAAAATATTCCACCAAAATAATTATTTGATGGCAATCTTATAACCTTATAGGCCAAAGTGGCGTTAATTAGCTTTCCTTTCCACTTTCTTTCATTTAAATTGACCTAAAACTATGGTACAATTTTGAATTAACGACATTTTCTGTGAAAAAAAAAGTACCTTCAAAAAGAAACTGAGGTGTTCCGACCCTGAAAATTGGTATTTTTATAGATGAGTCTACTTTCTACGATATTTTTTTTGGGGTACTCTATAATTATTTTCAATTAACAATTTTTTAAATACAGGATGTCCCAAAAATGACGCCAGAGCTCTCCAGTACAAACCTTTCAGGGATCGATCCTCAGAAAAATAGTTAAAAAATCTTCTTGGCCAATTTACCGAGATATGAAGAGACAACTTTGGGAATTCAATTATTTTTTTTTAAATATAAATTATAATACGATTTAAATTTAATTTATTAAATCACAACTAAAGAGAACCCATACTTAACAAGACAACTAGCAGGTTTTCAAAATTCATGCTAAACAAGTTGAATTCCCAACTTTGTCTCTTCATATCTCAGTCAATTGGTCAAGAGTACTTTTTTAACTATTTTTCTGAGGATTTCCCTGAAGGGTCTCCAACATCGTACTGGAGAGCTTTTGCGCCATTTTCGAGACACCCTGTATGCAGAGGAGTGCACAAAAAACGGCCAACGATGTAGCTTCGTTATTTCTTATCCGAACTTAATAAGTGATATATCAAATTAAATGATTTGAAGAATACTACTATCAGATAATAAAAGATTAAATTTATTTTTGAAAACATCAGAGGAGGAGGAGGCGACTTTTCTTTTTCAAATGGCAACATTTTTTTTCGATTGAAAAAAATCATAAACCAAAATAATCTAAACCAATTATACCTACCAATATTTAAATTTTTTTTAATTTTTTTTCTAAATTTTTTTTATTATTATTAATTTTTTTAAATTTAATTCAATTGTTTTTTTTTGTTATTGGGTTTTCAGTTTTTTAAAAAAACTCAAAAACAATTGAATGAAATTTAAAAAAATTAATAATAATGATTGACTTCAAATAAAACGGCTAACGAACATTTTTGACGTAATTTATTTTTTAATAATAGTGCCAACGTTTCGACTAATTTTCTAGTCTTCTTGAAGGCTATAAATAAGAAGTACACGATTAAAATAAAGCAACAAAAAGTACTTAAACTTAAAAATATACACATAGATAAAATTTAAGTTTAAGTACTTTTTGTTGCTTTATTTTAATCGTGTACTTCTTATTTATAGCCTTGAAAAAGACTAGAAAATTAGTCGAAACGTTGGCACTATTATTAAAAAATAAATTACGACAAAAAAGTTCGTTAGCTGTTTTATTTGAAGTCAATCATTATTCTACGAACGCCAAATACATTGAACATTAATAATAATAAAAAAAAATTAAAAATAAATTTAAAACATTTAAAAAAAATTATTTGTATAATATTGGCGGTTTAGATTATTTTTAAATAGTTGAGTAAAACTCTTGAGTAGAATTCTAGATTATTGTTGTTAATGATTTTTTTTCTATCGAAAAAAATATGTTGCCATTTGAAAAAGAAAAGTTGATGTCTGATGTTTTCAAAAATAAAATTAATCTTTTATTAACTGATAGTAATATTCTTCAAACCATTTAACATATCACTTATTATAATCGGACAAGAAATAACGAAACTACATCGTTGGCCGTTTTTAGTGCACTCCTCTGTATGTTTGCAAAATTAGAAAAATGTTAGGATAGGATAACCTGGGTTTTTTTTTCAAAAAAATTCGAGATCTCGAAAAAATCGTTCAATTTCGAGTTTTCGTCAATAATTTTGCCCTCCCCAAGATGAAATTCTAGATACTCCCCTGCACTCTCCACATTTGACTCAAAATGACATGAGTTAAATGTTCGCTCATTGATGCTCTACATTGCAGTGTATTGACATCTACACACGTGCGTTAAATAATCGTGTGTAGTTGTCAATACACTTCAATGTAAATTTCACTCGTGTCATATTGACTCTAGTGTGCGGGGGGGTGAAACGGCTCTTTTCTTGACCAAAAAAATCTTTATGACGCTAGTAGAGTTGAAGAGCAAACTTCCCGATCAGAGGTCCTGTTATTCCTGCCTTTTCACTACTTGGTCCTTGCTTCTAAGCACCACCCCGCAAAAGAAGAGTTTCTCTGCCGCACCCTGTATTAAAAAAACTACTTGTAGTATACCTTTAAGCAAGCTCAGGGTGTTATTTGAAAGACTCCTATAAATTAAAGTAGGTATAAAAATGATTTGTTTTGTAAACCATAACGTTGTGGTTAAAAAAATTAATTAAAAGTATTTTAGTGGAAAAACAAAACGCGTTAAACGAGTTATCAATTCTTGATGTGAACAATATTAAAATAATGGATGTTTGATAAAATTAAATTAACTTTTAATTAAAAAAGTTGAGATATTTCAGAGAATATAGTTCCATTTAAATGGAGTTTGTGGTGCATGTTGAAAATAAATAAAAATTATTTGAGATCTGATAGTGTTTGTGTTTAAATAATAAAAATGGGTAATAATGTACATTGTTTACGTTTGTGAATAGTACTTTTGGCCATTTTCTAGAAAATTTAATTCGCTCAACTAAACAATATCGCCGGAATCTATGTTCTAAAATACGATTTCAAAAGGGTCTTCCTGGGGTATTGTTTGGTAAGCTCTCCGAGACTCATTGTTTGAAAGCGCTGTTTCCATTTTCAGTTCTAATTAAACTCGCATTACGGTGTTAATTTTTGCATTGTGGCGAGGAACGCTATCAACTCATCCGCACGAAATAAGATAAGGAACGCTTGATTTGTTTATGCTTGTTTTTATATTTATTCATTAACAATAGAAATATTAATTAAAACAAATGTCAAGTAATCATTTTAAAATAAAATAAAAGCGCGGTAGAAGGTTGAACACAGTAATTACACCAATTACATTTTATTTAATGAATCATTTATCGACACGGTCTGCGGATTGTAAATTATTAACGCGTTTTATAATTAACAAATATTGAGGGGTTGCGCAATTTTATTTTCAAAAATGAAGTGGTAAAACGTAACAATTGATTAATTAGTAATTAAAGAAAGAATAGGGAGCTTCTAGATTGTAGAATAACATTTTTATAAAAATTTAATGTGGCATTTGTCGAAAGTGGTTGTTTGAGCAAAATAAAGTTATGTTATTACGCATCTGCAGTACATAAAAGTAAATTCGCGCTGGATGCATTAGCGAAATTTCCGACGAATATAAACCGGCGGCAGACATCATTAAGTGCATGCAGAAGTAACAAAAAAAACACAAACAAAATTCGGAGGGGAGAAGAATCGAACATTGAATGCGACCGCATCGCGAAAATAAGATTTAAAAGGACCGCAGCAACTTATTAAAGTATCGAAATGAAAAGGAATACAAATGGCCTCGCGAAAATACTTTAAAAACTTGCAAAACTTTTCCGGCGGCATTAGATTTCCCTGCCCTTCGTGACGCAATTTAAAAGTTTAGCTACCTGCCCCACTGAAGCGTACCGCAGCTCCCGCTTTTTTCGGCGCACTCGTCGGATTGAGGCGAGGACGTGGTGTGGGAGCGGCGCCCAAATGTTAGACAAAAGCGAAGGGGTGGTGGTCGAAATGAAAAGCCAGATTTGCGATACGGGCTCGTGAATACTCAAACAAAATTGTATGTCGTATAGATGTGGGCCATTTCCGGGATTTATAGTGATAGCGTTTCCGCTAAAGCCGCAATCCGATTCCGTTCGGTTGGAACCCGCCACCCCCAGGATACGCTTCATATTTATTTCACTACCAAAGAAACAACTTTTCTTAAAGCTTTACTTTAAACAACTCAATTTTATTAATTAAACTTTCAACTTTATAGCTACACTCATTTCACCTAATGGATTCTACTCTACAATTCCAAATCGGATAATTATGAACATTAACCCCCAATATTACTATTTAATTTTATATGAGACTAGCAGAAGTTACCCGACGTTGCCCGGCACTAATGATCCCAAAATAAAATAAAAAATTAACAAGCTAGCAACCGTTTGTATAGTTAAATCATCTTCATTGCGATATGTGAATAATAGCAAAACCCAGAATTCTTTCTTTAACCAAGAAAGTACCCTTCATTCGCTGAACCTCCGGATTTTATATTGAATTCTTTTTAACAGCTCCTCTAAGATGCTCTGAATGTTTTGACACACACATTTTGTTTGAGCTTTTTTGAGTTGAGTTCTTCTACACCTTTTCCAATTGTATTTCAGAAAAGATCAATTGGATTTCAGAATAATCAATTTCAGAAAGCATCAATTCATCAATTGTATTTCAGAATAATCATATGTAATATCACGAGTCACGAGTGGTCAAATTTGAGTCGAATATTTTTCACTGTCATTACCACGAATGTCATTTGGGGTTAAGTTTTAATGTTTAACCCCAAATGACATATGAGTGGTAATGTATAAAACATATTAATAAATTTGGACCTGCAATAACAAACTTATTACCAATAAAAATCTGTGATGATTCCTTATATCCAGCATTATTGTACAGTTGGTCCCAGCTGGAAGTAGGACAATAGTAATCACGATCGCGTATTCTTTGTCCTACTTCCAGCTGGGAGCAACTTTACAAAACGCTACATGTTTCATCATCAGGAAAACCGTAAGGTTATCGTTAACACGTTACAAAAACAAAGGCGCAATCAGAGGAGACATTTTTGTAACATGTTAACAATAACCAAATGGGTTTTCAGTTTTCTATACAACTTGATAGAACATGTAGCATTTTGTATGTACAATAAAGCTGGATATAAGAAATCACCACAGATTTCTATTGGTTCTTGTTACAAGCTCCCATCAGGTGATCAGATTTTAAAATTAAATATACCACTATATTCTGTCATTAAAATCCTTTACAATGAGGTGTAACAAGTGTGGGGGTGTAATTTAAAATTTGAAAGTCAGGGCTGTGGGGCAAAAATGGTGATATGTAGGATAAACTTATATTCGCCATTAAATTTCCCCCTCCTAAAGAAAATGGATTTGTTTTACCAAATTTTTATACATCTTAAATACTGAAGTTATTTAGGGTGCATCGTTTTCAAATGAGCACCGTGTATATTAATTTTTTTGGATAAAAATATTTTTCACTGTCATTACCACGAATGTCATTTGGGATTAAGTTTTAATTCTCCGACTGCGTAGCAGGAGGCGAATTTTTAACCCCAAATGACAAGAGTGGTAATGTATGAAAAATATTCGACTTATAATTTGAACAAGAGTGCATATTTAAGGGCCTATTTAACGAACATTTTTCACTTTTTTGTGCAAAATTTGACAGCTAACTTCAAACTTATTCAAATTTGACATTAACGTCATAAAATAATCGCTGATATTTTTGACGTTTTACTTGTCACAAAAAATAATCACTTGTGAGTTGAATAGTCATATGTAATATCACGAGTGGTCATGCAAATTTAACTCGAATATTTTTCACTGTCATTACCACGAATGTCATTTGGGGTTAAATTTTAATTTTCAACCCCAAATGACATATGAGTGGTAATCTATAAAACATATTCGACTTATAATTTGAACGAGATTCCATATTTAAGGTACTATTTAAGGAACATTTTCCACTTTTTTGTGAAAAATTTGACAACCAACTTCAAACTTATTGAAATTTGACATTAACGTCACAAAATAATCGCTGATACTTTTGACGTTTTACTTGTCACAAAAAAAACTTGTGAGTTGAATAGTCAATTTAATTTTAGAAGGCATCAATTGTGTTTCAGAACTGAAGTATACGAATAGGCCGACCCTGTAAAACAAACGGTGCATACAAAATACTATTTCGAAAAACTTGAAAATTAAAAGCGATTTCGAATGGCTTCTTTGGTTGGTGGTCAACCAAAAATTTGACAGCTTCTTCGGTTCCTTTTTCCCTATTCAAACCGATAGAAAGAGATGGGACGAATTACCAAAGATCGAACCGTGCTCCCGACCATTGGCCAGAACCAAACGATCTAAGATGTCATACGAATGCGGTAAGTCCAAATTTGACAGACCAATTTAAGAACCAAAGACGAACCAATGCCATTCGAAATCGCTTTAAATACGAATATCTCTCCTGCAACCACTAATTCACAACTTGTTCCATACGTACTGGATTTTAACATTTCCAAAGAATAAAAAGATTCATTAGTATAGCTATCTCCAGGATATTTAGTTTAAATATTTTCTAAACTGTAATTTAGTTTATAGAAATATTATTGAATAAAAACATAAGAAAATGACCAAGAAGAAGTAAAATTAAAGACCACAAACGTAACAATATGCAAAATTACAAATTATTAAAAAACAGTACAATAATTCTAAAAAATTATACTTTGGAAAAGTCTTGCTTTAAAACTGAGAAACAAATTAAATATTATAATTATATTAAATGTTCAAAATATGTCCACCATTTCTTTGCATCTATTAATATAGCGTATTTTCAAAATCATTTTCTAACTTTTGCAAATATTTCTCGAAATATGTCCCTACAAACATAATTTATACTATTTCTTATGTCTTGAAAAGTTTCAGTTGCTATTTTAAATACATTTGTCATTACAAATAAATAATCCAACGGCGAAAGATTGGGAAACTGTGACGACCAGTCATGTATCCACTTTCTTACCGGTAAAACATAATGTGGGGCGATGCTTCGTCTTGTTGAATGTTGGAAGTCTAATTTTTTTCGTTAAGAAATAAGTTTACTTCATCATCTTGTTGATTTTCGAAATTTTCTATTATAAGAGGATCACAAGGATGGAATGATGTCTAAACATCGTTTTCCATTTAAATTTTCATCCATAATATTGGTCCTATTATAGCATCGTCTAAAATTCCAGATTTTTTGGAGAAACTCCGTGTGAATTTCAGTAGTTAATTGAGTATTTTCATTATTCCAATAACGGGTCTTATGTCGGTTAAGAAAAAAAAACGTTTAAATAAATTTAAGTTCATCGCTAGACCAAATATTGCAAATTAAACATCGGATTTTGGAAAATTATTTCTATCATTCGCTAACATAATTCAATCCTTCGATCGTAATCATCTTCTTTGAGTTTATGAATTAGATGCATTTTCTAGGGATTAGGTTATAAATCGGCCTTAAGAATTGATAGTGAGTGATCTATTTATAACTAACCCAATTCCAAAAGACCGATTTATATACAATAACCTACTAAGGATAAGACAGTGATAAACCAAAAAAATTAAATATAAAATTTAAATAATTCCATTTATAACAAAAATAGGCTTGGGTTATAAATTAAGGCATTGAAATAAATATATTTCATTTCTTAGGTTTATCACTTTGCTTTGGCAATTTATAGAGTTAATATGATCATCTATTCCAAAATGCCCTAGAATTTCAATTGGAGCCGCCTCATTCTGTTTTTCGCCATTTCAATAGCAATTTCTTTGTAAAGGCCGTGTGAAACTTTCCAGAAATCTTTAAATTATGATATAAAATTATTTATCCTTTACCCAAAGATTATAGTAGAAGCTAAAATGTTTTTCTCATTAAATCGATATTAATAAATTTGGACCTGTAATAAAAAACTTATTACCAATAAAATTCTGTGATGATTCCTTATATCTAGCATTATTGTACAGTTGGTCCCACCTGGAAGTAGGACAAAAGTATCGCGTATTCTTTGTCCTGCTTCCAGCTGGAAGCAACTTTACAAAACGCTACATGTTTCATCATCAGGAAAACCGTTAGGTTAAAGGCGCAATCAGAGGAGACATTTTTGTAACATGTTACCGATAACCAAATGGGTTTTCAGTTTTCTATACAACTTGATAGAACATGTAGCATTTTGTATGTACAATAAAGCTGGATATAAGGAATCACCACAGATTTCTATTGGTTCTTGTTACAAGCTCCCATCAGGTGATCAGATTTTAAAATTAAATATACCACTATATTCTGTCATTAAAATCCTTTACAATGAGGTGTTACAAGTGTAGGGGTGTAATTTAAAATTTTAAAGTCAGGGCTGTGGGGCAAAAATGGTGATATGTAGGATAAACTTATATTCGCCATTAAATTTCCCCCTCCTAAAGAAAATGGATTTGTTTTACCAAATTTTTATACATCTTAAATACTGAAGTTATTTAGGATGCATCGTTTTCAAATGAGCACCGTGTATATTAATTTTCTTGGATAAAAATTGCTTGATGAAACTGGAATGAGTAAAAGAGAAAATAGCTGAAATCAAAACATTGTACAAAACTTTTGGTGAATGTATTTTCTATCATTTGACATTGTAAAGGGAAATGCAATTTTTACCTATTCTTGGCTTTGATATATTTATAATCCCAGTGGAAATGCAGTGTAAGAGTCATTTATTATCCCTGTTGGCAACAAAGTGCAATTTCGTGTGCAATTCGCCATTCCAGGACAGGAATGGGATGATGCTAGACGTGCGCGGCTTAATTTACATGGACAATTGAGTTGCTTAAATTGTGTATAAAGGGCTTATGTAGTTATGGTATAAATTTGTTCAAGCTAAACTCGCTGTATACCGAAGATTAGTTTAATTGCCGCGCGCTTCAACTGTTCGCTGTGTATTATGTATATCTGACGGTTCGCTTATGGCCCTATAAGTGTCGGGGTGGGATTCATCCTTATCGTCTACACGTGAAATTAGTTTATTGCGTCACATTATTTCTGCGTTTATGCGGACGACCAACTCTAAACCCCATAAGGGTTGCTTAAAGTTAAGTCGATCAAAGGATAGTCCTTGCCGTTTGCCGTCCTTGGATTATATTGTGATTACCTGATGCAAGGAATCAAGACGATAACGATACTTTAACGATTTAACTTTCAACTAGTTTTCTTAATAAAATTCGAATTATCATAATTATTTTCATTATTTCGGATCATAAAATTTTATTTTCCTTCACTTTAATCCCTCTCGATGCTTCCATTTACTTTTATTAATTAGTTAATGAGGTTAATTCTTTAAAAAAAGTCAGGGATGGCATTTCGATTAAAAAAATAATCGAATAATACCAGTCGGTACGGTGACGCGGAGATAATTCGGATTATGCATGATTTAATAATAAATTAACCGATCGGTTGCTTCCTAATCGGCTGACCCAGATCGAGCGAGTACAAATCGCTTTTTTGCCAGCCCCGCACGGTTCACCTGAAATTTATCGCACCGCCAGTTCCAAATAATCAGTCCCTAATCCACTCAGGGGAACTTTTGCGGGATTAAACCGGACTGTTAATAATAGCGAATTTAAATCGAATCAAGAAAAAATAATGTCTGTCTGGTTGAATTAAAAAAACTTTAATTACGTTTCCAAATTCTCATTACTCTTTTACTTTCTTTACAAATACCTTTTAATTACATTTTTTTAAACGCCTTTTTTAAACAAACTATTATAATATACATATGTACAAATTAACACATTTTTTAACTCGTCTTAAGTATGCGAAAAAAATTGAACAACTAATCGCCTCCTGATTTTTTCGCAGATATTTAGAAACACCCTGTATAATAGTTCTATACAAGGTGTTTGGTAGCTCATGCGTTAATTCAAGGAGGTGATTTGGTATCTTAATGGAAGCATGTTAAACTAAATTTATTGTTTTACAATGTGTCACGGTTTTCGAGATGTAATTAATTTTGTGATTTTTTGATAACTATCAACTTTATCAGATATCAGATTTACATTGAATTAATGCTTAATTAGTAATTAAAGCTTTTAGGAAAAGTTATATTATGTAACTTAAACACGTATTTCTTTAATTTCATACATTAAAGAAGTTGATAACTTTTTATTAAAAATGTTCAACTAATCTTAAAATCTCTCTGGTCATTAACCTTATAAATAATGTATCATACATTGAAAAAATTATCCTACAAATATTTCTTCAAGCTTTTGTATGATTTCAATATTGTTTTCATCATTTTGTAAAAGTATCAACATGTTTGATGTAAAAAATTAAAGTAATACGTATCTAAATTACAGAAAATATTATTTCCAAAAGATTCAATTACTAAATAGGCATTCAAGCCTAGTTCGCATCAAGACAAGTGATTAGTAGAGTAGCGAGTAGTTTAGTGTCCGAACAGGAACATTTTAGTCAAGTAGTTTAGTGAGTCACTAAATTACTTTACTAAATTGCGAATTGATTCTACTCTATTTTTTCGTGAGAGTGGAGTACCCCGAACATCCGCACTCTCCAAAAGCAAATCTGCTGTCAACGGTTACTGTGCTGCATTCATAATTGCAAAATGCACGTAATTTTCTTCCATTTTCCTTGTTTAGACATTTTTAATTATCATAACCTCTTCAATAAAATACGAAACAATAAAATAAAATCAAAGTGAACAGACCACAGACCCCTAAAAACTATTTTAGGAATTTTCTTTCTCTTTAGTTGGTAACTAGGATTAATCACGGATTGAATAATTCAATCCAGGAAAAATGAACTCTGTTGAGATAAACGCGTTGTGTACGTGATTGACTGAATCCTGTCATAATCCTATTTTATCATAATCCTATTTTAAATTCAATCCGGATCGAGTTACACGAGATAAACGTAGTCAATGTGTTTGTTTCGGAAAAATTGCGGATTGAGTCAATCGTTATTCAATCCAATCCGGATCGAGTTACACGAGATAAACGTAGTCCATGTATGAATTTTCATTAGGATCGCTTAAATCATTAATATGCTACAGAGCGTGGAACTATTTGATGTTTTCCCGAGAAAGAAATATGCGACTGCCATGATTAGGTTGTGTTTATTTAAATTCTCTGAAAGATCTTCATATTTACAACAAATTTGAAACCGTAGCTCTTTTCCTTCGCTTACTGAAGTTGCTCCTACAAGAACTGTTCTGAGCAGAGTCAATTGCGAATTCTAGCATTTTGCTCGCCCTCTGGTGGGAAAAATGTGAACCTATTAGTGTGGAATTTGACGCGATTATTCAGCTTCTTTACAAACGCGCCAAATCCGCTAAGTGTTTTAATCCAAATTAATTTAATAGTTCTTGTGAAAACTTATTATTTTGAAACATAAATTGTAATATTTTTGGCTGACACT
Source organism: Stenus bimaculatus (assembly GCA_963971135.1). NCBI lineage: Eukaryota > Metazoa > Arthropoda > Insecta > Coleoptera > Staphylinidae > Stenus > Stenus bimaculatus. Next base: position 13,490,929 of record OZ020185.1, on the reverse strand, counting down.
ACGTCACTTCCGCCATGTTTGTTTACAGAAGTAGTGCCCTCTATTGGTAACTGTAATTCCCAATTACCTTAGGCGGGTGGATTGGCGTAAAAACGCTTGACACATTCCATCGGGTGTCACTTATAGGCTATTTGACAAATTATGCTAGTTAAAATGTAATTAGCGATTTTGTAATTTTTGAGAAAAATCGGTAACCTAAAATTCAAAAGGTTGAAACTGCAAACCTAAAACAGACATAACCTCACTTTTTTGTTTTTTCTTGATTAAATTTGCTCTAGTTACTAACCATGATGTTTGGTAAAGTATGAACGGAATACCCTGTAGGCATTATTACATCTCGATTTAAAAAAAATAAATACGTTCTGGTTTCTAATATTGATGTTTGGTGAATCACGAACGGGACACTCTGTATATTTGTTTTCAGATCTAATCCTAAAGGCACAATATGATGGTGATTTTACGAGTGGGGTTTAGGTTCTAGATGAATTTTGAATCAGTTGATAACTTCCTAGTTGTGAATTTGAATTTATCCGCTAAGAACATTAGAATATTGTTAAGAAGTAACGGATGAAATTTTTTTATTAGAGAAATATGTAGATGAAATCTTGAGGAAAGTATTCCTATCTCTTCTTTAGGAAGTAACCAGAAGAAAAGATATTATTAAAAATAGGAACATTTTTAATATTAATATAGTTAATACATATCAGCATTCCAGGGAGTTATTTGTTAATGAAATATGGGATAATTTTCAATCTCCAAAAAACCTTTAGACATAATAGTTTCTTCGACTTTGGAAACTTTAAAAAGAAAATCACGGATGATCAAAATCTTATAATATTTCAGCTAAAAGAAATTGATTTATGAATTATTATATCTTTATCTTTCAAATAAGCAATCCAATTCAATATCTCATAAAGTGGTAAAGTCAATAATTAAGCATCTAATTCTGTCAAAAAGAGTGGCAAAGTCAATAATTATGTAAATAATCCTCGACCATAGAAGTGATTTCTTTACTGTGGGACACGATGTCGTCGATTAACTGATCGTAATTTGAACGATTTAATGGATGTGGTCAATTGTTTGTGCTATGACGTTATGGCCAGAGGTGCCTTATTTGACACCAGAAAAAAAGAAGGTAAGGTTTTAGCGGCAACTATTTGACTGTGCCCGGCGCATTCACCATCTAAACATCTAAACCAGTGAGCATAATTAATTTTCTCTCATATATCAAAACAGGTATGACTCAGCTATGAAGATCCATGAAGTTGGGGGGACTTATTGTGATTAATTAGTGCTTAATTTGTGTTATAATAAAATCAATATTTTCTAAAATGGTTTTAGGATAATTAGAAAATCATCGACTGGACGCTGACAGGACCAACTTTATATTTTTAAATTTTATTATTTTCATTAATTAGAGTTTCATTTGTACTAATTTGTGCCAATTTGTGCCATAAAAATTGGAATTTGTGCACTAATCGTTTACAGCAAAAATTATAAAAATATTGCCGCGCGTGACACATTTTACTTTAAATTATACAGGGTGGCACAACGAAAACGAAACGGTTGAATTTTAAAATAGTAAATAAAAGAATTTGCAATAACGCTCGGACAGGTCTCCTTTGTTTTCGAGAGGGACATATTTTGGAATAGGGATGATGCAAAAATACATTCATCCCTGTGCGGTATGGACACAACCTCCAAAATTAAAATAGGCATGGTAGGGTAAGTAATACCTCATTGAAAAGGTTGTGTCCATACCGCACAAGGATGAATGGATTTTTACATCAGCTCTATTGCAAAATATGTCCCCCTCGAAACCAAAGTTGAACTGTCCGAGCGTTTTTTCATTTTTGCCGTAATAGTTTACATTTCTGCTTAAACGGTTTTTGCGAAAAACTAAAAAAATGCCGCCTTTTTATTTAAACTGTATTCATTAATTTGTGCTTTATAAATTATATTTTTGTTTAAGAAGATAGTCAGCTAAATGTTTGAAAAGCTAGCGAATATTGATTTTTCTACGCCCCTATAACAGATTAAACATGAAAAACAAAATTATTTAAAATTTTTAATTACAAATGCCCGAAAATTAATTTTTACTAGCGAAAAGTACTCTTTTCAAACATCTTGCCGACCAACTTATTAAACGCTTTTCGTAAAAATATAAAATACTTATGTACCAACTTCAAGATGGAAGATCTGTCCCCAAAAGAAATTTGATCACGCCACATTTCCTTATTTATTATTTTTTCTGAGCAGTCAAAGTTTCAAAGTTTTTCGGAGTTAATCAAAATACTCAATTCAAAGGACTTTTTTTATTTTGTAAATGGTATATCGCTAATTATATTTTAACGAAAGTGCATAGGGATTTAAAAAAATGGGTCATTAGCAAGCTATAACGATCCTTTTTCAATTGCTAACAACGTTATTACAAAAGTAGTTGTTAAAATGTTGAAAAAAAATCGCAAAGTTTTTTAGTTTTTGAATTTTTTTACTAGATAAGACCCATTACGAATATGAAGAACATTGAGAAAACTTAAAAAATAGAACCTTAATGGGTCTTATTTAAAAAAAAAAAATCAATAACTGAGAAATTAAATGGTTTTTACATTAATATCCTTTCTTTGCGATGCTGTTTCAACATTTTAACAATTACTTTTTTATTAATATTCTCAAAAAATGAAAGAGGATGGTTTCAGCTTATAAATGAATTTTTGAATATCTACGCAATTTGTTTAAAATGTAATTGCGTTTTGACAATAATTGATGGTGTAAGATTCAAAACTCTTTAGCTCTAAAATAAAAAAGATTGACCCCATTTTATTTGATTTTTCTCGATTAATTTTGCTCTAGTTTCTAACACCAACGTTTGATGAACCACGAACGCCCTGTATATTGTAAAAATAAAGTTATAATAGTGATTTTATAAAACAATGTCTTCTTTCGTTTTCATGCCTTTCATTTCTTATAAAAATTGCAAAAACTCGAACATTTTCAATAAAATGAATATTAAAACATTCTTATAATCATAAAAATATTGTATAAAAAATCTAAAACTGAGTCAATAAAAAATTGACCGTCGATTTATTTCACTGAAATAAAATGCCCGGCGCATTCACCACAAAAACCAGTGGGCATAACTAATTTTTTCTCATACTAAAAGAGGTTTGACTTAGCTTGGACCTGCAGATTCATATTTAATAAAAATTTAATTGCACACTGCTTAATTTATTTTATTTAACTTCCAATCCAATTAAACAAAAGCTATTTGTTTTCAGTTTGTGTGTAAATTCAATTTAGTGGATCATTATATTATTTATAGCTAATGATGATGTTGGAGTTATGGGAGTTTAAACTTGTACTTTTGAAATTTTTACGATGTCATAACTTAGGGTTTAGTTGTAAAATTGGAAATGATATTTGTAAATAAAAATAAAAGTAAGTTTATACCCGTTGATCATTATAGCCAATTTTATAGGTAAGATTTAAAGTCATATCGTAATATTAAAACGTGTTTTGTTATTCTAAAAAGAAATTCAATTTAATTCAACGATTCAATAAGATTTTACACAAGGTTACCAATTTGCGATTGGCAATATCAACAGTTTCCAATGTGATTTTATTACAAAAGGGTTGGGGGCGGAAACATGACAATTTCGCCACGTCAACGGTTCGCTCGTTACAAAAACGTTGCATAAGCACAATTCCAAAACGTATAAGCTTGCAAATTCTCTACGTGCAAATTTTAAAGTAGCAGTCTTCCGCACGTAAATCCACCCAGACAACGTCCGAAAGCAGTACATTTCCTAAGGGACCCAGGAATGCGAAAAGGTTGAAGTATATACAGGTGGTCCCTTAATATTGAACGTCGCTCTGTCGCAGCGTCGCATGCACCCCCATTTGCAATCGACCATCCGTTATTTATACGGGGGTGCTTTCTGTGAGCGCATCAATAAATAAGCAAGACGCTCGCAACAAAAGTGCCCCCCGCATGGTTTACAAGTGCAACTGCGGTCCGAAGACGATCTTATATATTCCACCCGACACTTAAATTGTTCCCGCAAGAAGAATTTTCCTGCATTTGTTACAATGGCTGCTCCTAAAACTTGTGATCCAACAAAGTTGGACTTAGTTGGAAAACAAGGGCGCTTTTGTCTTGTTGTGTTTCTTTTTTCTATTATAACTCTAAAAAGCTTATTCCAGTTTACAACTAAATATGGACCTACTTTTATTTATTTTTCTTATTTACATACTTAACTTTTTATTGAATTTCTATTTATTGTCATACAATAAAGTAAAACGATAATATAATATGTTCTCGTCAATATACTTTTCGTTATTCAATTTTATTAATAAAAATATGGAAAAAATTCTAGTGAATTGTGGCAATTATTTGTTTTGGAAATGAAATGACCAAATAAATTCCATTTCTCGACGGTATGGCTTTGAATGGAAAATATTTGTGTGTATGTATAATTTTTCCGGTCGATTTGCTATTCATATCGCAACCTCGTGCACTTATGCGGCAACAACTTTTCTAAAAGATGCGGCAGCACGTATAGCATCTCTCTCTTTGGCCTCTAAGAGTTCTGGCGTGGAAATTCTTCCACCCGTTAGGCCGACCTAAGTCCGGGGCCGACGTGGGCAGAAGAATAATAATAAAGCTTCCCAAGTACACTTTTTAAGTAAACTCATTACGCGCATCCCACGGGACTTTTAAAACTTTTCAACTTACCTAATCATCAGGCCCTTCCCTGCTGCTCATCCCCCAGCGCCAGGTTTTTGTGGAAATGCGAGCGTTATTACATCTGTCGAGTGTTTATTTGGTGGAGATTATTGATGGAATAAGGCCGGTTAATCCTACTTCCGTGATTAAAATTAAAGTGGGTGCGCAAAAAGTTATTAGAATTTAAGCATGGGATATCATTGCGACCGTTAATTTTCATTTAGTTGTACAATAACGGCAAGCAATAATATTCGTGGCAGGGTTAACCGAGTCATTAAGCAGTATTAAACTATCTTGGTTATTGGAGTTATAATAACTGCGGAGGTGCCGTTGGGAAAGCGGGCGTTTCGTTTCCATTTAAATGCGCTCACTGCGAGTACCCGGATTATGGTAATATGGGCATCAGGAAACTACTACCAGACGGCCCCGGGGTCACTCCAAGATGTCGGCTGGCGCTTTAAAACCTGATTTAATTCCAAGTTAAATGCAAATTTTCTTAGTCAAAGGAGCTTGCGATTATCACCACTGTGGGACTCCGCCTTAAACGGAACCGAAAGAGTTATTAGCCCAATTTTACATAACGTTTTGCATAATTTCCAAATTACCAAACAACTTTAAACTTCAACTTTATAAGTAGGCTACATATTTTTAATACAATTATTACTCTTCATTGTGCTTAATTGCTCTATATTATTTTAATACCCAAAAATTTAAATATTGCCATAAAATTACTAACTCAATCAGTTTTAAATTAATAAACCAGCTATCATATTTTTTTCGGGACTTAAATATACGTATATTATGTACCTACTAATTTTAGCCACAATTGATATGTCTTCATTCAAAAAGTTTTCTTCAAAATCACAGTATTGGAAAAAAGTTCTATATTTTACTGATTAATTCCCATATTCTAAGATAGTCTAGTCAAATCATTTAACTTTAAAGGTTTTGTAAGGGTTGTAATCGTCAATTTCCATGCTTACCTTAAATGTTTCTAATTAAAGGCCATTAATTTTGACCAGAATCTGCCTAATAATATAAAACTAAACTGAAAACTAGTCCTATTGCTTGCATAATAAATAGTATTAAAATTTAAATATTTTTGACAGTGGCGGATCTAGTGTCATCCAGGCAAAAAGTTCCTATCAACTAACTTCTTTTTCGACTCCGAAAAATTACAACTATTTTAATGATTCTTTGGGAGCCCTTTATTTTTTTAATGTTAATATTTTCCAGATATGTTAATTTTAATGCGGTATTTAATAGGTCCCACTTAGTTTTAAAAACAATCAGGTGAAAAAAAAATCCAAAGTATACTTGAGTTAATAAAAGGAAAGTAGGTACATACGGTGTTCCACAAAATTCATAAAAATTATAAACTTGCGGTAACTTTTTTGGAAGGCGAAAAATATAGATATAGAATTTTTTTTTGTTCATAATGACATTCCCATTTTTTGAAAAACTTTACCCTATGATAGCTACGCCGCCCTGTTCATAATGTTTTATTTAACCCATAGATTTAACCTAAAATTAAAAAAAGATATAGTATTGCCTGGTATTGCTCTTGGTATTAATTTTTTGTACTCATGTTGCCACTTGAAAAACAAAAGTTGCCTATCACTACTCGGAAAATTTTTGGAAAAACTGAAACTGATTCAGTATTCCTTTTTATGCACTCCTCTGTATGATATAAAATTAGTACATTTAGGCCCGATTGCACCACTGCTCCTTAAACTTTAAGGAACACTTATATATCCTAAGTGTTACTTTGTACATTGCACCATTGTTTTAAGGAACACTTATGCCCGTTTTCACCAACGATTCCTAAAACTTAGGCATTGCTTATATGCTACGTATTGCCTAGTTGCTAGGTATTTTTAATCCCCTAACGATTTTGTTCAAATTTTGTATGTAGTTAGCCAAAACATTAGGTGGACTAACGATATAATTTTTTTTCGAAAAAAATCATTTTTGAGATGTATTAGCGGCATATCTTAAATTGGTGCAAACTACATATTTTGCGTATTATTTCGGGTTTTATTGAATATCGTTCTTGTAGAAAAGAAAGATGTAAAGATATCTAAAACTAGGAAGTGAAACTAAGCATTTTTGACTTATAAAGTATGGTCCCGAAATGCCTCCTTAAAAAGTTATACCACTTCAAAATTTTTCAAAAATAACATTTTTTGGAAATAAAATAAATATTATGAGATATTAATTTGAAATTTTGGCCACAGTCTTTCAGATAAGGATACACATTTTCGGACAATAAAAGGTTAAAAAATATTTTCAGGGGCGTTACATGTGGGGGGGTCATCAACTTTTTTTGATCATATCTTTTGTTTTTTTACGTTTTTGATAATTTTAAAAGTACTAATTAGGGGGCCTATTATACATATAAAAAGTGCGGTGTCCTTTTGGCTTTGTTGTGTTAATCTCTGGTAGGACTAATAAACAACACCTTTTTGTTATTGTGCTGACGTTTCGCCTTTTATTTAAAAGCTTCTTCTCAGAGATTAACACAACAAAGCCAAAGTTAAAGTTATAAGGACTTGAATTGGATTTGAAAGTTATTATCACATGTTATCTAACAGTCTCAACAGAATTATATGAAATATGAAGATCAAAAACTTTTCACTATAAAATAAATCATCTATAAAATCAAAAATAGAATGATAATAACTGCAATCAAGTATTAAGATAGTAAAAAATCAAACAATACATGACCAAAACACTAGGCCAGTCACCCATTTTCATCTATGATTCTAACGCAGGAAGAAGAAAAAACACACATCAAGGAGCACAGCTCTTCTCTTCAACAGTCTACCATATTTGTTATCATTTTACCAGTTATTGTTAACTGGTGATCTTAATATAAAATTCGGTACAAATGATACTAAAGAAGCTGAGTTGGGAAATTTCATGGACACTTTTGGTCTTCTTTCTTGTGTACTCTTTCCTACTAAGGAGAAGAACTGCATTGACAATGTATTCTTAAACCTGGGTATAAACCTACTGAGCACCTTTCCTATTGATACGTGCTTATCTGATCACTTAGCAATGAATCAACTACTAAAATTATTAGACCTTTCATGCTTTCATACAAAGAGTTCACTCAGCTATCTAACTTTTTTCTCTTATATTTAAAACTTTAGTAAAATTTACTTACTTACTCCAATAGAATGAGAAAAAAATCAGTACCTTTATCGAAAAAAAAATTAGCCATAAACACCGTTTTTCAAATATACCAAGCACAGAATCATCAATCATCACAGATTAAAAACATAGCATATTTTGTGATATTTTATCAAAACAATCAATTTGATAAAATTGTGACATGATACCTTTATCTACTTGTGTCTTCAATTCACGGATATTCTGATTAACAATATTAAGCTCTGCTTTCCTCAATAAATTAAGGAAGAAAATACGAATAATATGATGCGTGAAACCTTGCACTTGGTTGAAACATGCAATAACAACAGCGATCCAGAGTTAATAGAAACGAAAAATAGGCATTATTTAAATGAAATGGCCAATGATAAAATAGAGGCAAATGATAAACTCTTATAAACAGTTTATTATTTAATTCATTAATGAGTTTATTAAACTCATTAAGGAATCAAATAATACCTCTAAATCTATGTGAAAATCTTAGATGATAAATGATACCCAATAGCATTAAAAGATACTGAATATATTTTATCTGGTTATGACTTCAATAAATACTTTGCAGAAATCGCAGAAACAATAATTAAATCTATCTCATCTTGTGGTACAATCGATGCTGAGATACCAATCTTTAAATTGCAAGGGTTCAAAGGTATCTATTAACTAAGTAAGAAATATGACTGATAACGAAGTAAGAAATATGACTAATAACAGAAGCTAGTCAATGAATTCTAATATCATTAAATTTATTAAAGATGTTATAGTGGCTCCATTACCAGATTTATCAATAACTGCATCAGAAACTATGTATTTTAAGACATCTTGAAATTAGTTAGTTCACTGCATAATAAAGGAACGATGTTGGTAATTATTGACCGATTTCTGTCTTCCCAAGAATGTCGAAGATTTTTGAAAAGATTATGAAAAATCAATTGTCTGATTTGTTTGAAGACAATTGCCATCTCTTTAGTAGCCAATATTATTTCAGGAAAGGTCACTCTAAAACGAATTCTCATTTGCGACATTCTTAGATTTAAGCAAGGCATTTGATTATATTTCTCATGAAATATTGTTAATTAAGCTAAGTGCTTTTGCCTTGTGATGTGATTCAACTAACATTGTCCATGGTGTACCACTATAGTTCTTTTTGCTAATGAATTAACGCTCAGAATTAGCAACAAAGACTTCAAACTTGGATTTGAGTTAAGTCAAACAGCACAGTCAGATCTCTTAGCTTGGTCTAGTAAAAATAGAACCAAGCTAAATGAGGACGAAACTGTTGATAACAAAGACAATTTGTTATTTCACAATTTAATTTTTCATATCGATCTGGATTATAACCAAGAGTCTTTGCAAAGTCGCATGATACGTTAGTTTGTATAGGATATCGGAAGATTGCACAGCACACTTAAAGAATCTCTTATTAATAAGGCATTCTACTCAATAAAAGAAATTTTCCCTTGTGAAAAATTTAATATGAATGTACTTTACTTGTTTGTATATTTATAATGCGTAAACTGCAGGTATATATTTTCAAATGTAACTCTGTTTTCTCTTTCATTATTTAATTTACAAAATTTCTGTCCATACATTATATGCTTTATTATACCATGATTTGTGTAAAAAAATGTGGTACTAAGCAAATATCTTATCTAATCTTAATAAATAAATAAACTTTATTACCCAACAGAACATTTCCAGTAACAGGGTAACATAGTGGATTATACATAGTTAACTTCATCACGCTAACAATCATTACGCTAAAAAAGAAATGAAAAAAAAAATGTTTGAGATAACGAACATTTTAATCTGGTCCATACATGCACAAAACGTTATTTTTAATTGTTAAATTTAGAAGTAAACATGTCTACATTGCATTCTTTTTCGACTCCTTAGAATGTTACATCAATTTAAAAATATAAAAATTTTAATGATTTTTTGGGACACTATAAATTTCATTTTATTTTGAATTTTTTAAATAAATCAAGTATGCCTTGAGTTTTGTTTTCAAGCTAATCAGATATAGTACATAATCGAATAAATACCTTTTCCAACCTAACATGAGACGCAACAATCGCCTCTCTGGATTGTTACTTTCTGCCACCTCAACCAAATGCGTTGTTTTTGTTAACCCAACATCCGTACACAAAAAAAGTAGCCTTGCTTACGGATTTTAAATGTAAAAGAAAGTGATCAAAACTGTTTGCTTTTCTTTCGGTAGTCCAGACGACATCCATTTATTGGGCGAACAACCTATATAGATTAATTTTATCGAGAGAAATTTTAAAAGGGTAGTTCAAAAACAGACAATATTGTTCAAAATGACAAGTTGGTAAGACAAAATACACACCATAATTGATTAAAGAAAATTGATAATTGAGTGACACATCTAGAATGTTGAATTTTAATTCTTCCCACCCCTTAACACAGAAAATTAATATAGTTAATCAAGAATACAGAAAAATATTGAAGCTCAGTGATAGTAAATTCCATAACATCAACAAAAATAAATTAATTAAAAAATTTACGATAAACAATTAACCATTAAAGTTAGTTACTCATATTATAAATAAGTACCATCCTAATGATTTAGAAACAAACTTAAATCAAAAGTCAAATATGAGAAATAATACCAGATACTATAAAATTCCATATATCAAGGGCTTATCCCAAAACATAAAAAGAATTTTAAAAGATGAAAAATCAGATGTAGCGTTTTATAATATTGAAACTAATTACACACTATTTTCAAGTAAAGACTGTTCGAACTCATACATTGGCCAAACCAAACAATATTTAAAAAATCGGTTGTACCAACATGAAAATGATTGTAAAGAAAAACATAGGAATAAAGCAGAAAAAACTGCATTAGCTTCACACCACTTTGATAACAATCATAATTTTGATTTTGGTAAAACAAAAATTTTAGATAATGAAGTAAATTACAACAAAAGACTTTTAAAAGTGGTGTGAATACATTATACATACAAAAAATACTAATTCAATTAATAATAAGTCTGACGTATAAGGCTTAAGTAAGATTTAACAATTATCTTATGTTGGCAATATGTATTGTTGGTGACCTATAATGCTCCAATACTATACTTACACGCCATTCAAGTATTTCACATCCTTGTATCAATATTACACAAATCAATTATTATAATCAAGTAGAAAGACTGACCGGTTTTGTGTCAAAATTACAACAATTGATTTCTCATTATGTATCGGGTGGCCCCCTTGTACCACCATTTGTTTGATGAACAGTAAAACTACTAACAGAAATGTAATATTTCTTAATTGTTATAATTATTGTATATTATTGTAAAAATATTTTTAATTGTTCTAATCATAACGTTTTAATTTAAAAAAATAAAAGTTTATTCATTATTAATGTCATATTTTCTAAAAGAAATTTAGTTGATAATATTGTATTTTAATTTTGTCATTTTTATTGTAGTCCTGAGGAAGGAGGAAACATAGCCTCCGAAACGTCAACTCTGTTACATGAAGTTTTATTGAGATTATTCGAAGTTCGATAACGGCATTTATTTACCTTTAAATAAAAAAATTTCCACGAACGTGATCCTGAACCTTAACAAAATTGATAATAAGAAAGAAAAATTATACAATGTGTTCCACCAAAACCTGCAATATAACTTCTTAAGAAGTCGAAAAAAATATTAGTTCATAGGACATTTTTTATTCAGAATAATATTAAATATCTAAAACAATTTTTTGTTGAAAAAAATGAGACACCCTGTATAATAGCGAAATTTGATGATGATGATGATTGGTACTAGGCCTGCTGTTTTAAAAAGTTAAACAATTTTATGTGGCTTTAAAAGGAACATGAACGTCTTTGGAAGAAAGTGTGCATGAGTCGTCTAAATATTGTGAAGGATTTTATATCAGTGAAAACGTTCAAGGAAATTCATGTATTTAGCATAGGTATACCGGGTGGAAATGAAACTAGGGCCACCCCTGGCATTTCTTTATTTATGAAAATAAAAAATTAGAATTTTAGTATCTTATATGATCTAAGAAAACAAATTTTATGGATCGAATAAATCTTTCATTTTACTTCCGGTTTATCAGGAAATGGCAAATAGTTTTGTAGGTTTTACTCAAATTTTTTACATAAAAAAAATTCAAATATTTTTCGTAAAGTTTTGAAAAAAAATATTTTTTTGTCATAAACATACTTAAAATTAACCAATGTTTGAGTTTACGTAGAAAAAATCAGGGGGTTATATTTAAAATAAGAAAGTGGATGCCATTTCCTGATAAACCGGAAGTAAAATTAAAAATTTATTCGATCCATAAGATTTGTTTTCTTAGATCATATAATATACTAAAATTTTAATTTTTTATTTCCATAAATAAAGATATGCCAGGGGTGGCCCTAGTTTCATTTCCACCCGGTATTGGAGACCAAACCACAGCTCAAGATACTGGTAATACAGGCATTATACAAAGATACGACAGTATTGGTGTTTTTAAAAGATTTTGAATTCCTAATTATGAAACCAAGCAATTGGAAGGAACCTGAGACTAGGCGTGATATATGACATATGACATATGACTATTAAAGTTGAGGTTAACATCGACTACTATTCCGAGATATTTATATTCAGAAACACGCTGAATACAGTCACTATTTATAGCATAGACGAAAGATAAAGGCAGCAGCCTGTATTCAGCGACCATGATGAAAATTTAAACACTTCGTTAAAGTTAATCATATCTTTAAAGAAATATTTCTTAGGAAGAAATATTTTTTAATCACGTGATTAACGCTAACGATGTCTCTACATTTTTCATCACGGTCGCTGAATTCACGTTACTATATTTATCGAGAAGATAACACATAGCACATTTTTATATTAACTGTTGAACCATTTTCTTGACATGAAGTTGATAATCTGTTGATATCAGCTTGTATCAGCTTGAAGGACGTAGCAATCTTCAATTGTTTCGATCTGTATATTTTAACGTCATCAGCACATCCAAGTATTTTTGATGATTTTGTAGAAAATGTTTTATTAAACAGTACAGTACAAATAACAGAGTTGATGCCTGCGCTACACTGGAATAAGGAGAGAGCACGTATGAGAAAAAACCTTGATATTCCATAACTTGTTGACGCTTATATAGATACGAAGAAATTGCAGATGATACATGAGAGATGTCAATTTGATGAAGTTTCTGGATACGATTGGAGTGCATAATTTTATCGAAAGCTTTTGATGAGTTCACATACCTATAAAGCATTAAGCGTGTCTAAATCAGAAGATATAGTTTGTGTAATTATAAAAAGATTACTGCATATTGACGTATGTTTCATGAATCCGTGTTGTACTAAAGATAAAGTTCTCTGTACATTAAAGCAAATAAATAAAGAAATGATGCTTTCAAAAACTTTAGAGAAGTTACTCAATATTGCAATCGGCCTGTAGTTAACGATTTAATTTTTTCCTCCACTCTTATCTATTTTATTAATAAAATCGTAGGTAATCGTAAAGTTTTTGCCTGTAGTGCGTTGTACCTTCGCCCGCAGTATTATCAGTTTAAATATGTAATCGATGTGAAAATAAAATGTTTAAAATTCTAATACGTTTAAAAACTATTTACACGGGTAGTTTAGTAGTTATTTTGTAGCAGAAATTATTTTTATGTTGGTTGGGTTTGAAGAGAATGTCATCGACAGTGGTGGTTTAAATCAGGAAAATGTAAAAATAAAATTTAAATAATCAGTAATTTAAATTTCCTTGTTGTCGGTTAGTGATATTAAAAAGTGTGAATAGCAAATTTGAAAATGAAACGAAACAAATTAAAAAGATATCTCGCCTTCCAGAAACCGTCAAGTGGCAAAAATGAAATTAAACATAGAATTTATTTGCAATCTCAATTTCCCGAGAATATAATCAATTCTGTTTCCTGCGACCGTAATGCTGTCACATTTCCCTTAAATCAATTACCCTGCTCAGAGGAATTAAGTGTCACAAAGGACTCGCCTGCCCCGCAGATGGTTGCGCATCAACGTGTGCACTTAGGATGAGAGGCGGTGGCTTTTGCTAGTACTAATATATCAGACCTGTTGATCAATTTACAAATGGAGCAAATGTCAAATTAGCGTCTTGCAAGCGATCTAAGGGAAAATATTCTCGCGGGGCCCACACCCATGAACATTAAGAAAATCGTGCAGACGACGAGAATCAGCGTCGCTATTTTTCACGTCGCCCTCCTCCAATAAATTACACCTGACCTCACCTCGTTATCCGGCGGACATTCATAACCTTATCTGGATGCTCCATTTTAATTAATCTTCGTTTTTACAGCGCGAATACGGACGTGGTGCACATTTAGTCGACCATGTTGAATGCATTTATTACAGTTAATGGTGAGGAAATTTGGGTAGCTTACAGTTAATCTTCCTGAAAATATTTATTGAATTTAACTCCTTTTTAAACTTTAAGAGAGAGATTTGTAAACAAACAGATAATTTATAAAATTTTAGGCGTGATAAAAAGCGTTTTGTCACAAGTGCATGAAATTGTAATAATTCAATTTTATCTTCTGTGATGCAAGTAGCATTGATGGGGCTTGTTTTTTCCTGTTACAGCAGGATTACGGCCATAAATCCGTTTTTATGTCGGTATCACAGGGCGGTTTTTTGTTTTTCGTGCCCTACTACGAGTACCGCCGTTATTGCACAGACACCGATATGGTTTCGGCCGGATATTCACAAATAGCTGCATTGTTTGTCAATGTCAGGATAAAAGACGCACATTTTACATCTCCCTGTGAATTATGTGACCTAAACCCATTTTAAGCCTTTCCACCTTACTACATTATTAACCCGAATAATAATATAACCCACCTCGTTTTTCCTTAACCAAATGTTTGTTTTGCAAGAAATTACTCCAAACGAGAAATAAGCAAATGCGTTAAAGAGAAATTCTTTGCGTGGTTGAAAAGTTTTTCAGTTTATCTTTTCATTTTTGCAGGCTTCGACGATGCCGACGAAGTTAAATTAATTCGGAGCTCAAGTTGAAAAGCTAGGCGCATTTAAGCCTTCTCTGCACATTTAATTCAAATAAAAAAGTAAATGCTGCTTTGCTAAAATGTTAAACGAAAATCAGGAAATTGGGAATTAAAACGAACAAAAAATATTTTAATGAAATGATACGTTTTGGGCGAATTAACTTTCAATACCAGTTTTTAGATATCTTCCATTAAGGGATTGCATTTCAGATTTAATAAAGCTGAAACTCAACATACACGGCCAATAGATATCTTATAAAGAATGTTTGAATATGGTGTTTGATCTTTTATACAAGGTGTCGTATATACTTATACGTGAATTCAATTCTAAAATACACAAACTCAATTTTAATTTACAGCACTGGATGTTTTGTACCTCACTGATATTAATAGGTTCTCCTTGGTACTAACGACAAAGTTGGTATGACCACAGAACTTTCATCACCAGTCCATTAATTTTTATTTCTGGGGTTACACGAAAGACAAACTTAAATATCACATAAGGCGAGTTATTGCAAGGCATTCAGTAAGCTGTCCATAGAGAATACGAGAAAAATAAGGGCAAAATAGAAAGTCACTTCATCAATCGGCTTATTTCTACAAAGTTTTAGATAGAAGTTTGTTGTTTTTTAGACTTTGTGCCATACAATTGATTTATAAATTTTCTTATTTGAGCTAAGAAATAAAAATAGAAAATATCACTTTTGACTAAAATTAAATTTATTTTTTTTTGGAATTTTCCGAAAAAAAGTCATCGATACTTTTAGAAATGACCTACTCTGAAAAATGAGTTCAAAATGGTTATCAAGCTAAAAAATAAATCCTCCACAAAGGGAAGATCTTTATTTTCTGGAATGCTTGTATTTGAGTGAGGAACAAATATTTAAAAAATACCCTTTTTTCTGTTTATAAATGATACCTGCATGGGTTACCTCTTTTGCCCAAAATTTTACTAGTGTCTTCTGTATCAAATGAAGTTAAAACATTATTATATAAAAAACATACAGGGTGTCCCAGCGCTGCGAGGAAGTAACATTACTCTAAAATAAAAAAGATATCGGCATGCGGTTTTCGATAGAATATACAATACCTTTAAGCGCACATTTAAAAAATATTTAAGTAATATACCGGGTGTCCATTCCAAGATGGCGGACCAAAGTTATGTTTTTTTAAATGGAACACCCAGTATATTATGACATTTTTGGATTCCTTATAAAAAAATAATTATACTTTGTATAAACTTTTATGGGTCTATCATCACTCGTTTTGCTAATATTTGCTATTTAAGCCATCAAAAGATCCATTTTTGAAAGATCACTGCACTAAAACAGACGAATATTTTTTGTTGAAATTTTCTCAAAAATTTTTCAACATCGTGTAGTCTACAACTATCATGTCAAATTTAAGTTTGTGATAATTTTTCATTAGAGTGCCTTATGAAACGCAAATTGAACAATTAAACGAAATTTTCAAATGGAACACCCTGTATATTTTAACATCAATCGATATCATTTTTTACAAGCTTTCTATTGATATAATTTTTGCATGATCGCTTATCAATTGTCATCAATTGTTATTAATATCCAAACTGAGAAACAGCGAAAAATACACAAAATAGCACTCTTCATGAATTTTTTAAGGTTTTTTTTTTAATTTGCCTAATATTTATTTGTGTCTTTCTCTATTTTGCTTTTTTAATAATGTTTTTATATTATAGTAACAGGTTTTGTTGTTTTACAACACAAATAAAACTTGCAATTATCAATTTTGGTTTTCTAAATCTCAGTATATTTTGAAATTTTAACAATTAATGTTACCAAGGAATCCCTTATTTTGTTGAATATCGTTTTTACGCTCTTTTCTGATAACCAGAAGCGGATTTCTTTCAGCTTCACCAAGCGCTTAGAGCATACTTTCCATTTCTTATTTGGAAGAGTTCATTATTTCGGTTTAGTTATTATCAAAAGTACAGAAAAGGGCGTTAAAACAAAATTCCACAAAATAAGGGTTTCCGTGGTAACACCAGTTGCTAAATTTTTAAACCATGCTGAGACTTAGAAAATCAAAATTAGTAATTGCAAGTTTCGATTTTATTTTTGTTGTAAAAGAAGAAAAACTACTATTGTAATAAAACAACATTATAAAAAATTAACAAAAAAAATCTCAACAAAATTCATCAAGAGGGCTATTTTGCGTATTTTTCAATGTTTCTCAGTTTGGATATTAATATCTCCTAAACCATACACATTCGACCATACAACCATTATATCAGTAGAAAGCTTGTTAAAAATGCCATCGAATGATGTTAAAACATACAGGGTATTCCATTTGAAAATTTCGTTTAATTGTTCAATTTAAGTTTCATAAGGCAGCCTGATAAAAAATTATCACTAACTTAAATATGACAAGACAGTTGAAGACTAGACGATGTTGAAAAATTTTTGAGAAAATTTCAACCCCAAATGTTCATCTATTTTAGAGCAGTGATTTTTCAAAAATTGATCTATTTTTGGCTTAAATGACAAATATCAGCAAAACGAGTGATGATAGACCCATAAATGTTTATACAAAGTATAATTATTTTTTTATAAGGAATCCAAAAATGAAATAATATACTGGGTGTTCCATTTAAAAAAACATAGCTTTGGTCCGCCATCTTGGAATGGACACCCGGTATATAACTAAAATATTTTTAAAATGTGCTCTTAAAGATATTGTATATTCTATCGAAAACCGCATGCCGATATCTTTTTTCATTTTAGAGGAAAGTTACTTCCTCGCAGCGCTGGGACACCCTGTATATGAAAATATAATCGTAGATGCAGATTGATATTTAATGTACCAATCAACAATTCTTTCCGATCCTTTTGGAAATGGCTGAATTAAGTAATACATGTGATGATGAGGTGTGCTAAGAACCACTAACCACGAAACGAGGTGTCCATCACTCTGCAGCTTGGGTAATTGTTGCTTGGTACACCTTCACCACAAAATTCTAAGGATTTTACTTCCGATTCGTATATTTATTGTACAGTTGGTCCCACCTGGAAGTAGGACAAAAGTAATCACGATCGCGTATTATTTGTCCTACTTCCCGCTGGGAGCAACTTTACAAGTTTAAAAACAAACCACGTGTGTTCGAATTTATGCCAGATTTATTTATACACTTTGGAATTTTTTCAAATCTTGAAACCTTACTTTTTGATGCAATTGGAAAAGTTTGGACGTAGTTGGTTCATAAGATTCCAGGGACTAAAAACTAATAAAAAAACTCGTTAAACCCGTTGCTATTATAAATGTAAATATAAAAAAGCATTTTTTAACAAAAAAATAAATATCTTTGTGCAGTGACCTGCCATTTCAACTCAAAGTTTATTCAGAAAAATGGAATTAGTTAAATTGTATAGCGACAAGCGTTATGGAATTGGAAAATGCTTAAGTTTTTTTTATTGCTTTATTTAAATCTAAATGACGACCTGACGACAAAAGATGCGTGGAATATGCAGACTATCTTTTGGATATCTAAGTATCAGAAGAAACAATATTTTAACAGGTAATTTGTGCTCCTTTTGACCCGTAAAACAAATACATTTTCGTTTTTATACTATGGGAATTAAGCTATAAGAGGGGTGTATTTAATGAGTTCGAAATGGAAAAGAGAAACTCCATGTATTATTTATATCATGAAAATAATGTATTACCTAACTTCAATGTACATATTTTTTGTGATGGTTTGTCCGTTTTGCAAATAGGATTTTCAATTCACTCTTATGCACTGCAGGTATAGGATCCGTTCATATATGCAAGTGAGAGAAAAATCCTGTTTGCAAAACGGGCAGACCATATCCGCAGAGTTTTTCCACAACTTTTATTGTTGGACATCACCGGCCACTGCAATGTGCGTATCCCAAAAAGAAGTGATTAGAAGAAAATCGTAGGAAGTAGATGAGACATCGACAAAAACCCAAAAGAACCCCAAAAAAGTTGTTAGAAAAATATATATAGAATAGTATTGTTTGTATGTATTTCTTATGAAGAAATATTTTTTAATCACATGTTAAACGTTAACGACGTCTCTAAATATTTTATCACGGTCGCTGAATAAAAAGAGAACAATTTTCAATATTTTTATGATATTTTGGGGATTTATAAAATACATCTAAGTACTCCGTTTTTTACAAGTTTAACATTATTTTTTAGAATTAAGTGCTGTATTTTCATATTTTAATAGACACTGTTAAATATGTGCTTTTTATTTAAATATGTAAAAAGAAAATAAAATTCTTTATCATAAATAATTTCACAAATAATATATCATAGTAAAAATATACATAATTATAATTTCAGAATTCAATAATAAAATCTAAAAAAATATAATGAGGTCCTAAAACATAACAAATATTTCTTAAAAAATGTATAAAATTTTTGTAAATTCAAGTGTAAAATTTCTCTGTTTTTTTCAAAATTCGAAGAGGACTTCCTCTGAGAAATCACCGATCAGTCGTTTTCGGTGAAGTCTTTTAATAAACGTAAACCATTAGTAAATAGTAAAGGTCTCATGAATACCTCTGGAAAAAAATCACAGTGACTTGAAAGTGACTCACAGTTTTCTTCATTAAAGTGATTATTTTTATTGTTGAATGATTTATGCCATGATAAGGATTCCAAGAAATTTTGTAATTGTTATTCTGAATGTCTTTCATTTTTTTTTCGTATTTGAATTAATTTTTGTTGTAAAAATTTAAAAAATAATTAAAAATCCCAGGTATTTCAGGAGAAGACGTTGTCATAGCTCCCCCTTATGGATGCAAAACGACCTTATGACACCTGGAGGAACAAAGGGACCCTTTTTACCCTCCATTTAATAATTCCTTTCTATGCCCTTAAAATATTTATCACTATACTCTACCATACAAATTACAAAAAAGAATATTTAAATTATTTATTAAATTCTTATAAAAAGAAATATAAAGTTTTTACTTTTAATGTCATTATTATACTAAATTGAAGCAACTAATAATTATCAATTTATATTATTTAAATCTTAATATTTATTACCCTAAATTAAGAATAGATTCAATATTCTTATCTATATAAAAAAGCAATTATTTTTTAAATTTCAATTTTAAAATAGAAATTGATTCTTATAAATATACAACCAAAATACATAAAACAAGAAAGGTCCTGTTATGTGGTTATTTTAAAAAATTTCTTCAAAGTAGCACAATAAAAATTAGTTATTACTTTTTCTTTTTTTTAGTACTATCATGTTTTACAAGCCACCTTATCACAGCTGGAGGAACAAAAGGACTATTTTTACTTCCATTAATAATTCCTTTAATATTTATTTACATGCCTTTAACATATTTTTCGTTACTATTAAAAAATTCAAAAAAGAGAATTTAAATGAACTGTGTATGTATATAACACTCATATAAAGAAAAATATTAACTTTTTACTTTAAATGCCATAAGTTTACTAAGCTTAAATAACTAATAATTACCAATTTATATTTAAATCTCAATCTGTATAAGAATAAAATAAAAATAGATTCAATATTTTAATTCTTTATAAAAAAAGTAAACTTTTTGTAAATTTAAATATTTGATAAGTTTTAAATTAAACTTGTAATTTCATTTAATAAGTGTTAGTTCTATTATTCAGAGTACACCGGTATGTAGGTATATAAGCTAACCAAAAGTAGGGTACTACGGGGGTCCGATTCCGCTCAGAGAACAACTTAAGACTGGCCATAATGAGCTATTAAACTCTGTCGCAATGTTAGTACAGAACACAAATAACCACTGAGCGGCGACTATGGCCCTTTTTTATTTTGAAAATTAAAAACAATAAGGCATATTTTTATTCTTGTATTTTTTTTATTTTATAATATTTTGGGTACTTCCCATACAGTACAGTACAGTCCCATATTTTCATGTTTTACAAACCACCTTATCACACATGGAGAAGTAAATAATAGACCACAAAATGTGCCATAATTATATTGTGGAATATGTCAAACATTAGGTTAACATCTTTGCTTTTGTAGAGATCAGTCAATTTTTCATTAGTAATTTGCTCGGAGAATGTTTTCTTAATTTTCTGAGAATAGGTCCGTAGCCAGGAAAATGTAGTAATTGAGTTTTTATCTTGGTGTAAGGGTATAGCAATTGACCAGGGCCGGTTTAAGAAAGTTTTCTACCAGTAAAATTTGTTATAAATTTAAAAACAAAGTAATAATTTCACCAATTATACACATTTCAATAAAAAATATGAACAAATAAACTTTTCTTTAAGTAAATGTAAAAAATATATTCATTACGAGGATATTTCCCTATGTGATTTGTCCATAAGAAAATCCAAATTTCAAAAACGTTTTTTGCCAACACTATTCAAAATATCAACATGAAAATTTGTACGTAAAAAGATATAATTATAAAGAATGTTCTAACTCCTTTTTTATTACCTATAGGCTTTATTTATATCCCCAAAAGTTTACAAATTTTGCATAAGAATTAGTACTTTTTGGCAGCCTCAAATCAAAATATAGACAAAAAAGCAGTTAGAACATACTACTATGAAAAATGGACAAACAAAACTCTATTACAACTAACAAAACACTAACTAAAATATTTACCTCACAATCTATTTTAATCAAGACCTACTTTTTAACATTTTTTTAGCTCAAATAGGATTACTAGTCTGATAAAATAGTAAACTAAGGGTTTCAAATTGATAAAATATACATTTTTTAATTGATACCAAGTTTATTTAAAAGTAAAAGTTATAAAATAGAGTTTTTCAATTTATAGTGGAAACATCTTAAAAAAATTTCTCAAAAACAATATGTACCATGAAAAACCAAATTAATTGTGATTAATTTTTTTAGACTTAAAAAATAGTGAGAATTTTGAATTAAAATTTTTTAAAGAAAATATTACACTTTTTTAAGACATAATTTTATTTTTTAAATATTAAATTTAAAAAAAAATCTGAATAAAAATATGTATGTATGTCAACTTTAAATAATCATAACAGATCTCTAAAAATAGTAGGAATTCAAGGTACTAAATAATATTTTGGATAATTGCACAACTCAATAACACAAACTCAATAACTCAATAACACAAACTCAAATATACTAGTAACAATATTTATGAATACTCTAATATTTTTTATATACGATACAAATCTATAATTTATAGCAAAAATTCAAATTATTAATTTACTATTTCCAAAGTGCTTAACCCTCGGCTTAACCTATCATATTTTGTATTAGTTTAAGTTTAAAGTTTACATCTACTTTGTTCAAAGTGGAAACGATACCAAATTCTTTAAGCAAAATTAATTTTAAAGTTTAAGTATATCTTATTTAAAGTGCAATTCTATCATTTTATAGTTTGCCAACCCAAAGTTTACAAAGTGGAATTTAAATTATCCATAAAAACAACAGAAGTTCGCGGAAAAAGCCTATTGGATTATAAATACTTTACGATCTTGCGCAAATAGCCTGTGTATTTTTCGCGGAAAAGCCTATTGGATTAGAAAAAATAATATAAGAATATAAGGTCAATAAAATCATGTGTAATAACCCTTACTGAATTATTTAATATGGTCTAAATTCTAGCCGCTGAAAAAGCATGTCGCGCAAACGAGAAGGGAGAATTAGTAGTCTAATGGCCGCCATGAGAGCAGATTAATACCGGGGGCAAACTGGCGTTTTTAAACCGAGGATAGAAATGTTTTGTTGCTCGGTGATGTCAATAAGCCAGCATAACAAACTCGTATTTACTAGTTGAAAAAATATTTCCAAACTCCACTGATGAAACGTTTGTATGCCACCTACGGTACTTTAAGATGAATATCGTTTGAAAAAGCTGCCCCCACGAACTAAAAGCGTGTCGCAGCATTCAGATCGCTAACGTGACCAATCTCATTCATAACTGTTGTTGGTGATTTCTAACATCAGATACGCCCTCTGGTGCGAATTTATGAACTAAAAGATACAGTAATCCTAACCAATGATAAAATTTGACAATTACTGTATCTTTTAGTTCAGAAACTGCCATAGAGGGCCAAAAAGCGCCATCTCTTGGTAATCGAAATTCTAAATACACTTGAGCGTTATTAGCAACGCAGCGTTTCTGTCGCGGCGACTAGCGACTTGAACGCAGCGACATATTCAATGTTTTTTTTTCTATCGCGCCCATTCGAACGCTAATTTCCATTTTGCATTATTTAGGTTTTTTAATTAGAAATAAATACGGATCAAAAAATTAATTGCCCCAGAAATTGGCGATCGCCTAGGTTGCCCTAATCATTAGGGCCTAATGGATAAACCCGATCTGCAATTGACTGTGCCTTGTGGTCACTTATATTTGAGTTGATGGCCTTAGGGTTGGTGTAGTCATTTTAGTTTACAAAAATAATGTCAATGGAAGTTACTGTACCATTATACAGGGTGTCTCACTTTTTTTCCAGCAAAAATTTTTTTAGATAGTAAATGTCATTTTGAACAAAAAATTTCCTATGAATTAATATTTTATTTCGACTCCTTAAGAAGTTACGGCAATTTTAAAAATAGAAAATATTAATGATTTTTGGGACACCCTATATAAACTTCATTTTATTTCAATCTTTTAAATTTAAATCAAGTATGCTTTGGATTTTGACATTATCTGTAATCCAATCAGATTAATGTTCTTGTCAGAAATGAGTCCACTTATTTTAAAAACAGCCAATAAAGTTCAAAAAGGCAAGTTGGGAAAGACAAAATCCAAACCATACATTTTTACAATAAAAACATGATGATAAAAAAAAATTATACAATTATTAAATTAATAACGAAAATTGACGATGATTTGGGATATTGTTTAATGTGGAGCGAATAATGATGATTCTAATCCCAACTATTACCATACGAAGAAATAAAAGACAGTAGTGCTACTAGTTTCGCCTTTATTCGGGCATCATCAGGCACTATAAGGAATTACAATTTTTAATTAGTTTTAAAAACAACAAGAATGTTTAAAATATAAATCATACCTTCAAAATTTGTTTAGACACAAGACATTCGCAATTTATGTTAATATGAATTTTTTTTTTCACAATGACATTTACTATCTAAAAAAAATTTTGCTGGAAAAAAGTGAGACACCCTGAATATGTATTCTAGTTGCAGAATTGTTTGTCGCTTGAAGAAAATTCTTCTTTCTTGAAGGACTTATACACTATCAAACAGTTTGCGCAACATCTTGTTACACAAGCAAAATTTTACGATCATACACTGTTACGCAAACATCGGTGAAGGTGAGTGTGGCGCAAACCAATAAACTCCCTGAAAATTCCATATTTTTGGTAAATAGCAATAAAGGAATCATGTAGGATATAAATCTTTACAATTTATAACCATCGGCCATACACTATCAAACCTGCTGCGCAACTGAGCATTGTTTGAATTGAACCACAGTTTTTACAACAACTCATACACCGCCAACACTCTCTGTTGCGGAAATTGTTTGATACTGTATGGGCCCTTTTAAACTCAAGATTTTCCTTGATGTTGACGTCTCCTGCGAAGATAAGTTGGGTGTGTCTTGTGAAATGTGCATTAACAATTATTGTATTTTAATGTACTGAATTGTAATACATGGATAGGTACTTTTACGTAATTTTAAGTATAATTAAGTACTGATTAGTTTTGTTATTTGAAATCTTTTTAGAAAATTTAAATGTTGGTTTAATCTAGGTAATAATAGTAGTGGCTATTGTTACTTTAATATAATAATACTGTGGTAGTTTAAAAGTTAATTGGAAAATTATAATTACGTGGAGGCTATGAGTTATGAGATTAACTAAATTATTAAATTTGCTTTGTGCAGTTGGGGGATGAGCGCCTTCGGTGGTGCGCTTGAAATTTTGTGCGCGGTTGAATCGCAAGTACAAATTGTTGCGTAATAAATTACCTGTTGAATACCCGAATCTTATAAATCAACAGGTGAACTGAGGTGAATATCAAACATCAAACGACGAGAGGATGTTTACGTCCTTTTTGTCATTATTTATGTAAAAGGAGCAGGCGGTGCAAACAACCACGGGCGTTTAAGTTATTAAACGTTCTTAAACGAACGATTCTTTATTTGTTGTTTATACAATTTAAATAAAATATTCTTAGCATCCCCTTTACAAGCTTGTCCTGAAAGATAAAAGGGCTGAATTTTCATAACTGACGTTACGACGTTTTTAACATTTATAACCCATCATAAATGGTCAGGGCTTCAGCGAGGCCACTTTATGAATTGGGTTGAACTTCAAAGAGATAAAGTAAGCATCCTGCCGATGTTATTAATTTATATATAAGTACAAAATTGATTCGGCTACGCAAAGGCAGGGGTTGTTGAATTTGGCGAGGAGGCGCGTAGGGGTTTGCTTCATTCCAGGCTCACGTCCCCCGTGTGCCGTTTCCGGAGCGGTGCACTGTTGCTTTCGCAATCCCTGGACCACCCTTGGTCCCTTTACGGCCCCTCGTTGTAAGCGCGCACCGCACCGTCCATGAAAAATTTAATCTAGAATTCCCGTTGAAACTGTCGCATCCAATTCGGTATCCAAAAGCTATCAAGTACTGTCCGGCCCGTCGGGAATCTCGTATGGAATCACAATGTGTGACAAGTGATGCGGGGATGACGGCCGCACTCATCCGACCCTACGACCTTTTGTTGGAATCTCCAGATAAATAAATAAAAACAAACAATATATCGTTAAACCCACATCAATCCCACTCGCTTTTATGAATTATTTTTAAGCAAAACACAACCACCAACGTAAAAACTTAATTTTCACAGACTTTTATTAATTATACAAAAAGTTTAAAATCCCACACAAAAACCTGAATGTTATCACTTTTTACATGTTCAAAACAGAAGTAATCAAATAAATAAGTATGAGTGCCCGGTGCTCATCAAATCATCTTATAACATTGAATTATACTTCAATTAATAGATTAAACTTTAGAGTTAGAACCTGGCCACCGATTCTCCAATCCATACGAACAAGTTTCGCATACTTTTTCTGTCAGATTTCTAACAGTTTCAATAAGTGGTATTCTCCAGCAGCGTAAGTTGAAGCGTATACGGAAAGTTGCGAATGAAATGAAAGAGTGGGTATACCCCACACGAACGATCACACGATAGTTAATGCATGCGCTTTCACGTTAAATTTTGACGTTTGATTGTAAGAGTGGCATCTTTTTAGGTTATAAAAGAAATTGTTTATTTTTTATAATAATACGAAAAAATGGCAGCGTTAGATGAACAAATACATTTAGATGCAATTTATGACTTGGAAGGGTTAGAAATTGATGCCAATATTCCTAATCGGATATTCCATCCAAGGGATGATCCGTTTGTTTCTCTGTCTGATACATAGATAATATAATTTATATAGAATGTAAACTCAATGCTAAATTTTGATAACACAAAAAAACTTGGCCCCAAAAGTATAGATGGCGCTTTATGAACCTAAAGAAAAAATCAACTTGGCGAATCATTTTTTAGTTTTCAGAATTGATAGCTATGTTTTAGTTAGCTTTCAAAATGCATCAGTATTATGTTTTTTAGAGAAATGATACTTGAGTTTAAAAGGGTCTTGTTACTGTTACCGTTGGATTTTCAGCAATTTTTTAATAATTCTACATCTAGTTATGTTTACTTTTTCTACTTACATCCTATTTCACATTTTAAAAATATTTTATTAATTTTGAAGAATACTTTTATACTGGGTTTATACAATTGTCCTTGCAACATCTAAGTGAGACATTGTAAGGTTTTCCAGATAATCCTAGGATAATGGATTTGGATTTTCAAAAGACGTAAAAGTTTAAAATTTATATATTTTAATTTATTTTTGAGTAAATCATACTTCTACTTTTATAACATCTAAAATCTTCTTTAAATCTGTTTTACTGATTTACAGTTTGTATGTAACTCTATACAATTTCTAATTTTTAAATAAAATGTTTAAATATAAAATTTTATTTATTATGTTATATTCTACAAATTGGGTGGTTTGTGTAAATATGTATCTTTAATTATAGTTAATAAGTAATAAATTTGTATGAAAATTTAAAAATAATTAAAGATACGTCTTTATAAAATAATAAAATAATAAAACTACAAAATACAAATATAAAAATTGCAGATTCAAAATTCCCGCGCGTCTAAAAATACTTGGCCCCAAAAAACCAGAGGGCGCTTTTACGTTATCAAAAGGTACTATTGAGTTAGCATTTTATACGTATTATGTTATCTATGGTCTGATAAAAGGTTTATTAGACAATTTTGAGTTACAAAAGAAATGGTTGCAGAGCTAATTGCACTTTTAGGACCAATACTCAACCCTCCAAGTCGTTCTTCAGCATTAGATGCATCAGTAAAGGTATGTGACATGTTCCGATAATTATTGAATCAAAATATTTGTCGATGAGATGTTATCAATAAACTACTTTAAAATTTAATCTTCATTTTTAGGTTTTAACCGCCTTTAATTTTTATGGGTATGGTTGTTACCAATTGAATATTGGTAAGAACATTAACACCGCAACATCACAATCCTTAGTTAGTCGAAGCATCAAGGAGGTAACTGATGCGTTAAACTTGCCCCACATATTTTCTAGATTTGTAAAATTTTATTCCAGACACAAATGTCCAGGAGGTCCACTAAAAATGGAAACACCCAAATATTTTTTGAACCATACTGAATTTAAAAAAAAAATAATCAAAAGTTAATTCAATTTAAACATGCTACGATTTAAACATATTTTTGATATACTGGGTGTTCGTTTTATTAGTGATACGGCACCTAACTGTATATACAGGGTGCTTAAAAAGTCGCGGACACGCTCCACGGTACGTTGTTTGGAAGCAGTCGTTAAACAAGGGTAAAATTATTAAAAAAATATTTGGATAGAAATTCCGAAATTATTGGCATATTTCAAATAAGTAAACTTGACAACATTGTTTTCAAAGTAGACTTTGAAGATAACATTTACCTCTTAATATTTAATTCAAATTTTTGGTAAGTTATGATTACAATCTAATAAAGGTGATAAAGTTGAAATTATCATGACATTTTTTAAAAGTTCAAGAAATAATTAGTCAAAATATAGACCATTTTATTATTAGTAATTTTTATTTAAAACAAATAAAAAATTTAAATTTTAAGTAGATGTTTTAAGTTACAGTAAAGTTTACAGAATAGCGTTTTTTTGACAACAGGGTGACTGTCAAATTTAACATCGACGTTACGGCTAACATTTTATGTTCAGAATTACCCCATAAGGTTCGATTATAATATTTATACATTGTTGCCATGTGTGATTTTTGTCAATTTTATGATAAATTATAAATTTTAAAATGCAAATATCTTTACATTCTCAACATAAATTAATATTTTTTGTTGAGAAATGTAATAACAGCACAATTATCTTTATGTTTTGTATTATAAAGAGCAAAAATAACTAAAAATGTACAAATAAAATTGTTAACTTTGAGCACTCATATCTTGAATAATCTGCTAGAAGGATTTTTTTAAATATTTTTCCCTTGTCTAACGAGTGCTTCTTAACCACGTAGCGTGGAGCGTGTTCGCGACTTTTTGAGCACCCTGTATACAGGGTGTTTAATTGAAAACTTCAAATGTCGTTTATTTCATAACCAAAATTTTTTTCAAAAAATTAACCGAACACGCCGATTTTTGTATTGAGGGGGACGCATTATAAGACCGATTTAAGCACTCTCACGTCACTCCCTTAAGCGGGGGGCGTTAACCCATAATTTCTTAAACGGCAACAGGGGTTGAGTAATATATCATTTAAAAGCTGCTTTTAATTAGAATTCAGCGGTATAAATTAAATTAAAATTGATCAATTCGTATTAAAGAAAAAAAACCTATTGTAATACTCAAATTTATAGTTTGCAATAAAATTTTTTTTAGTTATAAAATAATTTTATTTTTAAATAGACAATTAAAGTAAATTTTTTCCAGAATTTTCCAAGCAGAAATAGAGACGGTCTTTAAACTCTGCGCGAACATTTTGTAGCATTACTGGTGTAATATTTTCTCATTCGTTTATGATCCTTTAAAGAAGGTCTGCTAAAGTATCAGGTTGGTTCTGGAAGACCTTGTTTTTTAAATAGCCCCAAACGAAAAAATCCAGCGGTGTGAGGTCAGGTGAGCGTGCTGGCCATTCAATAGTACCTCTACGGCCAATCCAGCTAGCGAAGGTTCTGTTTAAATATTGACGAACTGGTAACGTATAATGTGGCGGAGCACCATCCTGTTGAAAAATTATCAAATTTTCGTCCAGCATATTATCATTTTCTAAGGCAAGTGTTATTGTAGGTTCGATAATATTTTGCAGCATATCTAAATATTTTTCGCCTGTAAAGTTGCCATCAATAAATATTGGGCCTATAATATGGTCCCCATAAATGCCAAGCCAAACATCTAATTTATCTGGATAGTGACAGTGCTTTTCTCGCATCCAATGTGGATTTTCTGTACTTCAATAACGACAGTTATGTTTATTTACTTCACTCCTCAAATTAAATGTTGCTTCATCACTAAAGCAGATGTTTTGTAATTGGTTTGGAGTATTTGATAGCCTATTAGACATAACTTCACAAAACTCTGTTCGGCGATCAAAATCATCTTCACTTAATTCTTGATGACAAGAAAATTTATATGTGCGATATTTTAAATTTTTTAAAATTCTCCAAACCTTGGTACTTTGAAGTCCTGTTAATGTAGATAAGTTTCTTATGGAAGTTTGCGGATTTAGAGATGTTTCGCCTACTACAGTCAACGTTTCTACTTCATTTGGGGGGCCGCCAGTTCTTTTTTTATTTCCTACTCAACCCGTTTCATGAAATTTATTGAACAAATCTAAAACATATCTTGCAGATACATTTTTATTTGGATGAAGATTATTAAAACGAGTAGCTGCTCGAAGGGCACATCTTCTTTCTTCACCGTATAGCATAATAATCTCAACTCGATCATCCTTAGAATAAACCATTTTGAATGGTTAGGAGATAATAAAGTTAGTGTAATCTATTTAATTCGTAAACTTGTAATACACTAAATTAAATTATTTCAATATTTAAATCACATTTTATTTCGATTTAAACACCTGTCAAATCATGTGGATAACATAACAAAGAAATTTATTTATTGTTCTTTTGCGTTTAAATTTTAAATTAAATTATTCATGAGAACCAAACGGGACATCTTACCTTCAATTTTTTATTCAGTATTTAACAATTTGCTAATTGAAAAACGATTTTTTGGGTTAATTTAAAATTTTTTTAAATTCTTTATTGCAATGAGTTTTTAAGTTTTTTCTAGGGGAGTGACGTGAGAGTGTTTAAATCGGTCTTATAATGCGTCCCCCTCAAAACTAAAATCGGCGTGTCCGGTTAATTTTTGAAAAAAAAAATGGTTATGAAATAAACGACATTTGAAGTTTTCATTGAAACACCCTGTTTATTTGGATTCTACGTTTAATTTGAGTAAACTTTTGTAGAAATCATAAATGCGCACAAGAGAAAAGCGCACACGGAAGAAAGGGCACACAGAAAAAAACGCACATGGAAAAGAGCGGACACGGAAATAAGCGCACACAGAAAAAGCGCGCACAGAAAAATGCGCACACGAAAAAAACTGCACATTTCTCTTAATAGTATATTGTTTTATTTGGAGTAAAAGAAGTACTTTTGACTTTACTTCTTTCACTCCGAATAAAACTATTTTTTCTTCAAACGTCGAATTTCTTAAAATAGTAATATAATAAATAGTTTTAAAATTTGACATTTAATTTACATACAACGCACAATACAATGTTAGTGTATATTGGATTGCCTAAAATTCATTTCTATATCGCCCTTTTCCTTGTGAGTGCAAAGTAGTAATTTCTACTCCTAGGCAGTACAAAGTGACCGTAGAATCAACGAACATAAAAAGTGACATTTTAAAGCCTGCAAAACATCACAGATGACTGTACTTTAATCATGTTTGAAGAAAAATAATATTAATACTCCTAATAAATATCAAAATGTTTGAGATTGTATAAAAAGATCATATTCTTACAACAAATCTTATGTAAAATCAACTCGTTGCACAGACACACTCTGAGCCGATTTGTGGACATTTTTTTTAACAAAACATGCCCGTCTAAAGCAGGCATTAGCATTTTATTACTTTCTATATATTATTTTAAATTTTGTTGACTTACGTTTACAATGCCGTTTGCCATTTCGTATTCAACGAACTCTCGAGATGCTCTGGCTACCTTTTTTCGATTTTTTAATTACCGCAACGCATTTAATTTACATTCAAGAAATATCACAGTGAAATATGATAAATCTGATAATGCAATAATTTTACAATTAATACAAA
The DNA here is from genome assembly GCA_963971135.1 of Stenus bimaculatus. Classification (NCBI taxonomy): domain Eukaryota; kingdom Metazoa; phylum Arthropoda; class Insecta; order Coleoptera; family Staphylinidae; genus Stenus; species Stenus bimaculatus. The sequence goes on along the minus strand of OZ020185.1, from coordinate 13,459,533 downwards.
AGCCGAGTTGTTTGAGTTTTACGTAATTCTCAAATTAACGAAAATATTTAAAATTTGGAATATACGGTACTTATGATTTATACACAATGTTGTTCCGGCACAATAGTGAACTTCAAATTAGAAATTTAATGCTCATTAAATTAAAATGATTAATTTCAACATAAATCGTTAAAAAATGTTTACTTATACCAGCATAGGTTTTATTATAATTATTCCATATGTGAAATTCGCATTTTTCCTGGTGCGCTTTTTTCGGTGTGCGTTTTTTTGGTGTGTGCTTTTTTCTTGTGCATATTTATGGTCGTGTTCTTTTTTCTGTGCGCATTTTTCGTGTGCGCTTTTTCTATGGAACCAATAAAAATTTTCTGCAATATGTTATAAATTATTCATAGAATTAAAACTCGCTTATTGTTGAAAAATATATATAATACAGCCGCTGTTGTTACAAAATGCCAATCTCTGATGAAAGTTTTCTTGAAATGAACAGAAGAAGTTCCAAATCGAAGAAATTAACCCATAATAACCTGGTAATAATTACTGGAAAAAACTTATAGTCTTGCATTTTTGGTAATTTTTTTATCTCCTAATGTGATAATTTGTGGAAAATTAAGGACTTTAAGTTGTTTTTCAGTACATTTTGTATTATTCTTTGTTGTAATGCAGATTTATTATAATATTTCATAAAATATTAAAATTAAAAATGTATACCATATTTTCGGACAACAAAATAACTCAAAATGTATACGATATTTCCGTACGGAGCGAATATATGATAATGAATATTGTATATGTTAATGAATATTCTGTAAACAAATGATTGCAAAAGAAAAAAATTAAAAAGTTAACCGGGCACCCCTCTAGAATAATATCTGGTCAGAAGCCACCCTATCACAGCTGGATGAACAAAGCGACCATTTGTACTCTCCATATCATAATCCTTCAATTTTTAATTACATGACCTTAAAATATTTATCAAAAATTTCAAGAAAGAATATTTAAATGAACTATGTATGTTTAATAAATTCATATAAAGAAAAATATTAACTTTTTACTTCTAATGTCATTATTATTCTAAATCTAAATAACTAATAATTACCAATTTATATTTAAATCTCAATCTTTATAAGAATAAAATAAGAATAGACTGAATATTTTAAGTCTTTATAAAAAAAGTAAACTTTTTGTAAATTTGAATATTTGATAATTTTTAAATTAAACTTGCAATTACATTTAATAAGTGTTAGTTCTATTATTCAGTGTACTCCGGTACTTCGGTATATAAGCTAACCAAAAGTAGGGTTCTACGGGGGTCCGATGCCGCTCAGAGAAAATCAAGACTGCCTATAACTATCTATCACTCTGTCGCAATGTTAGTACAGAACACAATTTATCACTGAGCGGCGACTTTGGCCCTTTTTTGTTTTGAAAATTAAAAAAATTAAGGCATATTTTTCGTATTTTTTTATTTTATAATATTTTGGGTACTTACATACATCTCAATACTTAAAATTTACAGTCCAGTCCTGTATTTTCATGTTTTACAAGCTACGTTATCACACCTGGAGAAGTAGATAATAGGCCCTTTGGGCTTTGGGAGGCCACAAAATGTGCCATAATTATACCGGGTGGAAATGAAAACCGGGTCACCTCGATAACTTTTTTATTTATGAATAAAAAAAATTGAAATTTGGCTATGTTCTATGGTTCAAAAAAACAAATTTTATGTGCATTTTTTATTTTCGAAATCACTTCCGGTTTCACCGGAAACACGACGAACTTTGTTTTTTTAAATGTAACATCCCATATTTTTATTCATGGCTTAAAATACTTTTAAAAAAGAAGTATTTTTGAGATATTAGTTTTTATTTTTTTTGTAAAAAAAATTTTTTTCAAAAAAAAAAAAAGCTTTTCGAAGTCGGTAAAAAGTACCAAAACTAATTCTAAATAATTCAAATACCAAAATAAAATTGTAATTTGAAAAAAAATTTAAGTGGTTTTTGAACTATTAATTTTTTAACTTAGTTAATGAAGATTTTATCAAATATCTCACTTTTTTTAAATGCAATGATGCCGGGTCATTCGACTTTTTAAAAAGAGGATTTTATAACGATTATTTATTTTATGTATTTGAATTATTTAGAATTAGTTTTGGTAATTTTCACCGACTTCCAAAACCTTTTTTTTTTTGAAAAAAAATTTTTTTTCGCAAAAAATAAAAACTATTATCTCAAAAATACTTCTTTTTTAAAAGTATTTTAAGCCATGAATAAAAATATGGGATGTTACATTTAAAAAAACAAAGTTCATGGTGTTTCCGGTGAAACCGGAAGTGATTTCGAAAATAAAAAATGCACATAAAATTTGTTTTTTTGAACCATAGAACATAGCCAAATTTCAAATTTTTCTATTCATAAATAAAAAAGTTATATAGGTTTTCATTTCCACCCGGTATTGTGGAATATGTCAAACATTAGGTTAACATTCTTGCTTTCCTTGTGGTCACTAATATTTGAATTGATGACTTTGGGGTTGGTGTAGTCATTTCAATTTATAAGAATATTCTCAATGCAGTTGCTGTACCATTATACAGGGTGTTCCAGACCACCCGTGCTACCCCTATACCTTGAAAACGGTTTGATGCACATGGACGAAATAAGAATTTTGATGACCAAAGCGAACACAACGAATCATTTGGTGCACTTTATAACTTCCGGTGGAAACCGGAAGTACCTGGAATCGAAGGAACTTTGAAATAGCAACGTAGGTCGTATCGTTTAAAAGGTCTTTTCAAAATAAACAACTTTTACTAAAATGTTTTTTTAATATTTTGCATAATAACCAAATTAAACGAAAAATAAATCGTTTTTTTTATCTCACTCCCACTTTAAAAAGTTATTAAGTTATAAAAATTAGTTACCTGTAACAAATATGATAAAGTATTTTTTTAATATAATGCATACTTTAGAATTTAAATATGATTTCAAAATTTAAAAAGACCATATGCCTGCAAAATATTACACACACGTGTTTTAATCAATTGTACTAAAGTAGAGTAACAATGCTTTCGAATAAAAATTTGGATTTGGAGTTATTTTATCATATTTGTTACAGGTTGCTAATTTTTATTACACACAAATTTTTAAAGTGGGAGTTAGATAAAAAAAGATTTATTTTTCGTTTAATTTGGTTAGTATTAGTAAAAGTTGTTTATTTTGAAAAGACCTTTTAAACGATATTATACTCGACCTAAGTTGCTATTTAAAATTTCAAAGTTACTTCCGGTTCCAGGTACTTCCGGTTTCCGGGGTTCACCAGAAGTTATAAAGTACACCAAATGATTCTTTGTGTTCGCTTTGGTAATCAAAATTTTTATTTCATCCATGTGCGACAAACCGTTTTCAAGATAAAGGGGTGGCACTGGTGGTCAGGAACACCCTGTATATTCAATTTGCAAAATTTTTTGTCGCTTGCAGAAAATACCCGGCCATTTCTTTCTTAAACTCAAGATTTTCCTTATTAGGTAGCATAAAAATGAATATTATTTACACAAATGATTGCAAAAGAAAAAAATTAAAAAGTTACGCCTGTTTTTGAATTTTGTTTTGAATAAACTTTTCACGCTTTCGTGAAGTGCCATTAATTTTTTTTTCGAATTGCTCTGGGGGGACTCTGGCCGGTACTTCGGGGGTGACCCTTGGTTAGAACAAATTTCATTTTCAAAGAACCAGTAATAATGTATAATGTTTGTATAATATTTAAAGATAACTCTTTATACAACTATTTAGTAACTAATCAACCAATAATCATTTATTAACTATCATTTTTATAACATTTATTTTACATGCATACTATACATCCTCATATCTTTAAAAGATAAACAATAAACAATATTTATATTATTTAAACATTTACAAAAAATCTTATAATATCTTCATTCGTTTTGTTGATATTTGCCATTTAAGCGAAAAAGATCCGTTTTTTAAAAATCACTGCTCTAAAACAAATGACAACTTTGAGTTGAAATTTTTAGAAACAATTTTCAATATTGTCTATACTTCATTTTTTAACTAGGAGGCGTGATTTAAATTTCCCGCATTAAAAAGCCAAAAATTAACGTCCCTGATTGGTTAAAAGTCCGCAAGATTTACACCTCAAAATATTAATCATAAAATTTGAATTACTAATGTATTTACATGTATAAATTTGTATTCAGTACAAAGAAATGGGGAATTTAATTATGTTTCTGTACATATTTTATCATTAAAAAGCCAAAATAACCTAAAGTTCCTGTCAAAATCTGTTCGGTTATTTTTCTAGTAACTTTTATAGGCAGATTCTGGTCAAAATTAAAGGCATTTTATTGGAAACAAATATGGTAACCATGGGAATTGTCCATTACAACCCATATAACAAATTTAAATTTAAAGGCCTTTAAACTTAAATGATTTGAGCAGAATCTGGGTATTAAAGTGTAAGTTGACCTTCCCTGTCACTCCTCCTAGTTTGAAAATGAAAATGAAGTATAGTTTAGAGCTATCATGTCAAATCGGTATGCCTCTTGTAACGCAAATTCATCAATTAAACGAAATTTTTAAATGGAACGCCCTGCATATTTTCACATTAATCGATTGCTTTACAATATGACTCACTAAATCGTCGAACGTAAAAGTGTCGAAACGCAAAACTGTCGAATCGTAAAGGTGTCGAACCGTTAAATTGTCGAATCGTAAATCCGTAAAAACGCCGAACGAAAAATGTTGAAACGCAAAATTGTCGAAACGCAAATACGATGAAACGCAAAATCGTTGGACGCAAAAATGTCGAAACGTCGAAACGCAAAAAAATGATGATACGTCGTCGACATTAAATTGCCACCTAAAATATCTTTTAAATAGAGTTAAGTTTTTATTTTAATATTAAATATGAATTAATAATTAATATCATTAATATAAAACTTCATACATATAAAACTTAATACTAGAAATTTAAACAGAAAAAGCTTTATCAATCATTTTTTAACAATTGGTTTTAATTATTCTAAATTCAATTCTCTTAGTGAGGGTAGCAATGAGTCATAAATTTTGATGCCGATGACAAATCACCAATTCGATATTTTTACGTTTCGACGTATTTGCGTTTCGATATTTTTACGTTTGGATAATTTTGCGTTCTACGAGTTTACGGATCGCCGCTTCGACATTTTTGCGTTTCGACACTTTTACATTCGACGATTTTACAGCGAACCACTTTACAAGACTGCCATTGATATAATGTATATATTCTGTCGAAAACCTCAGGTCGATATCATTTTTCATTTTAGAGTATTGTTACTTCCTCGCAGTGCTGGGACGCCCTATATCCTATATTATACAGAGTGTCCCGTTCGTGGTTCACCAAACGTCAAGGTTAGAAAGTAGAGCAAATTTTATCAAGAAAAAACCAAAATAGCCTGCTAAAAAAACATTTTTTTTCTGGATTTTTTTTCTTTTCGATTTTTTTTTAATACTTGATAAACGATTTGTGTTTTATCACTGTTACCAATGGAAAGAGGATACTTTCAGCTTTAAAATTATATTTTTTTAAACCTTTTTACCAAGTTTTTAAACAGCTATTGATCATTTACTGATTTATGACAAAAAAGGGCGATGCCAAATTCAAACCCCTGTAACTTCCAAACCATAAAAGATAGACCCCTACTTTTTTGGTTTTTTCTTGATAAAACTTGCTCTTCGTTCTAATATTGACGTTTGGTGAACCACGAACGGGACACCCTGTATAGTGAAATATTATAGTGAAACGTAACTAACTGTTTTCTTTCTCTTATAGCTTTTAGTGATTCAAATTTAATAATGGTGCAACATGCAAATCCGTAAGTTCTTACAGGATATAGCTGTAAGGTTTGTAATATGGGTTGAAATGGACGGCTTCCATCGTTACCTTACAAATATTGCCTGTAAGTATTTACGGTTTTGCACATAATTGTACCATACAGTGTGGACATAAAGTAAATCCCACCCTACTAACTTTTGAACGGTTATGTTTTTGATTCTGAAAATTTGTCTACTGAGGAATCTACTTGCGAACTTTCTAATAATGGTATGTTTGATTTTGTGGAACTTCCGGTTATACCGAAAGTGGATGGCAACTTTCTTATTTTAAATGGAACATCCAGTATATTTTTGCATTTTCGTGTTCTCCATAAAAATACCATTAAATTGACCTAACATAGTGTGATCTACTATTAATACTTTCGGAATTATGCCCATTTGAAAATCGCATTTTTATGCAACTTCATTTACACCAGAAGTTGGACCCAAGCAGGGTAGGATATCTCTCATATAAAAAAACGTCGTTTTTTAGGCAACTTTTTTTACAAAATACTTCCCCTCTATGATTCCCCTTAATAAAAAAATAGTAATTTTCAAGTTAACTTTGATATTTGTTCATAGTTACTTGTCACAAACTACGAAATTAAAATTGATTAAAATATTTCCATTGCCTAGAAGGTGTTGTTTTAATAATTGTAACAATACAAATCATCTAAAGAAATTTCCCAATTACGAGACTGAAACTGTGCGGTTTGGTAAGTGGGTTGAGTGCCCGCGAAATGAAAATTTGCTGTTTGACTCCAAAAGATGATTTTGAATACAAAAGAGTCTGAGGTAGTCCTTTTGAAGGGAATCTACCCAAGGGAACCCACATACCGAAGGATTTAGTGCCGACAATAAATTTACCCAGTAAGTAGTATTAAGTTAATATTATTATCGGTTTTAATAATATTTTTAATCAGATCCAATAAAAATTACACGTTCGTGGGTTTCTCCAGAGGTGGAATTCACTTCATTTCTGAACAATGATGAAGAAACTAGACCATCTTTGTAAAAAATTGAAGACTTTTTGGTAATTTTAAATTTAGCTTTGAATTTGTTAAACACTATAGCTTGTATTACTCCACTAAGGCTAAAAGCGGATCTTATTGAATATTTACTGGACAGAGGGTAATAAGAGCCTATTTTGCAGTAATCTATAAATTTCCAAATAATTATGCCTAAAATTATTTATTGTCTTCAAAACATTATGCAACTATTGAAAGGCTGAACTGTAGGGTGTACAACCTGTGAACTTAATATTTAATATCCATGTTTTTTTATTATACTATCAAAACATTTCTTCACTCCAAAGGAATATTTACTTACTTTGATATTGAGCCAAAAATAATGGTTTTTATTTGCATGTATAATTAAATAGTATTATAATAATTAGTAATAAAAATTAGTACAAAGTAAAAGGTATTATTCTTTTTAAATTAGTTTCAAAAAATACACAAAACAATTTCTTTTTGTTAAATATTGCATTAAGATAGTAGTTAACAAAAAGTTAAAATTGAAATTTCAAATAATTTTCTTTAATAAAAAAATTAAATTTCTCGGAATTTTAAATCTCCCGCCATTTTTATTGCGATTAGTTCCTGGGATTTTTACTACGAGCGCTGGTGTCGCCGGCAGAAAATTTTGTCTTACAGTTGGCTATCTATATTATCTATAGACCCAAGTGCCCCAACTTCCTTATTTTAAATGATTTTTTTTGTAATTAAGTTAATAACATTAAATTTAAACAAAATTTTTATCGAAGAGATTTCGTGTAGATTTTATTACTGTCAAGACATGGAAGGTGGTTATGTTAATCAGCAAAATTATAAAATTAACGAACTTACTATTAAATATAATTTTGTTTAAATTTAATATTATTAACTCAATTGCAATATATTTCATTTAAAATAACGAAGTTGGGGCAGTTGGGTCCAACTTCCGGTGTAAATGAAGTTGCATAAAAATATGATTTTCAAATGGGCGTAATTCCGAAAGTATTAATCGTAGACCACACTATGCTAGGTCAATTTAATGGTATTTTTATGGATAACACGAAAATGCAAAAATATACTGTGTGTTCCATTTAAAATAGGAAAGTTACCATCCACTTCCGGTATAACCGGAAGTTCCACAAAATCAAAAATACCTTTATTAGAAAGTTCGCAATTAGATTCCTAGGTAGACAAATTTTCAGAATCAAAACCATAACTGTTGAAAAGTTTGCATGGGGGGGATTTACTTTATGAGTGGCAAGGGGACTCACGTTAATCAAGCACCCCGAAGGGAATAGAAAACTACTACTTCCCCGTCGTTGTTCCTGGGTTATGCCAAATGTAGTTTTTTAACATACCAGCAACCGTATTATCATTGAATAGCCCGTCGAAAAATATTAAATGCATGTTTATCTGATTTTTGATTCTTTTGATTTCTGTTCATTTTTTGTGATTACAGCGCCATCTGTCGCGAATGGAAAAAAAATTCGGACAAATCGTACGTACCTTTTGACGTTGAATCCGAATCTGCGATAAAAAATGGGTGTTCGTATTTAAGATTCAAAGTTGCCGCCGGCCCTGCCCGCAGTGGGTGTCGGGATGGGAGTAATTTAGTACTAACATATGCCTCCCTCGGAGAGATAAAGTTTCGATCTGGCAAATTTTTCTGTGCGATGCGTATTTTTCGAGATAATTCCATTTTCCAGGTTAAAAAAATCATCCTGTACATATAATCTCCGGTATGGACATTTTCTTTAGACAAATTCTTTCTCATTAGAATTGAGAAGTCCCTGTAAATGTTTCTGGGTTCTTCTTATTTTTCCATTTTCTGTTTCAACTATGTAAGCGCTAGGTTGTGGTTTATTATTTGCTACAATACCTTCTTTTTTCATACCCACAAAACTATTGACGAAAACTAAGAATTGGGCGATTTTTTTGACGTCCCGAATATTTTTGAAAAAAAAACACATTAACCCCCTTATCTACTAACTCTTAACGCCAAGTGAACGACTCGTTACTGAACGATAATCGTTATTTTAAAGGTTTCGCTATTCTCTAAAATTTTTTTCTCGTTTATGAAGGATACAATCGTTCAACTATTATCGTTCATCTATCGTTATTCCACGTCAGAATGGAAGTTATCGTTTGCTAACGTTTTGAAAATTTAAATCGATTTTTTTCTATAAACAAATATAAATATAACACAATAATGGAATATGCACTTCTTTTATTAGCAGAAGAAGTACAAAGAAGGTAATAATATCTAAAAAAAATACTTTCACTATAAATAGGTAGTAATTAAAGATTAAGTTTATTTCTTTTTTGTGGCTTTACCTTAAATTAAAAAAAATTAATATTTTCTTTAGAGAAGAATCTAGAAATACAACCAACAAAAAGAAGAATGAAAATTCTACCTGTTATAAAATTTGTTACCGCTATGCATTTTTTTGCCCATGGTAGTTATCAAAAAAGTGTAGAAGTAGATTACCAATGTGAATAATCTCAGGCTTCAGTGAGTAGATCTATATCTGAAGTAAAAGTAACAAATGTAATAAACGAGCACCTGGCGAATAACTATATTAAATTTCCCACTACTTTACAAAATATTACTAGAGTGAAACAGGGATTTTTCGAAAAGTATCAGTTTCAGGAATAATTGGGTGCATCGATGGTACTCACATTGCAATAGTTCCTCCACCAGCTAATGATGCAAATTACCCAGGAAATTTATTTATTAATAGAAAATCGTTCTACAGTATAAACGTACAAATTATATGTGATTCTGATTTAAAAATTTTGAATATGAATCCACGATACCCTGGATCAGTTCATGATTCGGCAATTTGGATGATGAGTGAGATTAACACATTCCTCGGTAATAAAACGGAGGATTTTTCTCCAATTCATCCAAATAGAGTTCATACTGCTGATACGTTGTTTTAATTCAGCGTACTTTTTTTCAATTTTTTTCAATATTCATTATAACTTCTATCTAAAATAGAATTTTAGAATTAAACTATAACAACAATCATTTAAAAAATCCAATTGATATATCAAATGCATTAAATGATCACTTTATTAATATTGGTTACAATATTAATAATGCTGCCAAAATAAATAAAAATATATATTTTGAAGATGATCATTCTTCATCATCTATATTTTTTGAACCATGTTCGGATATTGAAATATTTAACATAGTACATAATTTAAATAAAAACACATGTCCTGATATTAATAATATTTCAGTAATAGACATTATTAATATTTTACCATTAATTTCAAATTATTTAGTAGAAATTTTTAATAAAATTTTTATAACAGGTGAATATCCAAGTATTTTAAAAAAAAATAAAATTACTCCAATATTTAAAACGGGAAATACAAATGATCCAAAAAATTATAGACCAATATCGATAATTTCAATATTTTCAAAAATTTTAGAAAAACTTATTTATATTAGATTAAACAACTTTTTTAATACAAATAAAGACTTTGATTTAAATAAGTTTCAATATGGCTTCCAAGCAAAAAGTAATACACAGGCTGCAATTACTGATCTAACTAATTTTATTTATAATGGTTTAAATGAAAAATTAATTGTAATAGCAATTTCAATTGATCTTCAAAAAGCGTTTGATTGTGTCAATCATGAAATTCTTTTAAATATTCTATATAAATTGGGAATTAGAGGTACACCTCATAAAATGTTAACTAATTTTTTAACTAATAGATATCAGGCCACGTGTGTAGATACAAATCTAAGTAAATTTGAAATAGTGAAAACTGTAGTTCCACAAGGATCCGTTCTGGGTCCCTTATTATACTCATTATATATTAATAACATTCATAAAATTAAAATGAAAGGTAATTTTTTTATTTATGCTGATGATACCATTATTATTTATAAGGGCAAAAATTTAAAACAATTAGAAATAGAAATCAATAATGATATTATTATTTTTAATAATTGGCTTGAACAGAAAAAACTTAAAATTAATGAAAACAAATCTGAATCAATTATTTTTCAATCTCATCAAAATTTAAATTTAAATAATAATATAAATATTAAAATTAACAATAATATTTTAAATAAAGTTAATTGTATTAAATATCTTGGAATATATATTGATAATAAATTAAATTGGGAAAAACATGTCAACTACATTATTAAAAAAATTACATCTACAATAGGTGCATTAGGTCGATGTTCAAAATTATTGCCTTTAAATATGAAAAGAGCAATTTATTTTTCATTAATAGATTCACATTTAAAATATGGACTTAATATTTGGGGATCTGCAAATAAAAAATTATTAAATAAACTACAAAAAATTCAAAATAAATCAATTAAAGTAATTTATAATTTAGATCATTTCACCCCAACAAAATTTTTATATTTAAATTATAAAATATTTAATATTGAAATATCTTACAAAATTGAAAATATAAAACTTCAACATAAAATTAACAATCAATTAATTAAATGTAATACAAAAATTAATTTTAATAAAAATATATATCAACATGAAACGAGAAGTATTAATAATTTACATATTACACAGGCAAATAATATATTTGGCAAAAGAATTAATGTTTCAAAATTTGAATATAATAAGATACCAGAAGATTTAAAAAAAAATAAAAGAAATAAATAACTTTAATACTTTAATTAAAAGATTTATGTTTCAATTGTATTTAGATAACTAAATAATTATTTCTATTGATTATTTTTTATTATATGTGATTTTATTGTTCGTACGTATTTTATTTTATTTTTTTTGTTTTTGTTCCTTTTTTTTGTATTTTTCTATTTTATTTATATCTTTTGTATTATACCAAAAACCTTGTAAAGTATTTTATATACGATTAGGTTAAAGGTGATTAAATAAAAAAATAATAATAAATCTATGATTTTAACAGCACTTTCAACTTTTTTGCAAAAAACTCGCTCGTTTTTAAGTTTATAAACAACGCTTAATCGGATTAATTTCAATAAAATAATTACGCGATTTTAAAATTGTGTGCGCCCCCTGGTGGCGAAAATAGGAACCTCTAAAGCCGATGAATACCTTTTTGATTATACTCATTATAATATGTTATCGTTTTCAATTTTAGTTTGAAATAAAAAATCTCTTGATGTTTTGTTGCATATTAGGTATAAAATTGCAATTTAAACACACAATTTGTCACTGACAATTATAACTAACAGCGCCCTCTAGCTACTATTCTTATTAAAAACGATCGAATATCGTAACCTTTCGTTTAAAGGTCGACTTACGAACGAGCGGCGATAGAGAATACAATTTTAACGATTGTCGTTATACGGAACGTTAAAATTTTTCCTAACGATTATCGTTCGTGAACGACTCGTTCACTAACGTCAATTTAGTGAATTGATCTTTAAGTGTTAATTTTAGAGGAGATATGCACCTCGATATTTATCTGTATTTCTGTAATCTAACAACTCAAATGGATCAGAACTTTTCTAAAGAACGGACTTCAAAAGTTTTACTGCAATTTCCATAAACCCATTTGATTGTGAACAATTAGGACTGCTGCTTATCCACTTGAATCCGTACATTTTTCAGAAATTTCTAAATTCCAAACAATAATATTGTATTCCATTATCAGAACGAACAATTTCTGCAATACCATAGTAGATATTTTCAAGATTTTTCATTACTTAGTTCCAGCACGCACTACGCCTAAGCGCCAATTAACTGCATTATCAAACCAAAAACAAAAATCACAAAATTAAGTCTGCAACTTCGTACAAATGACGTTCTATATACCAAGAACGGGACGTATACAAAATGAATGAGTGGGTGGAAACTAACACTAATTAAAATTATAATTATTAAAAATATGTGTTTTGTGCATAACTCTTTTTTATGAGGTGATAAACATTACCTAACAGCATACAGCGTAATATCTGACAGATGCGCCAAGCAATGAGTTTTGCAAAATAAAATATAATATTGTTGCCTACGTTTAATAATTTATTTAAACGTGAGTAATTTATGTTGGGAATGGGGAGCGCAAATCGTTAAAAGGAGAGAAGATTTTTGAAAATGCAATTGATGTTTGCGGTTGAACAAATATTTTAACTAAAAGAAGTAATAATGAGATAAACACTTAACTTAATGGAAACGCCGCTTAGTGACATCGAAGCAATTTATTCAGGAAACGGTTGTCAAAATAAATAAAATATGCAATATGATTTCGGAGTGTAATTTTATCAGTATTATTCCTATGGGGGTGGAGTGTTTTGTTTTGAGCGGTAGTACTTAATTATATGGCGAGCTAAAACTTTGCCAGACGCGATTAGTAATAAACGCTTTTGCAATTAAATGAAATTACAGCCGTAATAAATGAATGTATTTCCGCGTGAATGTGTGCTGGTGGATGGCGGCGCGTTTTAATTAGCATTAATTAAAACTAAATAAAGCGCCGGAACGAGTTATTTGAAAAAAGCGCCAGCAGATTATGCGCGTAAAAATAACGGTCGTTATCGGACGTAATTAATCAGAGCCCGCGGAAAAAATCACGCTCCACCAAAGTGTTGTTCAAATTCCACAGGTGAGAGATTAAATAATCGTCGCGCGTTAAATTTTTAAATTTCAAACGAGGCGCTTTTCATTAGCAATTTTTTGTTCGATTTGAACGTGTCGTAATCGAATAAGTCAATAAATTTGTGGAAGTGCCGGAGCGTAATCTTAGCGGTCCGTGAGAAAAGAAGAGCCACGCTACTGCCTCTTGTTCCTCGAACCTCGAAGGTTGGAAAACGGGCGAGCACGTCTCGAAGGGTTTTCCACGGAGGTGGGTTATCTGATTTAAAGCGCGAGCACGTTTCTGTATAAAGGAACTGTTACCCCATCCCGTATCTGCTCCGCACCTTGAGAGACTACGCGATTCAGTATGTGTGCTTTCGCTCCACGAGATGATCCAATTTAGGTTTCGATGAATATTTTAGCTTTTTTGCGCCTTTCGTTACGTGTTGCCTCTGTAAAAGCCAGTATTCCTTGATTTGTATACACTATTTTGACGATCTCTTATTTAATTATTACTTATCTACCACTTTCTTTTATTGCATAGCTTTTATGTTGTTTCTTAAACATATCCTTTCTTCAAATACTAACATTGTTCTATCACCATTATTTAATCAGTACCCTTTCGATTTTATAGCCATCAATATATTAAAAATTAAACCATTTCTTACACTTCGCATGTACTTTTTCTATACCTTCTGCTTCATATAGTAACATTGGAAGTTTGATCTGTTTACTCATTTAATCATACTCCTTGAGTCAAGACCGGATCAAACCTAATTAGTTAGGCAAACACATCACTACTTGGGCCCAACTGTCACAAACCCAAGCCTTTCTGGATACCATAATGACAGCAGTTCATGGTCTTTCGAACTGGATGATCTTCTTCAGTCAGAACTTAGATCATCTACTAGAATCAATATGAAACATAACCAGTTGGCTGTACAACAACAAGTTGATCAAGTGCTCCGACTAAAAAGTCAGGAAATCAAGATGCAAAGTTTGCACAAGAACTGTCAGAAATTAAAAGACACGGGGAAGGGAGAAGTCAGCATACGAAATATCTCATCGCACAGCTAGAGAAACAGTTCGATGCATTCGAAAAGATGAACGTATATATCCTAGAGAAGAGGACAAAGTCGCACTAATGCATGAAGAAGTCCCAGAACGCTATTCAGAAATTAAATGGGAAATACATGCGGGAATCAGATCTTCAACCTCAACAGAAGTCAAAACAGAAGTCCAAGCTCAAGTAAAATCTAAGGTGAAACCAGAGGAACGGAAGCCGAAGCTAACGTACAAAAGGCGAGAGCAATGAATAAGAGAAAGAAGTCGAATATGAAGCAACAGATGGAACTATTCGAGTCAAGAATGCCCAACAAGCTGGATGCACCACTCTCAAAAGAGTAACACAAATGGTCTATTCGGCAAGAGCGCTCAGCACAAACATCATTCAAGTTTTTTAACTAAAGATATGAATACTGCAAATCGTTAGTCGTTAGTGGAAATAACACCTTTCATTATCTAGTCCCGAGAGGATAGACCAAAGATTTCTAACCTATACTATCTAGATACACGACGCGCTGCTCAGAGATCGGTCATAAAATTTACGCCTTCTGTGGACAACCCCCTTATAATTTGGAATGACTCGGAAACCAACAAGATGGATGAGCGGGAAATTTATAATAACTGAATTTGACTAGTGAGGTACTTTACTGACTTTTGCAGTGGAGTGCGACAGAGAAAAAACATAAATTAAAAGAAACCCCCTTATACTTTCCATAAGTTAAGCCAGAAATATGGCGTCGTAGTTGCCCCTTGGGCTAGACACTCCTGGGGATAACCACAATACATCTATCATCAACGTGTGCTTTACGCATAACCCAACCAACCTCTCGATCAACTGTCAAATGGACCCGTTCTCAATCAGTCCGATGAACTGGACAAGCAGCAAGATCAAGAAACCAACCTGCGAATGGCAATTGGAGATGAGACACGGGCATAAGCGAAACATTACACCCCCATCACAACTGCAACCCTCATAGGCATAATATTGGGAACCGCCATCATCATGATCATTGCAAGAAACACAATCTCCGACAGTCCTCTCTACGTACACAACAGCAAGAGATAGATTCCAGATGTTAAGGAGTGCTATCAGTACCACGCTGTTAGAGTCCAGTTCCCGAGAGGCAAGATCAGCAATATCTCTACAAATAAACAACGGTCGCGGGAATACCACGTTCGTAATATGAGCGCAAAAAGGTTTCGAAAGGTTGCTGAAATCGCACTATTGTAATTCACGTGAACTAAATGAGGTGACATTTGTACACCACACCCTCGCTAGATTTAGCCCTCTGAAGATATTTTCTTTGTAATTATTTTAAAACTATTGATTATAACAACCGTGTCATAACCCTGATTATTTATATTATGCCTTCGTCCTGAAAAAACGTTCTGATTACTTCATTTGCCATTGGGTTATCGTGATAATTTGGGTCTTTTATTTTGCGGAAATAATCTAACCATATACAATTCTTAGGTTAAAATCCAGTAGCGTAGTTATGGCAATGCAGACCCCGCGTTCGGGGGACTACGATTTTCGTATATATAAAAGGGATCAGGGAGGTTACTTTTGAACCAAATGATAAGATTTCGTATACGCCATGACAAGGATACACTCAAATTTTTTCTGATCGTCAGACAAGTACCCAATTTACCCAAGGGTTAATTTTGGCAATTCATTCGTCATTAAGTCTAAATACTGATGTTTATCTTATTTGAAATACCAACAGTATCTGTACCATAGAAAATCAAGATAATTTTGGCCAATTGTCTGTAAGATAGAACCGTACGATTATCGAACTTGATTTACAAATGCAGCTTCAAGAGGTTCAGGTGACACCAAAGAGTCATTAACCGATTCCGCGAAGCTAACTTAACACAGGGAAATCGCGGAACTTGGGATGAGCAACAAGTTTTGTGGGATATTTTCAATAACGATTCGCTATTTGGGCCTTATCCAGATTCCAGATGTATTAGAGTGTGGTCAACTCCAAGCCAACAGAGAACGCTTTCGGAATGTCCAGGAGGTGTCTATTTAGAGAGGAGGTTCTATTATGATTTGGGCCGGAGGAAGAGCCGATCTCGTTTTAGTATAGACCATGCTGAACAATGATAGGTATATAAGAAATATTAAATATTCTTGAACCAATTCTTCCATATGTAAGAGCAGTTGCAGAAAATGTTGTCTTTATGCCTATTGCAGCGATAGAGCAAGATTGTAATGAGACAATTTAATTGAAGTTTTACCATGTACTTCTCAATCTCCTGACCTCTCCAAAATTCGATTGAACACGTATATTCTTAAAAGAAGACTTACGACCTGTTTAGACGGGCACATTTTGTTACCAAAATTTTGGTCCCAAATCGACTCAGATGCAACTGCACATTGTACAAAAGTTTGGTAACAAAATATACCCGTCTAAAATGACCTTTAGAAGTAGGACTGATAATTTTCAGCCTCTGGATGATGTTCCTCTAGAAAATAGACGTGAAATGATATTTCAGCATGACGGATGCCCTGCACACTATTTTAGAAATGTTCGAGATTATCTCGATAGGAGCTTTCCAAATCGTTGGATTGGGAGAGGGGGGCCGATACAATGGCCTGCCAGGAGCCCTGATCTTACACCTTTATATTTTAATATATGGGGGCATATGAAAGAAATTGTCTATGCAGAAGAAATAAAGAGATGCATTAATCAACAGGATAGAAGCAGCAGCAATAACTCTAAGAAACAGTTTTTCCAACAAAATAACAAAATCCGAAATAATAAGAAGGGCTCGTCTTTGCATAAGAAATAGAGGGAGTCATTTTGAAAATCAATTATGAAATAAAATGTAATCTAAATTATTGATTTTTATTTCCTTAATCTACTTTTTTAAACTAAGCCAAGACTAACATTTCTGTTCGGGTGTGACATCTTTTGTTTTATTTATATTAATAATAGACATTTTTTAAAACTTTTTAATTTTATTAAAAAGATAATAATGTAGGGTAATTTTTAAGATCATTTGTACGTTTAATGTATCATCAAATTTTGGAAATAATTGAGGACGAAGAACAACTTCATTAAATAGTTTTGCAACAAATGTGACTTTTACCTCGTGTATTTTTTTCCTATGAAGCAATTTACATAATTTTTGCTACATAACTGGTACCAATAATTAAACTGATGAGGTGAAAAATTTGCAAAATGGCGATAGCAAGTAGTGAAATTCTACGAAAACTTAAATCCTGGAATATCTCGAAAGCGATGAGGATTTGGATAATGCATGTAATGATTAAATTTGTCTCTGTAGGTTGTCCTTTTTATACCTATCCATCAAAAGCATCATTAACGATATTGTGTTCTTGAAAAGTTCTGCAAAATAGCTAATAGATATTTATGAAAAATCGGTCGATTATTGCAGAATCTAATGAAATTCATGAAGACTATACTAATAGGTAAGTGATAAATTTGTTACTAAATAATTTATAATAGATTTAATTTATTTTATTAAAATATTTATTTAATGATGAAAGAACTGGATTGGTTTTTATAACTTGCTTGAATTCAGGAACGCATTGGGGGTGGTGTGAAACGCACGGATGCAGCGGCGGTTTGTGGAGGGAAAACCCGAGAACAAGCAACCCCTAAGTCTAAATGAACGAACTGCCTCGGGGGTGAGCTCACACATAACGAGCAGATCAATAGCACCTGTAAACGTAATCATGCGAAAGTTCAGTGGGGGCTTGGAATCGAATTACTTCGGGGGCCAAGAGTGCGCCGCCTTCGCTAACTACCTCGCTTTGTGTAGGATGCGTCCAGTTTGGTATGGGCACGATTGGTAAAGTTCGTTAATACCGCCGTTTGCCGTCCCCGACCACCGTAAATCGCGCGGCATTTCAATTAATCTGAGCAATCGAAATTGCACCACTGGCGCTTGTTGCCAATATATATTTTAATGAGTTACCAATCACGAGTATTTTCGTTTCCTCTTCCACCTACTTTGACATTTTATCAACGAAATTAAACTCACTTTTATAAAAAATCTTATTTTAGAAAATATTTTTTTACCCCCAAACGAGTGCACTTAAAACCTCTTATGTAAAAAGTAAATTACTTCACTCACACAAACCAAAAATCGATTATATTTATTTCATTTATAAAACACTTCTTATAAAATGTATTAACACATTATAAAGTAATTTTTACTAATTTTACTTCAGACCTGTTGATTTTCTCCAGTAACTTGTTGATTTAGTAGTATAACTTGTTGATATTATTGGAGAATAATAAATTATTAGCTGCTTCTAATGTAAAACCAATTTATTTAATACGGAAGTTTGAACTTGTCATCACAATTAAAACAAGGAATTATGTTCTGTAATAACTAATGTTTGGAAATTATCTTTTTCCAAATCAATCAAAATTAGAAATTTTGCTTTAACAAGTATTAAGGGCATTTATGTATTTTGTAGTTTTATAAACTACTATATACACAAAGTCGTTATAACCTCATAACAGCATCGGGTGATATTATAAATTAGTTCGCACTACTCGCAGCATAATCGTCATTATTCAAACGAATCAAATTTATAAAATAACATTTCACTTTTACATTTTACTTTAAATCCAAGTATTGCTACTAAAATATTATCTTAAATGCTATAATGGTAGTATACCTATTAATAGTTGTCACAGGATGTTCCTTGAACAATGTTGTTCGGGACGTTCAAGATCGGGTCGATGTCAACAATTACGAAGTCGTTCGGTATAAAACGCTTGACTGCGAACTTGATCGAGCTTTTCTTCCGGTTGCAGACTTCCTGGGTCCGTGATTTACCAAGGATCTTCTTCCAGATGGACGGAGTAGTATAGTTGGCTGCAGGAGAGTCCCTTTGTTGCTATTAGCCACCTGGAGTACCTGACCGACTGTCGTAGATGAACCTCTTCAGTAGAAGCAGACACTTGAAGGACCTGGAGATGCAGCAGAACGTAAAGTTCCTCGGAGAAATCGGTGACGGATGCTCGCAGAGTAACGGAGACGACGCCGACGGTCGTAGATGAACCTCTTCGGTAGAAGCAGAAACTTGGAGGACTTGGAGGTGAAACAGGACGTGAAGTTCCTCGGAGAGTAACGAAGACGACGCTGACGGCCGTGAGTGGTCCTCTTCGGTAGAAGCAAGCACTTGAAGGACCTGGAGGTGCAGCAGGACGTGGACCTCTTTGGAGAAGATGGCGACGGACACCCGTAGAGTAACGGAGATGCCGCCGACGCTTGCTAGATGACCTGGGATAACCCTTGGCACGGCGAGGAGCGTCTTCGAAGGATATCGCTGGACCTAGTGCGCACGAGTTGAGGAGAAGAAATGAAAGGACATAAAATGAGAAGCCTTTGGTTTATCTATGAAACTGAAAGACTCTGTTCTTTGGTAAAAACACGCCGCTTATACAGGGTGTCTCAAAAAGAACTGCTCAGAAGAAAATCCAAGAAAGTAGAGGAGATTGTATCAACAAAAAACCCAGTCAGGGTAGAAGCAGCTCAGTTTTGTTTGACGGGTCTTTGAATTTTGTGCTCACAGAAAATATCGATAATTCTGTTATAATTCATAAACTACTTGATCAATTTAAATGACAAAAATGTAAAGTAAAGCTAATTAATGCCGCTTTGACTTGAAACTAAAAAAGGATCATAAAAAATCATTTTGATAGAAAAGAATATTCTTTTTTCAAAACAATAATGAAAATTCACTTTTTTCTTTATACTTTCTCTCATATCTTTGAAATAAGCTCCATAAAGATACCAATTTTTTCACGTCTGTAAAACTACACAGTAAACTCTATCAATTAAAAGAAGATTAAGTGTTCTATCTATTTTACTTTAGGAGCAGTGATGATAAGAAAAATAAAAAATATTTGGTGAAGATAATCTCCAAATAACAAATTGTCAAAAAATTAAAATAGCTAGTGCACTTTCGGACAATAGTCCATCATCAGGCTAAAATACAAATGGTTAAATAACACAAAATATAAAATATAAAAATATTGTGGATTTTGTTGACAAACAGGGCGAAATTTCGAAGTAAGAATTAAAGAACATCTTAATTCAGTGCGTAAGTTTAAAACAGATTCTAAATTTGCAGTACATATTAATAGATTAAACCATAATTTTAAACCCAAATCTTTTGTTACTATTCTCCATAATTTTTATTACAACATTTAATTAAATAATTACTTTAATTTTATTGGTAATTATTCTGTTTTTATATTTTATATTTTGTGTTATTTAACCATTTGTATTTTAGCCTGATGATGGACTATTGTCCGAAAGTGCACTAGCTATTTTAATTTTTTGACAATTTGTTATTTGAAGATTATCTTCACCAAATATATTTTATTTAATATCAAATAACTATACCATGGATTATTTTATTATTAATAAGAAAAATACCCTGCGCGAATGACTTCAAGTAGTAGGTGAAGTAAAAACTTGGCAAATAAGGCAGTGGTTAAAGAAAATGAAACGAAAATAAGTTTAATGCCATAATTATGAAACAAAAATAATACATAATTAATTAATATTCAAAATGTTGACCATTATCTGACATCCAACCAATTTCATTTTGGGGGTTATTTCAAAGATACGAGCGAAAATATCAAGAAAAAAAGTGAACTCTCCTTAATTTTTGGAATAAAGAATATTTTTTTCTATCAAAATATATTTTTTGGTAATAATTTTACAACGCCATCTCAAAGTGGCATTAATTAGCTTTACTTTACCTTTTTTTTTTATTTAAATTGATCAAATAGTTTATGACTTATAACAGAATTTCGATTTAACGACATTTTCTGTGGGAACAAGATTCAAAGCTCCGCCAAAAAAAACTGGGCTGTTCCGATCCTGACCATTGGGGTTTTTGTCGATGAAATCTCGTCTACTTTCTAGGATTTTCTTGTGAGCACTTCTTTTTGGGACACCCTGTCTACAGGGTACGCCAAAAGCCCAGCGCTGTATTTTTGATTGAATTAAATGATATTCATCTAGTTAGCATTGATATTTTCCAAAGGTAACTAGATGAAAATCATGTCCCACACTTTACACAAAAC
Source organism: Stenus bimaculatus (assembly GCA_963971135.1). Taxonomy (NCBI): domain Eukaryota; kingdom Metazoa; phylum Arthropoda; class Insecta; order Coleoptera; family Staphylinidae; genus Stenus; species Stenus bimaculatus. The sequence continues at coordinate 13,437,964 of OZ020185.1, read as the reverse complement.
AGTATAAATTCAATTGACAAATAAATGCCATCAAAATGCACATTTAGAATTTTTAATTAACGTAGTTATTAGATAATAATTCCTTTTGAGTAAATTTTTACTCACTTTGGCGGTCCCTGTATATTTTCTGGGTCCGTTAGCCAACCCACTGGGCGTAGCTTTATTGATTCTACGGATCCAGAAATGATGCAAGCATCCCATATCATAGTTTACCATAGGAAATTTTGTGAACGTACCCAGTATGCCCCTTATTGTATAGCACATTAGGCATGAGCTGATCAATTATTGGTAGATTTTAAAAAAGGACTCCATTCATTTTCGTAAATTGTTAAAAATAACATCAGTTTTGGGCCAATTATACCCAGTTTGGCGTCCAAAAAAATCAAAAGTTTTTCAAAACATTTCAGCGGAAAGCATCGCAGGTTTGTCAGAAAAATAATCCGTTTTGGACCAATCCTACCAGGTATGCCATCCATTTTAAATGAATGTTTTTGATTTATGATTCATCCCAAAATCATTGGAATACGTTCAGTGCGTGTTTTAAGGGCCCATATCGACTCTTAGGGTGCCCACATGCCCATCATGCACAAAGCAGAGCCTTAAAGGAAAACATTAAAGTAGAGCAGTCATTATAAACCGAACATGCATAAAGTAAAGCAAAACAATGATGAAATTTAAAACTCATACGCCTCTTAGAATGAAACCCCCTTTTCTGCAGAACTCGATTTTTTAAAGTCCAGTGAAAAAAATCAACTTTTTCGTGGCTCCAGGAAAAAAAGTCCGAATCTGCTCGATTTTGTGCGCCTGGAGACTTAAAAATTGTGCAGGTTAGTCCTCGGGATGGGCCAAATTTTTTTACTTCCCTATGGAACCCGACGGAGCTTCGATTTTTCAAAGTGACGACGCCGACGATTGGAAAAAAATCGGCGTAAAGATACGCCGATTTGCAAAAAATTATTGTTTAGGAATTTGGAAATTGTAATAATCTTAAATTTTAGACCTATTAGAATAAGAAGATAAAATTATAAACTAGGAATTTTGGATGGTTATTTAGATACCTATTCTGTAACTTTTTCGGCCGAGAGTGTTATGTCGAATCTTACACTTTATTATTGATATTTTTGTACTCTTTTTCGCATGCGAATTTCGATTCGTATGGTTACAGAATAGGCCCACTAGTATCGATAGGCTGCTTCAAACTGGCATTTTAAAAATTGCAAAAAATATATTCTAGGCTCATTCAAGTTTTTAACATGTGTTTAGTAAATATTATTAATAAGACTTTTTAAGAAAGCATTTATGAAGATACTCGGCAAAATGTTTGAAAAGTGTATTTTTCGCTTATAAAAATTGATTTTTGGGAAGTTGTAATCAAAAATTTAACAAAAACGTCCTTGGTTGGCCCTTAAATTGAATTGTAAAAACCCATTTGACAATGATAAACTGGTAGAAACCAAACGGACGCACTGGGTGAGATTGTCAAAAGTGTCATAAAATGTTTGGATTTACAAAATGATTTTTTTTGGACTTTTAACTCACACTATACGTATGTCTTTTTAAACATCAACATCTGACAATGATAATTTTTTATCGCGATGTCTTACTTTGGGGATACGTATGGTCCAAAAAGGGTGTGTTTTTATTTACAAATGTAATGTAATTTACAAATGTATCCCCTTAGAGCAAGCGGTGATCGTAGGCCAATGATTTTGCGACGAGGTATTAATCAAAAGCATTCTCTTGTAATGAATGGCATACTGTGTAAGATTGGTCCAAAACGGATTTTATTTTTACAAATTTTAGGTCAATTTTAGCCCCTTTGCCGACACCTGCCCGTAGGTTAAAGTTAAATCTAAAAGTGTATTATTAATTTGATTCATTTGAATCATGTCAATTATGCTGCCAATAGTGCAAACAAATTTATAACATCGTCCGGTGCTGCAATGAGGTTATAACGAACTACATTATATATAAATAAAAATTAAAATGACTCTTTATAATCTTTAATTAAATTTTACGATAAGTAATTTAAACGTAAGTATATTCTTGTAAAAGTTCAAAGATGGACTGTAATTTTTTTTTATAAAAAAGTTTTTGCTTCTGAATATTTTCATTCGAATTTTCTTGGGTTTTGCGTGGGATGGAAGGTGTATAGACGTCTGCCACAGGGGTTGTCCTGGTGAGGTGGGCCAAATTCCCTTAGATCCATCACTGGGGGATCACGCAGGTCATCTGATAGAAACTGACGTTATCCAGATAGCGGCGTGATTTACAGCAGAGTATTTCCCCGCGAGTCCATCACGTACGATCAATCCCCCAACTGGCCCCCTTCGGCTTCACCGCCCCACACAAAATCAAGCTATTTCCAATAGTCGAATCAAAATATTTCCGCTAATTATATCAAAATATAAATTATTTACCAAGCAAACGTTTGTTCTGGCCGATCAGAATAATAAAAATATTGCTTTAATCAAAACAATCGTATAAAAACAAAGCATGAAATTTTGCGTGTGTTTGTACGTATTTTTAATTTAAACGTCGGTTAACAAAACGTAACTGTATTGTTTCGATTTGGATGATTTTCACCTTTGTTGTTTTCCTCCATTGTGAGGCCCATAAATAAATACCGCACATGCATCACATGACATTTAAATTAGCTGACTGGAAAATCTATTGCTGATTTAATGAGGTTGAGCTTTGCTAGTCCGCGTTTCGATTACGAACAGAATTGAATAGATTATCGTGTCAGATTCGTCAGTCGTACTACCATAGATTTAAAATGGTAGCTTAACTCAATTCAACTTTTTTTGGAGAGAATGAACGTGCCAATGCAAAAATAGCTTCGAACTTACACTATCATGAATTATCACTTGAATTTTACACAGATTAAGTGTGACTTATACCAGAAAACCATATAAACTTTCTTAAAAATAATAAATTTTTGATGTATTTTCGATAAGATTAACGATTTTATTAGGGCAGAAGGATTACAAGTGTAAAGTGGAAACATGAGAGAATTAGAATTAAAGAAGTTTCAAAGAGTCCGATTTTCAACAAGAACACCAAAAACGCATCCCCAAATAACCTACTTTTATATCAAAATAAAAAAATATTTTCTTATAGTAGAACAAACAAATTTTTTGATTTGTATACAGGGTGTCCAAAAAATGCCGGATACCTAAGCTCTCCAATACGTTGTTGGGGTCCTCTTGACTAATTGACTGAGATATGAGGGGATAAAATTTGGAATTCAACTTCTTTATTTTTATGAATTTTGAAAAATCACAGGTCGTCACGGGCTTATTTTTCATTGTTAACTCGTTCGTAAAATTGGAATATGGAATGTGGAATGTGGAATGTGGAATGTGGAATGTGGAATGTGGAATGTGGAATGTGGAATGTGGAATGTGGAATGTGGATGTGGATGTGGAATGTGGAATGTGGAATGTGGAATGTGGAATGTGGAATGTGGAATGTGGAATGTGGAATGTGGAATGTGGAATGTGGAATGTGGAATGTGGAATGTGGAATGTGGAATGTGGAATGTGGAATGTGGAATGTGGAATGTGGAATGTGGAATGTGGAATGTGGAATGTGGAATGTGGAATGTGGAATGTGGAATGTGGATGTGGATGTGGATGTGGATGTGGATGTGGAATGTGGAATGTGGAATGTGGAATGTGGAATGTGGAATGTGGAATGTGGAATGTGGAATGTGGAATGTGGAATGTGGAATGTGGAATGTGGAATGTGGAATGTGGAATGTGGAATGTGGAATGTGGAATGTGGAATGTGGAATGTGGAATGTGGAATGTGGAATGTGGAATATGGAATATGGAATATGGATGTGGAATACGGAATGTGAAATGTGGAATACGGAATGTGAAATGTGGATTATGGAATGTGGAAGACGTCACGCTCTTTAGTACTATTAGCAGATTTTCATAATGCTCAATTGGACACAATGTATAATCATTTAAAAGAATACGTGCAACAGCAAGTAATGATATAATGGATCTCTTCCAATTCATTCTGTTGGAAATCTTTTACATGACGATACTTTAGGAATTTCTGTGGCATTGCGGATTGCTATAGAACTATATTTTTCTCATTGTCATTGTGGAAGTAAATGTGATGTTTTTGATCATCATGGTTTAGTTTATAAGAAAGTAAGGGTAGTTATATTCTTCATGCAGGTATCAATTTTGTTATCTTATATGCCTTAAATTTGGAAAATATTTATGCTATTTTATAATATCCAGGACTAGCAAGGAAAGATGGAAAAAGAGCAGATGGAATGATACTCTAAAAGTTGTTGGAAGGGCAGCTATCGAAACTGAAAGATAGAAGAAATTAAAGATGGATTCACTTTTATCCCTTAAGCTTTTGAATCTTTTAGACATTGAGGATCAGAAACTAAAGCATTTATTAATTTAATTGAAAAAAATTGACATAAGGCGAGAGAGAAGATCTACTTTATTCAACAAAAAATTAGCATCGAAATACAAAGAAGAAATGCAGCTTCTATATTAAATACTCTTCCATTTTCTACGGGTCTGGATGAAATTTTTTATATCCTATATAATAAAAATACTTTTAGATTGATAGAGAATTAATGAATAGAAAATAAAGAAAATGATATAAAAGATAAATGCGTTAAATATATTATATTACGCAACGAGCTAGAAAGTGACAAATTTTGTGCGAGTGTGGAAATAGCCGAACGAGGCGCTAGCCGAGTGAGGATATCACACGAGCACGAAATTCACTTTCTTGCGAGTTGCGTACGCTATTTTTACGACGACCAAGGAGATTTTGCGACCATTATTAATATTTTGTAGTAACAACTAAAAATTCATAACATAACCTGTGATAACATTAGCTGACATTCAAGTTATCGATTATTTTTAGTTAAATGTACCTAATGGTAGGTGGCGCTGTTTTGACGGAAGCAACTAATCGAAACGAATAAAAAATGTTCCTATTTTATTTAAAATTTACACAATAGTTAATTATATAATGATTTTAATAATAAAATAAGTAATATTAGCGGGGTTATATACATATAATTTTTTTGAACTGTCCGGTTTTTTCAAGTTCAAAAACATCCAAGAGAGGGTTTTCGGAATTCCTTCGCAGCGCCTCTATCGAAAATTAGAAGAAGTATTTCAGAGTTACAAAACAGAAAACCAAAGTCACTAGTGTTGAAATGATAGATTTTCTAAACCACTAATATGAATGACATACGATTTTCTCATATGGTCGTCGGAAAAATAATTTTCAAGGAACACAAATTTGACCAGTTGTAATGAAGGTTGTTTGAAATAAATCTCATGAATAATGTTGCAAGAAATAGAAATATTAAAAACATTAATTTTTATTATCGATGATTAAAATCAAGGAATCCTTCAAATCTACAATAAAATCAATTGGAATACAAAAAATTTATTATCCCATAAGCAAGAAAAAATTTGATGAGGAGAAAGTACTCAATAACTGTAGTAGTAATCAATCAATTGGGACTAAATGGTTTTAAAAATCTCTTTCCTCTTAGAATATTTCACTGAAAATTTTTATGTGACTCAACAATATTTCCAGAATAAAAGTAACTATATTTAAATAACTTGTATAAGTAATTGAAGAATTATGGTCAGAGGATTTTTCGGGTTATGTTGTGAATATAACGTCCATAAAATCTAAAATATTACGTTTTGCCATATTTTATATGCGACTCACAATATGACTCTCAAGAAATCCTCAGATATTTTATTGAAGGTTTGCATGAACATATCAATAGAGTTACAACCATTGTCCATTCTCTCTGCAATTATTAAAACTTAGGTGATTTAGAAAAAGCAATAAAGTCTTGGAAAAGGTATTTAAGACGAGAATATTCTAAGACGGTAGACGGTCAACTGTAACATTTATCCATTTTGGGATCTTTCATTTCCAATACTTCAGAAAGCAGGACATTTTCAACTTTCTTTGTGCTTCGACAGCTTTACCAAAGAGGAAACCTTGAATGGTGATGAGAAGCCTACTTGTTCAAAGTACAAAAAACAAAGAAAATGTACAAAGGACATTAACCCTCATTTACACCAACGATTCTTAAAACTTAGGCATTGCTTATTGCTTATGGTGCTAGTTGCTAGGTATTTTTTATTAAATGATTAAAAATACCTAGCAACTAGCGCTATATTCAATGCCTAAATTTTAGGAATAGTTGGTGAAAACGGACATAAGATTCATAAGTTTCCTAAAATTTTAGTTATACATTTGAAGAGATTTTTAACTGAAAAATAAATAAGAATGTAGAATGTGACGGTTGATTTTCTTCTATAAGGACTAGATATGACAAGTTACGCTTCCGATCATAAAAAATGTACGTGGAATTCATAAATTTTTATTCACATCATCCGAATTCTCAAAAAATTGGAGCAATAATAGGCCTTTTTAACAGAATGTTGAAATTAAGTAACAATATCTTTTGGAATAAAAACAAAGAAATAATATTTGAAACACTAATTTATAATAATTATCCAACAAAATTATTAAATAAAATATATAAACAAGAAATCAATAAACTATTAAATAATAACAAGTCAACAATCAATGATTCAATAGATCTTCAATCTAAACCAACTTATCATAAATTCCCATATATTAAAAATGTCTCTTACCGAGTAAATAGTGTACTAAAACCTTATAACGTACAATTAGCATATTATAACACAAATAAAACAGAAAGTCTTTATACCAAATTAAAAGACAAAATACCAAAAGAGCTTGACTCCAATTTATTGTATGAAATACCCTGCAAAAATTGTAATAAAGTGTATATCGGTCAAACTGGACAACATTTAAAAAGTAGAATTTACCAACACAAATACAGTTGTTATGATAAATTTAAGGATAAAGACAACAAAACTGGCTTAGCACTTCACCATTTCACATTTTCACATGATTTCAATTTTGATAAGACATCCATAATCGGTAGAGAATCAAATTTCAAAAAACGAATTACCTTGGAATCGTTAAAAATTAAGGAACACCATAATAATGTAAACCTAAAAACGGATATGTTGAATATAAGCCCCATATATGAAAACTTATTAAAAAAAGTATTAAAAAAGAATTAGATTATATAAATTTTAATGTTAAATAGCAACCACATATACATCACATTACAGATTCCTAATTTTGTTGATTCAAGGCTTTGATCTGAATTCGGCAGATGGAGCATTGGTAATCCCTACTTAACTTATTTTATAAAATCCAACGCAGGTACGTTTTAAGACCGTCCATTTTGTCTTGTCTTTGAGCTACGTATCGTCCATTGTAAGCGTTTTGTGAGTTTTCGTCAACGTTAATTGTGAATTGCTATAAATAAGCGAGAAGGAAATTTAACTAGTTTTAAGAGTAAATTAACTCCACAAGTCTGCTAATAGTACAATCTGGAGGTATTGACAACATCTTTAACAAAACAACATCCACGAAAAGCCACGTGTTTAGCATAGTACAATATTCTTCATGAATCCATCAATAACAAAGAGCATCATAATTTTTCAAAGGTACATATATTAACTTTATGAATTAATTTTATCGTCATAGATATTAATTAAAAATGTTCAATATTAATTAAAAGATGTCTCACATAAGAATAATCTGCCACCACTTAATTCAATTCACATAATTATTTGTTAAATTAAGTTAAATATATAATTTTAATGTATAATTTAGTGTAATTTATGTGGTATTGTGTTATATAATGTACTAATTGTATGTAATTGTTGTTCTATAGCCTGAGGAAGGACTCAATAAAAGTCCGAAACTAGTCGCAGAAAATTAAAGCTTGCTTTTTATTTTGGTCCCCAACCCATCATCACTTCCACGTATAATTTATTTGGGACGTTATTTAATAATGGTGATAAAAAATGTAGTTAGAATCTATAAGCTCTGAGTATCCACAGTGGCACAATATACATAGGATATTACTCTGCTTATTGTCGGCACGCTTACTCAAAAGTTTGGCATAAATATAATGATTCGCGAGTTACAACAATTTCGTCAAAAACCATTATTAGTAGTGAGTCTTATGTGCTCTATTATGAGTTGGATTAGTCGGAGGGAAATTTTTTGAAGCTTGATAATTTCATTTTCGCATTAAGGCATAACGCACACGGAACTACTCAAAAAAACTAAACTGGTTTGTGATTCAAATTACTAACGGATTAGTAACTTATTACTGATGCGGTACCGCACACACAATCTACTCGAACTGATAGAAATCGGTAGTTTCTTTTGTGGGATGATGAAGAGAGAAACTTTATCGAAATCATCGGGGGTTATCATGAATTCACGTGATGATTGCATAGATAAAGATATGGTACTATATGTATATTACTATCGTTACATAAGAAAGAGATAAGATATTTGATACATCCATACCTAGAAAGAAATTGCAAGCTTATTGCAAAGAAACTCCAACTTTCAGATGCTAAATTTTAAGATTTGTATGCTTCTATGGCACTTCAAAAAAAAGTTATAATATCATGACACGAGAAACAGGTGACTGAACACAAAAGTGATTCGATAGTTGAGTCGCTTGAGACTGATTACTAACGCGTTACTAACTAGTAGTTAGTAACAAGTAGCCAAGTCTGCAGTATCCCATTAAGGCAGAGCGCACACCGAGCTACCCAAAAGAAACTAATCACTGACTCAAATCACGAATCAGTCCGCGGCATGTGTATTTAAATGGGACACTGCAGACGGAGCTACTTGTTACTAATCAGTTTCAAGCGACTCAACTACCGAGTCACTTTCGGGTTCAGTTACCAGTTTCTTTAGACATAGGTATGATAGAAGCAAACAAATTCAGCACCTGAAACTTGGATTTTTTTTGCAGCAAGGAAAAATCGCTGGTTGACATTTTTTTCTAGGTCTGGACGAATCCAAAATATTTTTCCTATTCTCTTTCATCTATAGTGTAGTGTAATATTATAGTATCATATCACCATCAATGAAATCATTATTCGAATCTATAATAGCCACCGACGATTTCGATAAGGTTTCACTCTACATGATCACACAGAAGAAATATGGATTTCTATCACTTTTGAGTATCTTGTGTGTGCGGTACCGTATCAATAATAAGTTACTAATCGGTTAGTAATTTGAATCACAAACCAGTTTCGTTCCTTTTGAGTAGCTCCGTGTGCGCTGTGCCTTAAATTCACAGGTCGCGGAATGATTTGTGTCAATGTCAATTCTTTTGAGTAGCTCCGTTTGCGCCGTGCCTAAATGTGAATTTATAAAAGTAATACAAATTTCCAATGTCCTTTACAATTGAAAAATTTATAAGAAACTAAAATATAAATTTGGTAAAATGGATGCCAAATAGGGCGCGTTCTACTAAAGACTCGCAAAGCCCACGACGACCGCAAAGTCGTTCTAAATAAGACCGCGATTTTTTCTTTCGTGCATCGATGGCGACCGCAAGAAGCTCACAACGACCGTATTTTGTCGTGGGTTTCTGTGGTTGTTTGTTGAATGGTGAAGTTTTGAGCTAGTGGAACGGCAAAATTTTGCAGTCGTGGTCGTGGGCTTTAGTGTTCATTAGTGGAACGCGGCCATAGTAGGTTTACAGCTAGGTATAAAAGATTTGACATTATCTGACAAATAGGTATATCTATCATTTAAATGCATTTATCCTATTTGATCCTATTTCTCGAAAACTTCTAGGCGGTGTTTTGAATAATTTTTTTAAGTGTCCCCAAAGAAGGAAATCCAATGACGAAAGATTGTGAGACCATGCACCCTGCTGGCCATTCTATCGTCCGATCCATCTTCCTGCAAATCGGTCAATTATCCAGTTTCTTACCATCGAAACATAATGTGGTGGTACTCTGTACTGTTGAATGTATAAATTTTCTTCGTCAAGAAACAAGTTTTCTTTCCTCATCTTGCTGACTTTCTAAATTTTCTATTGTAAGAGAATCAATTATATTTACAAATTAGACAGGATGTCCAAATATCGTTCTCCATTTATTTTCCTTCCCTAAATATATGTTCTATTATAGCATCTGCGTGTGAATTTCAGTAGTTAGATGAGGATTTTCATTATTCAAATAAAGAGTGTTATATCTGTTGACAAAACCGTTTAAATAAAATATACATTTACCACTAAAGCAAATATGTATTGCGAACAAATATCGAATTTTGGGCAATTATTTTTATCATTCGTTCACAAAATTTAATCCATCGATCTAAATCATCTTCATTAGGTTCATGAAATAGATGCATCTTATAGGGATGAAATTTGTTTATTTTTACCACTTTTTGAACTGAGTCATCTGAAATATTTAACGTCTTTGATACTTATCAGGATCTATTCAAATGCCCTAGAATTTCAATTTGCGTCGTTTAGTATTTTTACGAAAAGATAAAACAGAGGGCGACTTTCATGCAAAAATGACTGATTCATTAAAAACATAGCTATTTCAAATCAAGAAAATTTGCCAAATATGATTTTTTAACTCACAACGTATTGTGCAATTTTTACATTATTTTCTTTAAGTTAGTTTCTTATGAAAATAAACCTCATTTAAAGTTTTTAATAAAATATCCTGTATAGTAGTTGAGTCGATGATGGGATGAAGCCATATAAAATGCAAAATTTTTACAGTATACGACTTGAAACGCAGGATAGGAAGTTGAAGAATTTTACATTTATATGAACACTAAAGTGAAACCGTATCAACTAGTGGAGTAATCATATTTGAAGCTTGCGGTATACATCAGTGTACTTGGGGGCATAAACTTGATTAAATATTAAGCTTAGAAAAATGGTGATAAAACATTTCAATTCGGGTGATATTTTTTTAAGTTTGAATGTGTTAATCCTATTATATTTTAAAATAAGCGTATTGTGAATCACTTTGGTTTCTATTGTTGAATGATTAATATGTTTCACGATTATATTTTTTGTAAATACTATTAAAGTTGGCTTTTGTATTTGGGGATATGTATTTGGTATTTCCATGAAAAAGTAAAACGTGAAAACACCAAACAAGGGGTCGATAATACATGTGAATGGTTGGAAACTGTGAGGCGATAGGGAAGAGATGAAAATTCTGTGAAATATGACGAGGTTTATTCAGCACTGTCAGTAGTTCGGCATTTTTCGTGAAAATTTGCATGCATGCTGAGAGCTGTGGCTCGTATTTCACCCCGTGTATTATTCCACGGCATTCTTTCGGCGGCGGTCGCGGGTGGCGGCAACCAAGATGAAACGACGCTGGGATAACTGCAGGGGTGGTCCCCGTTTGCATGCATGATAATGTTTAAGTTATAGTGAAATTGCTAGTTGAAAATCGCAATGCATATAAATGCTACATGGAAGTAATATTACAAACCTTGCAAAACAGCCAGGCACTTTCACCCATTTTTATCCTTTGTATATGCGTCTAACTTATCTGAAGCTCAACTTTCCAAATCACCAGGTTTTCTCTATAAACACATTCATCAAAATCTTCGCTACGTAATTTCAGATCGGTTTCAATTTATCAGCGACTTCAATATTTCACCATGTCATAATAAAGATTCATAAATTATAAATTGTGAAAGTTACAAGCGAGCAAGTAACATGATGATGGCTTATTTATGAAAAGCCAGTTCAGAAAATATTTTAAGATATTCCTACGTAAGAGGTCTAATTATTACGAGAAGCCTGTCAAAACCTAATCAGGGTGGTGCTGATGGTTTTTTCAAGCACACGCATGCTAATGACGCTAATGATGTCGGTTATTGTAAATAAAGTCACACGTAAAGTGTACTTTTAATTAGAATCCTGGTTAACGACAGGTGGTCGAGGAGAAATACAAAAATAAAAACACATGACGCAAACATATTTACGTCCGCAAGAATAATTTCGTGCATTTTTTATTCTAAATTATACACCATAGAAGTATATCACCCCTTATTATTTTACAGACGTAAATTTATTTGATCTAATCTTCAGTTTTCAAAATAAATCAGCAGTTTATAACCTAGCCGTAAATAATAATGCGCAGTTAAATGATATGTTTCCTGATTTTATTGCTTACTAAAAATTTATGTTACATAAATAACCTCAGTTTATTTCAATGGATGAAAAATCCCAAGTGTAAAAATAAAATTGACTGTCAATATTTTAAAATTTTATAACACTAACATGATTTATTTTCAATTACGCCTATTATTCTCTATTTTGAGTTAATTCGATTCAGTTGCATCAGATTAAACTATGGTGCTAGTTATTTTTTGGTTAAGGGTTATTTTTGTGTTAATTTCAATGTAAAGCAAATTTTTTTAAATGGAAACCTATAATTTTTTTAGCAATTCTAAAATTTACTCAAAAAAACAAATAACTTTTACATAAATCATTTTTTTATTTGACACATTTTAAATTACAAAGATTTTTATAAAAAAATGTTTTTGACGCTTGACGAAAAAATTAGTATGTTCTTTATTTTTCCCCATTTAAACCCAAAAATTTTTAATTGACACACTTTTTTTCAAAACCTTTTTTTTCTATGCTTTTTAGTTTGTTAGATATTTATTTGTATCAAGTTAAATAGTCCACCCTGTATACATATACCTTACTGTCATCACTATATTTTTTATTTAGTAAATAAAAAAACGCTTAAAAAGAAATACAAGGTGTTCCGTTCGTGGTTCACCAAACCTCAGGGTTAGAAACTAGAGTCAATTTCATCACTATAAAACCAAAAAAGTAGGAGTTTATCTCTTTTAGTTAAGGAGTTAAATCGTTTTGAATTTTAGGTCACTGATTTTTGTCGAACGTTAGTAAATCGCTAATAATAATATTTTCTCCAATATTTCAAGACATTAAAAAAATAATCACTAGATAGCTAAAACCATCCTCTATTAATTGGTAATGACAGTAATACAGATATCGTTGATAATAAATTAAAATAATATCGCAAAGAAAAAATTTTTATTGAAAATATTTTATTTTCAGTAGTGAAGGGTTGGATCTTGGATTTGGTTTGTCAGGCCAAATGCAGATTAACACAAGACGTTGCATTTTTTTTTCAGTTTTTCAAAAATTTCTCCGAGGAAGACCTATTAAGGTTATATGTATAAAAAGTATAAATAATAAAGTTGGGCTAAAAGAAAATAAATAACAAGTTTTTCTATTTAATTGAAGCAGTCCAAATATTGGTGTTATCCTATAATTTATTTATATGTATTCATTGTAAGTTTTCTGAAACTGCATCATATTTCCAACAAAGCAGCAAAGGTTTTGAACTTATAGCTCTTTTCTTTCACTTACTAAAGCTTTTTGGAGTTACTCCTATGAGAAGCAAATACTGAGGCTGTTTTCCATTTGGAAATTAATGGTGCAATTCTGTGCAAACTGGTAAGCTCTTACAAAACTTTTCTATGAGGTAACTATGGAAACCGTCCATTGCAATCCATATAACAAGCTTTACAAATATTTCTCGTAACTCCTTGCGATTTGCACAGAATCGACTCATTAGCCGAACAGTTAACAGATTAAGTAGGATGTGAAGAATTTATAAAGTTTGCGCGTACTGTTACAAGTTTATGTTGTACTCTAAGTTTATGTGTCGTAATGACTCAACAATTCCAGTTTAACAACGCTCACATCGCTGACATTCATTTTGTATATGGATTCTGCAATGGGAATACTGAAGACAATATCCAACAAGAGACACACCATACTACCAGAGTACCCGAGATTTAACAATATTCACCGCAGACTCAGTGGGTACGGGATTTACGAAGATTTTAATAACCTTTGCGGCTTATTCGAGCACATGTCGAAGAAATAGTATTAGAACAATTCTTTCGTGATCCTACCATCAGCATTTGACGTATGGGTGGGAGCTCGATTTGGTGGATTCTGTAGAGGAAAGGATTGCATCCCTATCATTTCCATCATTGGTTTTTTGTCGATGAAATTGATTCTAGTTTGTAACCCCGGCATTTGGTGAACCATGAACGAAACACCCTGTATAATAAATAAGAAGAAAATAATCTACACGAACCGGATGTTCGTAGCCGTTCTGTCTTCTGTACATGGATACTGAGCAATCCGGCGTACTCCTGATTTCTTAAAAAATATCATGTGGAATGGATGAAACAACTTTCAGCTGTAAGGATAATACAAATTTAGGAAATCTTAACACATGGAGCGCAGAAAATATACACAACATGCGGACAGCTGGGTTTCAAAGAGAGATCTCAGTGAATGTTTGAGCAGTTATCATCGACAACCAACTTATTGGTCCAAGATTTCTAAACTTTTTGTAAAATCACCTCCGTGATTTAATGGACGATGGTTGTCCTGTACATTTTGCGACCATCATTGTCATTATTGGATAGGTCGAGGTGGCCCAATTGCATAGCTACCCAGATCTCCAGACCTCACTTCACTAGATTTTTGATGTGGCATTCTGGAACGAATTCGCATTGTCGGTAATAAAATTCGGGAAATCCAGAAATACTACTACGTGTTACACTCTAGGTAAGCTTTCGGGACATAGCTTGTCTTCAAAATCAAGGTGACCACTTTGAAAACCTTCCAAGGTTTTAACTGTCAAAATTTTTACGTTTTTGCTAATATTTCTAGTTTCTATGGTTTATTTAGAAAAATCTCCCATAGCCTGAATAAAATGCTCATCAAGCTTCCACTAAAAGAGATAGACCCTACTTTTTTGGTTTTTTGTCGATGAAATTGATTCTAGTTTCTAACCCTGGCATTTGGCGAACCATGAACGGAACACCCTGTATAATAATTAAAAAGAAAATAATCATAACTCACCATCAATTATAAAAAAAGACTGGGTAGTGAAGACCACTGAGATATTCGTGCCTCCTGATGTCCTACACCAATTGGTCCCGAATATTCGTGAACATCAACAATTAAAAATACACCTTCAATAGTTTCGATAATCATTCGGTTTTGCATTTCAAACAATAATACTTATACTAACCCTAACAGAATTCGAGCGAAATTTGCTAACATCCTCACAACCTTCATACACAAAATTAAAAAAAATAGAAGACAATAAAACAAATTAAATTTGAAGCAATTAAAGTATACAAATTAGATCAAACACTTGATGATAACGAAAGCAGACTAGGGCAAGAATACTGTTAGAATGACACAAGAATGAGGAGAAAGCAGTAAATAAAAAATCTGATGCAAATAATTTCAGTAGGAAACTGTGATAAACAATTTCTTTTATATTGTAATATTTCTGTGTTGCAAAATAATAATAAATGTTTATGTAAAGATGTCACCACTTAGGTTAGACAGTTGAAGCGACACCTAAACTAAAAATAAACGAAAGTTTTCCCATTGTATTTCTCACTTGAAGCTTAAAATTCAACTGTACAACCGGGCCTTATAGTAATTTTTGTACAATTTTTCACACCTGCCTAAAAATTTTCTAAAATGGCCATTCTTAATCTAGTTTTGATCAAATACAGTAAAGAAATCTTAAAATATTTAGTTATTTCTTCAAGAATATTGTGATTTGTTGAGGTGGAAAGTTTTGTTCCGATTAATGTAAATTATTATGTAAAACAACTTTTTGGTCTTTTTCGGAATTGTTTTATTCTAATGAAATTAATACATAGAAAACGTTTCGACCTACTTTGAGGTCATCATCAGTCCTAAAAAGGTACATAATTAACATTTATGACAACTACAATAAAAACTAAAACTATAAAAATTATAAAAATTTTTTTTTAAAAAATTGAGCAACAATTTTAGTGTTGAAAAACGTGACATATGTTTTTTTTATTATACAAATTATTTTTAATCAAGTTGGAAAATGGTTTGGTTGTTTACCTTCGTATTGTAAAATATTAGAATAACGTCTAGAGTAGTATATGTAACAGGCGTTGTGGAACACAATTGAAACAATCAAACAGTGAAGCATTTACTTCTTTTTGCTAACTAAAATTATTAAATCCATGTGATAAAATATGGTTATGTTTTTGTAAATTATTTACCTGGAGCATAAATACGTCTACCGTATGCGAAATAATTATCACTTAACTGAAATTTTGTTAATTATTATAATTTTTACTAGAATCACGTGGAACAACTTTTTGACATTTGACTTTTGGGTGGTATGTCAAATATAAATAAATTTAAAAAAGAATTACAAATTTTGACAGTTTAAAAATTTTGTTTGAACGCAACCACTTATACATTTAAAATTAATTACAAGACGAATGGTTGAGAAGTAACAAAACCATACACAAAAAAGAGGGAAACACTATTTAAATATGTTGTTAATTTTACATTTGTAATATATGACAATAAAGTCTACTGAGACTTTGGGTATCTAATTTATAGTTTACAGTTTCATTTTTTTGGATATGAATCATTTCACTTAGCATTCGTTTTCTGTAATTATGTTCGATGTCTAAAATTTTAACTTTTTCAAAATCAAATTCATGGTTTGTTTCAAATCTGTGTTGGCTAAGTGCTGTCTTTTCCCTCTTACTTGCATTGGCAATCCTACAATCTCTTACATGTTGTTGGACTCGGCTCTTTAACCTTTGGGATGTTTGTCCTACATAACTACAACTACAACCTTTGCAATTTATCAAATATACCAAATCAAATTTTTCTGAGTCTTCATCTTTGTCCTTCAATTTTGAATAGACATTGCCTATTGTTTTGGTTTGATAACCAACTATACTTGAATTGTTGGTTGCTAAAGACTTTTTTAATTGATAGAATAAGTTGTTAATGTATGGTATTCCAAAATATATCTTTGGTGAGGAATTGTTGGTTGGATTATTAATTATGACACTATTATTTATGATTCTATTAATCAATTTTGGCGGATAATGATATTGAGATAGAGTCATCTTCAGTTCTCTGATATTTTTTTCCCAAAAACTTTCATGGCTAAGTTTGATAATTTTATTATACATCTGAGTAACTATGTTAACTTTCTGGTTTAAAGGATGACTACTGTGAAAACTAAGTACCCGATTTGTGTCGCAAGGTTTTTTGTACAAATCTGTGATAATTTTTTGGTTGGAATTAATTAATCGTAAATCTAAATAGGGAATACTGCAATTGATCTCAACTTCAATGGTGAACTGTAAATGGGAATTAACTGAATTGAAAGTATTTACAACGACATCCAATTGGTTCTCAGGAATCAAAGTGATAACGTCATCAACATAGATGTATAGAAAGGGAAGTTTGAAAGGTAATTTCTCTTGCGCTTTTTTTAAAACAAGATCTACCACTAGTTCTGCAAATATTGGGCTGATTGGGGCCCCCATTGGGCATCCAAATATCTGTTTGTAATAAGCATTATTGAAGCAAAAATAACTATTATTGAAAAAACTTTCTATAACCTCCAAAAAGGTCGAAAGGTCTATTGTTGTATGAACCTTCAGGTCATCCCATACTAAATTAATGGCCTCAACTATCAATTCTTTTGGAATGTTGGAAAAAAGATTGACTACATCTAAAGAAACCAATTTATGGCCAGGAGGTATGGTTACGTCGGAAATTTTGTCTAGTAGTTGGTAACTATTTTTTATGTTGTGTTTGAACGTGTCTTTCAATTTATTTAAGATGTCCGCTGTAAACTTTTGGAGGTGGTAGTTTACTGAATTGATACATGATACAATAGGTCTATAAGGTCTATTCGTTTTGTGAAGCTTTGGAAGGCCATACATTTTTGGTATATTGGGATGTTTGATTTTTAATTTTGAAAATTGTTTTTCATCTATGTAACTACAGTTCAATAACTTATTTAAAACAACATCAGTATTTTTTATAGTTTGATTAATGGGATTCTTTTTCACCAATTGATAATGAGTTGTATTCTCAACAATTAAGTTCATCGTTTCAAAATATTCATCTTTGGTAATGATAGCTGATTTTTTACCCTTATCTGCTTTTACAATCATAAGTTCTTTATTAGTTTTTATAAAATCTTTAGTGATATTGTATTGATCATGTAATATATTTTTATCTTCCTGACTATGTTTCTTTTTTTGTAAAAAGTTTGTAATTGAATTTACACACTTCGCTCTTACTCTATCTTTACTAATGTTGAAAGCATTATTTGAAATATAATATTCTACATCCTTGATCAAATCGACTACCGGTAACTCATCATAGGATTCTGTGATTGAAACTTTAGGACCCAAAGCGATTAAACTCATTACTTCGGAGGGTATAGATACATTAGTTGTGTTTTCTACATAATCATTGATGTTCTGTACTGTTTGATTCATTGTATTGGTTGTACGTAATTTTTCTAACTTATTGACATGAATGGTCCTAATTTTACTACTTAACCTAACTTGTGCATTAGATTGAATTCTATTGAAATTACAAATTACAGTCAAAGGTAAAACTGATAGTATGTTTTTATTTATTTCATCTATTTGGTTATTTAACGTTCTGATCTGAAAAGACACAATCTTAATCTCAATAGAAAGCAGTTTTTTCTTAAAAATTTGGCAGGTTTTTTCTATCTTATTCTTAAAGGGATGTGTTTTGACCAACGCGCAATATGTATAATTATAGTTCTGACCTAAATGTCTCGGTAAAACGTTATCCTGTTTACATCTCTTGAGAAATATGTATTGGTTCTTCATGTTGGTTAACTTCTTTTGATTTGTTGCTAATAGCTTCAATTGTTTAACTGCATCTCTACCATAAATGTTCATCGTGTCCTCATAAAAACCCATCGTTATCGTATATTGACCAATAATAAATTATTGATTGAGGTGGAAAGTTTTGTTCCGATTAATTTGATTTGTGTTCTGTCAATTACATCTCTAATGTTTTGGAAAAAAATATACAGTGTGCTGAAAAATTCGCTTGAAAACAACCGTCAAACAAGGCAACTCCAAAGTTATTTGCATCTTTTACAAGTAAACTTTGCAACATTGTTTTGAAAGTAGACTTTGAAGATATCATTAAAAGTGACATCAGTAAGGAATGTGGTAAAACTTCGATTCTTTTTCTTAAGTGGATTTTAATTGGGTGTAACTATGCATTGAAGTTTTTTTGGGCTAAGTGTTAGAGGAACGTGTCATCTTAATTTGAGGTGATAGACTTGCTAAATTGGTGTACCTGTTAATTTTCATTCAAATTTAAATCTGATCTGTCACTTTAACCAAAGCGTCTCTCAGCAGTTTTTCTTCGGGTATCCCTCAACAATAACAAATTGGAAATGTAAATATTTGGGCTTCAGTAGTTATTTCTATTAATCAATTTATCCACAATATACAGTGCGGACATAAAGTAAATCCCCCCTGCTAACTTTTAAACGGTTATGTTTTTGATTCTGAAAATTTGTCTACTAAGGAATCTAAATGCGAAGTTTCTAATAAAAGTATTTTTGATTTTGTGGAACTTCCGGTTATAGCGAAAGTGGATAGCAACTTTCTTATTTTAAGTGGAACACCCAGTATATTTTTGGATTTTCGTGTTTTCCATAAAAATACAATTAAATTGACCCAGCATAGTGTGGTTTACGATTAATACTTTCGGAATTACGCCCATTTGAAAATCGCATTTTTATGCAACTTCATTTACACCAGAAGTAGGACCCAAGTGCCCCAACTTCCTTATTTTAAATGGTTAAATGTTTTTTTTTTGCAATTAAGTTAATAACATTAAATTTAAACAAAATTTTTATCCAAGAGATTTACTGTAGATTTTATTACTGTCAAGACTTGGAAGGTGGTTATGTTAATCAGCAAAATTAACGAACTTACTATTAAACATAATTTTGTTTAAATTTAATAGTATTAACTTAATTGCAAAATATTTCATATAAAATAACGAAGTTGGGGCAGTTGGGTCCAACTTCCGGTGTAAATGAAGTTACATAAAAATACGTTTTTCAAATGGGCGTAATTCCGAAAGTATTAATCGCAGACCACAATATGCTAGGTCAATTTAATTTAATTTTTATGGAAAACACGAAAATGCAAAAATATACTGGGAGTTCCATTTAAAATTAGAAAGTTGCCATCCACTTTCGCTATAGCCGGAAGTTCCACAAAATCAAAAATAACTTTATTAGAAAGTTCGCAATTAGATTCATAAGTAGATAAATTTTCAGAATCAAAAACATAACCGTTGAAAAGTTTGCGGGGGGGGGCGGATTTACTTTATGTACGCACTTTATGTGTACTAACTTAAATATCACTGTAAACATGAAATTTTTATATTATTATTTCAATTAAATTTTAAATAACTTGATATTACTTCTTCGATGATGTAAATAAGCAATTTAGTAATTATAAACTTTCAACTGCTTTTTTAGGTTAAAATGTTATTTACAAAATAAGAATATTATCTAATGTTTTTTGTGCATCCTTTTTGAATAATATTTTTTATAAAATTAAAACTAAATGAAATAAAAATTAAATTATTAAAATAAAATATATTAAAATTAACCCTAGTTTGTGTGTACTGTCAGTGTAGCCAACTGTGAGAAACTTAGGTTCCTACCTTGCAATGTCAATGGTTTCAATCTTATTTGAATTCACTGTACTATGTCTGTCCACATATTTGCGGGACACCGTGAATAACTAAAAATGCAAAAAAAAAATTTCCACGACCATTGAATAATACGTATATTATATGTTTGTTTTTTGAGAAGTAATGATGTACATTATTAACGTACCCTAACTTTACGCCAAGGTTTTGCTTTTCCACAAACATTTTGGAATAATCATTTGAATAATATACTATTCTACGACTATTGAATAAACGATTCATTACGTTTGATTTCTTTGCTAAGTAATAAAATTCATTACCAAATTTTTGACATTATTTGACGTGCTCGGACAGTGTGCGGACCAATCGCAAATCACAAAGCTGCAGTGGCCAACCTGGGTACTGAACAATGAATTATGGGCAATTTCATTAATCAGGGCAACCTATTGGGCAATGAGCAATAAAGTATGGGTAATTTTAACCACAGAATAAAATTTACATAGAAGAAATCAAGAAATGGCAAAAATACGAAAAATAACCTCAACAAATTTGCATCAAAGTGCCGTAAAATAAAATAAAAGTCGTGGAAAGCATACAGGGTGTCCCAGCGCTGCGAGGAAGTAAAATTACTCTAAAATGAAAAAAGATGAATATTTTGGGTTGAAATTTTCTCAAAAATTTTTCAACATCGTGTAGTCTACAACTATCATGTCAAATTAGAGTTTGTGATAAATTTTCAGTTTTTGTTGTTTTACAACACAAATAAAATCGAAACTTGCAATTATCATTTTAGTTTTCTAAATCTCAGTATATTTTGAAATGTTAACAATTAATGTTACCAAGGAATCCCTTATTTTGTTGAATATCGTTTTGATAACCAGAAACGGATTTCTTTTAGCTAAATTTTTAAAGCATGCTGAGACTTAGAAAACCAAAATTGATAATTGCAAGTTTCGATTTTATTTTTGTTGTAAAAGAAGAAAAACTACTATTGTAATAAAACAACATTATAAAAAAGCAAAATAAAGAAAGACAGAAAAAAATATTAGGCAAATTAACAAAAAAAAATCTCAACAAAATTCATCAAGAGGGCTATTTTATGTATTTTTCAATGTTTCTCAGTTTGGATATTAATGATAGATAAAATAGATAGCTAACTGGGATACAAAATTTTCGTACAGCAAAAATACCGCCATCTGAAAGGGTTCCTCCGCAACTTTGACGTTTAAACGGCGGGAAATTTTAATATTTTGTAAAATAATCTTATCATAATTTTGAAAATTTATTTACTTAATATTTCCTTTTTTCTGCACTTTAACTTTTAACTATTTGAATGAAAAGAAATAATTAAATGGTCAATATTTATTTATGTTTCTTTATATGAGTACATTTTATGGGTACTTACAAAACATTTAATATTTAATTTCAAAAATAAAATAATTTGAAGGTCTTGTGCTGGTGCTGTTTGAAGAGTTCAAGGGTACTTTGGATATTTTATTTTTACAATAGTTACAAATTACTTTGTTCAACTTCCTAGTTAGAAATTATTCTTGGTAGAAATCCACTATTGGTTGTGTATCAGGCCATAATACTTAAAATTTTAACACAAAAATACACACCGAAAAGCCCAAAAATAAGCGAAGTTAAAAATAGAAGTATTACAGTGACATTAGTTCCAAAGACTACTATGTATAAAAATAATAATTTTTTTAAATAATGCAAAGTCAAGAAAATTAAAGAAACAATTCAAAATGTAATGGATTTTTTTTTACTTTTGAATACTTGATTAATTTATCATCCAAATCATCGTAAGATTTATCAATTTTATATTTTTTTGATTAAGGGGAAGCCTAGAGGGGTAAAGATTTGTAAAAAAAGTTACCTAAAAACTAATAAAGCAGCGCCATCACGTAGGGTCCTCGCCAACTTAGGGAAAAATCTTTTAATATGGGAGATTCCCAACCCTGATATTAATATCTCCTAAACCATAGATATTCGATCATACAACCATTATATCAGTAGAAAGCTTGTTAAAAATGCCATCGAATGATGTTAAAATATACTGGGTGTTCCATTTGAAAATTACGTTTAATTGTTCAATTTGCGTTTCATAAGGCAGCCTGATAAAAAATTATCACAAACTTAAATTTGACATGACAGATGAAGACTAGATGATGTTGAAAAATTTTTGAGAAAATTTCAACCCAAAATGTTCATCTGTTTTTGAGCAGTGATTTTTCAAAAATGGATCTTTTTTTGGCTTAAATGGCAAATATCAGCAAAACGAGTGATGATAGACCCATAAAAGTTTATACAAAGTATAATTATTTTTTTATAAGGAATCCAAAAATGTCATAATATACTGGGTGTTCTATTTAAAAAAACATAAGTTTGATCCGCCATCTTGGAATGGACACCCGGTATATTACTAAAATATTTTTAAAATGTGCTCTTAAAGGTATTGTATAATCTATCGAAAACCGCATGCCGTTGTCTTTTTTCATTTTAGAGTAAAGTTACTTCCTCGCAGCGCTGGGACACCCTGTATAGTATTCTAGTCGCGAGAAAATAGCCATAATTCAATCAGACCTATTACGATACTCGCCTGCCGGCTCGTTAAATAATACACCATTTTTAAATTTGAGCACTCATATCTTGAATAATCTGCTAAACGAATTTTTTTGAATATTTTTCCATTGTTTTACGAGTGACTTTTTCAGCACCCTGTATATTTAGACGATTTTTGTAAAATTAAATTTGTATATTTTAGGATTATGTATTTTTGATAATAATTCCACTATAATCATTTAATAATTATTATTTTTATAAAGTTTAAATACTACCAGATCAGGGATTTTTATTTGATTTTATTAATATTTTTTTATAAAGATAAAATCAAATAACTTTAATGTGTTGTGAAATTGTCTTAAATTTTTTTAACTGTGCATATTTCGATAGGAACGCATAAAGTCTCGTCCAGTGATTATATTTTTTATTAGTACCTACCTATTTATTTTTTCGTTTTTAATCCAGTAGATTTATGAATATGTTTTTGTTTTCTTTATATTTATAGAATATAACAAGGTGAATTCATATTTTGGTACTTTCCCCAATCGTTTCGATCAAGTTTTTTTATGTAAACAATTTTGGTTATGCGGCTTTTTATCGTAAAAAGGAAAAGTGTAAGAGAATCCGTATCTTTTACGCACATTTGGTTGTATACTGTGATCTTATTTCCTCTTGAGAATGTATTCGGCGTTGGCTTCTTCTCGGAAAAAAGGGTAAGAATACAAATGGGAATAATGTGCAATAAATATTAAGATTTTATCACTTTTAACGTATTTT
This sequence comes from Stenus bimaculatus, assembly GCA_963971135.1. Classification (NCBI taxonomy): domain Eukaryota; kingdom Metazoa; phylum Arthropoda; class Insecta; order Coleoptera; family Staphylinidae; genus Stenus; species Stenus bimaculatus. The sequence continues at coordinate 13,414,080 of OZ020185.1, read as the reverse complement.
TTATGGTAACAGTAGCGAATTCCTGTAGGACATAAGAATGTTTAATCTTGCATGACATATTTTATTTCGTTGAACGTTTTCAACCACTCGACATACCTGTTGTTTTTTTAATATAAACGAGAGAGGGAAGAAAAAAAAAGGGACTCAGATTAAAAATATTTTTATTGCTTTTCTGGGCTAAGGTGAAATTTAATAATATCTATTATAATATTAAGTACATGCATACACTACAATTAAAATAGGTCTATGTCTAAAAATCTACGTCTAAAATTACGGTCGTAGATGGAGCGATGAAATGTTTCGACCAAAGCTATCCAACTACCGCCATCCATCTTATTGCTTACGATTCCAATTTTCTTAAAAACGAGTTTGTATTTCGATTTTGAGCGAGTTGTTTGTATCTTGTATCTGTTGCGAGTTACGACTCGCTTATTTTCGCCTGTTGATTTATTTGAAACGGTCTTAACTCTTGACTTTATACAAACATATCTTCTTGTGTTATTTATGTTCCTGAGCACGCTTTCAACGACTGAGAAAATATTTTGTGTCCGCTTCGAGCGCACGCTGAAATGCTCGCACATAATAACTCCACAAATAAAAATATCTCCCTCGACATTTGTGTAAAATCAAGAGTCGTCGATATTTTAAGTGATTGATTTTTGTAAAATTTGTCGTCGGGCCGTATTATTTACTCTTATCCCGGTGTGCGATTTGTGAAGGTATATCCTAAGCCTAAACCCAATTTGTATGTGAACTATCTAAAGTATAAATATATTTTGGTGTATATTTTTAAGGCTGCGACTAGTAAAATCTAAGAATTATTTTATAAATTTTTAAAAACTTTCTTTAATATTAAATGGACTTATAAGTTAAGCCGCGCCGATTATAATAAACAACACTCATTCTCAATACGCATTCGCTCAAATAATATTTTTTATATGTTGGATATTGCTTTAATGTTTCAAAGAAGAAAGAAAACTAGGTTCAAACATGCCATCATCATTATATTAAATATCCTCAAGAGACAAGCCAATATTTTAGTCGGCCCTAATCATCTTGACGCTCCCATTTGAACGACGACGCCTTGAATTTCCGCCGCAACAATCATGGAATAAATTTCGCACGGACAATCAATACACCGCAACGAAATCACACACAGTCCTACAAAATAGACGACGCTTTACTAAACCAATTTTGTTAGAGTATGCATGTCATGATGTTATTTATTACATAAAAGAAAATTAAGTTCCAACCTCAACATTAACATTTAAACCTCTTCCAATTTCTCAGAACGCACCTTAATACGCCAGGGATACCTGAAATATTCGAGTATATAAAATATTGCTTTTTTTAAATTATAACATTGTGGTTTCATGTAAATATTGAGGATGGAAAACATTTGTATACCTTTATCAAAACATTACACAAATTATCATAGATTATACAATACCACAGGTAAATGACACATGTTTTCTTACACGATAAACGGCATCCCCCAAATGCCTATTTACATCATTTAATATTAATATAATAATAAAATTTTCATGAAATATAAATTTTTAAATATATGTATATATAGATATAATATATGTATATTATACTCTATTTAGTTCTAAAATTTATTTTTTATGTATTGACTTTTTATTTGCGGCTGGCATTTAAAGGTTCCGTAGCGTTCACATTGACCTAAACTCAATCTTTTCCTTCTTTTCACTATTTTACAAAACTTAAATATGTATGTACTTGCATAAATAAGATATTGATTCGTTGTGTTATATTGGCCATCACATTTTAATACCCCTTGCATCTTTCCTTACAAAAAAATCAATTGAAATAGACAGAAAAAATATTAATTTTAATTATTCAACTAAATTACTTTTGTTTATAATCCTATAACAAACTAATTTAAACTATACTATACAACCACATCAAGTCTGATTAACGTTTTATTTTCGCAATTAAACGATATTAAGTTTGCATCAAACCATGCAAGAAAACCACAAAATAGATGCAATTCTTGGGATTAATTATTCAGACAACTATTTTACTCCCAAGCTGCAATATTTCGTGGTTAACAAATTATGCGACTTTTATAAAAAGTCTTATGTTATTTAAACAAATTTAATCTAATACATTTCTTTGGAACCCTTAGCGAATAATATTAAAAAATATGTTAATACTAAATACTTTTCTTTGATTGAAGACTTACTCATTTATCATTTAGTTAGTGAACAATAAAAATTCTTGAATAATTTTGTAGAGTATTATATTAAAATTTAAGTCGATATTTCTGAACTAAAATCTCCTAATTTGTTAATATATTATTTGCAATTAAGTTAAAGAATACAGGACTTTTTTTTGCATGAGAATAAAGATATTATATTAGCCTGCATTCAGCGACCGTGATGAAAATCTTAGAGACGTCGTTGAAGTTAATCACGTCTCTTATGAAGAAATATTTTTTAATAACGTGTTTAACGTTAATGACGTCTCTACATTTTTCATCACGGCCGCTGAATACACGCTACTGTGATTTTAAAACGTAAGAAAAGCAAACCAAAAATATTATTTCATGAAATGATTATGTTAGTTAAAAGAACTAATAGTTGGAAGACTTGATAGAATATAAAAGCAAAAGGCCACTGAAACAAAGTAAGAAATAATTCTGAAAATGGAACGAATACTATGATATACAGGGTTGATTAAAAGTTTAGCCCCGGAACGAGTACTATGATATACAGGGTGTCCCACGATTTAGTTTACAGACCATATCTCCGTTATTTGAAAAGATACAAAATCCAACCAACATAATCTTTTAATGGCATCAAATTGGCCTTCGATTTTTATTCTTAAAATTTTATTGGCTTTGACCACCCTTAAGAAGCCATCAGCAACTTTTTTTTTTCAAATGGCAGCTCCTACTTTTTTTAACAAAAATTGAATCTCAATTTTATACTGAATACGACAGTATGTTACTCACTTAAAAAAATGTATAAAATTAATTTTATTTTTTATTTTATAGTAAGAGAAGAACTAAAATTAATTATAATAAATGTTCAAAATTGGCTCCTGCACATTGTACACAAGCAGAATAAAAATGGAAGGCCAATTTGATGCCATTAAAGTTGGTTGGATTTTGTATCTTTTCAAATAACGGAGATATGGCCTGTAAACTAAATCGTGGGACACCCTGTATAAGGTGGATAAAAAGTTCGGCAAGTGACGCATTATGTAGGAATATTACAATAACCTTGAAAAACAGGTTAAAGACCCATGCAATAATTTCAATAATTAAATTCGAAGTTAGGTACAGGGTGAGCTAAAGTGATTGTGGTCAAATCAAATTTCCCGCCTAAAAATCTGGGGAATTTGTTTGCTTCAAGTTCATAGCAACAAAAAATCATGTCAAAATTATAACAAAGTAACTAGACTACACAAAAACAGAGGCGTAGGTCGAATTTTTACCGTTGTGTCAATACTTCGGATTTTTGTATTTAGTTATTGGCACTTCTGTTTCATAAACATCAGTTTTTATCAGGACTAATTTGCTTAAATCTTTGTTTTGTGTTAGCATCTGCCTCGAAAACGAAGGTCATAATTTTCAACATTTGACATTTGTCATAAAATTCGAGAGCTATAATTCTACGTTTTTATTTTCAAAAACACAAAACCTTAATAAATAATTTAAACTTGTATATTTGTTCGTAATTCTTGATTTGTTATGATCACTATATTCATTTCGAAAAAAATATTTGCTACGCCATTGGCTTAATAGGGGATTTTCTTTTTAAATTTGTAGTTGTACCAACCTGCCTATTTGGTTGCCTACATATCAAACCACAATCATTTTAGTTCACCCTGTATAAGCGATTGAATTTTCAATACAAAAAGTTCAGCAACGTCTATTTTTTCAAAATAATAAATTTGAAAAAAATGTTTCAAATAAAAGTTTGACGTTTTTTAGTAACTTATTGTGTAGAAATACTTATTACCATGACCTCAGTGGAGGATTATCGCACAGGCGCATTGAACCGGCCTCAAAAAAATTGAAAAAAATTATGCAGTTACATTTTTTTACCAGTCATGGTCGTTTTTGAAAACTTCTATTCAAATAAACCATAAACCTAACAAACTAATTATACAAAGGAGTTTTTCTTTCCAGTTCCAGACATGTTAACTTTAAAAAAGATCTCTTTCTGAAATTTCTGAGACCCACCTTCTAAAATTTTGTCGGTTCGAACGAACCACTTATACATATAGAGGGTGTCCCAAAAAGAAGTGCTCAGAAGAAAATCCGAGACAATAGACGAGGTTTCATCAACAAGAAAACTAATACGGAGGACCAGCTTTTTTGATGGGTCATTGAATTTTGTTCCTACAAAAAATGTTGTTAATTCGAAATTTTGTTGTAGTTCATAAACTATTCGATCATTTTAAAAGAAATAAGTTGAAAAGTCAAGCTAATTAATGCCACTTTAGCTTGAAGTTAAAAAATATCATCAGAAGAATGTTTTGATCGAAAAAAAATTCTTCTTTAAAAAAATTAACGAGATTTCACCTTTTTCTTGATATCTTCACTATCTTTGAAACAAGCCCCATAAAGGTACCATTTTTTATAACCGTAAAACTTCACATTAAACTCTGTCAATTAAGATTTTCTGCTGAACATTTCTTTTTGGAACACCCTGTATAATTTAATTTCTTCTTTAATTTTAACTTTTGGTTATATTTTACAGTTCATCAAATTCCATGAAATTTTTTGAAAAAGAGAAAAACGAGATGTTTTTCCAAAGTATCTGGAAATGCTTGACCTGCCATTTTTTTAAAATTTCACCTATGGCGCTATATTCAAATTTTGCACTTCTAAGTTTTCCTTAAACTAACCCCTGAAACGTCCGAAACTGATGTCAACTAAAAAGGTCATCTTATTTTATTTCTAAAAAATAGCGGCCGCAAAATCAGGTTGCGCCTCAGGCCTCCAAATGGCTTAATCCGCCACTGCATGACCTTGAATGACATGTTGAATGTTACGCTATAATCACTTAACTTTTCTAAATAGCTACCTCCCTATTTTATTGCATATTATTGTGACTTGTTTTCAGAGGTTAACAAGGCATATTTTCTGATTTTTATTGAATAAACAGTTAGGAAGTTACAAGGTTTAAATTCCCTTATTATAAAAAATGTATAATGCTTGGAAAAGACAAATGACTCCTACGTGATTTTCAACCTGTCATTCAAGGTTATAGGTATCATCCAGAATCGTACAACTTTTAATTAATTTAATTAAAAATAACTGGTCTTTGACAGGTTTTTTATATTGGAATAATTTACAAACTTTTGCAACTTCCGGAATATTTATTCAAAAACAAAAAAAATATTTTGTTCTGTAAACCTCTGAAAGCAACCTACAATAAAATATGAAATTAATGTGGGTGGTTGCTGTTCCAAAAAAAGTTAAGTGATTATCACGTCAAATTAATATTGTTAAAAGGTGTGTCACTAAGAAATGTGCAACTTTTATTTGAAACAATTTTTTCAAAACTATTTCATTTTGATCATTGCTGAATAATACAAAATGTATTGAAAATTTAAACTCTTTCAATTTCCAAACTATTCATTCAAAAAAATTAACATGTGTTCTGAAAACTTCTAAATTTAATAATAAACATAATAATATACAAAAAAATTGGGGGGTTACTATTGATTAAGTAAGTAATAATTGCGTGACCTTCAACTAGCTTTCCAAGGCCATGGTAGTATTCCTAAAAATGCATCAATAAGAATAGCACCACTTTTATTCGAAGAGGCAATGAAAAGATTCAAAATAAAAGAATAATCAAAGAGTGCCTTTATACAAGATGATTAAATGTATGTAAAAAATTCAGGAAGTGAAGATAAGAATAATTTCTGAAAATGATTCATTTTTATTGTAGTTACAAGGTGTTGTAGTTTAATTAAGTTTTTATAGTTTTATTTCCGCATTTTTATAAGTCTTCTCGAATTTCATATTCTCCTTTTTTTTGCTGGTTGATATAGTGGTATAGTTAATTTAATCTCATTACGACTTCCAAAATCAGATAAATTTTGAGGGATTTATTATAAAAATATAGAAGTTAATTAAAAAATATTGAAACTCTCACCCCCAGCATATTAAGTATTTTCTTTTTATTCTTAAACGATTCCTTCGAATTGTGTATGTAATGCTTGTATTAGGACTTCATATTATTTTGTTCTTTATTTTAGAGTAAAATATAATCAAAATCAAGAGATTTTAGTTCAGAAACGTCCTGTGTTCTTAAAATAAAAATATTGTAGAATTTTTATTGTCCGCTTAAAAATAAAGAAATTTGTAAGAATGTAAATACAAAAAGTTAAGAAATTCTTGCACAAATTAATTAATATTTTTTCTGTCATTATTTTAAATAATAGTGCTGGCAACAAAATTTAATTCTCTGATGTTAGGCCAATTTATTCATTTGATTCATTCATTCATTTGACCAAAATAAACATGTTTAAAAATTGAATTTTAAATTTTTTTATTTTTTATTAACTTTTGATTTAAACAAATTAACATCATCAATATCATAATCATAAGATATATTATTAAAGTTTAATCAGCGAAGTTAAAAAATTCAAGTATTATTTTTCAATTTTAAAATTATTATAAAATTTCAGACATCCATCAGTTTAAATTAAAGTACGTTGCCAACACTATTTTATGGTAGATATAAATAAATAAATAAATAAATAAAATAAATACTAATCCTAATCTTTGGTTTTGCTTACATGTAATTATTTTAAGGGAGCACATTTTTACTCACTTTAAATACCACACTTCTCACATACAAATAAAAATATTTTTTTATTAAAGTAATGAAATCTAAAAAACAAATAAATAAATAAAATCTATTTGACTAGCATAAAGCACAGCTAACTAAAATATTAATTAATATCACTATTAAATATTTGTTTTTCACAATACTGTTAATTATAAGTCTTTTCCTGGATTTCCATAGCAATTATCTGGTTAACTAAATAATCAATTTTATCGCATTGAATTTGATGATTATTAGAGACAGACTAATTTGTTTATTTTAATTGTTTTAACTGGTGTAATTAAGCAAATTTGATTAATTAAATTGGAAATTGAAAATTAAGATACATAAATCTTTAACGTATTTATTATAATTGCAATAATCGTGTATTTGTTTATTAATGAGTTTTAAGTTAAAAATAATTTAAATGATTTAAATTAATATGCGATTGCATAATTATAAAATGGTATGTGTTAATAAGTTTCAATAATTGAAATGATATGTAAATGTAACATATTTTATTTTAATTACTTGTAGCTTGTAAAGTGGATTTACGTATTTATTATCAATCAGAATCAAATTAATTAATGGTGTATATTTAATATGTATTAAAGCCGTCATTTAAAATTACTTTAAGAGAATTATTAAAATTTTATATTGACTTTATATTACTGTTTCTGAACATTTGATGTGCCCATACTTTCGTTGCTTTTGATTTAATTCTGTTTTATTTTTAAATTTAAACTATTCATTAAATTTTACGTATTAAGCGTGATCAGTAACATGAATATTGCTTTTTATTGCCCTACCTATAGAAAAAGTTAGCGCTAAAATTATCCTTACGCCCTTTATAATGGGAATAATTAATCTAAACAATTAATCGTCCCTTAATTTTCTTTCAGTACTCCGGACTTTTAATTGAGCATTTGTTGGAAGTGTGTTAAAATTCCTTTAGGGCTGGGTCGTCCGGATCGCCAGGTTCTGCGTAATCGTTTTTCTTTCGAACTGTCACGGTGGAAGAGCATGCCGATTCAAGGTGTTTGTTAAGGTACGATTTAAGCGCGAAAGTTTTCTTGCACTTTGGACACTGAAAGTTCTTATCGATTGAATGGGTCTGCATGTGAGCCCTTAGATTCGAACGGTCAGCGAACGATTTTCCGCAGTGCCCACAATCGTACGGTTTTTCTCCCGTGTGGGAACGGAGGTGCCCCTGCAGGAGCCAAGGACGCGAAAATTGCTTACCACAGATACCACAACTGTGGGCCAGTTTGTGAGTTAGCAGGTGCATTGCTAGGGCTGGCATGCTGACATACAGTTTTCCACAGGTGATGCACTTTTTAGCTGATTGTGAGTCCAAACTGCGGTGTGTTTGCTTGTGTCTCGAGAGGTTGCTGGATGTTGCATATTGTTTTCCACATTCGGAACACACGTATCGGCATTTTTTGGGGGAGTCAACTTCTACGCCAGCTGGAATGTTCACAGTTGCATCTGACTCTTCATCTTCCACTGTATAGTATTTCTAAAATAAAATTATTTTTTAATAAAAGAAAACCAATAAAATCCTTCGAGTTTTGTCAAACATTTAAGGATCATCCCTAGGTGCAGCAAGCAACAAGCACGCACTTAAGGCTCAATATTTCAGAACACGATATTTTCTACTGAAACTTGAGCTTAAAGGAAACTCACATGATTTTAGATAAACAATAATACTTACTGCTTTTCTCTTCGGACTAAGTGCATTGTCAATTCGTGTATTGTTGTCCTTTTCATCTGCATCGTTATTATTGGTCTTCTTTAATTTGTTGTGACGCTTGGTGCGATTATCAGGAATAGGTACTTTGGTTGTAGCTTTAATGACACTTTGTTGCCTTGTAGGTGTGGTTTTCTTAATGTTAGGTGGACTCTTTTTTGGTGAAGGGCTAACAATGACTCTGGCGCGATTGTAGATGTTAATAGGTGGTACATTTGTTTGAGATAAATTATCATATTTAGGGATATGAATGTTTTCCGTTCGTTCATTTTGTATAAATTCTGTCTGCGTGTTTGGCAGGTGATGAGTTCGCTGTTCGGGTTCAGGGGATAATGGAAGGATGAGTATATCTTCGTTGTGTTGAGGTAACGTTAAATTTCCTGATTCATCTGTTATGCAGATTTGCATATTTTCGGTATCGGAAGAGCATTCTGAGGTGGGGGGAGTTGGTGCAGGTGGTAATTGAACAACGTAAACGATGGGAGATTGGTAAACACGAAGTGGACTTGGTGGTGGTCGGGAATTTGGTTCTGGTGATAGTGGCCCGTAAGTGCATTCTGGCGACGTGGAAGGTGGTGTATCGTCGCATGGAAGAGTTTCGTTTATGGACACTGCTCCTGGTGCAGGTAAAGGGGGCAAGCTTTGTGAAAGAGATAATAAGTCATGCGCTGCTTCAGTTTCTTCGAGGCTGCGCATTCGAAAAATAGGAATGCCTCCATCATGTCCCGCGATGACCTCTTGGGAAGATAGGTGGCATAATTGCGGGGATGGACTTCGCTTCTCCTCCTTGATCTCGTTCTGGATGTGGTCTTTATTGAAGTCCTCTGAGAAACCTGGAGCAAACAAGTAACTTAATTACTACCAGTTCCGCTAGCGCCTTTTATTAAATCAATGTCTTATACTATGTTCGAACGTTAATAAAATTACATATCATTTTTGAGGGAATGGACTAATTATATTGTGAATTTATTGCCAAAAACTAGAACAATCGAAGGGATATCGGTTAACCAATGCCAATTGCCCGTTTAAGTTGAATCCGCTGTGTTCAGCTTTGCAGATCCCACGATTCCGGCTTGAGAACACAACCAGATGGTAATTTAATGCCGACGCCGCTGTTTGCATTCTACGCTTTAGTCATCCCCCAACCCCCAACTCTATAAATTCCACATCGAAATAGTAGACGACCGGAAACGCATCAGGCTCTGTTGGCATTTGGTTTGTCCGATTAAAGGCGATGCGAAATTTCCGTTCAATTTACTTCCTTGTTGCGCTTTTGAATGCTCTACCAGTCGCAACTTTCGAGTCACAACTACTCCCTTGGGAGGTGTTGAAGTCCCGATCGATTACCGATTTATTCCTTGTAGATATTTTGTCAGATTTTATAAGCATTTAAACATAAATACAAAACAGCTTTTTAAATTTAAATCTCCCTTAAATATTTATGAGACTATAAATATTTTAATGCTTACTACTTATTTACTTCAGAGTTTATACACAACACTTTGTAAATAAATACCAGTTATATTGACTAATATAGTTTATCAACTAATTATACGATTATATTATACATATTGTAATAATAAAACATATTTCGGTAATATCCCAGAATTTACTACAAATACATTTTGATTAGATTTTTAATTTTTAATATCATAGAACTGCACTCTAGTGTAATATTTTATAGTTCTTGAATGGTCTACACTGTAAAAACGATAAATCTTACCGGTTAATCCTAGCATTTACTATACCGAGGTTAGGATCTAGTAAAAGGCCGAAAGAAAAAAGGCCGACTTGCACAAAAGCCCGAAGGTGAAAAGACGAAACGCAAATGGTTGACATGATCAAAAGGCCGAAAGAAGAAAAATAGCGAACGATAAAAGACATACTTGGATAAAAGGTCAGACGATAAAAGGCCGACGTTGACAAAAAGCTGAATGATAAAAAGTTGACACGGATAAAAAAGGCCGATAGAAAAAAAAACAAATAATAAAGTTGATGTGGTGAAAATTTAAATGTTTAACGGCAAAATGTATTTATTTTATTTTTCCTTTGAAAACAAAAACATTTAATTTAATTTTTTTATAAAATCCTTATTTCCGGAAATTTTTTCATCTTTTAGGTTGGGCCAGGTCAGATCAGGTTAGCTTAGGATAGGTTAGGTTAATGAACACATGCCTAAGGATAGGTGATTTCCCGAAAATCTGGAAGATAGCCAAGCTAGTTCTAATTCCAAAGCCGAGGAAAGATCCAAATCTTGCTACAACTTACAGACCTATTTGTCTATTAGACACCAATGGAAAAATCCTAGAAAGGCTAATTAAAGGACGCCTAGACCAAGAACTTGAAGAAAGGAACATAATAAGCGACAATCAGTTCGGATTTAGGGCCCGGAAATCGACGGTAGATGCGCTAAACAAAGTACTTGAAATCACAGAACAAATAAAAGAAAAGTGCTACAGACATCGGAAATTTGCGGCGATGATCACATTAGACATCGAGAACGCAAAATAGTAAAAGCAATAGAAGAAGCAAATATAAGCCTGATAAATATCATCTAGTAATATCTATCCGAAAGATATATAAAAACAGAAGACAACCAACAAACAAAGATCACTTGCAGGGTGCCCCAAGGCTCGGTCTTGGGACCCACACTGTGGAACATATTCTATGACAAGGTGCTGAAAACACATGTTGGTCCAGAAGTAACTTTAGTAGCCTATGCCGACGACTTGGCTCTGATGATCACTAGGAAAACAAAGACCTTACTTGAAGCTCGTGCAGAATATGCCGTCCTTAAAATAACATCTATTTCGGAAGATCCTGGAATCAAAATAGCCGCGCAAAAAACCGAACTGCTTATACTAGCTGGTAGAAGGAAACTCAGTGAAATGGACATAAGAGTTGGGCAAACCATCATCGCAAGCTCACCCGCTATAAAATACATGGGCGTACATATAGATAAGGATACAAGAATCGTGATACACGTAAAAAATACCATTGATAAGATAAACAAAACAATAAGTGCATTATCCAGAATTATGCCAAACATAGATGGCGCTACTGCAGGACGCCGCAGGGTACTACCACAGTACTGAATATAATCCTATATGGTGCCCCTGTATGGAAAAAATCCCTTAATTATAAGATCTATGAGAACAAACTGAAAGCGACCAACAGAAAACTGGCCATCCGAATATCGTCAGCGTACCGAACACCCCCATGGCTGCAATACTAGGCATCGCAAAACTACCACCTATAAAACTACAAGTAAAAGAAAGGTCAGTGATATACAGAGATGGACCGGCCTCCAGAACGCAAGCAAAATCGGAAACAATGGAACGATGGCAAGAACAGTGAGAGACCTACAAACACTGGGCAAAAGTCTTCATAAAGGAATGTCCGAGCTTGGGTAGACAAAAAGTGGACTAATACAGACTACTACCAAACACAAGCGTTTACAGGACATGGGGTGTTCAGCACTTACTTAAAACGTATAGGTAAAGTCCAGCAAGACACAGGCTACTTCTGCGAAGAACAGGATACAGCCGAACACACGATTTTCCATTGCCGTAAGTGGGATGAACTACGGGCGCAAACAAATAGAGAGTGTGGCACAACTATCGGAAAAAAATGTGATCGTAAATCTACGAGTTTTTAGGCTGTCGGAACAAACCTATTGCCTTCATTTACCTTCTTGGCAAGTGACCGCCTTCTTTCAATTTGGCTTGCTGGTATTGTAAGTTGTTAGCGATCCAGGGATAACATCCTAGTCCTAGGGCTGTATATTTCATAAGATTTTTCATTGTGCTTTATTTCATGTTCGGGGACTGTGGAAACGTTTTATGAAAAGTTAACGTTGTCAATTCCTGTTTGTATAAACAAGTCTAAGTAATGTCTTTATAGTAAACATTTCAGTGAAATTATTGAGGTGTGTAGGAGATTAAAGGCAGGCAAAGGCGCGTAAAGCCTTTTATTCTTCGAACCAGCAATCGGTCGAACCGGTTGCGATGTCGAGTGTTTTCAAACGCCAGGCACGTAATTCCCAAACTAAAAGCCGCTTTGAAAGTGTTTGTTCTAGCGTAATATTGCATCTCTAGACCTTGTTGCGGATGCAGAGCCGCCGCCTCCCCGCAACGCCACGCGCCGTCATTTTACATCCTGCCGGCGGCAATGTTGCCAAGTAGCGCAACAAGTAGAAGACGACGCTTTATCGCGTTATTTATCCCGTTTCGCTTAGCAGATTTCCCGCACACAACAACCAAAATTAAACAGCCTTTTGTGACGCCAGGCCGACCCGCACCAGGAACGAACTGAACCGCCACCTCCCCTGTCTTTCGGCTTCAAATTGTGCACTAATTACTGCAAACAACGCCTTTAACAAACACTAATCGCAGCCTTCACGTAATTAAACGACATCAAACTTGTTAATGGCCCGAGAGAATTTCACACAGGAAATTTTCTCAGCCAATATTTTTACAAAGTTTTTTCTTTTAAATCTATCCACAAACATCCTTTGTTCTTCCTTTCGAAAATGTTCACAATTTAAAAACTTCTACGCTGTAGGATGGAGGAATAATAACATCATATAACCATGTCCAAGAATCTGCACCAGTATTATAAATATTTTTCTGAGAGAGAGTTATGCAAACGATATCCTGACCCTGGCCGTTACATTATTAAGTATGAACACAAAGGTGATGGATGTACTTGGAACTCACTATGCAGCAGTTAACTTGGTCAAATTTATATAGTAAAGAGTAAAGAGGAAGCACGGTCATTCCTAGGATTGGCTAGACAATTCCGAGGATTCAATAAACTCCTTGATTAAAGCATAAAATAAATTTAAATTTTGATGATGATCAAAATAAATCCTTTCAGTTTTGCGTTTGGTCTTGAATCAGTCTAATATAACCAACTTAAACCAACTCATAAGACGAAACAAAACGAAAAACAAAAATAATTTTGGGATTGATCAAGTCTATCTTCAAAATTATTTGTAGGCAAACCTGAGAATAGCCGTATTTCGCTCTTTGGCAAAGTATTATATTTGTGGAACGATTTTTAATTACTGTAACGTTGTAGGTTTCTTATCGACCAACGTACAATAGAAAAAATCGAGAAAAAACTCCTAATCCGTTAATTTGTAATGCTACTACGTTAATATCATTAAAGCACCTGGAGACAGATATTTCATCAAGAACACGAGTAGTGCACCTCAAACTGATTGCGTTACCCTTATCGTAGCTGCAGGTTCTGTAGTGATTTCCAAGCTGGTACACTTTTTTCCAGATCTAAGTAGGTCACATAAGACTATTTTTCTTTTCTTGAATGTACAGTTGGTCCCAGTTGGAAGTAGGACATAAAAGAATCAGGAGTAAATCCTTTGTGTCCTACTTCCAACTGTACATCCAAGAATGGTCAGACTCGTCAGAAACGTGTTTGTAATAAATAAAGAAATAAGTTTTCCTCTTATACCAAGAAAATCGGTTGCTATGCAGTTACATTCGTTCCTATTTCTGGATGGCAATGAGACAACATGTTTTAAGTGTCCTTCAAGATGATTCCTTAGTTTAAGGGTTGGGTCGTTGAAAGAACAGAAGGAAAATCTTACGGCAAATTTCTTATAAAAAAAACCCTCGTCTTCCAGTCACATTGCCTTCAAATTCGACGAAATCAAACAAAAGGTTGACCATACTCCTGGTAAATCAATAGAACACAATCCTTAAGCCATCAAATCAAGAGATTCTGGTATTGTCACTTTAGTACTTTCCAAATACATGTATACGTCGTAGGCTAATTGAAAAATTGCCGAATGGTCAAACTCGTAAACATGCTCTTCTCGCTTTCAATTTATCGTTGGTGTCAATAAAATGGAATCCAGTGAGCTTCGAAGAAATCAAGAAATATGTTTCATCTTACATCAAGTAGATCCAGTTGCTGTTGCTTTCATACCTATTTCTCAGTTGAAGTTAAGTTCGTTGAAATGGATAACGAAGCTCTTCAAGAAGCCGTCCTTGGTGACATTGTTGGTCTTAACATCAATAAAATATCAGTTAAAGAATTGTGCCGTCGTTAAGATAGCTGGTGATACTACATAGAGGAGTTGCAGACTTTGCAGCCCAAGTGATTAAAAGTATAAAATCACACTGGTCAAATCTCAACGGTTACACTCCTGTGTTGGATTTCAAAGAATAAGTTGACCACCGTCGTACTGGTAAATCAATAGAAGACAAACCTAAAGCCTTCCATGTGCTTCGAATCTTCCCAAGAATTCCCACTTCTTGCACTTTTCGTTGTCCGAGACATGAGGTAAACTGTTTTCTTTGGAGTCAACTTCCATTCAGCTGGAAAAGTTACAAAAGCTTCAGAAAAGGCTCAAAAGAAGAAGTAGTTCAGAATACTTAGATTTCTAAATTAATGGCAGTTTAACTTCAAAGAAAGAGTTGTGGATCTGCAGTGGTCTGGCTAAAAAAATCACTTTCATGTAATTGGTTATAAACAAGAATATTTTCACTTACTGGGGAAAACAACCATCGACTGCTCAACAGTAAAATAATGTGGTGCGGTGGTAACATTTTTTCATCATGGAGTTCTTGCTTCAAAGAAAAAGGTGCAATAGTGACTACTGAACACAATGCCTGAAACCTTTGCATTTGGTAAAATGTATCTTTCATTTTTAGTTGAACAAAAAAAAATTATCAACTCTTGATTCAGCATTTGTAACGCTTGTGGTGATTTTGTTTTAAATTATATCAATCCGAGATTGTTTGTGATTGTAGATTGTAGGGCACTATATGTTGTGTGGGATTTCTTCGAGCTTCTCAAGAAACGCTATCCATAGTATTGGTACCTTTGGCAGGCGTGTATTTTGATACTTCAAGTTGTCTAAAATGTATTGGAACCCTTGTAACGTTGATAATTTGATCTGTAGTATTTTCATAGTGCTATTCCATATTCTTGTTTGAGCATTGTGAAGACTTCGTTTTCCACTATATCAAACTGACATTCCGTGAAATATTTGCCAGTAGGAGCATCTCTTCGAATGTATTGAACTCTTTTTGTAGCTTTGCGGTTAGATATTTTTGCTTTGGGATATTGTCTTCTCCCTTTCCCATTTTATTTAATGACTGTCAGGATCTGTGCAACCTTTGCATCTTGATTTCCTGACTTCCTGAGTCGGAGCAGTTGGTCAACCGGTACAGCCGACTGGTTGAGCTCCATTTGATTCTAGTAGATGATCTTAGTTCTGACTGAAAAGATTATCCGGTTAGAAGAACCACGAACAAACGCCCTAACGGTGTCCACACCTGCATGGGATTATGACCCATTGGAGATGACAGCTACCTGGCGCTTAGACAGTGTACGTGGTTGACGTAAGTAGTCATTAGTTGGGTAAACTACTTGGCGCTTAGGCTTGGTGCGGGCTTGATTTGATGTGAGCAATCGGTGATTACTGATTTATTAATTTAGATTGTTCCCTTACATAAGAGCAAGTTAAGTGAGAAAGGTAGTAGATATTAATTTGCTGTTAAAATTGTTCTTCCCTGGAGATAGGTTAGGTTAGGTTAGGTTACACTTAAAATAGTTTTACTATCGAGCACAGTTTTGTGAAATTTCAGTTTAATACGTTCATAAAATGTCTATGAATTCATTTATAAGCTTAAAATGAAAATTGTAAATACAACAATGAATCATGCCTGAAATTAATAAAAGCAAAGTAAACAGAATTGAGTAAAAATGCGGCAACCGCGTATTTTTCTTTTCCACCCGAAACGCGCAATGTCCCTAATGAGAGCGAATCAGCAACATAACAAAACGAAATAATTAAACATTTAACCAAAAGCGTCGGCAAGCTTAATTAACGAGACGCTTCCGTGAAAAAAGTAGAAGGGCGCCGCGCGCCGCTGTGGAGCTCGGCGTGCGAGAAAAATCCGCACCCTTGAAAAGTACACCTCGGAGAAAATTCAATTATTAAGACGTAAATAGGGTGGGCGCAGTTCCTTCGCCCTTAATCCACAACTGTAAATAACTTTTAATAACGAAACAAAATTAATAGCACTTTTGATAAAGCCGAGGAAAAAGAAAGTTCTCGACTTGAGAGTTGAGAGGGAAAATCAAAAACATAATTTTAGTATTGGAATAAATTAGGGCTACGAAAAATTGGGGCTGGTGAATTTTTAACGACGTAATTAAAAATAATATGCGGTAATTAAACAAGCCCCTTTATTGGATTTGAATTATAAATGATTTTGGATTGTATTTTGTTGTACGCTTCATTTGCTCACCGTAATTTCCAAAGCTTATTAAACAATAAAACGAGAGATTGTGGTTGCTCAAGATGAATCAAGAGGGAAATACTGACTTACGTTAGTCCGACTCTTAATTGGTCTATCTCAGAATAATACCCCTGACGTTAGAAACTATAATAAAGTTCTATTATTACAAACACGAGTTTACGTTACACAATCAACGATCATCTCTAATAAAACAACGATTACCCACTTCCCCAATCCTATCAAGTATAACAAAAAATAACGACACGACAAATGTAATTACTTTTTCTATTCACTTTTAAAAAGTTAAGACGAAATACTGCAATTTTCTACCACACAACTTATTGTGCAAGGAGATTAAGCTGCATCGCAAAAAGTAGACGGTTCGAGGATTAATTTAGTTTTAAGAAAATTGACAAAAAGTACTAGATAATCAATTTTCAAATGACATGAATATTAAATTAATCTGGTTAATTTTAGTTTACGATATTAGATTTCAAATAAAAGCTTAACTGTTGATAAAAATTACATTCTTATTTTCCTTTTTAAATTGGTTTACTTCTAGGAAAATGGTTTAGTTGTAGTAACATAAGCATCAAGCCAATTCCAGTTTATGTATGTAGCTTGTTGGTATACAAATTATTTTTCTATCAATTTTGCATTCGAAAATAGAATTTGCTGATTATACAGGGTGTCCCAGCACTGCGAGGAAGTATCATTAATATAAATTGAAAAAAGGTTTCGACAGGCAGTTTTCGACAGAATATGAAATACTTTTAGGCGCACACTCTAAAACTACTTTAATAATTTACCTAGCGGGTGTCTATTCCAAGATGGCGGACCAAAGCTTAGATTTTTTTAAATATACAAACATTATTTTATGACATTTTTGGGTTCCTTATCAAAATAGAATCATACTTTGTATAACCTTCACTCGTTGTGCTTATATTTTTGCCATTTAAGCGAAATAAAATTTTGACAAAAAACTTTCAATATCGTCTAGTTTACAGCTATCATGTCAAATTTAGATTTTATGATATGCTTTTATCAGGGTGCTTCATGAAGCGCAAATTAACCACTTAAATGAGATTTTCAAATGGAACACCCTGTATATTTTCCCCTCAATCGATGACATTTTTACAAGCTTTCTAATGAATTTGTATGATTGCATGTTAATGGTTTAGGAGATATTAAAATTCAAATAGAGAAACAATGAAAAATCTGTCTTTTTCTGTCCCGTCTTTTGTTTCTTACCATAAAGAATCGTAATAAATCGAAGAATAAGCGAGTATTAACCATATGCTTGAAAAATTGGGAAATATTGCCAAATATAGGCTGCTAAACTGAAGTTCGAATTCAATGATCAAAAATATTGGATTTATTTAACATAAAATTTACAGGTAAAGGTGAAAATATTTATTATATTAAAAGTGCAACCAGTTTCGCCTTCATAAGGGCATCATCAGGCACATTAACAATTTATAGACATACTAACGCAATTTGGTCCTCCTCATACTGTGATCAATAGGACGCCCAAGCAACTAGGCTTTTTGAACGCCTGAGCAACTCCTCATTCTGTGATCAAGATAACCTACAATATATACTGTGATCTCGCCGAACTGTGATAAATCTAGTCCAAAATATTTTAAATTATTGTAATCTTAAGTATTAATCATTTTAAATTAATGTATAATGTATGTTTTATCGTCTAAATGTTTCAAACAATATTTTATATTCAATCGTAGTGACGATAGCCTAGTTGCTTGGGGGTTCATAGTAGTATTGATCAGAGTATGAAGAGGACCAGATTGCGTTAGTATGTCTATACATATGTTAATGTGCCTGATGTCTATACATATGTTAATGTGCCTGATGATCCCCTTAATGAAGGCAAACTGGTTGCACTTTTAATGTAATAAATATTTTCTATAGTTTGAAAAGTTGGGAGTTGAATCATTCTCCTTTACCTTTCGTAATTACTCTCCCAAATCATCGTCAAGTTCTCATCATAAAATTTATAATAGATATTCAAAAATCTGTGCATTTTGGTCACGCAAATATTAAGTCTATGAGCAAATGAACGTCTGAGATTATTTAGAATATCCGGTGTGATGGATTGAAATGCTCCTCTTATTCGGTCTTCCACGTTATCAGACGTATTGGATTGAGTCTGATACAATAAACATTTTACATGACCTTACAGAAAACCTCTATCGAGGTTAAGTCGGGAGATCAGCCCGGCCAATTTGCAGGCCCAATTGTGACAATCTAGTGTCCAGGTAGCTAATTATTTAAATATTGTATAACAATCCGATGAAATTGCACAGAGGCTCCATTTTGCTAAAGCTACAGGTCTCTTCTCGCCACTAAGACAATATTTTCCAACAAAAAAGGTAGTGAATCTCTTAAAAACTAGAGGTACATCTCTCTAGTTAGGGTTCCATCAAAAAAGCGAGGGCCAATAACATGGTTACCTATTATTTCTCCCCAAACGTTTAAGGACCAATTATTGTGACGATAAATATTGTGCACCCAGTGCGGGTATGCATAATAGCGCATATTTTGTTTAAAATTTACATCCGCGATCATCATGTTTTCTATCAAAATAGAAAATTTCACTGTCTTCTCGAAGTCATTACGATACAGTGTCTGGTGGAATTCAATATGATATGGATCAAAAGCGATGTTTTTTTCAAAATGCGGTTGACTGAAAATTTTGAAACATAAATCTGGGCGGATACTTCTCTTTTACTAATCGACGGATTTTCCTCAACCATCAATAAAACATCCACAACAGAATTGGGGCAAATACTTTGATTAGTCAAAACTTTTTTTATTGTAAAACATAATGCCGAATTTTCAAAATGCTCCATCAATTTTCTCATTGCTTCAATTCTTGGATATCTAGCGTTTTTATGTGATTTATAAATTCTGATATCAAGAAGAGCATTTCTTTCAGCTTCACCAAGCGCTCAAAAGTACAGAAAAGAGCGTAAAAACGAAATTCAACAAAATAAGGGTATCCTTAGTTGTTAAATTTTCAAAGCATACTGAAAACCAAAAATTAAAAATATGAGTTTGGATTTTATTTGTGTTATCAAAACAATGAAAACTACTATTGCGATAAAACAACATTATTATTGAAAAAAGCAAAATAGAGAAAGACACAAACTTCGAATTTGTAGCGGTGGAAAATACCATCCTCAAAGCAATCACATTTATTCTCACGAAATCCTCTGGCCATGATGGTCTTGACATATCTATGATTAAAATTTGTTGTCCATATATTTTAAAATACATAACACATCAAATTAATAGGTACATGTTTTTTGGAGGGGTGTTTTCTAGACGATAGGAGGGAAGATGTTGTCATTCCACTTTCAATAATTCAGCATCCCTTAAGTCAAGAAGACCTAAGGCCAATCAGCATTTTACCAATTTTATTAAAAATAATCAAAAAAGTTGCTGAAACACAATTCAAAAAACTCATTTACTAGTGACACAATTAGGGTTTAGAAAAGGCTGCGAAACAGCACTAAATAAAGTTTTTGGCGACATTTTTACGTCTACAGATCAGGGAGAAATTTCGGTTTTTATTTTGTTAGACTTGGGCTTTTGATTATACAGGGTGTCCCACTTTTTTTCCAGCAAACATTTTTTTAGATAGTAAATGTCATTTTGAACAAAAATGTTATGTTTTTTCGACTCCTGAAAAAGTTACAGCAATTTTAAAATTTCAAAAATATAATGATTTTTGTGGGACACCCTGTATAAATTTCAGTCTTGAAAATTATTTTAACTATCTTTTGCTAAAAGGGCAAGCAATATTAAATCAGGGAAAAACACAATTTCCATATGAACGGAAAGCCCCCTGCACGCTTTAGTTCCCGCTTTTCTTTGTTATTATAGGGTAAATATTCTCTCCTCAAAAGGCATGCTGTATGAAATCGTCACTTTCTAGCTCGTTGCGTAATATGCTATTTCCGACGACCATAGGAGAAAATTGTATTTGTCATTCGTATTAGCAGTTTAGAAAATCTATCATTTCAAGTGAGTACTTCTTGTAATTTTCGATAGAGGCGCTGCAAAGGAATTCCGAAAGTCGTCTCACGGATTTTTTTGAACTTCCAAAATAAGGACAGATGAAACAAAAATTTATATTTAACCCCGCTGATATTACTTGTTTTATTATTAAAATCATTATACAGGGTGTCTCACTTTTTTCCAGCAAATTTTTTTTTAGATAGTAAATGTCATTCTGAACAAAAATTTTCCTATGAACTATTATGTTGTTTCGATTTCTTAAAAAGTTACAGCAGTTTTAAAATTGATAAATTTTGATGATTTTTGTGTAACAACCTGTATAATATTCTTTCTTATTATTCAGGGTGTCCAAAAAATGGCGGATAAACTCTTCATTACTTTGTTGGGGATACTTCAGGGATCCCCAGAAAAATAGTTAAAAAAATCCTTATGATCAATTGACGGAGATATGGAGGGTCAAAGTTTGGAATTTAACTTCTATATTTTTGTGTATTTTGAAAAACCGTCAGTTGTCCTGTTAAGTTTGGGTTCTCTTTAGTCTCTTAGTAATAAATTTAATTTAAATCGCGTAATAATAATTTCACCATTTATTTTTATAAATTGAAAATTACCTGTCATAACCACTTGTCATAATTTTCAATTTAAAAAAAAAATTGTGAAGTTATTAAAACTCAATTTAAATTAAATTTATTACTAATAGACTAAAGAGAAGCCAAACTTTAGAGGACAATTGGCGGTTTTTCAAAATTCATAAAACCAAAGAATTTGAATTCCAAACTTTGACCCTCCTTATCTCGGTCAATTGGTCACGGGGATTTTTTTAACTATTTTTCTGGAGATCCCAGAATGGTCCTCAACATCGTAGTGGAGAGCTTATCCGCCATTTTTTGGACACCCTGTATTATTTTGTATTTAAATCAATTCTTATTTGGATTTTTTCTTTGCCAAATTAACTTTTTTGAACATTATTGGCTGTATTAAAAATAAGTGAACAACGAGGTTAAATTTCCCTCGGTAAAATTTAGCAACTTATTGGCTTAAAGATATACAAATTCCGAAGCATACTTGATTTAAATAAAAAAATTAAAATTAAATGAAATTTATACAGGGTGTCCCACAAAAATCATTTAATTTTTGAAATTTTAAAATTGGCGCAACTTTTTCAGGAGTCGAAAAAATATAATAGTTCATAGGAAAATTTTTGTTCAGAATGACATTTACTATCTAAAAAAAATTTTGCTGGAAAAAAGTGAGACACCCTGTATAATTAACTTTTGTGTAAATTTAAAATAAAATAGGAAATTATTTTATTTGTTTCGATCAGTTGCTTCTGTCAAAACAGCGCCATCTATAATTAGGTACTAAAACTATTCGAGTAACTTCAATGTCAACTGATGTCAACAATGTTATGTTATGACTTTTGGGTTATAACTACAAAATATTAATATTTGTCGCAAAATTGACATGGTCGTCGGAAAAATAGCGAAAGAAACTCGCAAGAAAGTGAATTTGCTGCTCGTGTGATATCCTCACTCGCCTGGCGCCTCGTTCTTCTATTTTCACACTCGCACAAAATTTGTCACTTTCTAGCTCGTTGGGTAATATACCTACTATATTTCAATGCCGTAATTCATAACCCAAAACCTAATTTTAATATAAATGGAAGCCGTGAAACTTTATAGTTCTGTTCTTAGGGTTAACACTATGTTATCTTTAGGTAGGTTACATATAAATCAGACTTTTCGAATTAGGTTAGTTATAAATGGAAGTATTGAAATTGTATATTTCATTTCTTAGGTTTATCAGAATCTTATGTTTAGGTAGGTTATAAATCAGCCCTAAAAGACTTCCTTTTTTCATGTTAGAGTAATGTTATTTCCTCGCAGCGCTGGGACACCCTGTATTTTAACAAAATTTGGTATTATTTATTAGTGATATTTAGATTACGTTTATCATAAAATATTTATGGGATTTTTAACGGGGGAGTTTTAAGGTTAAGGCAGCTGTTGCGTCCGGCATTAGTGGTCTTTTTATATTTTACAATATCATGTCGAGTGAGATTGCGGATTGCGGTGAGGATAGTAATAAAAATGTCCCATTAAATAACGCTATAAATTTAGCTTGTTAAGAATTCGTTATATTTATTCCCGAGTGCTTGAGGTTTTACGCTGTGTTGAGCAATATTTCCTCTGCACAAGGACCTAAACAAAACGAGAGATTTTATATAATATATACGTCTATATACTTTTCCCTATATGTCCTTACGTCAGTTTACATATACATTTATATATGTGGTGAAATTTCCTGCGAGTTACGCAAATTAGATTAGGTATTCCCAATGGGAATGAAAACTAAGTCTCGTTTCGCTTAGTTTGAGGCGCGGGCGTCTTTTCCGAGGCACAAGGCTTCCTCGGTTTTGTTGTGAGCATTGTGCAGCCTCTCCGGTTGTCTCGGTAATAAAGATAACGAGCCGGCCTCGTTCGCATCCGTATTCTCTCCAATAACACGGGGATAAAGACGTGTTTACAATGATGAAACCGCCATTAAAATAGCGCGCCCGGCGTCGCTCACCGGATTCGCATTATGTGACTCCGGACTCCGGGACTCAGCGATGAAGCACAGAAGAGGCGAGCAGGAATAACACTGAACACTCCGCACAAATAAAAAAGAGGATTTACGAGTGGAAGATTAGGGATCCAAATTAAGGCGACGCTTTTTTACGAATGTGTATGCTGTTTTTGCCGGCTATGATTGCGTATGAATAAAGGTGTGAATTGCGAAAAACTCTAAAAAAGGAAAGTAAAGAGGGTTTACGAGGATATTTTCAGCATTAAATTTTTATTACTTAATAGAATAAAAACTCAAGACCTTAAAGATTGAATTAAATAAATGATGAGATGGAACTTGATTAAAAATAAATATGCCCAATCCTCGAAACAAAATTAAAACCTATAAATTCTTTACCCAAGGCTCATATTTTAGCTTCTTAAGCGAAAATAATTTTTTTTCACGAGCTTAAATGATAGGTATATTAAATACAGGGTGTCCTGGAATGTCGTGCTTTTGTTTGTTGAATTCTTCGAAAAAGTTGTAGATGAAAATTTACTTTTTCGAAATTTAGTTACAATGGAGAGGTTCAACGGAACAACAATGCAAGTGGTCATTCGTACAAATGTTAAGACCAAAGGTCGAAGCATGGTCAATCCTAGGTTTGACCTTTACCAAACCCCGAAGTAAACAACAGTTTTGGTCTTTGACTAATTAGGATGCAGTTGATTATATGATTGACTAGCATATCTGATCAATGGTAGAGACAAAAAAACGCACTTTGAACTTTATCTAGTATCTTTGATTAAGCGCACGTTTACAAACAAGAACCAGTTGCAAATTCCTGGATATAACTAACCTTTGGGTTAGTAGGTACTGAAATATTAATAAATAAGAGAGCTTTGTGTTTAATATCGATCGAATTGAATGAAAACAAAAGTGTTGCGATTCATTTATCCAGAAACTTGTTTATTTGAAGAAATCTGCATGTTCATTTCGTATTAATGATAAAGAAACGTATGAAGAGTTGGTCCGATCCGTGGAATCCGCAGAGAAAGCACCAAAATCTACCTTGCAGTTACAATGTTCTGCGGTTGGTGGACGAAAAAAGCTGCTAATATAGCGGATATTTGGTGAGAAGAAATCCAATCCAGTTAGATGATCACGAGTGTGGTCATGGTGGGAGAAATCAAGCAAATGAATTGATAGATACAAGTTACCTACCGTTCCACCCTGTATAATTTATATTAAAGATTCGTCATGATAGATGGGAGTTTATGCATCTACTTGCTGAATCAGGCTTTTTAGAAGATAGTCGCTTATTGTTTTAAGAATCTATTTAACCTTTGTTTTAATGAATTAACAGTCAGTCTAATTACTCATCTCAAATTGTAATTTTGAAACTTAAATAAATCTTTTTAAAAAACAAGTTGGTGCTTGAATTTAAATAATTTACATATGCAACTATTACTAAAGAAAGTATAATTTTTTATTTAGATTTATACGATTTATACCTTGCCAGAAGAAAAAGTGTCATCCCAAAAAGGGACTATTAGTAAAACCATTATCATTAATTAAAGAGATACACGCACATGCACAAGTAGACATTCAGACATGTCCAGATCGGGATTATAGGTTTATATTAAATTATCAAGATCATCTGACTAAATTCTTAATCCAATGACCTATGCGTATGAAAACTGCGGACGCGATAGGTCACGTTCTTCTTGATACATTTTGTACTTTGGATGCTCCTTCGGTACTTCAATCTGACAATGGCAGAGACTAATCGAGTTGTTGAAAAATTAAAGATGTTGTCCTGACTTGACCACTGTTCATGGAAAATCAAGGGTATTCAAAGAGGTAAGGTAGTGTTGAGCGAGCTAATCAAGATATAGAGAAAAATTTGTTTGCGTGGATGGAGGATAATAAAACTAATCGTTGGTGTGACAATTAGGCTCTATCTACTCCAGAAAAATTACGCCTACCACACTGGAATAAAACATTAATTTTTTTATAATAATTTCATAAGTATTTATGTAAAAAATGGTAATTACAGGAAGAAAGGCGAACATTGGGATTCAAAATTTGCCAGATTATATAAAAAAAGTTGTTCAAACTGAGGAAGAATTAGAAAAAGCTCTTACTTCAGTAGAAGAGAACGATAGAGCGTCGAATAAAAATATTTTAACTGAAGAAAAATGGTAATGCAAGAAAATGCAGATGAGTTAAACATTGATGTAAATATTTACTCAAAGGACGATACTTATGATGATTTGAATTTGATATATTGCATTTGTGAAAAAGAAAGTCCTGAAGCACATTCCTGTAAAAGATGTGGCGCAGTTAGTACACTAGAAGAAGGCTTCGGAAGTCGTATGCATTCGCTGATGTGCAGGCGCGGATACAAGGGGGGGGGGGGGTAATGGGGTTAATTACCACACCCCCAAGAAAACAGAAAATTACCCCCTCTCGGCACGACCAAACCCAAGAATCAGGAAAATTTTAAGTAATTTATAGAAAATTTGTACCAACTAACAACACATATTTAAAAATAGTAAAATATTTATTATTTATTAATATTTTTTACTTGAACCGATAAGTTTATGGCAAGAAAGTGTATCATCATCTTAAGCTCAGTGATTTATCCATACATTAACATCATCAACATTTGTTTTTTCGCTCTTCTGTCTTTCTGAAATTTTGGTAATGACAATTACCCTAAGTAAAGCCCTGCAAAATAAAAACTTAGATAAAGCCTCAGCTGAAATTGCAGTTAAGGGTACGATTTCAGCAATTCAGAAAAAAGGTGAAAATGCAGATGTTGCATCTTCGAGGAAATTCAAAAGTTTTCTCAAACCTTAAACTTGGACCTTAAAATACCTCGATTAAGTGGAAAACAAATTCATCGAGATAACTTACAAACCGACTCAGTAGAAGACTATTTTGAAATATAAGTTTTTATTCCCCTTTGTTATCATATTTTAAACGATCTTATCAGTAGATTTAATAATGAAACATTGAACATATATTTGTTAAATGCCATATTACCTAACAAAATTAAAGATACAAGTGATATTGAGCTTAAAAATGACATTTGTAGTATTGGCAACTACATTAAATTTTCTCAAGAAGAAGATTATATTACTATTGTGCAAAAACTACTAACATCAGAAGTAGAAGTTGGGATTCAATTTTGGAAAAATAAAAAAATGTACCTGACTCTGTTTTTAATATGTGCAATAAAGAAGTCTTTCCTATGAGTTTAGCAATAATGCATATTCATAGGGATGTTGCAATTGATGTTGATGAAATTATCAATAAATTTAGTTTCATAAAAAATAGAAAACATGAGTATTTATTATAAATGTGAAAAAATCAAAAATATTACCAGCCTATCGTTTTGTTTTCAATATGTATTTTTTTATTTATATAATAATATACTTGTGTATTATTTATTAGTTATTAGGTATATTTATTGTTTTGAATTTGAATATTATGGAATAAATGTTTTATTTTTGTGATTTTTTTAAAATTAAGTTTTAAGTTTAAATTTGATTTTAAAACCCACAGATACAATTTAAAGTTAAGATCATATTTTCAACTCACTATAAGAAACATTGACCTTGAAAATTTTTCAAAAATATAAAAATTTTGCCTTGCATCTTCTGGAAAAAAATACCCCCCCAAAATTTTTTTCTGGATCCGCCCCTGCTGATGTGCACCAAAAGAATTAATAACTACGGACAAGGAGAAGGCTTTCAACGGACTTAAAACGCAAGCAAATATCATGAAACAATTATCGGATAAATAATTGACCTAATAACAATAAAAAAGAAAAAAAAAGTGAAAGATTTTATAAGATGGGATCTAAGCTAGGAACGTTAAATGAACTTTTCTCGGGCAATCAGATCCAAGAATTCAAAGAGAATTTGGTTCCTAATCAGGAATTATTATACATAATTAAGGAAAGCAAGTAATAAGGGTTCTAAGCTTGGAGGTAAAGGCTTCATTAGTGTAACTTCAATAAAAAAATTCAATTCCAAATTATGCAAATGCAAAAGATTGAATGTTATTCATAATAGTAAATGCCAAAAATCAAGTAGTTGTCCAGATAAGTATTTTTTTATTTTTTAGAGATTTCTAAATATGTGTTTTTTTTAAAAATGCACATATAAGTATGTATAAAATGTATAAACATAAAGTAGAAAATATAGTTTATGGAAAAATCTTTGTAGTTTTATTATCCAAATTATTAATTTTATTAATCAAAGAGCAAACTTGGATTTCAACTTTGACTACTTCTATCCAGCCGTGCCGAGGATTATCTAGGCAAAGTCCGAAGTACGTTTTGTAATATATACCTTTGACCAGACGTGGTAGTCAATTCTAGAATCGACTGAAACTTTTTAAGCCAAAGGCCGAAACTGTTGTCTACTTTGGGCTTTGCCCAAGGTAATTGGTCAACCTCAGGATTTACTAGACAAACTTGGGATTGAACGTGCTTCGGCCTTTCATCATAACACATACAAGTTCGTTGGTTGGAAATTAGGCCCTAAGCGCAAAACTAATCAATTCTGGGATTAACAATTATGCAGCAATAAAGGTACAACATGAAGTATGTAGTCAAGAAAGCATAAGGGTATAAATGGAACTGAACACAAGTTAATTTACCTCAGATTTTCTAAATTGAAGTGATCATCCAAATATTATTAATAAGTATTATTATTAATAATTATATTATATTTGATGGTTTCGTGGGTTCCTGTAGTCTTCCGATGTACAGTATGTTTTTATTGGCAATTATTCCTTTTGATTTAAATTCCTTAATCCAAAACTTGACTAGATTTGTGCTTGGAGCTTTATTTTTGTTGCGTAGTTGATAATTGGCTCAACGAAATCAATGAACTTCAATTTCGTACATTCATTCACTTGCATAAAATGTTCTAACACAAATGGCATTAGCTGTGATTTATTTGCTTTTCCAAATTATCAGATATAAAATACAGCTATTGCTATAGGCTACTATTATGAAGCTAATCATTTCATTGAATAGAAAAAGCGATATGTCGGTGATCGTTGCAGATAAATATAGTAAATAAAATAACGTTGAACCTCTTCCTTATAACTAAATTTTCAAAAAGTGAAATTTCGAGACCAATTGTACTAATTCTTTCCAAAGGGGGGTGTCGTATAAACTTCTCGACTGCGCTACGCATTTCTCTCGATCGAGATATCCTAGGAAAATCGGTATTCTGAGGTGCTTTCTTTTTGAGATTAAAATGTTCAGGAACAGTTTGCTCTGGAACAACTTGCACTTGATGTCAAAAAGTACCGCCCCTTACGCTGCATTCCCACAACCGCGTGGCTAAACAATTGTGAAGTGTTTCAAAATCTACTTTCAGTATCGTACCGTAATTAAAATAAAATCCATTGGAAAATCAAATAGCGATGAATATCTTTTCTAAACCTTCGTTTTCAATGTTTATTATAGCATCACTTTAAAATACTTTTAATTTGTATTAAAAATAACCTACAAATCACAAATCTTATTAATCACAAACTATTGGAAATCACGTGGATCTGTTTACGTCCATCACTCTTTTGGAACAACTTGCTGCAGATTTTGGGTAGGTGCCGCAAGGTTAAGGGGGTTTTACATTGAGTAGCTTAAGAACACATGTGCTTGTCAAATAGAACTGGATGAGAGTTAAGTGTTCTGGAGTTAGTCAAAACTGTTCCGAAGAGTAAAAAGAGTCCCTCTCGTAGGAACGGATTCTACTACTCTATTTACATTTACGTATCAGTTTCGCCATAAAAATTCTCGAAATACTCAAATAAGGAAAAATTTGCTGTTAGTTCGACATTAGTAGATGGCTTCAACCGTTGTAAAAATTGGCATAGCCATCTACTGTTGATATCGGTTTACAGAAGCCTTCCTTATGCATGTTAGATGTTTCTGCTTTTTTTACTAAATGGATTCAGTCCGATCCTATTGGGAAAGACTCAAACAGTAGTATGTGATGCTGATGAATGATAATAAGCACGAAACGCAGCGTTTATCACTCTTCAGTTTGTGCAGTTGTTGCTTGGTGCACCTTCACCACTAAAACGTAGGAAGACCTAAGGAGCTTTTCTATTATATTCAGTAATGATAAAATGAAACACCAATAAATTTTTCAACAAGAAAAAGTTGGTCAACCAATATTTACTTGTTTTGCAGCTTTTTTGATAATTTTTACGTTTGCCATTGTTTTAATGAAAAGTTATTTTTACATTTAATTCATGCCTCAAAGATTATAACATAGAACTATTTATCCAGTTGAGTAATTTAGGGGAAAATGATTGCTACGTTCCGCATTACGGTGGTTTTTTTTTATCTGAAGAAATCGCAAACCGATTCAATTGTGAACAATCCGGCTTTATGAAACGTTAACAGTCTCGAGTAACTAGGGTAACGGAGGGTCAGTGGGTATATTTTTAAACTACGGGATACGACACCGAATTTAACTTTGCTTATTTCTTCCATTTCCAGAAAAATTTTGAAATATAAAAATAAAAAGTATGTCAAATTTCGCTACAACTTAGGGTTTAAACTATCTGGCTACCTCAATAGGGAATAAACTATCTTCTGCAAATTTCCTAGGATTCTGGAAGATTTGTTATGAAATACGGAAGGAACAATATTCAGGTAAAAATGGTCCAAAGGAAGCATATACAATCAATCTGGTGAAGTGACAATTCAACTCAACAGATTATCAATTCTTTCAATGTTTGCAAGTAGGTATCATTGTTGGTCATTCCAATCTTTTAAAGTCAGTTTACATATTTTTACAATAGTGCTAATAATTTATTTAAAAATTATAGTGTTATTACGAAGATAATAGACGGTTAGGTAGGTATGTATTGATTTGGAAACGCCTTTGATGTATTCAATGAATGATGCAAGGAAAGTGAAATTAGTCATGTTATCAATATTCTGGAACCACAACCAACTGCTTAAATACAAGAAGTCAGAAATCAGGAAATTTCCAATAATTGCGTGGCGTCGCCTTGCTATTATTAGGAGTGCATTTCTTTTGTTGACGCCTGCAAATCCCCCCGAAAGTTGGGAAACTTTCACACACCGAACGCACCCTCAAAGTACGTGAGCAGCACCGCAACGAAAAACGCGCGTGTTGTTGGTTACTGTCGTGATTACTGCACCATGTGAAAGGCTCTTTAATGAACGTCTGGCGTGTGTTGAACACACGCAAGAACCCACGCGAAAACTGTTGACTCATTTCGAAGGGGCAGCGCTGTTTTCCTATGCCTAATTATTACCGGCCCAAGCCAACGATAGTAGCGATACGATACGCGATCGCGGCTTCAGGATTGCGTGAGTGCGAATACAATCGAGGCAATGAATTTCAATTAATTAAAGAGGTCGACGGTGTTGATACGATTTATTAATGACTATTCATACAATTTAGTACGCAGTTTACTTTTGCCATAAAAAAGATTTCACCAATCAACTCCAACAGACATATCAATCAATATTCTATTAACTTTACCAACCATTTACTTGCAATCAACAGTTTCTATCATTACCAAATCAAGCAAAATAATACGAGTTTCAATACCAAAAATCTTCTTCCAATTGATAATTTAGAATGTCAAAATCGGTATTAATGTCACGATTTCATCACCCCCCCCCCCCCTCAAGAGTGGGTCTAATACTTCTATTCGGTAAGACCTAAATAAAAAAAGGTGAGTTAATCATGACATGGACCATAATATCTACATGTATGTGAGGAAAGAAACATTTAGAATACCAAAAATCTTTTTCAAATTAATGATAATTGAGAGCATAAAAATCTACATGTTTGTTGGAAGAAAATAATTAGTATATAAAATCTTCTTAAAAAGTGATTGTTTCTTCTTGAAACGAAACCTTAAAATGAAAGTTGGTTTTGTGAATCAAAATCATACAAGGAGCTTCATACAAATTACAAATACGATCAATGTAACGCATTTACCAAACGTCATCTTCTGAGATATATTTACATTTTATCAACCACCAATACATAATTAAGTAAATATATACGGTTTTCCGTTCATGGTTCACCAAATACGGGTGTTAGAAACTAGACCAAATTTAATCGACAAAAACCCAAAAAAGTGGTGGTCTAACTTTTTTAGTTTGACTGCTATCTATAGTCTTTTGAATATTAGGTCATTGATTTTTATAACGAACCAGAAAATCGGTAATTACATCTTAACCAATATGTGTGTATGGATCAAAAAATGTTCATTGAAAAGCTAAAACCATCCTCTTTGAATGGGTAATAATAGTAATACAAATACAATTGTTAAAATGTTAAAAAAAAATCAAAGAAAGAAGAAAATAAAAGCAACTTAATTTTTTTTTCAGTTTTTTTAAATTTTCTCCTAGATAAGCCCTATTACGGTTGTGTTTTTTTTAATTTTCTAAAACTTTTTCATATTCTTAACAAAGTAGGGAAAATTTTGAAACCCTATGGTTTACTTATTAAAACCTCCTGATGTTACTTCTATCAGAAGCATAGTTTATCAAATAGGCTGTGCGGTATATCATAAGGGATAGTTTATGCCAAATATTTTACAACAGTTTCACGCCAGTCCACCTGCCGAGGTGCTCAGAATACTTCTGCTAGGAGTAACTTCAGAAGGATAAAGTAAGAGGAGGAAAAGAGGTATGGTTTCAAATGTGTACCTGATATGTTATAAATATGAAAAACTTTAAGAAAATTAAAAAAATTCAACCGTAATGTGTCTTATCATGTAAAAAATTTCACTGAAAAAAATATTTATTCTTTCTTTTTTTTCTTTTACATTTTTTATTTAACATTAATTAGGATCCAGAGCTGATATTTCAAATTTGTTTTTATTAGGGTTTCAGGATCAAAAATGGCAAAAGAAAAAATCTGTCCATTCGTTTTATAGCCAACGTTTCCAAAATTTTTATTTTCATCCTCAGGGCACTACAATGAGATTTTTATAATTACAAGACAATTACAGAAATTTGCACACAAAAAATACAACGAATTTTACACAAAATACTCAAATATTTGTTTTTTAAAAAAAAAAGGAAAATTTTTTTTTTAACTACATTAAGTATTTATTTTATGAAATTTATAATAATTACTTTTTATTTATCTAGAACAAGTATTAGCTTATTTTTATCCAACATGTTTGGCACATTAGATTAACTAATAATAACGAAAAGGATGTAAATTATTACGACACTTACCAAAACTATTTGATCAGATTAGTTAGAAGAATTAAGCATATGATTAATTTTATAATTAATTTAATATTAATTTGCAAATTTTGTAAACTACGTCTGGACTTTGTGCGAGTCACCAACATTAATACGCGAATTTTGACTTTACAAACCGCATATTTTTTTTTCATATTTTATTTAAATATTCACTTCTTTTATATTTTAACAAACAAATTCTACAATGGCGTTCAAAATCAAGGTACAATAACTTACATACCTAAATAAACTTATATTCAACTTATTTTAAATTTTTAAAATGACAAATTGCTTGAATTCATTTATGTTTTGTTTTGGGTAATTTCTTAATTATTCCATAATAGCATTTATTAAGGTGTTCGATATCTTGTTTTTAATTAATAGTGTTTTTATTTAATATTATATAAAGTATTTATGTATTTCTAATCTTACCAATTGAAAGAGGATGGTTTCAGCTTTCTAGTGATAATTTTCTTTTAATTTTACGTATATTGGTTAAAAAGTAATTAACGATTTTATGATTTTTGTCAAAAGTTGGTGACCTAAAATTCAAAATTCTATAGGTCCATAACTTAAATTTGCTCTAATTTCTAATCCTAACGTTTTGTGAACCACGTACGGAACACCCTGCATAATTGTAAAATATGAAAAACTTACTGGTTACTGGAATTAATGTATGATCTGATAAAATACAAATTAAAAACGAAGCAACAGTCTAAACGAACAAAAAACTTTTAAAATATTTACACCGTGATCGTATAGAACATCATTTGTATTCTTTTACCAAAATATGACAGATTTGCTTGAGCAAATCACTTTCTTTTCTTTTTATCTTTTCTTTTTAGTTCTATGGGAGAGAATTAGATATGATTTACTCGAGAAAAGTTGGCAAAAAAACACAACCATCATCAGATATCCCTTAAATCTAGGCGATTATGTAGAAAAAGCGTAACTATGCAACTGGGCAAATAGATATCTTATGTAACTAGACAAGTAGATAGCCCATGCAACATGTTAAAATGCGGATCTGCTATCACAGACTATAAAACAAACATCAAATCTGACAATGAAGTAGAGGATTCCACAATATAAATTAACTAGGGTTGCCAACAGGGTCATTTTGACCCGGGTTTGGAGTTCAATCTCCGGGCTCCGGGTTTTGAAGTAAAATCTCCGGGCTTCTAAATCTCCTTTTTAATTATCTAAAAACTTCTGAACAAACGATATTAAGTGCCGTTACTGATAAAAAATATAATGTTGGTAACCATAAAATTAACTTACAAATTACATATTTAATTGCCACACCTCAAACCTCAACTCTTTATAAACAAGGTTACTGGCAACCTGAAAATTATGAAATGAAAGGGACTATGCTATCAGAAATAACCGAAAAATCAGGGTAGAGTATCTCGCATATAAAAACTTTTGTTGAATCTTGTTTTCATCGTCCGTTTTTATTTATGTGATAGGAAAGAAATAATTCTTATGTTGCGTTTATAAGTTAGAACGTTTCGACTCCAAATCTGGGCTCTACATCAGCTCAACAAATTAGCAACATTTCAATAACACATCCATCCATTGAGTGAAAATTCATCAATTATAACCAAAATAAGGTGCATCCAATTAAAATTAGTTTATAAAATCAATAACACATAATTTGCAAAAAAGATAATTATAATATGTTTAAATTTTGCAACAAGATGAAGGAAAAAATGTTCACCGAATATCCAAAAATTTATTATTTGGCACATGCCGATAGCACTGTAATAACGTTTTTCTGGAGTTTAAGAAGACTTGATTTTTTTTATTATTTTAACCTAGAAAATTGCTTATACAGGGTGATTCAGACCACCCGTGCCACCCATTTATCTCGAGAACGCGTTATCGTACATGGCCGAAATAAGAAATTTTATTACCAAAGTCAACCTAAAGAATCCATTGATGAACTTATTTTTTTCCAGAACAACCCGTAACTATGCGGAACCGGAGGTAACTTTGATTTTTTGAATAGCAATATAGGTCGAGTTTGGTATGGTTTGATAGGTCTTTCAAAAACAAATAACTTTTATTAATATATTTTTTTAATATTTTCCATAGATTAGAATTTATTCGAAAAACAAAAAAAATTGTTAAAAAAAGTAAATAAAAATTATTGCATATTTTGAAGAATTTTCTATATTCATAAACTCTTTCTACAAATTCTAATGTTTTACCAACTTTAAATATCATACTTGTCCATATTTCAACAAAATTCCTCAAAATATGCAATAATTATTATTTACTTTTTTTTAAGATTTTTTTTTGTTTTTCTAATAAATTCTAAAGTATGGAAAATATTAAAAAATATTTTAATAAAAGTTGTTTATTTTGAAAAGACCTATCAAACCAGATCAAACTCGACCTATATATAAGTATGGTCTGATAGGTCATTTAAAAACAAACAACTTTTATAAAAATATTTTTGTAATATTTTCCATAGTTTAGAATTTATTCGAAAAACAAAAAAAAATATTAATAAAGGTAAATAAAATTATTGCATATTTTGAAGAATTTTATAAATTTATAAACTCTTTCTACAAATTCTAATATTTTACCAACTTTAAATATCATACTTGTCGATATTTAAATAAAATTCTTCAAAATATGCAATAATTTTTATTTACTTTTTTTACATTTTTTTTTTGTTTATCGAATAAATTCTAAAAAATGGAAAATATTAAAAAAATATTTTAATAAAAGTTATTTGTTTTTGAAAGACCTATCAAACCATACCGAACTCGACCTATGTTGCCATTTAAAAAATCAAAGTTACCTCCGGTTCCGGATAGTTCCGGGTTGTTCCGGAAAAAAATAAGTTCACCAATGGATTCTTTAGGTTCATTTTGGTAATAAAATTTTTTATTTCGGCCATGTACGATAACGCGTTCTCGAGATAAATGGGTGGCACGGGTGGTCTGAATCACCCTGTATAATAGAACATTTTTTTGTATTTTTATCACTTTTTAAAAAAATGGAATGAGTTATTGAAAAGTTGCTGATTTGTTGAGCTGATGAAGACCCCAGATTTGGAGTCGAAACGTTCTAACTTATATAGAATAAAGTAATTTGTCCGAAGTAGCCGATTATTTCTTTCCTATCATAAAGACTTTTGCCCCTACGTTTCCCGGGGAATCTACGTGATGGTGCTGTTATATTAGTTTTTTAGACAACTTTATTTTAAGTATTATGGCCTGATATTCAAGGAACTATTTACAACTTGTACAAGTGACTTCCAACTGATGTAAAAAGAAAGTGTCCCAACTACATTTGAATTCTGCAAATATCACCAGTGCTTTTTTAAATTATTTTATTTTTGAAATTCAATACCTATTAAATATTTTGTAAGTATCCATAAGATGTACATATATTAAATATGCAGAAATATAAATAAATATTAACCAACAAAGAGGAAACATTAAATAAATGTTTAAATATTTAAAGAGCCAGTAATAGAAAAAAAGTGTATTAAACAGAACCCTTAGAAATCCTCATAATCGTAATTTGTAGAACATGTACACCGCAAAAATTAATTCGCCAGACAAATTCGCGTGGTTATAAAATCTTCCAAAGAAATTGTATGGAAAATCTACAATTTTAAAACATATTGCACCATCCACCATCCACCATCTGCCATTTAGTTTAAATTACTTAAACGAAAAAAGAATCCACGGAAAATAGTCGTCATTCATTTTGACTGGTACAAAGTACAAATGACTTTGGAGCTGTTGGAAGTGACATATTATACAAATGTATTGATATTTCGGACTAAAATCAAGAGTTTTTTAGCCAACTAAATTTTATGGCGATCACATTACCTCATATTTTAGACGAAAATCTATAAAATTATGAAATTGTCAGGAGACCCAAGAAAATTATAAAATGTTCAAAAAGCGGCAAAATCACACATCGTTAAAATACGAACTTTAGACTAATCTGTAACGAATGCATCCGTCTAAAATGTATGACGATAAGTTTACGATGGGCTTTTCCTGTTTAAGTAATTTAAACCAAAAGTCAGACACCTCCAAAATGTCGAGCCCTACGCCGAAAACAAATTGTTTAAAAATCTACCGTTATTTGGATCAATAATCTATTTGTTCACCCTTAGGTGCAACCCAAAAAATTTATGATTATTATTGGGAATTTTAAATTGACGAATACTGATTTTCAAATGATGATGTTTGAAATACAATTGATGATTCTGAAATACGATTGATACTTTCTGAAATAAAATGTTTTTTCTGAAGTACAATTGATGATTTTAGAAATTATTCTTTCCTCAAATACAATTGGAAAAGGTGTAGTTTTACATATCCTTGCAAAACGTTTTCAAAAATTCAACAAATAAAACGTAAAAAAATACATGCATCCTGTATAAGAACTCGAAAATTAATGTTCTGAAAATATTAGACAGTAAAATTATAAAATCTGTTATGTTTGTATAATTTAATTTTTTTTCGGATCCTTGAAAATGATTTGAATGAATTGGAGATTAATTTTTTGCCTGGTAAGGAATGGTTATTAATTGGGTAAATAGTTTAGAGGTGATTTATAAGAAAATTTATTTAAATAACGAGGATCGATAAAGCGAAGGAAACTTTTTGATATATTTACATTGTAATTTATTTGGGCCACAACTGGCTCACGTTATTGCTGTATAAGTATGGCTTAAAACGTCTTATTGCTATTGTTCGACGATAAATTTTATTGCAGCTCTTATTTGTAGGCTTCCATTTTTATTGCCTTGTGTGGCACGGAAAATCCGCAAACCAACAAGGTTTAGTTTAATATATTGTTACATACGTGCCCTAGGGTAAAAACTAAATTCCCGAACGTTTTTGACCGTCATAAATAAATTATTAATATTTTATTAAAGAAAATAAAACTGTAAGCTGCAATTCTCGGGTTTGTTGCAATAAAACAGCAGCAATTACACCCTGCTAAAGCTAAACTCGAATTTTAATGGAGCCTTCGTGTTGCATTGCCGAGGAATTATTTTAATGAAATTCTTCGTCATTCTCGGTGCGAAATTATCGGCGCAACTTTAAATTACATCTTGAATTAAATCCAAGCCGAGCGTGTAAAAGTATCGTGCATTATTTTGCCACGCATCGCGTAACTTAATTTCTCCACGTTAAATTTTTTTTCTCATTTCGCTTTAGCAAAATGGCCCGATAAAATCGCACTTAATGTCGCGTATTAAATCTTCCCTAATGTCCCGTTTACGTCGTTTTAAAATTCATTCATCATTGTTTTCTCGGCTTACACCAAAATGAATATTTAATTATTATTACTGATGGTGGCGATAATTGAGCGAAGATTTTTATGCCATAATTTTTAATGCCCCATTTTTTTAAGAACGTTATAAGCTTTTTTATTGTTTATTATTCCACAAAAATATTTCTCACAAATCATCATTTATCTTAATGTCTTGAAAATAATAATTTTAATTACTACTTTAAAAATTAAGAAAATTGTAAAGTTGAAGAAGCCTAGTAAATACTTTTTGAATAGATATAGATTATAAATTTTCTGCAGAAAGAATGTCTAAAATGTACAATGTTTAGTGAAAGTAAATTTAGTGTAATTGAGCACCCTAAGCAAATGCAATGCTTTGTTTGGCTTTCATTCCAGCTTTGAGTATTATTACCAGGTCATTTAATAAATCAACCTTAACCGGAAACTCCGGGATTAACAATAAATATTTCAAATGCTTGGCATTATTATTCTCATTGCAATTTACGAGCGCTCTCTGTGTTTGCTTCTATCTCCTAACCAAGCAATGATGACCTGTTTTGTCCTGCAATTATACACGCGAATACATATATTATTTTCAGGCAATAAACAATAAACATGCTGCAATTTAAAATCTTAAACTTCATAATTACCTAATTAAATACTCATTTTATAGATTTATTACACCATTTATAATTTCAACACTCAATTTCTTAACTTCATTATATTTAAAAGCGTTTTAATGAAATTATTGCAAACACTAATTTACCAGTACTAGTTAATATGTGACAACAAGTTTCTAGTGCTAGAACTATAATTTTAGAGGTGCCTCAAGGCTCTGTTCTGGTGCCTCTATTGTTTTCAATTTATACTATACTCTGTATAAAAACTAAGAGGATTGAAGCTTTTCGTACAATATTGCTAAATATTCCAATAGTTATAATTACAGTCATTCTTCACTCTCAATATTTAATATAATACTTAAGATCCTTGTTACTGAACACCCAAAAAATTCAATATGGAGCCACACATAATTTATTAAATTTGAAACATTTATCGTTCTTTTTTGTTAATATTAGTTGTGTATGGTGTATGTAATATTTTACTATTTATTAGATATTAAGTATTATTTTAGTTGTAAGCTATTGCTTACTATTAATTATCTTCTAATGGGGAAACAACTAGTAGTCTTACTATTAGTTGAATTAGACACAATTGTCTTTGTTTATATATCTTCTATTTTTATCAATCAATTGTATCTTGTACGTACTAATAAACGATTTATTTACCATTAAATAGTATAGAATTTTTTATAATTATAAATTGAATTAAATTTCTAGTGGTATTATTTCTCTTATTAATTAATTTAAATTTATGTTTATTTCAGTAATATCTGCATAACATTTGCCAAACAATGTAAGAGAATTTAATTAAATTAATACTGGTTTTGTGGTATTAGAAATTAATCGTGATAGATTATACATTGATGTTAGTTTTAATGACGACCCCCGACGCAAAATATATTAAGAGAAATTAATCCGGTAGGAAAACCGGAAAGTTAGCCGGCTTAACACGGTATAGTTACATGTTATTTTACTTCAATGCAGCTTTTGTATGCCAGGAAAATAGAAGGAAATGAATTCCGCGAGTAGTAACCGGAATTTGCGTCGATTTCTGTCCGGAATCGAGGTTTTCTCTGTTGCGTTTAAACCGGAGATATTTCCCAAATAATTTACGGCCCTAGGATATACTAATTTATAAACTACTAAGTTTGGATTATTTAATAAACCTTTAAATACTACTATCAAAATTGTTAATACATTACAAATGCATGATTAAGTTATATTTTTATAACTACTAGAAACTGTAAAATCATTTTTAATTATAATTTTGACTTTAAGATTGCGTTCCAAGGAATTTTATTTACCGTTGTAAAAATGTGGATAGGCCCAATTTTTAATTTATATTATAAGTTAAACCAAGGGTTAGTTTAAACTTATTACAAAACGAATCCCAACAATGTAGATTTAATTTTGATCTTATATTTGTAACGCAACTAAAAACAAAACAACGTGAATTCGTTTTTTATGCATATAGTATTGAAACACTATTTTTACATAAAAAACTGATTAGGTACATCAAATATATTTTTACTTTTTAGAAATTGTACAAATATTTTCTTTGCGATAACACAACCTTTCACTAAATATATTATTTATCATCTATCCCTTCAGAACTCCTTATCCTCATTTTTGGGGATAATTTATGCTATAGGAAAAAACAGAACGTTTCTATAGAAATTTTTTAAAACAATCAAATTATAATAAATGTTCAAAATTGGCTCCCGCACTTTGTACACAACGCTTTAAACGATTTTATTCATTTATTAATACACATGAATAAAGCCACCTTTGAAGAAATATCTTTATTGACAATTGCCGATTGAAATGCAAAGAAAGTACTCACAATACACATTGACAATCCGTGTATCAAAAATAGTAAAAATAACTGTTGTGTTCAGTATAAGATGAAGATGCCAATTCTGTTTACAAAAGTAAGGAGGTGCCATTTGAAAAAAAATGATGATGGCTACTTAAGGGCGGTTAAAGCCAATAATATTTTAAGGATGAAACTGTAATGCCAAATTGATGCCATTAAAAGCCTAATCCTATGAAGAATCTTGTGGCACCCTGTATATAGGGTGATCCGTACTACCTCTTTATTTCAAGGACCCGTTGTACATTGATGATAAAAAAATACTACCATAGTGATCCTAAAGAATCTTATGGTATAATCCCAAATATCCAAAACAAACCCGAAGTACCAAAAACCGGAAGTAACTGTGATATTTTAAATGGCAACCTAGGTCGAGTATGGTATTGTTAAAAAGGTGTTTTAAAAGAAAACAACTTTTATTAAAATATTTGTATATCTTTAATATCTTGCCTAAATAACAAATTAATCGAAAAAATGCAAATAAGTGACAATAGGTATCTTAAATTATGGAAAAATAAAACAATACCAATATCCGCAATGGGCGAAAGATAATTTTTTAAATGGAAACTCTTTTTTCCGCTTAATTTATATTTTATTATTAATATTTAAAGGGAAATACATAACCTAAAAAATGTTAATTATTTTTAACGAACGAAACGAAAAATACAAAACTGTCCATTTAAAATAAATACAGTTTCCTCTGCCCTCGGTCATTGAGGATAATGGTAGCGTTTTCATTTTTCCATAATTCAAGAAACAATTTGTTTGCATTTATTTTTTCGTTTGATGTGTTAATTATCCAAGATATTAAACAAAATTTTTAATAAAAGTTGTTTATTTTTAAATGACCTTTCCAACCATACCACACTCGAGTTTTGGATACTTCCGGTTTGTTTTGGAAAATAGGAATTATACCAAAAGATTCTTTTGGTTCACTTTGGTCATAAAATTTTTCTTCAGGTCAATGTACGACAAATGGTTCTCGAAATATAGAGGTGGGACACCCCGTATATTCGTTCCAAAAGAAACACAAGTAATTAATAATGAACACCAGAACTATTTGCGGACGGAATGGCTTCTGCCAGTTCAACTTTATTTGTTAAATTTTCAATTTGTTACTCAAAAGTTCCATATTGTGCAATTCTTCACCAAACAAAAAAGAGACCCATCATAGCAGCACTAACGTTTTATATTATACTTGCAAAGACCAACTGATGTATGGAATCTATTAAGGCGTTTCTAAATTACCTAATCTTCATTGCCACCAGGAGGAAGACATTTTTAGGACTTCCAAGTAAATTTCTTTCTTTATCATTTAATGATTGTTCCTACTACTGTATTCTGCTTAGAGTTTTACAGCCCTGAAGAGGTCGAATGTTGGACAGTAGAAAGCTTCTATAATATTTAAGATAATTAAATTTTGAAGTTTTACTATAAAGTGGATGAAAAATGTCATTTTGTTGAATATTACGTTCATACATGCTCGCTACAGATGTTCTTATATTTGGACCAGCGATCCCCGACCCCCACTAAGAATATGGATATGACTAATTAATGTTAGTCTAAGACATGAAGTAATTATTCTACAATTTTAATGTAAAACAGTATCTGTTTTTTTGGTATCACAAGATCCTTCCCAAACTGGTGCGGCATAATATGCAGCTAGTGTAGTAGGTATGAGGAGAAGCACCCCATTTAAAACAATGCAATTTCTGAAGTAGATTGCTTCCAGTTGAGACTTTGGCTTCAGTTCTCTCATATGTTTGTTAAAAGATAATGTTCTATCGAAAGTAGCTCCTAAATATGTTTGATATGGATTAAACTAAATTTGTTGATTATATTAGTTGTTGAAAAAGCTTGATAAGGTTTTTGACGGATTCGGACGTAGACTGTTTTTGTAATAATATTATATCGATAAATTTTGGAAAGCATTTTGTAAGTTTCCTTCAATGACAGAATAGTGCTACTATCGACTTATGAAACGAGTTTTTTATACTATTTTTTCTATTTTGCGCCTTTTTATCTATTTAAAATAAATTATTATAATTTTCGATTTTAGTAAATTTTCTGGTAGTTGGCAACTCTAATGTCAAGTTTATCAAATAATAATACCCCAAAAAAATCATTTTATATTTATATATTAGAAAATAGTAAGCGAATGATCTGTAGGAATGATTTGTACGATTATTAGTGACGAATTATTTACGAATGTTGCCATGACCTTGACTAGCGGGTTGAAGGTCAGGCGATGTTCACTTAACTTTATTGGTGGTTGCTATTTAAAAAAAGTGAATTGAATATCGTCTGACCTTCAACCTGATAGTCGAGGTCATGGCAACATTCCTAAATAATTCGTCACTAAGAATTGTACAATTTTTATTTAAATTTTTTTTTGTAAAATGCTGAAATTCAAAAATAAAGCTGCGTTGCCAAACTTTAACTATTGATAATTTAAAGCCGTGCATCTGTCAAACTATTTAATTTCGAAAAATTAAAAAATATGCTCCATAAACCTCAGAATAATTAAAAATATATAAAGTTCTCGTTCGTAAAATATTCTCGTTCGTAAAATATGATTGTTAAATAAAAGTATCAGCCA
Organism: Stenus bimaculatus; assembly: GCA_963971135.1. Lineage (NCBI taxonomy): Eukaryota > Metazoa > Arthropoda > Insecta > Coleoptera > Staphylinidae > Stenus > Stenus bimaculatus. The sequence goes on along the minus strand of OZ020185.1, from coordinate 13,370,999 downwards.
AAAACGAACTTATAATATATGTATAACTTATAATAAGTTCGTTTTGGGCTATAATAATAAAAATGGGTGCTTGCTATTTGAAAAAGTTAAGTTATTAATCCTGACCCTCAACTTGCTATTCAAGGTCATGGAAATATTTCTTAATAATGCGTCACTAATCGTATTACATTTATTTAACACAGTTTTCTTAAAAATGTTTCATTTTAAGAATAAACGGGCGTTCCAGAACTTTTTGTAACCCTGTATAGATAAAAACCCTAATTTAGCGAAAACTCGTCTGCATTTACCCCAATTCAGCTTATGCGATTTTATATTTTCGACGTTTTTGCAAAATTTGATTATGCTTTTAAAATTGAAGGTCTGTAAATACCAGAAGCCGCTCATAACCCAAAATGTAAATTTCGAGTTTATTTCGAGATAAACCTCATACCGGGTGGAAATGAAACTAGGGCCACCCCTGGCATTTCTTTATTTATGAAAATAAAAAATTAGAATTTTAGTATCTTATATGATCTAAGAAAACAAATTTTATGGATCGAATAAATCTTTTCGTTTATCAGGAAATGGCACCCACTTTCTTATTTTAAATGTAACCCCCTGATTTTTTCTACGTTATTGGTTAGTTTTAAGTATGTTTATGACAAAAAAAAATTATTTTTTCAAAACTTTAAGAAAAAATGTTGAATTTTTTTTTGGTAAAAAATTTGAGTAAAACCTACAAAAACTATTTTTAAATAATACAAATACGTAAAATAAATTGTAATTTATAAAATTTATTTCACCGTTCTTGAGATATTATTTTTTTTAATTTTCAAGAAGCGTTTTTTGGAAATATCTTTACTTTTTTAAATGGGATGATATAAGGGCAACCCCCTAATTAAATAAAGGGTTTTTTCCGGTTACTGTGGTATCCCATATGTATGTTTAAAAATAGTTTTTGTAGATTTTACTCAAATTTTTTAACAAAAAAAAATTCAAATTTTTTTCTTAAAGTTTTGAAAAAAAATATTTTTTTGTGATAAACATACTTAAAATTAACCAATGTTTGATTTTACGTAGAAAAAATCAGGGGGTTATATTTAAAATAAGAAAGTGGATGCCATTTCCTGATAAACCGGAAGTAAAATTAAAAATTTATTCGATCCATAAGATTTGTTTTCTTAGATCATATAATATACTAAAATTTTAATTTTTTATTTCCATAAATAAAGAAATGCCAGGGGTGGGCCTAGTTTCATTTCCACCCGGTATAGTACCTAATAGTAATCTACTGTTTACCCCTTTCCAACAACTGAAGTGCCTCCAAAAGCTTGTATTTTGTGCGTAATTTTGAGATTTTTCACCCGATTCTTTTATATAGTGTCTAACTCTGGATTCGGTGTTATCTTTATACACTTATAATAAAAATATAGCACAAAAAATATACGGCAGTTAAAGAAGGCGCCAAACAAAAGTTGACTTTTTAAAAACCTCGACCATCGAACTTTAAAAAGCTTTTTGTTCTAAACACCAATAAAATTCAATAAAACCGAGGAGATATTCGAAAAGTAATGACGTTTTAAACAAAATTATAGATAATTCTGACGTTAGGCGCAATGTGCAGTTGCATCTAAGTCGGTTCGGGAACAAAAGTTTGGCAAGAAATTGAGCCCGTCTACAACGGCCTTTATATAAGTTGATAATTTGTAATAATTCGTTATGTTTTATTACAGGCAAAGAGGTTTATAAAAAAACTTTTTATTTATTAACAAGATTTCCTTTATACCTAATACCATGTGAGATTAAAGTAACTCATAAAATTTATAGCTAACTTATTATTTGGAATTTAAATAAACGGTGAAATACGTGTTGCCTTGTTTTTGAAAATCTTCATTTTGAACTCAGGATGAAATGATGTCGTTATGACGTCATCACTTTTTTAAACGGTTGATATGGTTTTTATAGCATAAAATAATACCTTACTAAAAGTGTTTTACAGCAGTACCAGAAATTTTATACTTACGTCATTTAGATGTAATTAAAAAAAACATGAAATTTTACCTCATATTCAAGGGATGTCAACCGGAAAAAAAATTATTTTGAGTTCAAAGTAATGTTTTTAGAGACAAGGCGATACGTCTTTCATTATTTTTTAAAATTCCAAATAATAAGGCAGTTTATAAGTGTGATTTTAATGTAAATTTGGTCAAATTGTTTTGGTTAACAGCTTTAAGGAATAATCTGTAGAATGAATGCAAGGAGAATTTAGTCATGGATTTACCCAAGTTCTAGTGGTAGATTTTAAATTGTATGTTTATTCTATCAATTTATGTTTGTTTCATAAGTTTCCATAAGAAACGCATAGTACAGGGTGGGCCAAAAGTATCGCATCAAACGAAATACTGTCAAAACGCGTGGGATTTAACAAACAAAAATTGACAGGTGTAAATGTAATCGACCTGCTCATATTTTGACAGCATTTTCGTAAGGCAGGTAGAGTAGTTTCCGAGTGGTGGCGCCACATACATTTTTTTAAAATAACAACATGAGTCGTGTTTCATATAATTTCAAAGTTAATCTTTTTGTGATTACGGCGGTGTATTACAAATAGGGTGTTTTATTGCAAGAATATCAAGAAATATCAAATTTAATAAAAAAATTAATATTTTATTTTTTTGCATATTTGCACACAATAATGAATTCTGTGAACAAAACTGTTAATTGCATTTTGCAACCATTTTTCTTACGTTGTCTTGCTTCCAAATCTTCTATTATTTGTGGCTTATCAACATTCACAACCCTCATAAATGTCCCCAATGAAAAAAATCTGAAGGTGTTAAGTCGTGGGAACGCGGTGGCCAAGCAAAATACAAAATAATACCTATGACTAAAATACAATACTGACAAAATAGGCGACCACAATAGATTACAAAAATACATACAAATTTTATCATATTAATACCATATTATAGGATATACATAAGTAGAAAAATACACATAATAAAATTACAAAATTACTTGGCACTAGAATAAGTTAAGAATCGTGAGCTAAATATAAGTGAAAATAACTAACAAAGTGCGAGAAGATCCTCAGGCAGAAATTTATTGTCCGGCTAAGAAAAGAGACTAAAAATTTTTTTTAAAGCTGGTAAACTTTGGAACGAGAAGTCGTACGAATTATAGAATTTGATCATTGTATAAGCAAACGTCCGTTTAAAAATTTCCTGCTGATGTTTGGGAATGTTCAACTTGTCACTTCTACGAATATTGATATTATGAATATCCGTACGAAATCTCAATCTATTATATAAGTACGGGGGCATTTCGACTTGATAATATTGAAATAAAAACAACCCGTATGCAAAACTCTTCGGTTGTGCATGTTTAGCCATTTCAGCTCCTTGATTTTGTGTGAGATATGTTGAAATTTTTTAATACCAAAAATGAGCCTGGCACAAGAGTTTTGCACAAGCTGTAATCTATTTGCTGTATCAATAAATGAATGATACAAGGAGTCACAGTAGTTGAGATTACTGAGGACCAGCGCATCATAAAGCAGCACTTTATTAGCTTTATTGAGCACGTGTCGATTTATATAGAGAAATTAATATAAGCTTTTTTGATGAGATAGGTGCTATTATCTCTAAAACGTATTTCATTGTCAAACTAGACCCCAAGGTTCTTTTCACAATTAGTGAACTTCAAAAGTTCTCCATTAAGATAAATTTTTAGCTGATTCTCAACCCTACTTCTTCCATTTTTGGGGCCGAATACGAGCATTTTAGTTTTGTCCTTATTAAGTTTCAGACAGTGTTTTCTTGAATTGACAGTCAGCTTCTGAAAATCAAAATTAATTTTGTTTTCTGCCTTCTTTATTTGGTCGGTAGGAAACGAGAAGTATAACTGAGCATCATCAGCGTAAAGATGGTAAGGTCAATTATTTTATATAAGTTACTGGTATAAATTGAAAATAGTAAAGGTCCGAGAGTTGAACCCCATACCCCAGACTGAGTATGATTAGAACTTGAAGAGTTATTTTCGTAGCATACTTTTTGGTAACGACTTGCAAGGTAAGAGTTGATTAGTTCATAAGCAGATTTGTGAAACCCATGATACTTTAGGATTGACACCAAAAGCTTGTGACTGATAGTGTTAAAAGCCTTTGAATAATCAAGAAGAATTAAAACAGTTAAGTTATTGTTATCCTTCGCTTTAACTATATCATCTGAAATACAGGTGAGACCACTACAACAACTATATCCTTGTCTAAAACCTGATTGAACATCAGGGAGGATGGATGCGTTAGTATCTAAGTAATGACGAATGTGTTTTACCAATATAGTTTCAAACACTTTTGAGAGAAGTGGTAACAAGCTGATTGGACGGAGATCATTATATGATTTAGGATGAGATGTCTTCGGGACTGGAACAACAATTGCTGTTTTCCAAGAGCTGGGAAAATGAGAGAGATTGATGCAGCTATTAATTATGTGAACTAAGTAGTCAGAGACATTAGGATAAGAAATGCTGATCATCTTCGCATCTATATTATCAGCACCATGGCGACAAGGTTTGATCACGGAGATAATATCTGAAAGCTCACTAATAGTTACTTCAGTAAAACTTAACTTTACCGGGGAGCGCTTCAGTAGTGTCATAGAAGTGAACTAAATCATTACAAGGATCAATTTGAGAAATATTTGAGGAAAAATGAGTATTCATATTATTCAGCTAGTTAATAAAAGAACACTTTTCATCTCTAATAGCGGTTGTCACTCGATTTCTGAGAGATTTGTAATAAACAAAATCATTATTATCTTTGGATTTCTTATACTTCAATAATGCCACGCAATCGAATCATGCACTGAATATTATGTGTATTGAAAACAGATCAGATTTAAAACCTTCTAGATTAAATTTTTTTATTGTTTCTGGTACAAATTTTTGAGTGTAGTTTAACAACCTCACCTACCTAACGAGATGGTGGTACTTATTAAGCTATTGTCACTAAGTTCATGTACTTCAATAACTTTAGTATTCGATACATGTACATCCTCACCAACAATAATTAGATCAAGGATAGAGTCTTTGGTTGTAGAGATTGTTTTAGGCTAAAGGATTCAAATAGTCCTGATAGCTTAACGAAATTTATATCATTTACACCCAGAAAATCAACGTTAAGGTCTCCACCTCATGTAAATAAATTTGGTTCCAAGGCAAGATCCGATATCACTGATAAATTGATCCAAACTACAGTTTGGAGGTTTGTAGACTTGTAGACCGAGATTGCATGATTTGACGCCAAAACAAATTCTAATCCACAAGCTCTCCAAAAATAGAGTGTTGCATCGGTGAAGTATTTTATAGGTTTAATCATCTTCAGATAATTCTTGAACAAGATGGAGTTTATAAATTTTAAAATTTTCTTTTTTTAGTATTCTTTTAACTCATGTTCTATCTTCTGTTGCCGTCTTTGGTCAACCTGTAGAGTTACGACTTTTAACGCTTCTAGTTTCTTCAAATCTTTGCATAGTTCATGTAACTGTCGACCTACTGATGGGTGTTCTATTGGGATACGAATCAATAAATAATACTTGTGTCTGTGTTCTCTTGGCGCACCCCAGCCAACCATTATTAAAATGTCTGTCCTTTCTGCTTCTGTTAAATTCAGTTTATAAACTAGGCATTATCGGTGATAAATATCACGTTAAAAGCGCAATTCAAAAATGTGCTGTTGAATTGGATACCATAAAATTCGAAAGAAAAGTTCTGAACAATTATTTTTTCAGCTTACTTCGATCTACTTACATAAAAAATATTTATATTTCCATCATTTAATGTCTTAGAGCGATCTACACAATAGTATATTAGGCAACGAGCTAGAATATTTCACCTTCTTGCGATTTGCGTACGCTATTTTTCCGACGACCACGAAAAATTTTTTATTGTCTGCCGCCGTAATCAGAAGGATCTCTGATTATTATTAGCAATCTAATTATTAGTTTTCCTATTATAAATTTCCCATGCGCTTAATATTAACGCTGATTAAACAACAGACATTTTTGCCCTGAGGATGAGCCTATATGTGCTCAAAACGTTGGCTTTAAAAATAAAAGTTGTTTAAATAGGTATTTGACTTATTTGATCCACTAAACCAATAGCAGAATTAATTAATAAATGATTAATTTTAGTTTTGAAAACGTCAGAGGAATTTTTTTAATTTATTCTTAATACTTTTTAATTTATTAATAATTTTTAAATTTATTAATGATAAATTAAAAAACAAAACTTAAAAAAATAAAAAACTCAAAACTCAAAAACAAAAAAAAACAATTGAATTAAATTTAAAAAAAAAATAATGATAAAAAAAATAAAAAAAAAATAAGAAAAAAAATGTCTTAAATTAATTTAAAAAAATATTGGTATAATAGGTTTAGATTATTTTTGTTAATGATTTTCTTCAATCGAAAAAAATATGTTGCTCTTTATAAAGAAAAGTTGCTTCCTCCATCTTTGATGTTTTAAGAAATAAAATTAATCTTTTGTTATCTGACAGTAGTATTCTTCAAACCATTTAATTTGACATATCACTTATTAAAATCGAATAAGGAATAACGAATAAGCTACATCGTTAGCCGTTTTGTGTGCACCCCTCAGTATAATGATTTTAATAATAAAATAAGTTAAATATAAATTTTTATTTGAACTGTCCTTTTTTGCAAGTTAAAAAAATCCAAGAGAGGGCTTTCGGAATTCCTTCGCAGCGCTCCTATCGAAAATTACAAGAAGTATTTCAGGGTTATAAAACAGAAAACCAAAGTCACCAGTCTAGCAATGATAGATTTTCTAAACCTCTAATATCAATGACATATACGATTTTCTCATAAGGTCGTCGAAAAAAAAACATTGTTTAATTTCTATTATGCGAAGTACATATTCGTCAAATATTCAATAATTTGTACATCTTTTGTGACTTTATCATGATAATAATTATTTCCATTGTCTTAACAAAACAAAACAAAATAAAATATTTATTTTTTCGTTTCATTTGATTTTTCTTGATTTTTTTGTGATAATACACTCTATTTAAAATGGGCCGCCGTAATCACAAAAAAATTAGCTTTGAAATGAAATGAAACATGACCCATGTTGTCATTTAAAAAAATGTTTGTGGCGCCACCACTCGTAAACTACTGTACCAACTTTTTAGAAAATACTGTCAAAATAAGAGCAAGTTGATTCCATTGACACCCGTTTGGAAAATTTTGTTTGAGACTTTCGGTACGCCCGGTATAATTCAATTATTATACTGTGAATATTCTATAAAAGCCCGGCGCATGCACCAACTATGCCTAGTGGAAAATCAAAACTACTTACCTGCATATACTGTGAAATACAATATTATGCAGTATTATTTAAGATTTCTTAAATTATTAATTAAATAATTTTTGTATTAAATTAATAAGATAACCCTAGGAATAGAATATTAATCAAAAACAATTTTAATTAAATAATTATAAGGTTGATTATTATGATATGATGGTATAAATGTAATTAATTTAATGATAACTAAATTTTAGATATCGAGTTTTTCATTAATGAAGAGTGAGTGTGGTGGAGGGGGAGTATGTTTTATGTTACTGCGGGGGAGTATTGTATGCATTGCCTTGACTACATGAGATTTAGTAATCAATACAAAACATTGAGCATGAAGTAGATGTGAATGAAATAAAGGAACTTACTTATCCTGTTGGTAAGAGGTGTATAATAAGGAGGTGCAACACATGCTTCGGTCGGACTGTCAGGTGGTACACCGGTAGTAGGAGGCTCATTCCAGCAATCCCTCGCAACAATTTGATGTTTGGTGCTTTGCTTTTTGACCATATAACACCGAGGCATCCTCGTAGTGTGTGACTAGTTGATTTTCATTAGAGTCTGGTAGGAATGCGTTTGCAGGTGGTTGTCGCATAGACGGAACAAGTGGTGAGTGACGAGAATAGGTGGGTCCGAGCAACAAGTAGTAGTGAGAGAACGCCGGTTTATCCAACAGGTAACAATCTTCTGGCCTTTACCTCGTATGAGGTAAACATCGCACCGATAAGTTCACTCGAAAGCGCTGCGACGCGTACGAAAACAGCAGAAAAACAAGCGGCGCGGCGCTGAATGAATGATATCCTAAAATGGCGGCGCGCGCGTTCTTCACCTTAAAGTACTGGACGGCTTCAAAGCTTTTTATCTCTTAAAACAACTCACTGCTTGTGTTATCACATGTGTATTTTAATCCTTTGAGTAATCACCATCATGCACTTGTCACTGACACTCGTTATCAGCGCACCACTCCCTGGTTGCAAGTGCTCGTCGCGACTCTTGTCGCCAGCGGGGCGAGGGGTGCAAAATGCGCAGGCGTCACTCCTCCGCGTGGCGTCGGGATCGATCTGCACCGACACCTGTTACCGACCCCATCGATTGTACATCCTTCTTCTAACTGTTACCCTAGAGCCACATACTGTACCTTTCTGCTTGCACTATAACCTACACAAACAAAATCCTTTCCTCACCCACACATGCATATCCATAAATTTCGCTTAAAACTTCAACTGCACCGACCTGTGAGAGTCAGCGAGGATAAATACTCTTCCTCTCATTAAAAACTTCCATGCAATTCACTTCAAAAGTTTCTCAAAACTTTTATAATTTTAATAAGAGTTATACCATATTAAATTTTTTAACATTAATCAAATGTATATACACGCCTAAAATAATGCTATTAATAAAAATTTGATATTCCTATTTTTCGTAATGCGGAAATTCACGATACCATCACGTGGCAGGCTATAAAAATCTTCGGCGCAACTTGTAAACCTTGAAACTGTTCTGTATACGACAAGGAAACTTCGTCTACTTGATTCCGGTCTTTATAGGCTGTAACTGCGAGCTGCGGGCATAAATTAATCTTGTGTTACAATAAAACTTATACAGCAACCTGGCGCCTCGTCGTAATTATGGCACGGCTGCGTACGACAACAAGAAGGGACGTCGTTTAAGATGTCAAGTCAAACAATTAAAGTTACCAAAGAAAAATCACCCTGTTGAGTGCAAATTTTAAGTTCAAATAAATTACTTACTACTTGTAGCTTTAGGCTTCCACCGGGATTAACTTTTGCGTTATTATTTACAAATTTATAAAGGAAATGCGATGCTTTCATAAACTTTAATTTAGACTTATAATTTAAAGAAAATTAATTACTTTTTCATTTCAAAACCAGTAAAATGCTACCATATTTAATGATTTCACCAAAATTGGGTGGAAATATGTTCTGGACTAAAACACGTCACTCTATGTTCGTTCATTTAATCCAAATAGAATCAGAATTCTAACTATTTAAACAACCCAAAAAACCGTGTATTGGCGTTCACGTTCATGCGCAAAGAGATTCCAACCGAGACTTGACTGTACTAGCATGGTCCAAGTTTGTGTTCCAACCAACCAGATCTTGGGATTCTTGAATAATCACTACAGGTGCATACAGCGGTACAATAACGCTGTCTATGTTATAGTTTCATTCCTGTCCTTGTTGGAACAAAGCTAATACGTTTTTCAATAAGTTGTGTTTTATTCACATTTCTTTGAAATCTGTTTAAAATTAGCATTGGCGTTATTAAGATATATCTGATGAGACACTACATTTATAATCAAATAATGAAAGAAACCTAAACTGTCATCTTAACAGTGTAGTCCTGTTTGGCAAATGAAGATAAAAGGTTTTTTTCCAAAACTAGGCTTTCTAATTTATGATCTGATAGTGAATTAAAGTATGTATAGAGCGAATTTATAAGATTTGTATTGAAAGTGGGCGTTTTAAAAAATGTAATATATTTAAACATATTTTGATTTATACAGTCGGATGATTCAGACCACCCGCCCCACCCATTTATCTTGAGACCACGTTATCCTACATGACAGAAATAAAAAAATTTATTACCAAAATGAATCTAAAGAATTTGGTAAATAACCCTGAACTATCCAGAACCAGAAGTAAATGGCAACATAGGTCGAGTATGGTATTATTTGATAGGTCTTTTAAAAAGAAACAACTTTTACTAAAATATTTTTTATTAATTTGCATACCGAGGGGTGCACAAAAAACGGTCAACGATGTAGCTTCGTTATTTCTTATCCCATTTTAATAAATGATATATCAAATTAAATGGTTTCAAGAATACTAATCAGATAATAATAGATTAATTTTATTTTTGAAAACATCACAAGAGGAGGAGGCAACTTTTCTTTTCCAAATGGCAACATATTTTATTCGATTGAGAAAAATCAATAACAAAAATAATCTAAACCAATTAAACCAATAATTTTTTTCATCTAATTTTTTTTTTTAATTAATTTTTGTAATTTATTTTTGCTTATTTTTTTTAAATTTTTTTATTGTTATTATTTTTTTTTTATTTAATTCAATTGTTTTGTTTTTATTTTTGAGTTTTCAGTTTTTTAATTAAAACAATTGATTTAAATTAAAAAAAATTAATAATAATAAAAAAGTTAAAAAATAATTTAAAAATTAATTTAAAAAAAATTTATTAGTATAATTGGTTTAGATTATTTTTGTTAATGATTTTTTCAATCGAAAAAAATATGTTGCCGTTTGAAAAAGAAAAGTTGCCTCCTCCTCCATAGTAGTTCTTCAAACCATTAAATTTGATATTTCAGTTATTATAATCAGATAAGAAATAACATCATTGGCCGTTTTTTGTGCACCACTCTGTATTTATGATTTTATACAGGGTGATGATAAAATTAGGAAAAAAACTGTCGTATTTAATTTTTTTCAGAAAATTGCTTGGACAAGTCAATTTCAGTTTTTATTATGCCATCTTTTTGGTGTAAAAAATATTGCTTACGTCACTTTTGAAAACTAAAAACACCATTTTACTTTTACTTTTAAGGGGGTTTCAACCTTCAACATTTTTAACTGTTAAAATTTTCACGTTTTTGCTAATATTTCAAATTTTTTATGGTATATTTAAAAAAATGCTCATAGGAGCATGCTATAGAGCACGATTAAAAAGTTCATCAAGCTTTCAGTAACTTTTAAAATAGAGAAACCTACTATTGTTGCTTAAAATTGCATGGCGCCTAAACTTATGAATAATTGAAAGTACGCGCTGGGCGAAAAAGTCTTTGGGTTCTTGTTAATTTTACAGGAAGCTTGATGAACTTTTAAATCGGGTTATCAAAGCATTTTTTAAATAAACTACGAAAACTAAAAATATTAGCAAAAACGTAAAAATTTTGACAAATAAAAACTTTGAAGGTTGAAAACCCCTTAATATTGAGCACTTAGAGCTTCAAAGTTTTTACCTGTCAAAATTTTTTACATTATTTCTAGTTTTTATGATTAATTTTAGAAAATGCTTCAATACCCTGATTAAAAAGTTCATCCACCTTCCGGTTAAATTTTCAAGAAAACCCACCGCTTCACCGCGTAATTTCAATTATTCATAGATTTAGGCGCCATGCAATTTTAAGGAACTAAAGGTTTTTCAATATTATTATTAAAGTTAGTGGAAGATTGATGAACTTTTTAATCAGACTATGGAAATGTTTTTGTAATTTTATATTATACAGAGGTGTGCACATAAAAAAGGAAACTATAATCTGATTCAGTGTTTCCAAAATATATTTGAGAAATGACTACTTTTGTTTTTCAATTGGCAACATGAGTATAAACATTAAAACCAAGAACAATAACGTCCAATAATACAAAATTTTAATTTCAGATTAAATAATTATAAACAAAATGGCGTTTTCACAAAGTCATTCTGAAAAAAATAATATTTTTTCGGCTTACAGAAAAGTTACAGCAAGTTTAAAATTTATAATTTTTGATTTTTGTGGTAAAACCTATATTATTTCCTTCATTATTTAATGAATTTAAATGAAGTATACTTTGGATTTTCTTTTCATAAAATTGCTATAAGTTTTTGTAAACTTAAAAGGACTTTTCCAATTTCCTGCTTTAAAATTAACATATCTTCTGGATGAAATTTAAACACAAAATCCAAAGCAAATTGTTTCCAATAAAAATATTGATAATAAAAAAAAATATACATGAATCTCAAAAAATAATAACATTTTAAACTTTTAAAATAGCTGTAACTTTTTCAGAGTCGAAAAAAACATTAATTGGTATTATTTTTCTGAATGACGTTTACTATTTAAAAAGATGCTGAAAAAAGTGGGAAACCCTGTATAACTGTCCATCATCCCCACCCCAATCTAGAATTTTACTCTAGATCCACCACTTAGATCTTCCAGCAGTGGCCTTTGTCACTGGAAGTGTTAACAATAAATACTGCTATAGTGACTTTAGAAAATTCACTTTCCATTAAATGATTTATTAGTTAGTAAATTAGTTAAGTCTTGTATCAAAGTGTCTTCATTTTCCTCATTTTTAATAAAATATTTTACATTTAACATTATAGAAGGAATAATTTTACTTTTTTGAGAAAAGGTTCTACCAGATTTTGCACCAATTACAATTTTTCCTCATCCTTCTGTGTTAAAGTATTATTGGGTATAACTTTTTTTATAATTTTTAACTAAGTTATGGTACAATTTAAAAAAATGTATCGGTGGTGGGCTCCCCTGAGACGGTGTGCACCCCGATATTACGGGGGTTGGCGTTCAAGAGTTACGCCACTGCTTAATCCTTTGTCGCCCGACGTGACTTAAAAGTTCCATGCTCTTTAATTGTTATACCTAATAATGTTTTATTAAAGTATATGATAAAATCGAGGGCAAAATGCATGCATTTAGAAAGAAATTAGTATACAGGGTGCGGGGAAAGTCCAGTAAAATGGCTATAACTTTTTTATTCATGGTTTTATCAAAAAAAGTTCCATTAAGATTTCAAAGTTGATAGTCTTAGCTCAGTCACCTGAAGTGGAAACACAAAGTCAAAGCCACAGATAAATCCAATTTTGTAAACCTTACAACTTTCATATGAAACTTATTTCGATAAAACCATTAATTAAAAAGTTACCTATGGCCATTTTACAGGACTTTACCCGCACCCTGTTTATAATGGTGTAGGTTAATATTTTGTCTATATTCCATAAAATTAAGGAGTTCTGGTACTGGGTATATGTTTAATCGGGATTCTAGAGTCGGTTGGACATTAAAGGGTTAAAGAACTTCTAATTCTTATCCTGGTTATCCATGATTAGAAGAGTTGGATTACTTAAACAAATAATTGGGAATTCATGCAGCCTCCTTGCTAACCCTAGTGTTTAATTCGGTGCACCCACAATCATGTGATATTTGAAATGGATTCTTGGAACAATCATAACTGGTGGTATATCGTCCATCCGGAAGAAAAGTGACACAACTCAAAAATTACTGTTTTTAAGTTAATTGGTATATTGAAAAGATGAGACTTTCTTTTATAATTAATTAAATATTGAAAGTATTACAAGGAAAATTCAATGAAAATTTTTACGATTTTTTATTTCTATTTATTAAGGTTTAAATTAAACATCATTGTTTCAAATTGTTGCCCTGGACATGATGATTTTTGAGTTGTCTCACTTTTTTTTCCGGAGGCGTGATACCATTTACGGTTGTATACCGTTTCATCGACAATACACTTTCATCAACATACCCTTTTCATCGAGAGGAATTTCATCGGCACGACCGTTTCATCAATGCAGACGTTTCATCGACATACCCAATTCATCGATGCAGACGTTTCATCGACATAACATTTTCATCGACAAAGCTTTAAAAAAACCTATTTCTTCGACAAGGACGTTTTATCGACAATACCTTTTCATCGACAACCATTTCCTCGACATTACTTTATATGGGCAAAGCTTTTCTTGGACAAGTACGTTTCATCGACATAACATTTACATCGACAAAGCTTTAAAAAAACCTATTTCATCGACACAGACGTACATCGACATTATCCTTTCATCGATAATCGTTTCATCGACACTACCTCTTCATCGACAGGTCTTTTTGTATGGGCAAGTACTTTATTCTTTAGTATATGTTTTTGGGAAAATGTTATAACGGCGAATAGCAAAGTCTTTTTTCTTAATAATTTTAAAAAACATATTTGTCATTTAGATTTTCACATTTTTCCGAATATTCTAAACATTTCTGTGTAGATAAAACGACATTGGTGATGAAAAGGTTTAGCGATGAAACATGTTTTTGTCGATGAAGCGGTCTTGTGGAAAAAAGGCAGTGTCGATGAAACGGCATTTTCGAAGGATTGGCAATTTCGATGGAATGGTAGTGTAGATGAAACGTCCTTGTCGAAGATATGGTAGTGTCAATGAAACGACTGTCCATGAAAAGGTAATGTCGATGAAACTTCCTTATCGAAGAAAATTTTTGTCGATGAAAAAGTAGTGTCGATGATTTCATCGACATTTGCTTGTCGATGAAAAGTTAATGTCGATGAAACGCCTGTGTCGACAAATTGGTCATATCGATGAAATGGTCGTGTCAAAGGTCATGTTGATGAAACCGTTGTCGATGAAAAGGCACTGTCAATAAAATGGACTGTAGATGAAGTGGTTGCACGCCTTCAATTCCATTGGCATTAATAATACAGCTACAGCATGTAGTAACAAAAGTTCCCCGTTCGGCGTTAGTAACTTTACTCTCATGCTTTGCATCTTCTTCCACTAAAACTTTTGACGATTTTTCTACAGTAGCTGCTCCAGTTTCAACTAAATTGTAAATATTTAATCCACTAGCAGAGTCTAGATGACGATGAGATTTTGGCAGATTATTTAAATTGGGTTTAACTTTGGTGAATATACGGACCTAAGCCTGATGTTACTGGTGTAATTTTAAAAGCACTTTTTTGATTAAACGTGTGTGCTGTTGGGTTCACGTGCACAATCTCCAGCAAAAACTCTTGACTTCCTCATTTTTTTATAATTGGTCCATCTGAAATAAATTGATTTCTCTGAAATACAATTTATGCTTTCTGAAATATAATTGATCTTTTCGGAAATCCAATTGACTGTTCCGAAATACAATTGATACTTTCTGAAATTGAATTGATTATTCTGAAATACAATTGACTATTCTGATATCGAATTAATCTTTTCTGAAATACAATTGACTATTTTGAAATCTAATTGATCTTTTCTGAAATACAATTGGAAAAGGTGTAGACAAACTGCATCCTTCCGGAGTTCGTAACGTTAACGATGGATACCTTTTGCGAAATCTTTTAATCCAATATCCTATCAATGGATACTATTCACTGCCTCTTCTAGAATAATGATATTAGTTTTCCCAGCCAATTTAAACGCAAGTAACTTAATAACACTAACCTATAAAACATTTTTCGCTCGTAATAATGCACTTTCATAAATCTACTTCCAGTTCATGTGAAAAAATTGTAGTAATTAGAGTGTAAATTAGAGTTCAAAGCTATGGCGGTTTAACTTTGAGCAGTATCATTTCCTATTTTTTTAAATACATTTAAAGTGGTGTTATTTTTGAAGGAAGCACTTCCAGACAGTACTTTCTATATAAAAAAATATTTAGTTTCTCTACCTCCTTCGCCCAAAAAAATATAGCACAGTTATTCAGAGACCCTGTATGTAGTAATGTAGTGATTTTTTTAGTAATATGTTTTTTTAAGTGTTCTATGTTGTTGATTGTTGTAACACTTAATACTTCCTCGAATAAAATTGAGTTCCGATGATTATTTTACTTTTTAATTAAAAGAGTGTTATTTGAGTAAGCCTTCGGACACCTGGAAAGAGTAACATGTATCAAAAACAGTCGGTCAGACGGGAAATCCTACTACTACATTCAGTTCCTGTAGGAAGCCGTAGAGCACGCGCTCCGGAGGGAATCGCCATCAGCAGAAATCGTATATATTCTGAGCGCGAACGCGATCTGTAAGTGCCCGCACACTCAAAAGAAGTGCGCTTTTTCCATAAACTGAAATATATTCCGTTTTCTCGGGCATTTTCTTTTTCTCATTTTTTCTTCTCATCATCTTTATCGCGTTAGAGCCGCTTCAAGGGTGGTGCCAGGCTGGGACTCCGCCACCCAGGCTCTAAATAATATATTTAGACGCGGAACTTTGCGCGCTGAATGCCGCTGAATTATTCAGCGGGACACATCCGTCCGGATATTGTAAAATTTAATTGTTCGCGCCTGGATCGTATAAATAATGAACGCATCACACGGACTCTGCTCCGAGTGGCAGTTGGCGCGCGCGTATGAGGTGTAATTTAAGCAGTTTAGGCGAACGATAATGGACTAATTGAACCGAAACGTGGCGCGCTCCTGTTTCGCATAATAAAATTATTCGGGATTCAAGCGGCTGCCTCTGCCTCGGACGGTTGATGCGTTTATTAATTTCGCAACGATCCATCATCATTATAAATGAAATCCTTTCATTAGCCATATAGCTGCCTAAAATTCCATCCTGATCGAAACTCCCTATTTATATACCCACATTAATTAATATTCAATTACATTAAGCTATGTGTTTAACTAAACAGAAAATTAATATAAACTAAATAAGTTTTTTTGGCAAAATTGGTTTACGAAAATACGCATCTCGTTCATAAACACGCTTTGTTTGGGTTTTATTGGGTATGAATGAGAAAATTGGAGAATAGCAAAAACAGAAATTGGTATTTTCGCGAAAAAATATTTCATTCGATATGCATCAGACATTAGTTGCGCGATAGATTTTTAATTATACTGTTTCAGTGCTTCGTACAAAAGAGTAAAATATTTCTGGTGCATTTTGCACATTTACACCATGGCATTCGTTTTAAAATCCGCTTTTATTTGTAAATGCAGGGTTTGTTGGTTATAACTTTGATGACTTATTTGCATTTAAAATGAAATCGGTCTCGCTTTTCTGTGCATGCTCGCATTGCCCGCCCTCGTTTGATGAAGTAAAGCAAAAATAAAACTTATTTGTGTATTTATAGGGAATTAAAGTAAGCTTATATAGGGTGTCCCAAAAAGAAGTGATCAGAAGAAAAATATAGAAAGTAGACGAGATTTCATCAATAGAAACCAAAAACCTATTAGTCAGAGAGCACCGATTCTCCAATGAATGCAATCAAGTTTCGCATACTATTTCTTTAGATTCCAGTAGTTTCTAAAAGTCATATTCTTGACTTGAAAAATTCCGAACAGAATGAACGAGTGAGTTTAGGGCAAGGAAACTAGTACTTTTTCAGTGTGTGCAAAAAAGTTAATGTGAAGATGGCTGCTTTAGAAGTTGAACTTCATTTAGGTTGCACGTCTACAGAGTCGACGATAGCGGCGAGGATAGAGTAGAGCTGTGGGTAAACATACTGGGCTAGGTTAAAAATTAATTTTATTAACTGAGTTTTCTGTAATTTTTATATTCTAACCTAGACTTTGCGACACACTGCACTGATCATCTTGATGTTCTTCGCGCTTGCTTTTAGATACATTGGTTTCTTTAGATATATGTGCACCTATATGTATACAGGGTGTCCCGTAACTTATGCATAATAATGAAATGGGTTATAAAGGACACCAAAACAAGCAACTTTTGTTAATAAACCCATGCCCGGAAATTAATCATTAAGGTACTAGGGTAAATTAAAAAAAATAAGTAAATTATTTATGTACCTATATATTTACAAAAATTGTTCAAAATTTTGCCCATTGTGTTCTATACATAGAGTAGCACGATGGTTCATTGATAGAATAGCTCAGGAATGTCTGAAACAAGGGCACAAGCAGGCATCAGTCTTGCGAGAAGTTCTTCTTCAGTATTGACTGGCGTCTCATACACCAGACATTTAAATGTCCCCAAAGGAAAAAGTCTAAACAAGTTATATCAGGAGATCGTGCAGGCCAATGAACAGGTCCTTCACGACCAATCCTACGGTTGAGAAAAACTTCGTCAAGGAACTGGCGAACATTCAAAGTAAAATAAGCAGGACACCCATCGTGTTGAAACCACATACCACATCTAATATTAAGTGGTACTTCCTTCAAGAGATCTGCCAAAACTTCTTCCAAGAACTGACGATACACCAAACCATTCAAACGTGGTGGAAGCAGATATGGACCAATTAAATTGTCTCCCACAATGCCAGCCCAAACATTTATGGAAAATTGGTTTTTATTTCGCCTACGGTATACAACATGAGGATTTTCCTGAGCCCAAATATGGCTATTCCGGCTGTTCTAATAGCCATTCCTCGCTTCATCCGTAAATAAAACAGATCTACCAAATTCAGGTTGAATTAAATGCTGTTGTAACCACCAGCGGGAAAAAATACTCGGATAGGATAGTCTGCGGGAACCAAAGCTTGAACTCTCCGCAGGGAGTATGGACGAAGCAAATCTTCATGGAAAACTCTCCAAATAGATGTTCTCGTTGCACCCATATTATATGCAATGGCACGAACACTTGTTGTTTGATCTCTCTCTACATGGTTGAGTACTTCTTCCTCAAATTGGAATGTTTGAATTGAAAGTGGGCGACCACCTCTTCCACGGGGTACGATGGAACCAGTTTCCCGGAGACGACTATGAATCCTTTGAAACATGGTACAATACGACGATGAGGAAATCTCTGCCTAAATGGGTGTGCAGCTCTTAATAAATTACAGCGAGTTTCTCCATAAATAAGATGCTTATGAGCAAGTTGGGCATTTGAAAAGTTTGGCATTTTCGAAATAATAATAATAATAGTAATTTTATTAACCAATGTAACAGCACACAATATCACACCGAATTTGGCTGCGAGACGAGGAACTCGAAAACTCACTATTATCGTATTTAAGAATTGTTTACTCCAAATTTGAATCGTATTTTTTAAAGTATTGTATCGGTTACGCACAATGTAAGGCATTCTAAATTTAGGAGAAATGATGAATACAAAGAGCCACAAATACCAGGGAAAAAACATTTATTTGTAAGTTTTATAAGAAAAAAAAAATTTCAACCTAGTGCCTTAACGGTTAATTTCCGGACATGGGTTTATTAACAAAACTAGCTTGTTTTGGTGTCCTCTATAACCCCTTTCATTATTATGCATAAGTTACGGGACGCCCTGTATATCCTCACATCTATCCTCCACTCTCGAAAAAAGTTACAATTATAAACAAAGTAAACTGCTTTGTACAGCTCGAGCAAAACCAGTACATTTAAGAGGCCTCTGTAGCGTATAATTGGTTGCCTAATTATTTTAAATTTCATCTGAATATCCTGTTGTACAGGAGAGTTTAAAAGAAATTTTGTTTATACCAAAATTTTTGTTTTAATAATAATTAAGTGCCTTAGATTTTATTTTGCGCATTTTCGAAGTCGTATATAAAAACTTAAATTATACAACAATAAAATGTGCAAAATAAAATCTAAGGCACTTAATTATTATTAAAACAAAAATTTTGGTATAAAAAAAATTTCTTTTTATCTCTCTTGTACAACAGGATATTCAGATGAAATTTAAAATAATTAGGCAACCAATTATACGCTACAGAGGCCTCTTAACGGCATCTCTACTCTGTCCTCGCCGCTATCCTCGACTCTATCTTTTAATCTCGACCATGCGCACAAGCCGGACATTTCATGTAAGAGATGATCCTTTTACCTTTGCCACCATATCAGATCAAAAATTTATTAAACAGATCCGTCTATCTAAAGACATGACTCGAGAGTTAATCGAAATGTTGGAACTGCTTCAAGACGATAGTCGGCGAAATTTTGTGAGCGTAAAATGTGACTCTACGGAATACCATTTTTTAGACAAACCAGTAAATGAAATTCTGTTTTTTTTGTAGTAGTAGTTCATTAATACTTGGCATAACATGTCTATTATTTTGTTTTTGTATTTTTTATTGAATTTTTAGATTTATAGACAATCAAATCTGACCTAAAAATGAGCATGTTTTGCTTGCTGTTTTAAACCTTATACTCGATATAATCGGAAAAATAGAATAACACTTTTGTGAAGTTGTGTATTTAGATAAGAGAAAATTTTACAAATCTCAATTTGAAGGTCCCTTGTTAAAGAAAAATGGTATTTTCTAGGACCAGGTTTTTTTAAAAGTGCCAATTTTACTGCTGCCGTATGAGTATTTGGTGTGACTTACAAAAACAAAACCAGAAGAAATTGGTAGCCACAAGACTCTTCTGTGTACCAAAAAAAGAAATTTTAAAAAAGCTTCAATAGAAAAAAAATTATGAGCAAAACCCCAAATATCAAGCGAATTTCAAAATCAAGCGCTCGCATTTGCCGACTATCGCCTTAAAGTTCATTTCCAGGTAATTTTTTGGACAATTCCAGCGCAATCCTTGAAATTTGAAATTAAGCACTGCTGGCAAACGTGAAACACCGAATAGGGTAGGTATACAACGAGACTTAGCAAGATTTCCTCATGATTGATACGCTCATTTTAAAGGATAGACATTTTTGACACGATTTCGACAAAAATGGTCTTAGCCTTAGCCGGTTTTTTCGTGTATTATCTTGCTCTATCTGGCAGTTGGTTTAATTTACTTAACAGAAAAATGCCGAACTGAAACTAGTCGCCATGCAGTTTTGACGAGTACACAACAGTCGTTACAGATTAGTCTAATGTACATTTTTTGACATGCGATTTTGTCTCTTTTTTGACCATTTTTATAATTTTTTTTGGGTCATTTGGTAACTTCATAATTCGATAAATCTTCGTCTTAAAACCGATATAATATTGTCGCCATACAAATTTGTTGTATGGCGTTGTACTTCGAAATTTCGGTTCTTATGTACATATTACATTGCCTAATTCGAACAACTCTAGAGTCATTTGTACCCAGCAAAAATGTATGACGACTATTTTTCGTTGGGTTTTTTTTAGTTTCGTAATTTCAATCAAATGCCATATGGTGCAAGATAATTTAAAATTGTAGAATTTACAAACATTTTCTTTGGAAGATTTATAGCCAGCGAATTTGTTCTGTTCTACAAATTAGGATTTTGGGGGATTCTATAGGTTCTGTTAAATACACTTTTTTTATTACTGGCTCCGGGACTATAATTATATTGATACAGTTGTTTGTAATAACAATAATTTTAATATAATTTGGGGTATTGATTCTGGATTCTTGATAAATTTTAATAGATATTCTTCAAACTCAAGCATTTTAGATACACGAATAATTGTAAATGTTGCAAAAGATGGTATTTTTGTAAAGGTGACAGAAATTGGTGATATATCTGGATATATGATTGTAACTAATCAGAAGATAAAACCAATGATTAAAATTGTACTATTTGTTGAAGAATTGAAATATAACTTCAAAAATAGGAGAAATGGGACTAAAAACATTATTTTTTAATAGATGTGTTAAAATATTTGAAGTTATTTTAAATATAGCTGGATTAACAAGTGAAGAACAAGATTTATATATTTAAATAGTAAATATGTTTGTAAACTATAATTAATTCTGCTATGGTTGAACGAATTTCTGGAATTAAAAATCATAAAAAAGATGTTAAAGTTTTTTTAAGAAAAAAAGAAGAAAGTAGAAACATAGTAGAATATAGAATTGAAGAGGAAGATATTGCAGAAGGTGAGAATAGGAATATAGAAGAAGAAAGATTTCATGAAAACATTTTTATTATAAAAATATTTTTGAAAATGGAAACATAGTAGAAGAAATAACTAAAGAAGTAGATTAATAGAAGAGGATAAAACTTTAGAAGATTTTTGGTGATGAATATGTGATGGCGAGGGTTAGTTTTTTAGCTAGTTGGAAGAAGAAGGCAGTTTATACATTTCACGGTAAACAATATACTAAACTTTTACCGAAGTAAGAATTCAAGAAAATATTTAAGGTATTAATTAAGGAGTTCCAGAATAAAAGGAAAGCTAAAATTCTTAAATGATGTTGAAATAAATATAGAAGATTTAAAATATTGTTGTGCTTTATCAATAAACTTAGTAAAACTGAAGATTGGAAATTCTGGAATTTAGACATGGAGGAAGAAAATACTATTTTGATGTTAGGATGTCTTCACATCAAATAGATGCTTAGTCAATTGTAGGAACTTTGGCCATTTTTTGTGTTTTGCCTTATATTCCTCATACCATATTTAATTTACTTCCACGTACTATTATTAAACCCTGCGTATTTAAAATCATATATTGGCTGGTTATTAGAACTCAAATTTAATTAATTTTTTTTAAGGTTAATGGAAAATGTGGGCCAATCTTGCCATTAATTGGGGTAACATTATCCCAAATATAAAACGCTATATTATCTAAGGCCTAATATGATTTGGAACATTGTTACCGCAATTATAATTAAGGTCTTATGTAGGTAGGTACTGGGAGGTACTGTACAATGACTTGGTGATAAAATATAATGAAACTAAACCTTTTACAAAAGTAATAAACATATATTTCGAAAATGTTACTCTTAATGTTAATGTAAATGTTATATATGTTACTCATCTTCATAGAAATGGTAGAAAATTGAACAAACATACTAAGTAAAAACACATCCGGCACAATGAACTGGTTTCAGTTTGAAGCCATTTTTTGTGGTTTTATTTTAAGGTATACATCTTCCCAGTCATAAGTAAAAGAGTCCTTCTTTTCGGGTCACTGCCAGATTTTAAGGTTTTTTCCATGCACTACACTGTAGGGGCACTGCTAGAAAAACTTATAATTTTGTCCATCATTATTCACAACAACAAAATTGTCAACGGCAAACTCTGACTGGTCTGATAAGGTTTCACTAACTTCAACAGACTTTAATACATCTTTTACATTTTTGGCTCATTGGCCCAACCTCCATGTAGGGCAAATCTTGCCTCGGTGAAAAACTATAAGTAGTTTTGGATGTGTGAACAAACGTTGATTTGTAATAAAACATTCACAACAAGTAATGGTGAAGATGGAGCAGCATTGTAACGGTGGCAAAAGATGGAACTACAACGCTCTTGGCATTAGAGCTTAGCTAGTGCTGTTACCTGTCGTTTGTCAGAAGAACACAGTCGCTAGCTCTATTTGGGTGCTTATAGTAGATCAAACTATAATTTTCCAAGATTAGGGCTAAACTTGCCTTTAAGGGCCAATGTTACCCTAGTTGACTGCAACTAAATGAAGTTTTAACAAAAGAGATTTATCTGGAACGTGATTTTGACGTTTGTAAGTTAAATCATTCAATGTATGGCTTAAAACAATCCTCTCGAATGTGGTATCAAAAATTTCATAAAGGTATTTTGATAATGACAAATGGATTATCTGCAATAAATTTTAAGAAAATGAAACGGTTGAGGATTAAATTTAATTGAAGAGAATTATTACGATATGTGATTAAATTAAATAAAATCAAATAATTTGTGTTTTTTTGTAGAGGTTTTCTCCTTTTTACCAAAAATTTACTGATTTGCTCGAGCAAATAACTTTCTTCTCTTTTTAGTTCTATTGGAGAAAATGAGATAGAATATGATTTGCTCGAGAAAAGTTGGTAAAAAGAACATAATCACTAACAAGTATGTTATTATTGGAAGTTATCAGAAGTATTGTCTCATTATTAAAGTGCTAAAATAATTTTTATAAAATAATTTTCATTCAATCCATAAATTATAATAAAAAGATAATGGTTAAAAAATGAAACGACATGAAGTTTAACGCTATAATTATGAAATAGAAACATTAGTTAATTTTATGATTGTTCAAAATGATGGTCATTACCTGGGGGGTTATTCTCGACACGATGTTGTATACGGAATGACAAGGACACATTCTTGTTTTTACATTTGAATGAGAAGGACATAATGATGGAAGTCATATACGACATCGTGTCGAGTGGTTCGAGCATAATCCTGATCCTAAAGTAAAAGAATACTGATTTTTTTTTGAATAAAACAGTGGTACTTTTATTTTATGTACATATTACATTGCCTAATTCGAACAACTCTAGAGTCGTTTATACCCAGCAAAAATGTATGGCGACTATCTTTCGTTGGGATTTTTTTTCGTAATTTCAACCAAATGCCATATGGTGCAAGATGATTTAAAATTGTAGAATTTACAAACATTTTCTTTGGAAGATTTATAGCCAGCCATCAAAGATGATGAGTTAAAATATCGATATAAAAAGTGAATTCTCATTAATCTTTTGAAAGAAGAAATTTTTTTTCTATAAAATTTTTTTAAAGATTATTTTATAACTTTAAGCCAAAGTGGCATTAATTAGCTTTACTTTACAATTTTTTTCATTTATATTAATCAAATATTTTATCAACACATTTTCTGTGGGAACAAAACTCAAAGATCCGTCAAATAAATTTGGGCTGTTCCGATCCTGACTATTGGGATTTTTGTCAATGAAATCTCGTCTACTTTCTATGATTTTCTTCTGGTCGCTACTTTTTGGGACACCCTGTATGGTTTCTTGCTGCCGGTGATTTGATTGAACCTATTTGATCGAACTGTTGATCTGAATTTATGCTGAATTGAATGAAGGGCGCGTACGCGGCGCCCGCAATAAAAAAAGCTCGCGCGGGGGTTGCGAGCTGCGATAAGCTTTATCTGCAGCGCTGTGTCGATCGAAGGTCGACGATAAGCTATGTATGTATGTGCTTCCGACTGCTGCATGCTATCTGCAATATAAACCGACTTTGCATACAAATTAACGCTCACTCGAGGTTTGTTTAATCCCGGTACTTAATTATCAATGGTAATAGATACGCGGCGGCGCGTCTTCGGAATGTAACTCACTGCATTAAGCGGGATTTGGCGCTCCCTTCTCGTAGACGAAAGTAACAGGTCACGAAGATTTCCATTTTAAATTCCGATAAGAATGTAATCAAGTCCTCCGGCGTGTTTGTTATGGAAAAAAGTCACGCTCTTTCCTCCGAGGGACTCTAGAGGGTAAACGGAGTAGGGATGAAAACATTTGTATGGTCCCCTTTCGATCACAGTTGGACAATTTATTCGGGTCTACTTTTAGATTTTCCTTAGAATATTTTAAACCGATCCCTCTCCAAACCCATCCCACTCAAGAAGAATAAATTTAAATTTTAAATTCGATTTAATTAATACCATCTAAACTATTAATATACTTAGAAGATAACATTTTAATAAAATATTTTCAACTCTCAACAAATCCTTTCCTGATAATCATACATTATCTTTTGTTTTTACTTCCCCAGCTTCTTAACATGAAAGAAATGTAAGTAAGCTTTCCGTTTTGAAAATCGGACGCATTATTTTTTACTTTGCCTTTTATTTACAATTGTCCTATTTTCTGAAAGACTTCTTACAACTCTTTAGTAATGTATTCGCACAATGCTTTATAAAGTACACGAATATCAGAACTCTTATATCCAAAATGTTTAGAAATTACTTGCTTTATTATAAAAACTACTCTTAGGAGTTAAAGAACGCGAAATAGAAAAAATGAAAAATTTGCTACTATGCCTGTAGTAGAGAACCATCTGTACTAGTTTCCTAACTGGATCTGGATTCGTGAAATCCTGCATTTGAAATTTTGTGGGCCCATCCCACTTTGATATTTTTTATTAATTTTGAAATTTTACAAGATTTACATCATCATTCCCACAACTTAAAGGAAAACGTCTCAAATTATTGTAGCCTCAGTTTGAGTAAATTCAACTTTGAGTAACTAAAATCCTTAAGAAATTTCAAAATCAGGTCCATCATACATTACAAATGCTTCTTACTAATTCTCCAAAACTTGTTCATCAAAACACTCCAATTCTAGGAGGTAATGGAAGCATTCTGTTATTCTAACGCCTCAAAAAACAACTGATTTAACAGTTGAAGAGAACAAAGAAGAAGAAAATAGTTGGACTATAAAGTGAACTAAACTTATGGTGCAATTCTGATTTTTCAACCTGTAAGCTTACAGATCTATAAATCTATAGCGCTATAGAAACTGTAACTCGGATCCTTACAGATTTCCGAAAAATGCGATTCTAATCGTGAGTCTGAAACCGATCTTCTTACAGACGATAATTTGAACTACTTTAATAGAAACAGCTAACTTCATGTGTATTTGTAACATGGCGGAGATCAGCTGTTATTTAAATTTTAAGGTTAGAAGTGGTTAGAAGTGATTGGAACCTTGCCTTGCAACCAATAATTTTATTCTATTCAATCATCTCCTTATAATGGATCACACCAACCTTTTACAATATAATAATTCTAGAATTTGAATCACAAATGAGCATAACATTTATGGAGTACTTTCCTTTGCGGTTAATATAAACAAAGGGTGGGTGTTCACGATCATTTTGTGGAGGAGCTAGAATTTCCCATCGATTGCGCCTAATACTCCCGTGAACCCATATTTTAAAATCCAGCTTTTGTTTCATTTTTTTCTCTTTCTGTAGTTGGGAATTTTACCCAAAGATGCAGAAGGTGATTAGTAATAGCACCACAAATTTCAGCAATTACTCGGCAAATGCAAGTTTGGCTCATCGACAAGCAGGTATTTGCACCAACTGAATTTTCAAAAGATCCCACTGCTAGAAAGTACAAAGTGGCCAACACCTTTTTCTCCAAAGGGATGGCATTTCTGTATCTTGATTGTACAATGTAGGATGTGGGATCTTAAACTGTTTATCAAATTAACTACACACTGTTGGTTTAATCAAACATTTGAATAAAATGGCTAAATGATATTTCAAATGGATTACATTGATCCCTTAATGTTCTTCTTGAGACTCTCATGAAATTCCTATAAAAATGAACAATGTGGGTTACTTTTTTATTATTTATATACCTTTATTAACTTACCTGTCTTGATCTTCTTCAAGCAACATACCAATAAATATATTCAATTGTTGAATATTCATTGCAAAATTCCTATTAATTATTTTGTTTATTATTATAAATACTTTATGTATACAAAAACGCGTTATCTGTAAGCTCATGACTGCTTCCATCGTGCTCGTAAATATTTACAAATTTTACAGAGGACTTACAGGAATTTATAAGCCAATACAGTCGCAAATAGAATTGTAAATTTCTTACAGATCTGTAAAGTCTTACAGATATGGCTTACAGGTCTTATAGATTGAATCAGAATTGAACCGTTAGTCTTTGAAGATAAGAAAGCCATTGAAAAAATAAACGTTATTCCTATCAATTTCAGATATTAATTGTTATTCAGAAACGTGAACTCCATTTCAAAAAACATAAATTGTATTTCAGAAAAACCAATTTAATTTCAGAAAGTATGAATTGTATTTCATAACAGGAAAAATCCGAAGTTGTCTTTTGACAATACTTCTTCAATCTTAGTACAGATTATTTCAATTAGGTTTAACATGTGGGAATAAGATTTTAAGCGTAATTTTGTTACTGGTGTAATGTTAAATTGCGAAACCACATTTTTGAATAATTGTATGTGCCTGATGCATAATCACCGCCAAAAACCTTTTCGGATTCCTGAAGTTTTTACAATCTGAAATATAATTGATCATTCTAAACTACAATTGATGCTTTCTGAAATTAAATTGATTTGCCTAAAACGCAATTGATGCTTTCTAAAATACAATTGATGATTCTGAAATACAATTGATATTTTCCGAAAATAAATTGATTTAACTGATATACAATTAATGCTTTATGAAATTTAATTGTAAAAGGTGTAGGGAAATATAAATTGACATTACCCTGGTTATAGTCATGTAGATAAGAAACTCATTGTGAGAATTAAGATTAACGTAGAGGAAACTAGCAAAAGCGAAACCAACATGAAATATAAAAAATTTAATTAAGTTTTTTATTTTATGATCCCATAAAAAATAACCACTAAATAGAAAGATTTTTTTGTGTAGATTAACTTGGTAGGTATTGATCATTTTCCCTGTTTAGTTTGCATTACTGGAAATTTTGCAAAAATACATAAATATTATATCAAGCAATCGTTGCACAAAAACCTGTTTATACGCGTAGATAGACAATTTAATTTTGAATACACGTGTATCAATCCCGCAAAAAACCCTACACCATTCATGGAAATTTTACGAATTATAGAAATATATCTGTTTATGTAAGTAAATTAATCGCTTCATTATTCTATTAAAGACCATACTATATGTATTACCTTTTACTTACTTATCAACGGTAAATGAAAATTGCAAGCCAAAGAATATTTTGATAATATGGTCTAGGAAGTTTCTTTGAATCATTCGACGCGATATCGTATACTATATGACCAGAAAAGACTTATTTATTTGTTGTCGAATTTTTCATGAATATAGCCTAGGTTGGAAATTCCAAATTTTATTTACACATAGCGTTAATTTTTGTAATCTTAGATTTCACGGAGTATGTGTCCTGTAAGTTAATTTGCTTAGTATTGAGGTATTTATAAGATAAATATTCCGAAACTGCTAAATAATAATGATTATTTGCCCAAATTGCAGTATGCGTTTGCAGGCAGATTTTTACCAAAAAATTTATGACAATTGTGCTCAACCTAAAAGGGCCCATACACCAGCAAACAATTTGCGCAACAGAGGGTATTGTGCAAAAAGTTGACAGTGTATGGCGATGTTTGAGTTGTTGCACAAAATGTGGTGTAAATTCAAACTTGATTGAAATTATTTGCGCAACGCTCGCTTGCGCAACAGGTTTGATAGTGTATGACCGAGTTTGATGTTTGATGGTTATAAATTGTAAATATTTTCACCCCACTTGGTTAGTTTGTTGCTCATCTCACAAAAATCCCAACATAACAAGTGGAGTTTAACAACATCTGCTTATTGATTAAAATGGTCTCTACCCTCTAGCAAAAATAATGAATTTTTAAACTTTAATGAAGTTTCGTAACACTCGACCTCAATGATATTTGCGAAACAGTGTACGGTCGCGCTAAAATTTTGTTTGTGCAACAAGATGTTGCGAAGACATGTTTGCGCAAACTGTTTCATAGTGTTAATTTTGTATCAGGATGCATTTTCTTCTTTTCAATTTTTTAAGTGTAAAACAAAATATTGAATTTTATCCTTATTGGTAATAATACTACACTTCTTAGGATCAGGACACAAAATAAAAAACCATTGGATTCCTCTTTAATTAACGACTAGTTTTGAAGTATAGTTACTTCTTTCTCAAGCTAGATAGATGCACGATAGCAATTTTGTATTATAATTTTCTATTTTGACTAAGTTTTCATGAGATACCCTTACTTTATCTACAATTCACTCAACAGGAATTCTACTCACCATTAATCATGAATTCAATTATTGTTAAAATTAGATGATGGAAAAAATGGAGTACTTTTATACATCTGATACATCAAAGCCATGTTCCATCAAGTAATCTAATGTCTTTGATTAATTTAAACTTCTTTATCCTCTTTAGTAAAGGAAATAAACGCGGTAATTGTGTATCATTCTAGCTTCGACAAAGAAGTAAATATACTTCGAAACTAGTCGCTAATTAAAGAGGAATGCAAATTTTCGTATTTATTTTATGTCCCGATCCCAAGAAATTTATTATTATAAGGCAAAAATTACTAAAAGCACTAAATGCCAACAGATTTGAGGTATGTGTAAAAGGATTTCTTTTAGTGTACAAGAAATGTAAAGATTAAAACATATTTCAGAACCCTCTTGCAATAAGCACTGCATATAAAATTCAAACCAACAATTTTACAAAACGAATACAATTTAAGTATGCAGTATTCAGAAACATGAGTTGAGTGAATTAAGAAACATAAATGAAGCTGAAAAGGAGGTATAGAACAGCTGCATCCTACCCTTAAAGATAAATCGTACATCGTACGGATATAATGGTGGTCATACACAAAGGTCTGGATTAAATAATTAAGAAACAAAATGTGTGGTTAAGATTGCTACGAGAGTCTCGAAGATATGATATTTGACGACACAAATTTCGAAAAATGCAAGTGGAGTCTGTGGCGTAAACCATATTATAAAGGGTTAAAAATTTTGTTCCCTCATACATACCTAAAAGCATCTAGTTTTGAGTATTTTATATTTTATCGAGTGTTCAAATTTAATATTAAGTTTGGGGTTTAGCTCCAAGAATGCAATATAACACTCCACAGGTAAATATTTAAAAAATAGGTGCATCTCGTCCTTAGCATTCTACAATGTATTTATAGTAAAAAGTAGTAAAATTATAGAAAACAAAATAAAATCACACTAGTCAAGGAACATTTTTGTATGTACATACATACCTGAGCACCCATGTACAATTCCGCGTGTTTAATTTTAATAAATTAAACCTAATTTTTTTACTTTATTCTTAATGTAATTTAATAACAATAACATTACTCATGGCGCGTTATTGCAATTCTGCATATCGCGCACATTCCAAGGAGCCGCACTTTAGCTGCTCAAGTTCAATTACATAATTAAGTGTATTATACAGTATGACGTAGAATTAGTTTACAAACATTTTAGTAAATTTTAGTATTTATAAGCTTATGCTTGCTATCTTAAGAATAAAGCCAGTAATCAATGATTGCTCGTTCTCTTCTACTACTTGGGTCAAGCACGCAACCCGCCTAAGCGCCAAGTAACTGCATTACCAAAAACCAAACGCAACATAGGTCTGCAGCTTCGTTCACCGCACAAAGATATTGAAGACACAAAAGACCCAATAGCAAGCCTTCGCAAACACGAGATCATACGAAATTTGAATGGACCCCACCCGCATCTTAAGGGGGAATACCGGTACAGAGTCCTAAAAAATGATGTTTTTTGTGGCGAGTTTGTCGGTAAAGGACATGAAAATCTGAGCTGATGTTCGGGTTAGTTTTTGAACTTCAATACAAAAAAATATACAAAAATTCTCGGAGCACCTGTCTCGGTGCTATGGCCTCTCCTTGATAAGTCTGAACAAAAATCAATCTTAAATGGTGGGTATTCTCCAGACCAAACGAAACGTCTGAAGAATATGGAATTTGATTTTTTTTTTAATCTTAAAGGATACAATTTTGGTGCGAACCTCGGTCATTAAGCTAAGGCCAACACAACTGCCTTCAAAAATGATTGAGGTTCAAACGAAAACAACTTGTTTCTGGAATGCAGAAAAGTGTTCGTCCTGGCTGTTGGAAGGTCTGAGAGACCCAAAAAGAGAAAACGATATTTTCTTGACTCGCTGTACTGGCATCCCTCCGTATTCATTTTCTTCAAATTTCGTGTGATCTCGTGTCTGCGAACGCTTGCTATTGGCTCAGAATATTTCTTTTGTGTCCTCTATATATTTGCGCGTGATTGTACTTAGCACTATGAAAGTTGTTACCAAATTTATATATCTTTTTCTGTATCAAATCTTAAATAGTAGTATTAGATAAAATCCTTTAGATATTCAAGATTAAAATAACTAATGATTAAGATTGTACTTACGAAAAATATAAAAAAATCTGGTATGCTTTTACCTTTGTACTACCTACAAGTGCATTTGAAAGTTGTTTTGATAAGTTCTCCAATTACGATGAAAAATTATAAAGATTTTTTTCTTATTATTTTATTATAAAAAACTTATAAACGTAACACATTACATGTTATGACGTAGAGTTATTTTAAAAACATCTTTGATCAGAGCATATTTTTTAAAAATTAACCGTTGCCTATTTATAGCCCTTAATGGGGGGTCGATATTCACTCAAGAATTTTAAATACTAAAAGGGGTCATAATGTACAGCAATAAAAAATATAAAGAACTAGTTTTATAATGATGGTTTTATTTTAAAAATCGGTGGAAAAATCGATGTTAAGTTTAAATTTACAATTTATTCAGTTCATTTCAGTTATCAATAATTGCTCGTTCTCTTTTACTACATGGGTCAAGCGCGCACCCAGCCTAAGCGCCAAGTAGTTCCTTCTACCCAATTGCACCACTTTGTTCAAGAACGTACCAAATCTGCTGGTGGCTATTCCTTCTACGTCACTTGGATTAGTATGCAGTACACCTAAGCGTCGTGTGGTTCCTTTAAAGATTCTGTATTACTTGGGTCAAACAAAAACACAAATACAGAGTGTTCCGTTTATAGCTCACGAAACGCCGGTGTTACAAACTAGACCAAATATAATCGACAAAAAACCAAAAAAGTGGGGGTCTAGCTATTTTAGTTTTGAATTTTAGGTTACCGATTTTTATCACAAATCACAAAATTGCTAATTAACCGATGTGTGTAGGGATAAAAATTTAACATTAAAAACCTAAAAGCATCCTCTTTCAAAAGTTAATAACAGAAATGTAAAAACAATTGTTAAAATGTTGAAAAAAATTTAAAAAGGGGAAAAAATTTTTTTTCAGTTTTTTTAATTTTCTCCTGGATAAGACCTATTGCGGTTGTGTTTTTTTTTTATTTTCTGAAACTTCTTCATATTCTCAACAGACCATGGAAAAATTTTAAACCGTAGTTCTTTTCCTTCACTTAGTAAAGCCTTCTGAAGTTACTTCTATCAGAAGTAGCCCTGAGCATAGTTTTTTAAATAGGCTGTGCGCTGTGCGGTATATCATTAAGGGTGCATTGTCAATTAGGCTATAAGGGATGCCTAATATTCTATACATTAATAGAAGGTAAGAAAATGTTGCTTACCAATGTTTATTAGTTTTCTAGTTATATCGTTTTAAAAATTGAAGTCGGTAAAACTTGTTTAACTCTTCTTTGACGATGAATTGGTCGCGGTGGTTTTAACTGGCCCCCAAAATTCTCAGATCTTAGATTTTTGCTTGTTGAGTTGGTTATAATTGAGGTTTATAAATAAATTGTTAATATTTTGGATGGACTAGTTCTACATCTCTCACAAAAGATAAACAATAACAAATAACAATACAGAAGAGCAATTGGTAGTGTCCAAAGAGTCCAAAAACATGGAGATATTTTTAAAGATATTCTATGAATTAAAAATAAGCTAAACAACAATACTCAGTTTTACTTTTCTTCTTCGGGGTGACAAGCTTTAACCCCTATAATTTTGAAAAATTTGGTATCAATGTCAACATTTAGATTCTTTTATTCACTGGAAATAGTAAACGCTTAATAGGAGAAAATTACTTTGGGAAATACTGAGGAATATCTGATCAATATCTACTTTTCTTAATTAAGCCTAACTACTCGACCCCAAAATTAATAATAAGTTGACATGTTTGTATTGTCATAGGTAATCAGCGTCGCGGTTTAACTGAACGTATTTACATAAGCGACTTACTTAACATAATAAGTTAACCAAATAATTACGTTATGCGGTATAAATCAGGTAGATAATCAAGCACATGTAGATTCGTGCTTCCTATGAGTGGAACGTGGGGTACATGGAGTACATGGGTTACCTTCGTTCGTTTGGTTGGTTTAGTTTTCATGCATGCATACGTAGACACACGCGTGCCGCGCAAGCTGTTCCGGTCAGAATCTAATTTCTGAAACATGCAAATGTCAAATTGTTTGCCGCCTACATTAGACACTTAAATTTTATGCAAATTCACAACACTGCTAATCATCATAGTAAATTATTGCAGCCGTAAAGGAAATTATTTTTCTTAATAGGGTCCTAGAGTACATGGGGTAAAGAATTAAGGTGTTTAATTTAAGTTACGATTTTTTCCCAAAAGGAATTATTAGCATACATTTACATAATTACTGTGACATCTTATTTACATTCGACCATTATTTTTGTTATGCTGGAAGGTGGAAGTATTAATTTGGTTTTCTGACTGTTGCTTAAATGACAACGTTTTGCGCGTGTTCATAAAAAGCAGAGGTTTTCAGGTTTTCTGCGGTATTGATTGTGCAGTTAATAATTTTTCCAGGGATATACATATAATCGGTATAATTGAATTAGCCGTTGCAGGCCGAGTGCTTGTCGGAGAGATGTTATGCTAATTCGATAAAGTTAATATGGGACACGGGTAAGGTGAAAATTAAATTAGTGGCGCGACTATGAAGGCTCCTCTACAAGCACTATGTGCCAGATATTCCCTCAAGACGCCTTGTATTGTCTGTATACTCTACACTGTTGCCCCACCTATGTAAACCTTATTTCTAACTACCACCCTCGCAATTTTCTCAGATTTTCATGGATATAACAGACAAAATGAATGATGCTTTCACCCATACAGATTTATATTAATAGAGAATTTAACAACCCTGAAATTAACGTCTAAAGGGGAAAGGATTGGAAAATTTTCAGTTAACATAGTAACATTTTATATTGTCCTACAACCCACGTACCCTCCTTAACTTCATGCATAAAATATTATGAAATTTATCACGGAAATATAACTTGAAGTTTATCTTCTTACATTATATTTAAGATTATTACACGCTTTCCTTTCCTCCAGGAAAACCATTGTTTTTTGCCCTACAGAATTATGCGAATAATTAATTTTATCCTTTCCAATATTCTCTAAATTAGTTTTAAACTTATGTTTTATGTATAAAATATTTAAAATTAAAATTATCATAACAAAAGAAAGTCTGGAAAGAAAAACATTTATTTTGAATCCCGACGCTTTATCCTCCATCAAAACAGCCTCATTTGCATTTCCTCAAAACATCCCTTAAATCGACGGATGTTAATTTTTCAATCCATTCTTAAAACTTATCGTGGTGTGTAATAAATACGCGGGAATCATTGTGTCCTGGCAAATTGGGTCGCGCAACGAGTTCCTTTCAGCGTATGAAAAAATAAAGCCCTGTGGAAAATATGTGCACGTCGCAAGCGTCTAAAAGTCATTTTTCATTCCGACCCGTCGGTTATCGCGTGATGGATTTCCAATCAGTTCTGTTTTGAATCAAAACTTCTACACTCCACGCTCTTCACAGCTCGTCCTTCGTCCTTTCTTGGACATGACAGACGTATATGAAGAAGCGACCACCTTATTTCGCCTCCGTCCTTCATCCTACATCCAACTTACCATTCCCGACACGTTTCCAACTAGAAGAATGATTTTAGAATTCCCTGGACGCACTGTTTCGCACAATTCTCACTGCAACTCTAAGACCTGAATGTGCACCTAACTAAGCATTATGAAGCCTTTAAGGTTTTACACAAAAAACATACCAAATTTGATAAATTACATTTATTCAAAGTTTCATAATTTTTATACAAAAAAGACTGATTACTAAATATTAAATTGATTGCATACGAAAATGTTTCAAAATAACTCAATTTTACATACCACCAGAGGTAATGAATCAATTTATGTCAAAGAAAAACATGAATTTACTCTATAAGTTACCTCCCGTGGATTGATCTATCCATAATTTAATCGAAAAGTTGAATGTATTTCTAGTGCCAGTAATTTTTCCATTTATTGCATAATTTGTTTAACAATACATAATTAAATAATACACTACAAAAATGATTTATTTATTTATTTCGTGTCCATTCTAATAATAAAATAAGTAGATGACCAAAAAATAGCACGTTCAAATGGAGCAGATGGCGCTTGTGCAAGATCCAAATCTGAACAAGGTTGATTTAATTTTTCACATATTAGTTTACTAATATCATATTAGTAAATAATTCATAGTTTGTAAATGTCCATATAAACAAGGTGCATTTTCAAATATAAAGCCCTGTTTCACTAAATTCGTTTTACACGTCTACCCGTTTTAGGGTACAAGCATGGTGCAGCACTGACTCGTTCCACGATCTAGCGTGAACATGGTGAAGCACCGAGTCGGGAACGACTCAACACTTTTTCACTTTTTTTCAGTTTTTCTATGCTGGAATGAAGTGTTATAAGTATATAATTTAATTTTTAAAATGTCGTTAGAGACTTATTTGCTAATGCTTCTTCAAAATTAAAATTTTAAAACCTGTAATATATTATTAAATTAGTATACATAGTAATTATGGCTGTCAAGTAAAGAGAATAAACCGAACACAACTTAGCATACGTGGTGAAACGACAAATCAAAACGCAGATTTCAGGCCTTGACCTACGCTACTCTCTGCTTGTGCCGGTGTTGCACCATGTTTTAACCCTTAGATCGTATTCTAGTAAGAGTTTTCTAAATTAACAATTTTTCAGCAATGCCTGGAGGAAGTTCTTCTTTTTGGAGAAATTTTTAATTTCTGAAGAGATACTGATCTGGGCCAGTTGCGGTAAACGTAAACAAGGGTAATTGTAAACGCTTGAATTTATCGTTAGCTTGAGTCGCATTTTGTAAATTATCGTGCCATTTCGATTATTTAACATGTATTTCAAGTAGGTACAATCCGTTTGAAATCATAACAGAATTGGCCTATTTGCAACATCATTGGCAGTGCCTCGCATTTTCGTCGTATTTTATTTTGTAAAGTGTTGAAGTAATTACTTATAATTATATTATTCAAGTTGTAGAAGGTAAGTCAAATATTTTAAATTAGTTAGTATTGTAATGTATAGGCAGTAAATGCCTGGGGTATTTGTACATAGGTACCCCTAACCTTGAAACTCCGATAGCGTTACATTTACCACAATAAATTAGATTAAAGGGGAAAAAGTAAACTTGGTTTTGGGGTAAATGTAAACCCACCAATTTTATTGCCAAATCGTTAAATAACATTTCCTGCATTTTATTTAGTTTTCAACCATGCCGCGTATAAAGGAATAAAAAATAACATTATGTTGTTAAAATTTCCTAGCTATCTTACAGATAAATTACAACCATTAAACAAATGTGTGTTTGGACCGGTAAAAAGTTATTGGAATAAGTCACTTGTAAAGTACGGAATAAAACAAATGGGACACGGACGTGCGCGTCTCAAAAAAATAAATTTGTGGACAGATTCTTGGAAAAACTTGGGAGGAATCTATGAAACCACTAAACATAATATACGGGTTTTTAAGTACTGAAGTGTATCCGATGTTTCCTCGAATTGCTGAAGATCTCGAAATATATGAAGAAACCTTTAATCTCCTGAAAATCAAATTATATACATCAAGTACCTACTAAATCTTGCACTATACCTATTAGTCAGCTTTCAACGTCATTTGTGCCTCAACCAACGACATCATTCACACTTCAATCAACCATTTTGACTACTCCACAACCAGTGACAGAATCCACAATCACTGATGTCTTCATGTAACACAACAAATCCTTTGGAAGCACGGATTACGAATCCAAAAATTGTTGTCCATCGTTTTAATGACAAACGAAGTATTATCTAGGTTGAAAGAAGCAGATGCGAAAAAAACTATTGGAAAAAAGCATCAGAAACTAACAAAACTAGAACCAAAACAAAAAAGGCGCCCAAAAATATAGTGTGTTAATCTTCTACAAAGGAAAATGTTATCGATTTATGTGAGAGTTAAAGATGACCCAAGTGTTGGTTGTTCCAGTTTGTTGTTTTTGGTCAATTCATGGGAGGAAAAAGAGGCACGCTACAATTTAAGAGGATAGCCAGTGTATTCGGTAGAGTCTGATGTTTTTAATGAAAAGGTAAAGTCTTCAAATGTAGCCAAAAAATTCAAAAGAAAGTTGTTACAATCTTTATTAAATTTGTCCTTATGCCAATAAGTCAACATTTTAAAAAGCTAAAAATAACTGAAATTAACTAACTTAACCTTACATAAAATATTAACTTACATGAACATAATGTTCTCCTTTTTGAAATTGAAATAATAAACGCAGCAAAAAATGTGGAAAACAAAATATAACTTCTCGAAACTAATATCTCCAGTAGTTTGGTGAATAACAATGAAATCTTGTTTGGTAAATAACATATAACGCTCCATTCCTGGTTTCTTTAAAATATAACTGGACGACTCCAGATGTTGTCTGGTGTTTTTGATCATGAAAAGTTTTCTTCGAAAGATTTTTTATTAATTTTCTTTTTGAGGTGCAATGTAGAATCTTCAGACTATAAGTTTTTGCAATTTTTGTTTTTGTGAAGTAAAAATTGACCGAATTTTAATATATTTTTTTAAATAAATCCCATAAATCTGCTTTCATTTTTTTCAAAATTTATTTCGAAAAGGATACTCCAATTTATGTTTTGTATTAAATTTAAAACATATATAATGCATTATAACAACTTTATATGCGTTGACATTTAGAAATTTTATTGCATTTTTTAAAATCACCCTAAATACAAATAAAACAAAAATATACGAAAAAAGGGAATCTCGACATTCTCTTAAATATGTACAAAAGATATGTGGAAACCGATTTTGCTTTGGTATTGCTGTAATTTGTCTTTGAAATCGACAAAAATCTACATTAAAATCGACTATACCCAAATTACACCGGCTTAAGTATGTGTTTGTAATTGAAGATGTCGATGTTGAAGAGCAAGAAGTACAAGTTTCAGGTCTCAAATTCTGGGATGATTACATTAATTGAAAGATGAGTGAATATTATATAAATTTGAAGGAATAGTTCCTATAAATGAGAAGCGTTCATGTTTTATTTATTTTGCTATAATCTTTTGATTTCTTGTAGCTCTATATTTCAATATAAAAATGGATCTTCATTTGCTTTCAATATTCTAATTTTTGTTATTATGGGGTAATTAACACTTGTGAGTTTCCAAACTATATCAATTTAAGAAGAAGTGTTCTGTTTTCTAAGAACTCAGTTGTCTTAAGTATATACAATAATGGAATTCATTGTTTACATTAGACTTTATTAGTATGAGGTAAATATAAATATGGCATTGTTATAAAAAATTATGTTTTCTCGAAGCTATTCTGATTTAATGTACATAATAGAATATTAAAGATAAAATTACCAGCTTTCAACTTATTTATTGAAAAGTTGAAAAAACAATGAATTTTTCACTCATTCCGATATTGCATAATTCGTCTAGAATCTAATTTGAAGTCACCAAAGTTTTAACATGTGAAAGAAAACCTTTCCTCCATTTTAATCCAGATCTTCTTGGAATGATACCAAACAAAGGGTGTCTATAATCAGTTAGTTGTTTCTTCCTTTCTCTCATACTTGCAACACAATGCCTAATATTCGAAGAAGCTATTCCACTTAAAATATCGAAGAAACCAATAGGTGTGTCTGAATACTGGGTTTGAAATAATAGTCTTCACAACCAATCTAATTTGTTACAATTTATTAATTCTTATGCATTTCGAGGGTACTTCGACACCTCATCTTCAGAGAACACAATAGGTGTGTGTTTAAGACACCACGTTATAATACGATGTATCTGATTTAGAATCGGATCTAGATATTTGGCATGATTTGACTGTTCCCATACTGAAGCAGCATATTCGGCTTTGGACAACACTAAAGCTAGAGCAGAATATCTTAATGTATGAGCATTTACACCTCATTTTGTAAAAGTAGGCTTTTGTAGAATGTTATTTCTAGTTGAAATTTTATGTACGTTCCAGAATAACTCTTAAATATCAAATTCAGAATTTGCATTTTTATTATTTCTATGGAAAACTATTTTGTTAT
Organism: Stenus bimaculatus; assembly: GCA_963971135.1. Lineage (NCBI taxonomy): Eukaryota > Metazoa > Arthropoda > Insecta > Coleoptera > Staphylinidae > Stenus > Stenus bimaculatus. The sequence goes on along the minus strand of OZ020185.1, from coordinate 13,331,599 downwards.
ATCATTTGGATGAAGACTTTTCTTATAATAATCGGACAGATTTTTTACAGTAGAAGATAAAATATTTTCAAAAGTAAGTAAATTCTTATTTTGTGTAATTACACTAGATCTTCAGCAAAGATGAAACTACCAATATTTGGAGAAATTGGTTAATCATTTGTGTACATGTTAAATAAAGTAAGAGCGAGAATACTACCTTGTGGAAGATCATTCTTCTGAAATCTAAATCTACATTGTTAACTAATTCTACTCAAACGCGTCTATTTTCCAATAGATTACAGATGATTTGAACTAGCTTAAGATACGGTGATTAATCCTATTATACGCCGAAAAGGGATCTACAAATACAGTACCTGTTATAAAATTATTTTCAAAAACCATCTTGAATATATTGCATAAGGTTAAGCATTTGTGCTGTACTTCTTTTAGCAGTATGAAAATCATCTTGTTGAGGTATAAGTTGGTCATCAATATTTGGAGAGAGTCTATATAATAACATTCTTTCAAATAATTTGTATAAACAACATAAAAGTGAGTCTGGTCTAAGATTTTTGGCATTATCAAGTAATATACCAGGTTTTGGGTTATCAATTATTTTGGTTTTCCTCCATATATTTGATATATCCTTTTCAAAAATTCAATTATTAAAAATATTGTTTAGTTTTAATACCAAATCTTTTTATCCGTTCATGTTTTAGATAATAAAGTCTTCGAATACAATTATTTTTTTAGTTTCACTGATTTTCAATATAAAATTAGTTGATCAACAACTTTATTAGCAGAAATAGAACAATTCAATTCAGATTATTTCATTATTTGGAATAAATACCAAGTTTCTAATTTGTTCTCCAAGCTTGTCACCTTAAATATTTAATACCTATATTTTTACAAGTCTCTTTTTTGATGATTCTCATTAAGTTGTGTAATGTGTAACAATAAATTTGCGAAAAAGGGTCTGTATCATAATTCTTTACATATGCATTTACTAAAATTTAGGGATCATTTTGTAGACATGATATAAATGTCGTTCTACAACTTCTCGGGGGTTATTCTCGAATCAACGACATGACAATTTTTGCATTTCAATCAAAATGATAGAATGGTAAAAGTCATATACGACATCGTGTCGTGTGATTCAAGAATAGCATCTCTGGGTCTGTGTTAATGACAAAAATACCTATTTGGAATATTTATAATTTAGCATTAACCCCAACGTACGAGAATAAACGAATTTACATTAATTTTAAGTTTTAAAATCCTAGATAATGCAGTAAGTAGTTATAAGGACTTTAGTTTTTCCAGTTTTCTCTTTTTCTTTTACGTTTCGTTTAGTTTTTAAAAATAAATACGCGGTTTTTCTTTAAAAAGTTTCTAAATTTCCTGCCTTCTCCTGAGTTGTGTAAGGGTTAATTTTAGTAGCTAAACTCCCTTCGGAAAAAATAAATAAAATCTTTCCTGTAACTATCGTTGAAGAAAAGAAATTTTGAATTTATAAATCATACAATAATAAAATATCATAAATACTAAAATCCCCCATTTCCTCCTAAATCCTTACATCAATTCAAGAGTGTGAAAAAATCAGGTCAACAGTTTCTCCACCCCAAAGCAACCCAACCAAAACCTAAACAACCGTTAGCTGAAATCTCTGGACTTTACAGGATAACACAAAAGATGGAAACGTTAATCTAGCTGCAACAGATGATCCTGATCCCTACCTGAGGGGTAAACAGATGCGCGCGTGCCATACAATTGTCAGCCCTTAACAAAAAGTGAAAACGGCGCCCGGCCCGGAGTTCAAAATAAGCATAAAAATAAAACGGCAGCCGGTATCAACACGATGAATGCTTTTTAACACCAACAGTTATGTCTCTTTTTTCATTTGAAACCCCACAGACCTTTAACCGGATCTTGATTCTAGGGGCGATAGCTGTAGTCACTACTCAATAATAATGTTTTACAAATTTCACGCATAATTTAAAATAAGGTAGTGTCAAGCAATAAAATTGAGACCCAATTCTTTTTTTGTACAATACTAATAGTATCAATTGGGTGGTTTTATAAATTGACTTAAAGCAAAAATTTTGGTAGAATATTGTACAATTTTCTTAAATTTCTGGAATTTGGAAGAGGAGTTATTTGGTGTAAAAATTAATTAGAAAAGTTAAAAATTTTTGAGGAAACTTAAATTTAATAAATGTAAATAAAATGTAATTTATGGAGTAAAATATGCGTGGAAATTTCATAGAAATTTTAAACGAACTTTACTCTTTCCTGATTTTGGGTTGTACGTTTGCTTTTGTGGCAAAAGGGTCAGCAAATTTTTTCAAGTGTAAAATAATGTTAAATTGAATTGTGTTCCCATTGTTGAAGCGAGGATCTAAATTAAGCTTTTCGCATACTCCACGTATTTTGAATACAGAAGGATATTACTTTATACTTTTAAATCAATATGAATTTAGATATTATGAAAATTTCACATCTAAGCAGAATTTTCCTCATGTAATATTAAAAAGCTTCGCTGATTTTATGGCGGCCCTTCATATTTTTTTTCGCGCTAATGGCATCTGCAAGAGCGGCTAATCGACGGCTGTTTTGATGCGTTTTGATCGATGGCGATGTGAATAATGATAGAAAGGGCTGTGATAGAGCACCTATTGCCGCGTTATTTTACAGGCGGTCGTCCTTAAATAGGGCCCAATGACGTCCGTAATGTGCGGTTTTAGGGCCTTATGCTAATGTAAGTATTTCACGCAGCTACACCTACGTATATGTAAGCCCAATTTATGGTATATACCCCCACATGTACTTTATGTTATAATCGAATATTTCGCTCCACTCACAAAGTGGTAACCACTTCAAAAAAATTGCTACTAAATTCAATTTTACCAAATAAGTACTTTCAACTTTTATAACTTCACACCATTTTTCTCTAACAGAAAATCAATTTTTTAAATAAAATCTAATAAACGACGATTTTTCACATATTTTTTTATTACTATGCCATAATTTATTTTAACCACTTCAAATCAATACTTTTAAAAGAAGCTGACATTAGGATTTTATTAAAAACAAGGAAAAATTGTCGCTGTTCCTGCATATCAATGCTGTAACTTTAAAAAAATTTGGCCTAAATTTCTTTAGAGTGTCACTATTATCAGAAAACCTAGCTGATAAGGAAGGACATTAATAGAACTATAGTTGTTCTCCTAGTCGCTGGAGACAGGGGCGAAATTTAACAAATTCATTTAATATAATAGAAAGGATATTCCATCTTTGCTCTCGTTTTACTGCCGCATCTGCAAGTGCAAATATTTTATGCTAGGGTGGGAACGTCTTTGCTCTCGGGGTTTGTAACAGGCAGAGAAGTTATATTGGAAACGTTCGTCCTTAAGCATTATTTCTGCAGTTTATTTTTAAGAACTCTTTTTTTTTTTTTTCAAAATTAATATTTAAATTCAAACTTCTTTATTATCTCTTATAAGAATTTTTACAACATTTTGTACATTTACTAGCGATATAATAATTTATAACTACTAAAATTTTTGAATATTCTAATGGAATTCTTGGAAAATCGTTGATTTTGTATATCGGGTATCCACGGAACTGTAACTTCTTTATTTATGAAAATAATAATTTGAAATTTTACTATGACTGCATTTATCTCGCGTAACTCGATCCGGATTGGATTGAATAGAGGTTGACTCTATCCGCATTTTTCCGAAATATGCACGTCGGATTGGATTCAGTTTTAGGATTCAGTTCAATTATCCAAAAAGTGAGGCAATCCGATGTGTTTATTTCGAAAAAATGCAGTCCGAACAATGCAATCCGGATCGAGTTACGGGAGATAAATGCAGTCTATGTTATATGTCATAAGAAAACGAATTTATTGAACGAAAAAAAAATTCACTTCTGGTTTCACCGAAAATGACTTTAACTTTATTTTTAATGTATCACCCTATTTTTGTACTTATTATTATTAAACACTGGTAACTTCTAAGTATGTTTTTGACAAAAAAAAATTTTTTTAACCCTCAAAAATTTTTTTGGATTTTTTTAAAAAAATTATAATAAAATCAATTAAAAATTCGTACATACCTAGGGTATGACTGTAATCGGAAAAAATCTTCTACCTAAATAGGGGGTGACCCCACTATCATGCTATTTAAAAAATAAATATATTTGCAAAAAACGCATTTTTTAAATTATAAAAATTATTTTCTCAAAAACGACTGAATGAATTTCATAATTTACAATTTATTCTATACCTTTTTAAATTATTTAAAAGTAGTTTTAATAAATTTTAGATTTTATTAAAAAAATAAAAAAATCCAGTGTTTAATAATAAGTACAAAAAGTAGGGTGTAACATATAAAAAAAATTTATGTCATTTCATAAATTGAGCACATGTATTTATTATCGTTTGTTAATTGTAATATTTTTGGTAAAACTTTTCAATGCAAACATGAAAAATCCTTGATCATGAGTTTTGAGACTAGAGTTATAATAGTTATTTACGCACCTAGGTAGTAAAGTGACTGATTTTAATCCCGACGATGTTTTGTTTCCCGAGGCAAAGCCGAGGGAAACAATCAGAGGAGGGATTAAATTCACTTTACTACCTCGGTGCATATAGAATTTTTTGCACTTTTTTAATAGGAAAAAGTTTCCACAATAATTTAATTATATGGCTATCGCTGTGACTAATATCAGTTGTCATCGGATGGCGACGGGTATTTTTATTCGCCCGTCATAATAATTTATACAGCAACTTTCATAAAATATAGATAATTGTAGATTAATATTATAATTATTGTAATTGATTTTATAAATTTAAAAAAATAATAATTAACTTCACAATAAATAAAGTAGGTAAGTTTTGATGCAGGAATAAAGTTTACCAAGTTTAAAAGATTTTGCCACATTTACAGATCTAACTAATTGATTGAATCGATTCTGTATACACTTAAAACACCTTTAAATTTAAAATTTAGTATCAATCTATAAAATATTAAACCGTACATAATACAATCCCCCACCCCAGAATAAAAATCAAGTTCCGTTCCAAACCAAACCAAATAAATTTATTAGAGGTTAGAATTCACTCAATATATTGGTGGTGTTTAGACTAGACTGAAGTTTGCAACGATTGTGATTTCGAGGCAAATTCAGACAAATTACAAGATTATGACTAATTTTAATTTTTAATGACAAGTTACGTGAGCGGGAGTAAAGTGATGACAAATGACGTGGGCGGGAGTAAAGTAATGACAAGACAGGGAGTAAAGTAAATTTGACAAGAGACAAGAAATGTGACGTTTTAGTCTCTATCAATAAGGACTAAACTAGCTCATTATATATAGAAAGTGCAAAAAATTACTTATGCTACTACAATTTATAATCAGTAATATTTTTGTTAGAATATCCCAATGGAAATCTTAAAAAATCGTCTATTTTGTAGATTTTTCCCCTTTGATGGTGACTTCATCTACAAAATTGTTAACAACTATTTAATTATTATAAGCATTTTTATCAAAATTTGCAGGTATATTTATGTTCCCTCTATCTCCCTGCGTCCTATAACAAAATGGGCTGCATTTACTTATTTTAAATCGAGTATATCAAGTACACGGAATCGGAATACTTGGCTACTTAAGCGCGTGCTTTTATAAACTATTTCGCATTTTAGTGATTTTATAATAACTTTTTTATTATTATAACTTTTTTTACTACTATATTATACAGGGTGTCTCAAAAGTGCCAGGACGACACTATAACTTTTGAACGTGTAAACAAAAAAAAAATAAATTCCAGTTTAGGGGTGTTCTGGGGGCAGAGGGGAGGAGTTTCCCAACTTTTTAAATTGCAACCACTATCGAGTTTGATATCATTTTAAACATTTTAAAGGTAATAAACAGAGAAACACATTTATTTTAGTTTTGTTCTTCATTGATGTGCTTTTGTCACAATATTAAATAGAAGCTACATTTATAAAAAGTAGTCACGGAGAAAAATTATTTACTTTTAAAATAATCGATATTTTTCATTTTTTGATAAAATAAGCGATAGCAAAGACGTTGTAACTCATTACGATTTACTTAATAGCGATTCGTTTTTTTGCTTCTAATAAAAAATATTGTGATAAATGGTTTATTTGAAAATTTCCGTTTAAAGCAAGAACGACGTTTAAGCTTTTTTTAACAAATTTCTAGAAAATAAAAAGTGCACTTACCTTGTTTTTGCAGCAAGGTCTTCACTTATTGAGATCCCTAAAATTTATTAAAGTTTTTAAAGTATCAATAATCTAGAGGTATTTAAATATTTTTATTTCTAAACAAATTGAGTTCCTACAAATAGTCTGCCATATGTTTAAAATTATTCATAGATTTAAAAGTCGCTTAATGTTGAATAATATAGTAACTCCGGCTGTTGTGCCAAAGTTCCAAAACAATGCTATTAACCCTTAATTAGCTTACTCAAAAAATTGTTGTAGTACAAGTATTGCGATATAAATAGTTCTGCAGGCAAGTTACAAGCAGTGGCGCGTTATCATATAGGCCAAATAGGCAATTGCCTAAGGCCTCAAACTAGGGAGAGGCCTCCAAACAAATTAAAAAAAATAACATTGTTTTGCTCATTTTGTTTTAATACAGTCGAACTCGGTTATAACGAGCGCGGGTATAACAAATTCACGGATATAACGATCAAATGAAGGTACATATTGTGGTTCCAATTAATTTCAATTTAAAAATTCACTGTTATTACGACCCTTTTTGCGGATATACCGAGTAAATATTTTTTCGGCGAATTTCGTTAATTTCCTTTTAATGGGCTTTTCCATTAATAAGTTTATATTGCCCTGGGATTCGAAAACATTATTTAGTATACCTAGGTGATTTCTCGTTATAAGGTTATGAAGAGCCGTCTGCACCCGCTTCCACTTAAAATTATGTAATCGAAATATTTATAAAAATTTGATTTAATCAATGAGGTCGTACAAGAAAATGGGGGGGGGGGGGGGGTGTAAATAGAGTAGATGCTCTTCATGTTGAATTTTGTAAACCTTACTGTAACTTAACGGTTATTTAAAATAATATTTTCGGTGTTAAAACAACATCGATCCAAATAATAATAATACATTAATGTATAATTGATCAAAATAATACAATAAATAGATGTACAATGCATTTTAACGCCGAAAATGTTATTTTACATTGCCGTTAAGTAACAGTAAAGTTTACAGAATAGCGTTTTTTGACATCAGGGTGACTGTCAAATTTAACATCGCTGTTACGGCTAACATTTTTTGTTCAGAATTACCCCATTAATCTAAGTACCTACTGACAAAAGTCAAAATTCGAGCAAAATACCTTCTTCTTAATGCACTCTTCCTTGGTCTTTGGCACGAAGCCCTGTTCACCAATCGCGAGTATAATAATGGATTAATAAGCAAAATACATATCATTAAAAATGCATGTTAAAAAATTAAAAATAATCCGCAAACATCCTGTATTTCGAAAATAGAGCTTTTTAACAAGTATGTGCACATATTCTTGTTTTTTTCTTTTCAAATTGATCAAAATTAGATTTCAGAGTTACCTACCGACTCTTGGTTTGAAACACCATTTATATTTCGAATTAGAATACTAGCAGGGAAAAACCTTTTCACGGTCATATTAACGATAAACGGTTATAACTAGTAAAATTCGCTGTCCCTTGATGCTCGTTATAACCGAATTCGACTGTAATTTCAAAATCCTTCTTAAAAATATGAATATTATGTGGCCTCAAAATTAAAAATTGCCTAAGGCTTCCTAAAGGCATAACCGGCACATTACAGAAAAGCAGTGCAATATAGTAGGGTTTACAATACCTGTCCAAAAATTCAAAACCAATATTTCTGTATTTCAATTTTTGATAATTCCGGTATTGCTACCTAAATTTTTTTTCATAAATATTTTCACGGTATTGGAAAACCGGATGGCCTCTGGGGAAATAGTGTTACGCAACGAGTTAGAAAGTGACGAATTTTGTGCGAGAGTGAAACTAGCCTAACGAGGCACGAAATTCACTATCTTGCGAGTTGCATACGCTATTTTTCCGACAACCACAGAGATTTTGCGACCATAAATTAATATTTTGTCGTAACAACTAAAGTCATAACAAAACCAGTGTTGATATCAGTTGGCATTGAAGTTAACGATTATTTTTAGTTAAATGTACCTAATTGTAGGTGGCGCTGTTTTGACGGATGCAACTGATTGAAACGAATAAAAAATGTTCCTATTTTACTTAAAATTTACACAACAGTTAATTATATATTGATTTTAATAATAAAATAAGTAATATTAGCGGGGTTAAATCTAAATTTTTATTTGAACTGTACTTTTTTTGCAAGTTCAATAAAATCTAAGAGAGGGCTTTCGGAATTCCTTCGCAGCGCCTCTATCGAATATTACAAGAAGTATTTCAGAGTTACAAAACAGAAAACCAAACTCACTAGTGTAACAATGATAGATTTTCAAAACCACTAATATGAATGACATATACGACTTTCTCATATGGTCGTCGGAATATATTTTAACATGGCAAGTGAGATGATGCCAAAGAGAATTTTTTCATCTTATCCAGGTTTTTCTGAAAATTATTCGGTCTATAGTAGTAGTTGTACTGGGAAGGTTGTATGAATAACATTCATGCACAACGGTGAGTTGGGAATGCATTTACTTGTTTTTAAATTTTAAATATCTATAAATATTGGTATTATTTCTCTTCCAATACCGTTTTTATAACACATGATGATGGCAATTCCGGTATTGTAATCTCTACAGTGAAGATCAAATTGCTGCGAATTTTTCATAAAAAAAAAGAGGAAAACCATCTTAAATTAATTTTTCCAGGACTATTGAATAACCGATTCATTACGTTTGAATGAATTCATTACTAAATATTTGACATTATTCAAAATGCTCGATCTGTGCGGACCAATCACGAAGCTGCAGTATTGCCAACCCAATGGTTAATGAGACATGGTTTATGGGTAATTTTAACCACAGAATAAAATTTACATAGAAAAAATTTAAAATGTCAAAAATATGAAAAATAACCTCAAAAAATTTCCATAAAAGCAACGTAAAATATAAAAAAATCGTGGAAAAATATAGTATCCTATACAGGGTGTCCCGCAATAAAGTGGCAGACATCGTGTTTATCACCTCACATTAAGATGACAAGTTCCTCTAACATTTTGTCCTAATATACTTTCCTGCAAAGTTACACCCATATAAAGTTCACTGTTAAAAAAAAATCCATATAACTTTTCTTTCTATGCAGCTATCTCGATTAAAACCGCCTTTGGGGACTAATTTTTAGTACTTTATGATATGGTATACTAGTTTTGCCACTTATTATTCATTTACTACATTTTTTCTGTTGTCACTTATTTGGCAATTTTAACTGATTTTCTTATGAAATAAATAATTTACTATGAAAAAGGTATACTTGCTTACAATCGCTAAATCCAATCGTTTTGAAGATAATCTCAATTAATATTTTGAAATAAACATAATAATATGGTTTTATTGTTAAATCATTTATGCCATTCCCTAAATACCATTATTAAAGGAATGCATGATTGAATATTATTTTAGAAGATGATTAAAAAATTCAAAAGAGCGGCTCTATTTGTGTGATAAAATCTTGATTTAATAAAAAAATAAATTTTACAATAAATTATGAAACTTTAATTGAGGTTATCTTTAAAACTATTAGATTTATCGATTTTCATAGTAAATTATCTGTCTTAAGAGAAAATAAGTTGAAATTGCAATAAATGTAACACCAAAAAAAGTTATGGTAAATCTTAAATTCTAAGTTTAGATTAACTGGTAGTAAATGAATGCGAAATAGTAAAACTACAATACCAAATTTTAAAGAACTTAAAAATAGCCCCCTATGGCGATTTTTATCTAGTTACCTTTATAGAGAGAAAAGTTATGTGTGTTTTTATTTTTTGAAAAGTGAACTTTAACTGGCTGTAACTTTGCAGGGAAGCATTTTTGGGCAATGTGTTAGAGGAACTAGTCATCTTAATTTGAGGTGATAAACCCGTTCTACTATGTCTGTCCACGTTATTACGGTACACCTATTACACTCAGACCTCTAACGATACTCGCCTGCAGATTCGTGCCACAATTTAGATCTTCGTGAATTATGACTACGATTTCTCGCTCGTTGAATAATATACTATTTTCCGCGACAATTGAATAAACCAGGGGTCGGCAACATGCGGCCCGTTGTAAGGTTTCATGCGGCCCGCCAAGCAAGATAATTTTTCTGTAAACTTCTTTAGAATTGCGCAATTTTATTTTGATTTTAAAAAACCTATTGAAACTATATACATGTAACATCAAATGAATAAAACATATGATTATGCAGCCCGCTTATAATTTTTATTTTTTAAAATGGCCCGCCGTTCACAAAAGGTTGCCGACCCCTAGAATAAACCATTCATTAGGGTAGAATTTTTGATAAAATACTAAATTCATTACTTAATTTTTGACATTATTCTACCGTGTGCGGAAAAATCACAAAGCTGCAATGGCCAACCTATAGGGGAATGAGCAATGAATTGTGGGTAATTTTAACCATGGAAAACTAAATTCCGTATTATTTTTTGTTAGTCCAACATGCGTACTCAAAATAGTTGCCTTGCTTGCAGATTTTTAAATGTAAAAGAAATTGAGTAAAACTGTTTTCTTTTCTTTTAGTAGTCCAGACGACATCCATTTATTCTGCGGACAAGCTATATCTTATTTTCGGACGAGAAATAAATCAAAATGTATACAATATATCCGAACGAAGGCAGTAGCAATTTTATGGAAACTTGTCTTCTCATTTAGGAGTAATTTTTAAGAAAAACTTGATGTTAAAGGTGACTATTTTGGAAAAATGGCAGAGAAATTACTATATCGTTATCCTTTTTATCTTCACCTTTTGTGACATGAACTCTGTACTTGGAATAAACTTGGTTATTCAGCATGGAAGCTTTGTACTTTATTGCAACATCGTCTCACCGATTTACTCTAAATAAATTTTAAATGAATTGAAATTCGTTTATTAAAAAATAATACTAAAAGGGTTGTAAGGTTTATCGTATGCACAAGCATTTCATTTATAGTGGTCTTTTAAATGCCCTATTATTGCAAAAAAACAGGGTTGTGAATAACATAGTTGAAGGTTTATAATGTCAGTTATGATCAAAGTGGGTTGTTATTTTAAAGAATGGGGTTGTGTACAAAGGTTATTAATAGGAGTTTTGTAGTTGAAGTTGATGAATTGATGAAAACTTCAAAAGGTGGAATATTTAAATTGCGAGCCTGTAATATTTGGGAATCCTGCAGGTGTTTAGGTAATTAATGTTTGTATTTTTAATAGAGAAAAATGGGTCGTTTGAAATGTATAAGATTGGTTTGATTAGATTTGTTATTTCCATATAATATTTGTTTGGTAGTTAAAATAGAGGGTATTTAAGAATGGGGTTTCTGGTTGATATGTAAATTGGGAGTGTTGTGTGTTTTGTGAGGCGATGAGGGTGATATGCGGCGCGCTCCAAGTTCTTTAAAGCGAGTTGGGTTTGGGTATATAGGAAGTGGTGGCACAGGCACAGACGGAAGCTGGCAACCCGAGCCGAGGGGGAAGTGAGCTTTCTTGGGCAGGTGGTTGCACCTATTCGTACGTGCACCTCGAGGTAGTCACCCTATCCACTATCCACCAGCGGCACGCGCTCCATGGCTTTGCCACGTGTTGGGTGAGGTCTCTGCAGGCTGCAATCGATGCGCGGCGCATTCTGCTGGCGGGGATGGCAACCCCAAGCTAAAACCCCCTCCATTGCCAAGCATCAGCTGGAGGTATAAAAGCGGTGGAGGGTTGCTTTAACCCTCAAAAGCCACGAGGGGTTCGTTTAGTTTAGTTTGTGTTCAGTTGCTCTTCTCTTCTCCTGTTCTCTTTTACTCTCCACTTCCGCACTCTGTTCGTTCTTCATGTGGTGCGCGGCGCCGGGCCGGTCTATGCTTGTGACGAAACCGCGATAGCAGCAGTATGCCGCGTTGCCTTATGGCAAAGAAGTGGAAAGCGTACCCGTGGCCTGAGCGGCCAGACGACCCGCCTGAAGATGACGACGAGGAGATCGACGTCGTCGGGGACTCGCCAAGCTCCTGCTGGGCACCTTCGAGTCCCACAGCTGGTGCTACAGCACCAAGTCCGCCGCCGACATCCCCGCATGGAACCACTCTTCTCTACAACGGTAAGTTCTTATCTAATTCACACATTACCACCTATCATCACATCAATAATTAAACCTTCATTTAAAAATAAATCCATCACGCGACTGTCATTTCACCTGTTACTTGCAAACCCACCCCCACACCCCCTTAAACATTTATAGCAGCCGTCACGAGGAAAACTCTAATCTCTTTTCCCCCCGGCAATCGAAAGGCAAATTTCCAAAGTTCAACGCGACAATCGGATCCTTCCCCCAACTCATTCAACGAGGGAGACGATAAACCACCCTCCCGGTTATTAAACGAGATACATTGGGACTTGAATAATGTAAATGCTAAATTACTGATTAATTAGAGCAAGCAACAGATTATATCGAAAATCGATACCCACCCAAGATATCCTACACTTATTTATATACCTATCAGCTTTTCCTGTCGGCCAGAAACAGCTTTATGAATTTATTACAATTTTAACAATACATTCAATCAGAAAATTATAACAATTAAAAAGATATGATATTAATATTTATAGGATTGTAATAGGTAAAATATATTGGAGTATAGCATTGAAGTAGAACTCAACTTCAATAATAAACTAGTCTCCGCCAATGCTTGTTACATACAATTTTATTAAGAGACACCCGGTATAGTTGCATTTGGAAAGTTTAAACTTGCTTGTTGCTTCAATTTCATCAACAAGTTATGTAGGTATATATTTTATTTTAAATCCACTCAAGTTTTTTAATTTAATTTTTAAGACTTTCCAAAGTTTTTTAATAATGAATAACGCAATAATAATTTTAAGCGAAAGAATTCCCCACTTGTGGTTAAATTTTCCTCACAATAAGCGAAAAATTTAATTTTTTTAATTAACAATTTTTTTTCAATTATAACGAAAAAAACAATACTTATATTAGAATTGAACCCGTACTGAGAAATAAAAAATACAAGCATAGACTTAGAGAAGATTAGGACGATTGCAAAAACAAAAGGTGTTTTACCAAGGGAACATTTCGTCACCTTCCTGCAAAAAGTCACTAATTGACTTTTAAATATTTAAATTTATATCTACCGAAGATATTACTTCAGCAATTAAATAAATTAAGAAGACTAATAATTGATGATATTATAAATTTAAATAAATATTTTATCTCAAAACAATGATTTTTTAATATCTTAATTAAAAGAAATTTATAATAAATTAATTAAAGATGGCATATTTCCTGAAACTTTTAAACAATCAACAGTGATACCTATGCCAAAAATTTAATTGAATGTTAACTTTAGTAGAAAAAAATTAAATCAATTATTTATGATCAGTTAATAGATTATGTAAATTTTGGAAATATTTTAATAGAAAATCAATCTGGATTCAGGACAAATCATACATAAATTCAATTCATATTAAATAATTGAAAATTATGGTTGAATAAAACCGAGGATAAAACTAACCATTGTTATTGGTGTTTTTCTAGATTTTAAACGTGCCCTTAAAACAATTAATAGAAGAAAATTGCTTGAAAAATTTCAATCCTATGGAATAATTGCAATTGTACTAGAATGGTTTAGATCATATTTGTAATTTGGAACACAAGTTACTAAACTAAATAATACAATTTCTAGTTCTTTAGAAAATAACTTTGGTGTACCACAAGGAGCTGTTTTGGAATCACAATATACATTAATGATATTAACGTTTGTGTAGAGGTAAAAGCTTTTATTAACTTGTTTGCAGATGATACATTAATTTGGGTTCAAGGAGAAAACCTTTTGAATTGTTTAAAGGAAATAAACATAATTTAATAAACATTAATGGCCAACAAATAATAGATTAGTGATAAACAATAAAAAATCTAAAGCAATAAAATTATTAAAAATGTGAAATACATTATGTTGAATTTAAAGAAGATACTTTGGAATTGGTAAATTTAATTAAATGTTTGAGAATTTATATACATATAAAATATCATGCACATAATTTAATCAATACAATTTTAAATTAAATTAAATATTTCTGGAGAGTGGCTTAAAGCTTAAATTTTAATAATAGTTTAATGGTATTTAAATATTTAATAAGTCTTTAATTAGATGTTAATTTACAAACATTTTCAAAAAAAGAACTTAATTTTTTTATTTTTTAGGTTATTTTTATAGAATCTATAAACAGAGTGAATAATAAAATTTTTGTACGTCAAAACACCTCTAAAGAAAATTCCCTAGCTTTAAGGATTTATTTATTGCAAAATTTTTAAAATAAGAGAAGAGTGTTTCATTATTTAAAAGAAAATTATTAGAAGTAGGAAGTATATTATTGTGTTTTTCTTTATTTATATTGTATATGTATTCACTTAGTAATGTACAATTAGTAAATATATTATTATTATAAATATATGAAGCAAATAGGTAAAATTCGGATTTATAAAATGCAAATCTATCTTCGTGTTTAATAATTTCTATAGTAACAAAATGTCAATTAGTGACTTGTTGCAGGAAGGGGTCAATTTATTAAATCTAGTAGTGAATCCTTTTGCAAGCAAGATTTTTTAAATCAATAAAATAAATAATACCTACAACTTAAATAATGGTACAATTCCGTGCAAATCTGTAAGCTCTTACAAGAGGTATCTGTAAGGTAATCATGGAAACCTTCCATTATAACCCATATAACAAACCTTACAGATTTTTCCTGTAAGGACTTACAGATTTGCATATTGCACCATTATTTTAAGCAACCTATTTAGGTCTTCTATTAATTCTGTATTTTTCATCTCATAAAAATAAATCTGAATGAAAAATAAAGACGCAACAATCTAAAGGTATTTAGATGTAATTGGAGTACATTTTTTGTTTTAAAAGTATTGTTTTTTATTTGAATTAAGAATTACGTTAATTTTTATAAATCTCAACGAATCAAATTATATTTTTTTTAGAAAGTGTAAATATCGATGTTAATTAGTTAAATAACTCAGTATTGTATAAGTGTGATAAATAAATATGTATTTTATAGGGCAATAATTAATATTTAAACACTGCAGCAGAACAATAAATTATATATTCATCAGTAATTAAATACCATTACGAATTTTAGTGCAATAAGTATTGATTATTGAAAGCAAGTATAACAAACAATTTACAAGAATACATCATTCATAATTATTTATACCATTTTAATGAATAAATCAAATTTTAGGAGCCTAATTTTTTTGTAATCCACAAAGTAAATAATATTGAATAATTTTACGAATCTGAGTTTTTTATATTTAAAAATTTACAGTATGTTGGTTCAAAACCTTCAGTGATTTTAACTAGTGCTGTTCACCGAACCCGAACTAATACTAATAAAAGTTCGAACTTTCATGGGTTTGAACTTGAAACTCGATGAAGTTCGAACTCAATAATGTTGGAACGGTATCAGCAGATACCGTTTAAACTGGATAAATTTTGAACACGTCGAAGTTCGAACTTGATGCAATTCAAACCTAATAACTCGAGAAAGTTAGAACTTGAGGTAGGTCGATACAAGAAAATTACTTTACTAAATTTTAAATTGCGCAAATCACTCATTTTTCAAACCCGAACTTTTTCCGAACTCGAACTTTTTTTTATCCCGAACTGTTTTTCAAACTCGAACTTTTATCGGACCCGAACTTTTTTCTTACTAAAGCTAAATTTTGAATGAAAAGTTTGCCCTTACAAAAACTTCAAGTTCGTACAGCACTAATTTTAACCACTAATGAAAAATAGTTGGGATTATAGCATTGATATTTTTTTATAGTTATATCTAGTTATGTTAATTACAATCGTACCGTTTTGTATATCTCCTGATTAAACTTATTTATCCGTATTTTATTCAACATCCGACTAAATTATTTATGATTTGGGGTAAAGCTTATTACAATTCTATAAATAAACGAATAAATAAATGTACTTCTATTTCTGATTAATTTGTTTTTCCAAGTTGAGTCACGCTATCAATAAAATACAATAAATTGAATTAGATGCTTATTTATTTGGAGAAATATTTGCTTTAATAATATTACCATCAATACCATCCATTCTTCTGATTCCCCTTTTATTCCCTAAACCACAGTTAAAAATCTCGTTAAAAATAGTCATTACCAAAGCCTCTTTTAAATAAGCCCGTAATGAACGTGAAGCATAAAAATAATCTATAAACTAATTAAATTGCACAACAATCCTAATTGCTGTATTCTTTGTTAATAAATTAACTTCATTAGAGACGGAGTGTTTGCTTTATTGTAGAGAAGTAGAACAAACACTCCCATTATAAAATAAACATCCCTAATAAGGACTTATTGATAATTCAAGCAGAAATTATAAAATTATTGTTGCGCATTGAAATGTACATAATCATTATTTGATCAATTGTTAACTTGACAAACTAATAATTATAATAAAGAAAATTAGAACAAAAAATATTACTACCCATCATATGTTATTGCTTCTGAATTTCGATTTATAAATATCCAATAATTTAACAGTATCCCAAGCGTAAATGGCATCTTCTTAGATTTTCACAAATTAATGATCTAAATGTTTATCAAGCTGTGAATAATTTATGTGATATTTCTCACCGCCATTTGCCTTACTGTATAGAAGTCAAGTGTCTTGACAATTTGGAGTCACTTCATTACAATGATGTAAAAGTTATGACTTTTCTAACGACGATTATCAACTAATAAAAAATCACTTAAACGAACTTTTTCGAATATTTGTGAATGTGTTGAGGTATGCTACAACATTTGATTCGATATAATTGAAAAGTATGTTCCAAAGAAAACTATATTTTCTTCAAGTTATCCTGCTTGGTTCAATAGTGAGTTGAAAGCATTAATTAAAGAAATAAAGAGGTTCCATTCGATTTTCAAAAATACCAACTGCCATGCTCATAATATCAATTTGCAAAGATGTAAACAAACTGGTACCACGATTATATGCATAATATTAAATGTAATATTCATAGTAACTCTGCGTCATTTTGGAAATATACTGATGTATCAAAAAAGGGTAAAGTAAGCAACTTTCTCCAAACCATGTTTTATAATAATGTGCAAAGCGAATCTGCTACGGATACTTTTTACAAAGTTTTTTCAATAGATATATACCGTAAAATCCCATACCTATAATTTAAACTCAATGAAGAAACAAGATCTAAAGGATATGTGCTTCAGGCGCCTTGCTGATACTATGAAAAGAAAGATTCCGAGATATTTAAACCTGTGGATAAAAATTTGATTTAGACCATGACTTAAGGGTAAGGAAAATTGAAGCTATTAGATTTTCATATTCTGTGCAAAAGTGGATTTCCAGCTACCTACGGGAATGACTACAAACAGTACGCATTAATAATGTTATTTCGAAACCAGTGTTTGTGAGATCGGGTATACCTCAAGGTTCACATTGTGGACCCATTCTATTTTTATTGTTCATAAATGATATAGTGTTTTTCCACGTATATCGAAAATTGTTAATGTGTTAGCAAATCAAACAAATTTTGATTTAGTTTTGACATCGTTCAGTGATTTTTTGATTTTGATTTTTTTATTAAAATATTTTCTAGTATATTAAGTTATATTATTGGATTCATTGTGTAAAGGGTGAAAATGCCCATTAATAAAGTTATTATTATTACTAGAGATTTTTAAATATGTTTTTATAAGTGAACGATTTAGCCTTACGATTAAGAAGTTTATGGAACGAGTTGGTTTTTAGAGTTTGTTCTAGGGAGCTTGAAAAATAAAAGCTAGATAAAAAGTAGTAAATGTATGTACGTAACATAAATCTGCACTTTGTGGGAAGTCATATTTTAAACTCCAGACCATTAATCGCAAGAAAGACATTAGAGAAGCTAGTTTTAAATTTATCCTCAAGAGTATCTGGTAGTGACAAATTTCTAAGGATTAGAAGGATGTCTTAAGAAGGCAGTAGATCAAGTCCGAAGACGCATGAATATTGCATGGCGCGTATCATACACATCGCTTATTTCGGCTCGTCTTTGTCACATTATAAAGTGCGTAAATATGGAATTGGTGTTATTAGGATTCCTTTTGTATCGTGTTACTAAACGGAAGGCAATAAGAAAGAGCACGCTTAAACTACAAGCATGATATTAAGAGTGTTGTATACTGTGCGTTCTCGTGCCATGCATGGAAAAGAGGGCAACATCTGCGCGGACTTCGGGCCCTTTTAATTAAATCCGGATAGAGCACGACAGCTGGCCCGAAGACACGGCCCTATAATAAAACGGCCTCATCGACAAAACACCGTTAAAGAGCAACCCCTGCCGCCCGGGAGCTGAGGCTCCCCGAGGCGTAAAAGCCCCACAATCAAATTCAGCGTGTAATTATATCGAAAACCCTTTCACGGTTTTTCGCGAGGCCGTCGATTAAACTTTTGCAATTCCCAATTGAAAGAAAGTTTCGCTCACTATACCCTGCTAATCGCGCCAGGGCAAAAACGGGGGTGCTTAGCACTCACCACTCACCCAAATCCAAATCGATACTACTGTCAATAACTCCATGTATATCCCAGAGGATGGAGGATGGGTTAACCTTTAGAATTGTTCAGAAACATTATAAGTGAACTGATTTATAACCTACGCCCGATGCAGGTATTTAATCGCAACTGTCCGCTTCCGATTTATGCCAAGGGGTGGAGAACAATGCAGACGCAACACGCTAAATCACTCCTGAATATCAGTTTCCACAATCGAACAACGAAAATGTTCGATCAAACCAAATTATTCAAATACACATCGGAAATTCGAAATTTACATTTTTAATACCACATCAAAATACATACACTTTTTCTGACAGAAGTTCAAAATCATGATTTAACAGTAATGGATCGATTTTGTTAAAACCTGAAGTAGACCCTAAAATCCCTAAGAAGCTTCAGAAGATGCAGAATGCAGACAGCGACATTGTGAGGACCGCGCTCCATAAAGTACGTCCTTTAAGAACGTACTGATAATTTACTAAAAAATAAAGTTTACCAACAATATTCAACTCATACAGTTTTTGGATGATAACAATTTCAACTAGTATCTACTAAAATTGGAGATGATGTGGTCCTACTGGTTCTTTTCAATGGCTCGAGCATTGACAACGTTTACTTCCAGAAAAGTGGCAGAGGTGACTCACATGCGTGCAATTTTCCAACACGTCATTCAATCGAGGAGAACTGTATTACACCCCACGATTCGAACTTTTTTTTACATACATTCAGTGGGTGCGACATCACCTAGGCGCTTTTCTGCCAGAGGAAAAACAAATTTTGGAGCGTTCTCTAAAAGAATACCCATTTGATATACATAGGTTAGGTTATCATGCAGCCAGATACCATTCATGAGAACATTGCTACAGCTATAGAGAAGTCACTCGTAGATCTTTATAGAGGGGATGATTACAAAGACTCTCTACACGGTCTACCGTATACCCTCTTCGTGAAGGTAGCAGTCAACTTGGCTATTTGCCCCCAGCAGAAGATGCTGCTAAACACCATGCCTACTGCACATACCAGCAGATGCAGACGTGAATAGGCCAGGCGAAAGACTGCATTGGGACCGGCACAAGCAACAAAGCCGAGCTAAACAGCCATGCTCTGGGCAGAATCTGTGGTGGAAAAGTAGGTCAGAATTTCCTTGTCATCCACAATGATGAAAGTACAGACGACTCTGACGATCCAGGCATCATGCTGATTTAACCTCTTATGTAAAAATTGACTGACCCAAAGGAAATGTAATCAGAACACCAATAATCAGTGCGTACAGACTGATAAGCATAGGAAGAGTCATACACGATCTACCACTGAACCTTGTTCATTAAAACAGAACACTAAGTTGTCAATCAGTAGTTCACTCGAAGGTGTTCTGACAAAAAAAATTTGAAGATATTTTCTTAAGTTGTAGTAAAAACTGTTGAAGGGAAAACAAAAATTGAAAATTTTAAACATGATAAGAGGGTTTCTTGAGGATAAATCAACAACCACTAATCTGCTAATATTTCACAACTATACTTATTACATGTTTTGAAGAATATGTGTGAAGTAGACGCGATCTACACCGACTTCTCCAAGGCATTTGAAAGAGTCTACCACAATATACTTATTCAAAAAAGTTTTCATTTAGATCTCCTTCTTACTTTGTGGAATGGATTTCAAGCTATCCATTATTCCAGAATTCACTTTCCGGGGTCTCTCAAGGTTCCCGTGTGGGTCCAATAACCATTCTTCTCTTCATAAATTACATTGGTCATTTCATTAGGAACAGTTAATTTTTAGATGTTCAAAAGCTATTTATACAAGAGTGAGCTCTAATCATGATGTGGTTGTACTTCAGGCTGATATTGAAGGCTTACCTTAGTGGTGCAGTGTTAATCGACTTTATTTTAATATAATATTAATAAATGTCATTCTATTTCGTTTACTAGAAAACGTTCATCTTCAAATGATTTATACAATATGAACCAATAGTTGTTGCAATCTCTTTCGGAAGTCAGAGATATGGGATAATATTTGACTCAAAAATTAATTTTCAGGAACACAATAACCCAGAGGCATATTTTCGAACCACTCGATACGATGTCGTATATGGCTTTCATTATTATATTCTTGTCATTCAAATGCAAAATAAGAGTGCATGTCGTATACGACATCTTGTCGGGTGATTCAAGAATAACTCCTCTGATCTCCAAACAACGTGCTAAAAGTTTTAGGTTTCATAAATAGGATGGGTAATGCTTTTTCCTGTAATACATTCATATTGATTTACAAGACTGTGAGTACGCCTCCATAATTTGGTGTCCTCCGTATAAGAACTATATCTATATTATCGAAAGAGTTCAATGTAAATTTGTTAATACACTTTCTATAAAATGAGCTTGGATAGGACATTAATCACATACAATCTATCATTGACAAATATTCTTAGACCTGTACTTTTTGTATAAACTTGCCAACGGTTTAATATTTTGCTCACAACTATTAATTATGCTAAAAATAAGCAAAGCAACAAATCTACAATTTTTACCTCCAATGGCTTATTCTTTTAAATAGTAAACTAATGGTTTCAATAATTGATAAAGTATACAGTTTTTATAGTAAAATTTAAAACAAACGGAGTTTTTCAATTTTCTGCAGAAATACCCTCTTACTTTTAAAACCACTAATATAAAGAGTTCCGTAAAACTATTCTAATAAGATTCAAAAATTATTTCCTTGAAAAATCTTTTATGTATGCCATAAAAAAATCTCCATAATTTTAAACATCCAAATTGTATTAAAACATGTATTTCAAATTTATTAAAACACATGGAGTCATGCAAGCAAAATTGCTTTAGAAAGAAATATAAAATTTAAAAATAGATATAAATGGCATTAATAAAACTGGTATGTTATCCAAAAAACTAAATCTATATATTTTAGTCAAGGATTTGAGCTGCGGTTAATTTATTTTCATGTACTAAATTATTGATTTCATATTAAGTAATTAGTTTATGTCATATGATTATCACAGTACATATATACAATACACATGTTGTAACGTGCAATATATTAAATTAAAACAAATAAGTAATGTACCAGCAATAAAAACAAAACAAAAAAATATTTTTGTCCTACTATTATAAACATATTATTTGATTAATCAAAGTGAGTAATGATTAATATTTATTAAATTACTTTCATGTACTTGTTTTGTTTATTTAGTAGATAATTTGAAGGTTTAGTTTCGAAAATAATAGGTGATATTAAAAAACAAGTCACAATTACTCATGTATAGGTTGTAAAACGCTAGAGTTAAAATCTGATTAAATTGTTTTTTTCAACAATAGGTAGATCAGTTCTTGATAAAAAATATATCATTCAGTACACAAACAATTGATTTTGTAGGTTTCAAACTAATATATACTAAGAAAACAAAAGTGGTAGGTCACTTTTTATTAAGAAATTAGAGGACTATTAATTGTCAATCAATAAAACAGAAAATAAAATTCTTAGATATAAAAAATATTACCAGAAGATGTACATACATAAATATATCACAAGGAATTCAACCACGTTTTTTAGTTTTGTAATTAAAACTAGTTTATGCTCTCAAAATTTGTATGAAACAATGCGGAACACCTTATATAGTGAAGATTTTAAACAGTACTTCAATCTTAGTCATGCAACTACTAAAATCTCTTAAGACTTTTTTTTGAAAAAACATGATGGAAAAAGTTACTAAATTAATTTAATTACTATTAAATTGATATTACAATAAAAACTTTATTCATCATAAAACTTACAAACAATAAGCATTAGATACGTTATACAAAAGAAGCATAACTTTGCTTACTTTGAAAATATAGCGCGTTTATTTTGTTGACGTTTAAATATAACTGATTAGAAGAGAACCATTGATTCAGTTTTTTCGAAGTTATGTTGCAATGGTTTTCTGTACAAGTTAAGGTTTAAGAGGACCAAATCAACCATGTATAATCAGCATATATGACCACAAAAGCATCTGACAAAAATTCAGCTTTATCATTTAAGTATGTACCCCAATTTGTAATAGCTATGCGTTTGACCGAAGTGTTTTAGTACCTGTTGTTTGTTGTATTATTTCTACAAAGTGTACTCTATTTATACGATATGACTCAATAAATTTTGCTGCATTCCACGAATACCACAATTGTAGAGCTTATCTAATAATAGCCTAGAAACCTCTTCTCTGGTTGCAGAATAATCGTATTGAATGTAGTTTCTTATCCATTTTCATTATTATCTCTTTATATAAGCTAATTAGGGCAGTTGTGGTAAATTTGTTTGATTTGAAACTATGCTAACACCTTTCAAGAATTTTATGTCTAGTAAGAAAACTGTCGAGTCTATCAAGTAGAGCATTTTCAAATACTTTAGCAAAAGAATAGATTAGTGAAATATTTTGATAATTTTCAACATCTACTTTACCACCTTTCTTATGAATGGGTATTATTGTTAAGATGCCCTAATAGAAACGATTTCCTAAAAAAACGAGACAAATTTATTTTAAAATAAAACCATTTATTAAAAAAATGGTCATATTCTCATTTTCCTCTTGAACGAAGTTGCAGAACTGGTTTTGTGTTTTTTGTTTGGGTTGATAATACAGTTACATGGCGCTCCGACGAAGATGACCGGGTTCATTCCTTACTTAAAATTAGTGGTCTCGTTGTAATAGCAGTTCTGGTATGTCGAGTTGTTTTTTCATATTGATGTACATCGTACGTCTTCAAAATAGCAATGAGTTTGGATAATCCAAGTGGCTCAGTGGAAAATTTAGTTTCTAGTAATTGGATCCTCTTTTAGAGAAAATGTTTCAGATTTTTGAAGTCCTGTACCTCGTGCGAGTTTTTCAATGACTGTTCGTAGATTTTGTTTCTGGTCACCAATGGTCCCCATGGTAAGGAGTCGATCCTGAGATTTTTTACAGCTTCCAGACATTCTATTGTGACGTCCCAGAGTTGTTTAATTTTCTTTACTGACTCTTCTTAAATTATTTGTATATTGAGAATACCATCTACCAATTTGGAAAGAATTAAGAGTTTATTTTAGGTTCCACGCTGTTGCGAAATTATCTTCTGTGATTGAAGATGTTGTATCAGTCAGCTTGGTTCGTCTTTGATATTTTTTTCAGGTACTGTAACTTCTCAACTTTTGTAATTGAATTTTTTGTATAATTACGAATTTGAAAAATGTCATGAAAGTTCCACTATCATTGGTAGTCACCCTCGAAGATTGGAATTTGAATATTTGGCCGATGACGCTCCAAAGATAGAAGTTTTTGTTTCCAATTCTACTTACAAACGGAAAAACCCATATTTCTTGAAAGTCTGATTTTGAATTTATTGTTTGGGTTGATAATGCAGTTACTTGGCGCTTAGGCGTAATGTGTGTTAGACCCAAGTAATGCAGAATGTTTTGAAGGAAGTACTTGGCGTTTAGGCATGGATGCGTGCTTGGCCCAAGTAGTGGTGAGTTTTATGTACTACTTGGTGCTTAGGCATGTTGCGTGATAGACCCAACCAAGTAGTATAAAAGAACGAGCAATCATAGATTACTGATTATTACTGAACACCTCAAATACTTAGGTAATAATGGGATCTACAGTTTTTTCTAGTAAATCGAGATTTCTTCAGGATAAAAAATTTAAGGATTAATTATGTAGAAATCATCAATACTTGTGGAGTAGAATTTGATGAAAATGTTAGTAGGAGTATCGATTTCTTTTATGTTTTTAATGTAGGAATGATTGCTGAAAGGGGGCTGAACCCTTCCGTTATAAATTATTCGTGAAGAGTCCCGGGTTGGCAGGCGTTGCTTTAAGCTGCTTTTTCAAGTGCAATTTAGCAGACGAACGTACACCGTACATGGCCGTTAAGAACACTCGCGGGCCGCCGCCGCCTCCGGTTTCTGTTTATGATCGCGATCTGTTGAATGCGCGCCCCATCGCAAAATTTACGTTTACGACTTGCCACAAATGTTAATAATGGCTTTTGCAGAGATACAAATAATTAGATTCTAAATCTTTGTGTGTTGTTCCAGGCTATCTGCAAGAACTCTCTCCTACGAATTACACAACTACTTATATAACACGAGTGGATCAACAAACGCCAGTTGCCCAACCGCAGCAACAGACCTACGCTACATTAAGAACAGTGAATGAAACTCAAGATTTAAGAGCGGAATATGGAAGTCCGCAGACTCCTCATCATAGAGGAAAGAAATCGTTGGCCATGTGCTTTACGAGTACGGGAGCGGCGTTGTCGCTTCCGCCGAAGAAGAAGGATATTTACAGACCGTACTCCTTAGATGATAAACCACCACCACCACCATTACCGCCAACGCCGCCAATTTCGCAAATTCGCGTCCCGGCTGAGGAGGATTTACACGCAGCCCATGCTATCCTAGATTTAAGTGCATCGACGACAGTCTTTCTTCCACCACCTACACCTCAAATCGTTCCTCTAGTTGATCATCAAGAAATCAAGGAAGTAATCATCGAACCGCAATCTCCAGTAAATCAATCATCGCAGTATAAACCAAATAAGACAGTGGCGTATACGTATGAGGCGTTTTTCGTGAGTGACGGTCGCTCGAAAAAACGTCAAAGTATTGAAGAACCCGTCCCTGCAGTAATACATAAGGTGGTTTCCACAGAAAAAGCTAAATACACGTGTAGCGAATGTGGTAAGCAATACGCTACATCAAGCAATTTATCGCGGCATAAACAAACTCATCGCAGCCTAGACTCACAATCAGCGAAAAAGTGTATGACGTGTGGAAAAGCGTACGTCAGCATGCCAGCTCTAGCCATGCACGTGTTGACTCATAAGCTAGCGCACAATTGCAGCGTATGCGGGAAGAAGTTTTCCAGACCCTGGTTGCTCCAAGGTCACCTACGATCTCACACCGGTGAAAAACCGTACGGTTGCGCTCACTGCGGAAAAGCTTTCGCTGATCGCTCGAACTTACGGGCGCACATGCAAACGCATTCGTCCGATAAGAATTTCGAATGTCCGCGCTGCCACAAGTCATTTGCGCTGAAATCCTATTTAAATAAACATCTGGAATCGGCTTGTCTGAAAGATGATCCGAGCACAGGCGACGAAATGATCCAGTCTGAGGTTTACGCAGGCTGAAACCGCCAAGCTGCGCTTTTCTAGTCTTAACTCACGCCGCCCCCGAGGCGGCGATCATCTTGGCAAGCATGTCTCGTACTTTCCGGTACGCGTCGCGCCTCGCCAAGATTACACTATGATTTATTTTTCGCGAACTGAAAAGCCCCTTGTAAATATCCCTCCCAGTGAGATAACACATCGCAACACGTCCACTAAGTTAGGGCCCCACGGGCATAGATCTTAAGTAAAAAATTATTGCTAAATATAACCTTTTAGAACACCACGGGATGTAATTGTACATAATATCCAGTCACGGTAAGATGTTATCGGCACCCTCTAGTCTAATTAATTTAATTAAAACGCGACATTCCAAATTGTTCATTCCGAACAAGAGCAACGTTTCACTACAACGAAGTTATGAAAATAAACTAGTTATATTTATAAATATATTATAATATTAGACTTACAGCGGTGATAATTTAAGCCTATTTTTATCACTACAGCGCACATACCCAAACGCTAATTGAGCACAAATTAATTATTTTTAATTAAAATTACAAATTAACGAAATTAATCCGATTAGTTTCATTTTAATTTTGTACTAACAAATGCAACCAAATCATTTCAACCGTGATTAATAACATTATCAAAAATATATAGTTATTTTCAACGCAATTATGTTTATTTTAAATTATTTCTTTGAATTAAAATTAATTAAATTTACAATCCCAACTAAAATCATCATTTGAATTTAATTATTTTATTCTAAAGAAAAATCAACTTTAATCCTTCAAATGGAAATCATTTCACATACTTTTCTATTAATTATTTTGGTATGCAATTACAAATTACAGTAATATTTACACAGGGTGAGTCCGTAACATGGAATAAACTCAAGTAGATTTAAAAAAACAGTTTGCCACATCAAATTTTGTTTGAAATTGTGGACATTTTGAATAATTTAAAATTTATCTGAGATCATCGTATAGTGCCCAGGTGACGTCATCACATTTTTTAATTGGAAACGAACAATTTTAAGTACACAATTAGAAAGGTTGTGTACTTATGTAAAATTTCATAAACTTATCTCCTCTCATTCCGAAGATGTCGAAGATTTCAAGGAAGAAGGGCGTATGAGTCAATTTCAGATTTTTTTAAGAACAACATAAAATTTCTGATATTATATAATATTTTAAAGTAGGAAAATACCGATTCGGCTCATTAAGAATTATTTTTGAAAAAAATCCGAAAACCGTTTTTTTTGGAAAGCTGGTATTTGAAAATCAGTTTTTCAAAAGAAGAAGTTCAAATTTTCTACCAGAATGTTTAAAAAACGATTTTTCAAAACAATTGTTCATACGACCCTTTTCCATGAACCACTCGGTATGATCATTCAAAAATTGTAAATTAAATTGAGTCTTTAACAACAAATAAATTCAAGAAAACAAGAGAACTAGAAAAGATAAGTCAATGAAATCCAGATTCATGTAACAGACTCACCCTGTATAGCTTTTATTTAATCTTAACTTAAAGTAAATTAATCTTTACAATCAGGGATCGACATTGAAAAAGGAATACCGCTTACCAAAAAAATCAATTCAAAAGAATTAAAATAACGTTTTTTTTACGAATATTTCGAAAAGGTAAAAGAAAAAATTCTTAAAATACATTTATTTTTTACAAAAACTTGATATGTTCTTTTCTTAAAATTTTGTCAGTGTTTATCATAATAATACAATTGAGAGAATCAGAATGATAAGTAGTTATGCGAACCAAAAATCAAATTTAAGGAAAGAGTTTTTAATAACAAGAACTATAACTTTTTTAATATCAGTTTGATCAAATATATTAATATTGCAAGATTTAAAATTTGACATTTACTTTTTCACCCTGCTTATATTTTTCACCATGTGACTGAGATAAGATTTGTCAAGTTTGAAATCTCAAATGGAATAGTCCAACTTTTTTTTAATAATTTGAATCTATATAATTTTCTGAATCCATCCGTAATAAGTGACTTTTTCCAAATTAATTTTTTCATGTTTCAAAAATATTTTATCAATTTTATGATTGATTGAAAATGACTTGACAAAATGTCACAATATAATATTATAAAAGATAAAATAAACTCAGTAAAGTGAATTTTATGACATAATCCAGTAATTAAAAACATTTTTTTCAATTTTTTTTAAACCTTATGTTGAAGGAAAAATATGAAATATGGGTCAACGTTAGATTCAGAAAATAATGTAGATCGAATTATGAAAAAAAGTTGGATTACTCCATTTGAGATATTAAATTTAACTGTCTTATGTCAGTAAATACATATTTTTTGATCAAACCAATATTAGTAAAAATTAGCCATTATCCATGACTTTGCCCGCACCCTGTATAAATACACCTTATTCGTAAACACAGTTTTCATTATAATTCGCTTTATCTACTTCAGAAGATATCCGAGATATTTTTGCCAAATTTTGATACCAATTAATTAGGAAAACAGTTAAAGTGATAACTGCACATATTCGATTCATAGGTACTTTTCAAATTCAAAGAAAATTTCAATTTAATTTCTTATATGTGCTTTTTCAATATATTGAGCAGAATAATAAATATATATTTACAGTTTTCATTTAAAATGATGCGGGTAATACCTTTGAGAAATTATATGATCTAAACCAAATTTTACCAAAAATGGTTCATATATACTTTTATCATTCTCATGCTCTCAATAATCGTTCCATACAGGAATACAAAAGAATAGTTTCAAGAGTATTACAAAATTGTAAGCTTTTCGAATCAAAAATATAGTTTTTGAATAAATTAGGAAAAAATTTTTAAAACTGCCACTGGGTTTTTTAATATCCATCGAAAAATGTAGTAATAAACTTTTTAAAATTTATAAGTTGATGCAGTTAAATAAAACGTTATCATCGAAAATCCAGTGATAGGATAATTTTATGTTGATAATTAACAACGAATCATTTTTAATTGTTGGCAATAAACTCGTTGTTATAAATCAATTTGATAGCCTTAAATATTTGTAAAAGCAAGCAATAAAAATAAGCAATTAAATACTTAGCATGCAATAAAAATGAAAGCAACGAATTTTTAATTAAACTCACGAAAATATTTGTGGCCTTGTTAAATTCGCGGCTTGTTTAGCCCATTGTTGCTTAGTTTAAATAACAACGAATAATTAAATTCAAGCAAGTCGGCCAATTAAACAAAATAAATATGTGTGTGGAGTATGTGCGCTTAGGTTTGAAAATATGCGTCCAATTTAATCCGCTTTAAATGCTATGGTAAAGTTCCAACTTTGTTATGTAATTATTCATTGGATTGTAAAATAATTTTAGGACCATATAAATATACCAAAGTATGATATTAAGAAATAATTTTCGTCACGTTTCTAGTCACTAGTCCAAAAATTAACCTGTAACATTTTCTAGTCCCATTTTAGAGTCAATTAATTTATGTTAATTATAAAAAAGGCGAAAACCAAAAAAGGGAATTTACAATAATTCCAATTGTATAAAAAATATATAAATAAGTTATTAAATTATTATAAATATATAAAAAATTATTTAAATAAAAAAAAACCAACGAAGCATAGTTTCGGCAGTATTTTTGCAAATATACATATATATATAAACATAATATATTTAATTAAAAAATATTTACGTACGTCTAAGGTGTTTATACATTTTTTAATGAATTTTGTTTTTGTACTGTTTTTTTTGTGAATTTGGGCCGGTGCAATAGGGCCACGCGCTGAGCCAGGCGAGTGTGAATCTAGTCATTAGAAAATAATCACCACTGGGCCCGGAAGTTAAGGCAAGAGTTTAAATAAAGGTGCCTTAATTCATAAATGAAAATTATTGTTAAATACGCATATAACTCAATGAATAATTAATTACAACGAAAGAGAACACCTTTTACTCTTGCCTGATAAATTATTACGGTTAAGCGTTAGTTAAGCTGAAATCGCACGAGTGAAAAGGCTAATTGTTTTTCAAACAAACGCAAATAATTTGGTGCAATGATTAAATATAATAAATTATAACTCTTAATAATTCATTTTCGTCTTTAACCTTTTTTCGAACAAATTTATTTATTAATTAAAATTACAATTTACAGAAATCAATTGAATAATAATTTCATTAAATGTTGTTTTACTTTTCAGTAATGTACAAAAAGGTACCTGAAATAATTGAAAAAAGATTGCCAGAAATTAGTAATTTTACAAAAATTTCAGAAAGTATGTTTTTAAAGATTATAGAAAGTTTTGTCGATAACAGTTTCTTTATATACAGGGTGTAACAAAAGTAACGCGTAATAGCTGTAACTTTTTAATTTAAAGAGTTACATAAAAAGTAAAATTAAAATGACCATATTATGAAAACTTAAAAAAACAATTTTTATGCCATTTTGTAATATTGATTTATTAAAATACTAAGTAAAAATTGATTCTAAATAATGTTAACTAATTTTAATTTGTCTTGACAAAGATGTTAAATTCTTGGAATCTGAATATTGCTTTTAAAGTATTTTTGGTACATTTTTATTTAAAATTTTATTTAAGATGGTGACAGCTATAGAGGCCTGATATATGAAAACTCGAGAGGGTTGAATTTTAATATTTTTAAAAGCAACACCCTGTTTTTGATAAAACATTGTTCCTCTTTAAATGTTCTTTAATATTTATAGAAATAATTTGTCGCATAAATTAATTACAAAAGAAATTTGATTTCTTGATTACATAATTCAATCCATCGCAGCAATTAACTGGCAAAATTTCGTAAAATATTGTCATTTACGTTTTCAAATACTTGCCGAGTGCGTATTTTCATATAATCCTTGGATATGGGTGAAGTTGATACACCATATTGTTAATATACCACCAAAGGAAAAAATCTAGTATTGATAGGTCAGAAGATCTTGAAGGCCATAAAATAAATCCTCCTAATCTAATCCATTCATTCCGAAATTCGTTGTCAAAGTGTCCATGTACAATCTTGCTACAATGGGTTCAAACGCCATCATGCTCGAACCACATCATTCTTCTAATATTTTCTGGAAAATTATTGAGAAGCTCGGGGAATTCATTCCGAAGAAAATTATAATAAAATACCCAAATATTAAGTGACCATCGATGTGGGTGACCTCCAGTTCTTGAAAATTGTGTATTATCTATATATACATATATAGCCTCATCTGTAAATACAATATAATCAAAAAATCAATTATCTTTCGTTTGTTAATTTTCTACCCATTCAGAGAAGATCCTATGATTTTCAAAATAATTTTCATGGAGCTCTTGCAATGATCGAATATGATACGGATGAAACTTATTTGTCCTTAATATCTTGGATGCATTCCACTGATAAATTGCAATTTGGTCACTTAATTTTCGGGTACTAACATGTGGATCCTCAGTTACTTCTAATAATACTACAGGATAACGTGGTTTGTCTTCTCAAACCTTTCTTCGACTTCATTTGGATGTCTTCTTTTGGGATAGCGTTTTTTATAAAGTTTTGAGGACAATAAACTATTCAAATTCATATGAGAATGAATAAATTACTTGAGAATTAGGTTACAAATTTATAAAAATGTACACAAACACGTTATCATAAAATTTTTAAAGAATTTAGAAAAACACTTTGTTAAATTTAACAATTAAAAAATATAGAAATACTTTTCTCTGAAAAAGGAAATACATTAAACAAAAATTAAATAACAAAGAAACGGCAAAATTATTTTAATAAAATTAAGGACCACTTAAAAAAGGACATTTTATAAATAAAATACAACCCGAATTTCTTAAAATTATACCAGATTTCAGGATAAAAAGCGCATTAGGACCAAGTACTTTAGCCTCTAGTCCAATCTATTTTATCCTAAATTTAAAGTGCAACTTCCAGGATAAATTAATTTAGCCTACTCTAAACTGATTAGAGTGCACAATTCTGTCATGACCAGCGACCATAATTTCCAACTACATGGCCTGAATCAATCACATCATATAGTTAATCAACTGAAAAATAATAATATTTTACATTCTCTATATTTTCTGCAATAAGTTTTTTCAACCCCCCAATGTCCAAAACACCAAATCGTTTTACTCTTCTTTGTTGTAATTTGTAATGGTATCTTCTATTCAGCTTTTTTAGCTTCTCCCCCCTCTTGAGTATACTATTGGTATTATTTCTTTAATAACAAGTTGTAATGGGACGATTTTTAATTTTTCAAAATTTCCTTCCGAAATCTGTCTCCACTGTTTATGATGACTTTATCCACTCGCTTATCCACTTGTTGAAGACACATCCATCGTAAGACCAGAAACAAATCAATAAAATAATAAAACTCTCAATTATATTTAACGATATAACCTAACCAAACCGTTGTTTACAATCATACGATGTATGTTGTACATTGAAAGAAATCGCATTAATTTGAGGTTCGTGGGTTAGGATTCGACAGTTTAGAGAATAAATCAGTTTGTTTTTGACATAACACTGATTAAACTAGGCTGAACTAGTTCGTCCTAAAGCGGTTCGGATAAACTAGATTGAACTAGGCTGAAGTAGTTCGAGCTAACACGCTTTGGATAAATTAGTTTGGCCTAGGAAAAACTAGTTTGTCCTGAAATCGGGTTTGGGTGGTAACATATACAACAATGAGATGAATTATTTTTATTTATATGACTATTATTAAAATATCATTAAATTATTTAAAGAAATTGTTAATATTAATTTTTCTATATTCCTGAAGAAGGGAACAATCAATATTCCGAAACGTCGACACCATTTAATTTTCATTAGTAAATTTTGTTCTAAAAAAGCCTTTATAAAAATTATTTCAATTAAATGTAAATATGTGTTGTTTGAATAAATAGAAAGTTGTATCAAGATTTATAAGGCTTAATAAAATTGTGCACATGTAGGGAGAAGGTTTTATTATTATTGAAACAAGGAAATGGTAAACATTTTAAAGTTGTGTACTTTTCATAAATTTTATGATGTTTTGATTTGAGAAACCTCGAGGTAATTTATTATTGCACCAATATTCGCGTGAGTTTGATTAAGGGTGGTAATAGATTATAGAATTTTGTTCTGAGAAGACGAATGAAAGAGGAAGCGAGAGAAATGTAGAAGTAAAGTAGGGATTATTTATTTGATATATGCATATATAGTTTATATTAAATATTCGCTGGCAATATATCCCGGGACGCGACATCCGCAGCGACTTACTGCAATACGTTCCGTCGTTTCGTCGAAGTCAACCAATGAAATGAAAGAAAAAATAGACATACAACGAATATTATTTGTGTAAATATAAAACAATGCATAAATTTAGCATTATGTCGAGGAATGAAAATGCGCATGTTTTGTGACCAGGGGTTTTATTCTTGAAACAGTCCACACGAGTCGTATACTACTTTCCACATTCTGTCCTTGTCAGTTTCATAAAAAAAGTCTATTCTATTGGTGTGGTATGCAACATCGCGTCGAGTGGCTCAAGAATAGGGCTCCTGGAAAGAGAAAAGTTGTAGCAATATGAATAATTTAACGAGGCGCAGAAGGGGGCGGTGGATGGCCGCTTCGGACCCGGGATGCCGGGTATTCAAAAGCAATAAGCACAGTAGTCGGGCCTGAGGCTACGACCAATGGCCCGAGGAATATAGCAATATAGTTAACGAATAAATTAAGTAATAAAATATATAGAGTGTAAGAAATAGTGGAGGAAATGAAACGGGGGCGGTGGCGTTTCTACGTGTCAAATTATGAACCGAGCTTGCCCCGCAAAGTAGGTTTGATTTTAATGAGAGCACCGCAAAATATTTTTATTTTGTTAAGGTGTAGTAAGTACAAATTAATGTAAAAATTAATATATTGTTTACAAGCCTGCTTGGGGCGGGTTTAATTAATTTATTAGTCAATAAGAAAGTCAATGTGTATGAAAATTTTAACCAAACGCCACCGTCGTAAATAGTTTTAGCAGCCTGCCTATTTATTATCTATAGCAATATAGCATCAGCAATAGATTATTATTATCATTATTATTATACATTTATATATATTAATATAAACAAATTATATTTAAATAACGAAAAATATAATCAAAGCAATACCATGTACTGTATTATTTATCTAGTGCTAGATAGATAAAGGTAACCATTTCTAGAAAATTCATTATTATTGACAAAATTCAACGAATATTATTGTACTTTTAGCGCTCCAAGCGTGATGTTAGCACACGCGTCGAGTAGCAGCCTTGCCAAAGCCGAGGAGATTATTTATATCCGTTTTATATAAAAACTCCGAACTTTGGACAATGCAGAGCTTGCAGTAATACCTGTACACATGCAGTCCAGTAATCTTGACCACAATATTAATTATTGTAACACTAACATATAGTAAGTTTTGTATTATATATTTTCATAATAAATAGTATAGAAAACAGTTTTTACCACTTTTATTTCTTCCTAAACCCAAATAGCTTTATAATCAACAAGTTTTAATCCTTTCGTTACCTTTGGGAGCTGTCGGAATAATTCTGGTCGAATTATGAAGTTTAGCAACTACATCACGTCCTCAGGGACACCACAATTTTAAATTTTCTAATTAAGTAACTTATAATTTAATAAAACAGGTAAGTAAGATTGCTTTATTAATATCCTCAACATTTACCGCAAAGCTTCTATTTATTATTCATGCCCTAAAACATTTATGACTCATATTGAACTAGACAATATAATTACAATAAATCTAAGCAACAACTTTTACCTTTATGAATATTCAAAACCTAATTGACGTTTCAACCATTAATTTATCAAATCATTTCACGTACAATAAAACATATTGCTAATTAATTAATAGAAAACTTTCTGAAATGTTTACTAATATATTTCTAAATTAGCAAAGTCAATAATAAGCAACCAAATTTTGATTAGCACCTAAAAGGCAAACGCGATTTCTTATGAGCCAAAAATGAGAAGACCCAACAATTTAATTTAGGTTTTCCACATGGTATTATTTCCCCAAGTATGTAATAATTGGGGATAATGAATTATACTGGGACTAGGAGAGTGAATAACTAATAGACGCATATGAAGTTTTAAGTCTTCTTCTGGTGGCCGTCTCCTATCGGAGGTTAGCAATTATCACGGTTATTCCAATTTTCAAAGCTTTCGGAGGTTCTTCAACCAGGACGTTCTGCGCAGTAGGATCTCTGTCCCTATATCTTTCCCTGCATAATAAGTTGGAGAGTTCACTAATCTCGCTCCACGAGTCATATATCCCAAGTAGTTGAACAATGTCAGTTTCTTCATTTTGACATTGAAGTCGAAATACAACAATTATATCTTGAAAGGAAAATGTCTAATTCCTTCCTGCTGGTTTGTACAGTGGTCTTAGGTCTATAGAAAGGTTTTTGGGGTTGTATGTTTCCCTGCATAATAAGTTGGAGAGTTGAGTATTTCGCTCCATGAGTTATATATCCCAAGTAGTTGAGTTTTATTTTCTTGATGGTTAGTAACAGTTCCTTTTCTTTATGCATTCTTCTTAAGAGCGATTTCCTAAACGGAAAATATATTGGATTAGTTCTGCAGTCATAAAAGCCAGTATGAACAACATTTTTGTATAATTTTTTTTGTAGATGATTTAGAAGTCATTTCTTTAATTTCTGCCAGAAGGAAAAAAAATGGAGAATGTACAAAAAATAAAATGATCTAAAAGTACCTTAATTTTGGACTCCTCTAAGTAATTTTGTTCTAGTTTGCAGAAGGTAACTCTCTGGCAGGATCTAGCCTTGTCAATTTAGATTATAAATCTGAAAAAAAATTGAAAATCTAACGATGGAAACTTGAGTTATGACTAGAACTAATGCTCGATTTCATGATTTTTCACAATATTTCCACCCAAACTCGCGCGCCCTCTAAGGATTCGCATTAATTATCAGTTATTTGGTGATAATTTGCAAAGAAGCTCCAGAAAAGTGAGATGGATTTTCTATTCCTTGCTATTGTTTCCAACGAAAAATTTATTGCGGGGGTCTAGGAAGATGCTCTTAAGACTTCTTCATTAGTTGCACGGTCCATCCTGGATGCCTTGAGTATATCAACATTTCGAATGACTCAATCTTTTTTAGGTTGTTTTTCTTCATCGTACATGTTTCAATTCCATAGAAGAATGTTAGTTTCTTCATTTTGAGGTTGCTCTTGCTATCTCTATTCGTTTGAAGTCGAAATACTACGATTATATATTGAAAGGAACATTTCCAATTCCATCCTGTTGGTTTGTAAAGTGGTCTTAGGTCTATAGAAAGGTTTTTGGCGTTATAAAATTCATACAGTTGTGCCCAAACCATTTAATTTTGCCTTAAAAGATTGACCCACTCCGTCCTTCTTTATTTTTTTGAAGTTTCTTTTTTTCGCGCTGGTTCTTCAATTTGCTTTCAATTTCCGACGAGTTTATGCCAAAACTGTTGTATTTATTTACTTGGAATCAAGAATAGAAAGGGACAGATACGTAAACACAGCATACAACCCCATCAAAACACCAACTTACTATTTCCAAAAAGCAGACTTAAGTTTAGAAACATGTCAAAACCTTTTGAAGTTACCATTTCCGAGCGGGAAATGAAAAACACAACAAAAACAGTCCCTAAAAACACGACAAGTTTGTAAGAAATCGCAGTTTTGTTTCTTTCGGCATGACTAGAAACAAAACGTTTTGTTTCCACTTTATCCGGCAAAATAGCTCCGTATATCTGCCTTAAAAATAACCAATAATATGATTCTAGAAGCAGAACAAGAGTGCTGAAAAGCTTTTAACTGAACTATTCTGTTTCCAAAATTTACACAACCTGCTATGTAAAATTATGTCTGCTACTGAAAACCATGAAAGTTTAGGCTTATAAATTTGATCAACACTACTATTTTTTTTCTTGTGTGAATGGTTAAATTATTTAACTGAAGAGATTTTAGCATGTATTCAGCGACCGTGATGAAAAATTTAGAGACGTCATTAAAGTTAATCACGTGTTTAATGTTAACGACGTCTCTAAATTTTTCATCACGGTCGCTGAATACACGCTAATAAGTTTAAAGGTTACATTTAACATAAACAATATACTGACAAAGACATATGTTTATGATTAAAAATCTTCCCAATAAAAGATACGGATTTAAAATTATAACTCAAGCAAGTAAGTAAAAAGTAAATTTCCAAAAATTAGGAGATGGTATCCTATCACCAAGAAGTATCTCCGCAAATGGTTTAGTGCTTCTAAAAAGTTCGTCCTTCTATTACTACTAATTAATGAAAACTTAGTTAATGCAAATTATTTGGCTCCTGTTTGCAGGTCTTAAATAAATCATATTATGTTTGTGCTTTTGAAAACTATCTTAGAGTTGATTTAAAAATGAAGTGCTTTCGGACCTATTAGGTTATATGTAGAGCTGTCCTGATAATAGTTTGGAAAGTCTTTAAAAACATGAAATTTCTTTATTTTCAAATGAGTATATTTCGTCCTTTTGATAAGACGGTATCCATTGTATCATTAAGGTAAGTATAAATTCCACATCAAAATATTGGACACAAGGTAACAATCCTTGACGATAAAAAATTGTTGAGCTTGTATTCATACATTGGATAATGTCCTTAAAATGGAACCGAATACACGAAATAAACATGCCAACATTTGACAACTGTCGACAACAAATTTATATTTCTGTATACGACATCGAGCAACCAAAAACATGGTTAAATCCCATCCAAACAGAACATGGATATAAATGAATTATCATTTTTTTTTTGTGTTCGCGTTGTTCAAAGATTTACCACTTTTTAACTCCTTGCAGAGTTTTTTGCCAAAACTGTTATCAATTTACAGGGTGGACAAAAAGTTCGACAACGTCGTTTTATTTTTGAAATAAAGAGTTTTGGAGAAAAATGAATATTTAATGCCTGTGTCCTGACAAGCCTTCTGATTGGTAATTTTCCATTGGGTTGTCGTAAAAATTAGGGTCCTACCTAAATTATCATATCAAACAATTTTTGTATTTTGCAGAAATAAGGCTTGAAATAATCTATCCAAATACAATTCGTGTGTTGAAATCACTATAATAATTCTGTGGCTCTATTGACAATTCAATTGTGTTGGTTTTTAGAAACACAATTTCATTTGTCAATAAATTGATAGAATTATTGCGGATTTCAACCTACATATTTTGATAATAAATAACCGATTTATACTAAGCTTTATCTAGGAAATAAGTCAGGATAAAATTTTAATCACCCGCATGCAATTATCTTGGAACATGCTCTGGTCACCTTTTGGGAAAACAAGATAAATTAAATTAATTTATTTCTGAAATTTACAACTCTCCGTTGTAAATTGCCTGAAGATGGGGTAAAACCCGAAACATGTACCATTACCGTAAAAAGTTGGATATAAGGAATCACCACAGACCACAGACTTTTATTGGTTATTAAAATAACCCCTTTAGATATTCCATAACAAGTTTAAACATATAGGGTGACCCAAATAACAGTTTCCATCAATTTTATTTTAGAAACAAGTCATTTTGAAAAAAGCCTATAACAGGTCAATTTTTATTTGGTGGGGGGCCAAATTTTGTGGTAACGCTAATCTTAAATGGCTTCTACAATTTTGTATACAGGTGTCATATTTGTATAATTTGATGAAAATTTAAGAAGTTATGTTATTTTCTGTAAAATGTGTTTTTCACAGGTGACATGGGTTAAAAAGGTCTTTAACCCTGCAGTAGGTCTGAATAAATTTTCGATAAAATATACATATTTTTTGTATTTTATTTACAGTTTATTTCATTATTATTACATTCTAACTATTTTGAATATTATTTTATGTAATTATCTATATTTTTTTATATAATTTAAATAAAATTATATAATTTTTTTATAATTAAAAATATTTTCTCGGATATAATCCGATATTGGACCTGAAAGGGTTAAAGACTTTTAATAAAAATAAATATCACCTTATATTGGTCCCCCACCAAATAAAAACTGAGCGGTTTTTCAAAAATTACTTGTTTTTAAAATAACCTGGGTGGAAACTTTTAGTTGGGCCATTACCGAATTGTATTATACCGATAATGGTTCTAAAATTGTAAATAATGAAGTAAATCCTCTTGCACTATTATCAAAGACTTATCTTTTTGTAACATCTTTCTCGGTTTGTCAACCATTTTTTTTTTAATTTTAAAGCTCATTTTTCATTTTTAATTCTTCAGAAAAAATCGAGCGAACTTTTTAAAAATTTTACTTCTAAAAATTCTTAGGGAAATATTGAGGTACAAAATCAACCCATTTAAAAATGATATTCAGCTTGAAACCTTATATTTTTTACTAAATGGAAAATCTTAGCTAATACTATAGGGAGACTATTATTTTTTTCCCTACAAATACTAAGATATTTTGAGTAGTTTTCAGTGAATAATACATTTTCTAATTCCACCCTCACGTATGTATTAATTATATTTGGTATTCGTAAAATTACACTGGTGTTAATCCTGTTGTTTTGTCAACGGTATAAAATTGATTAATTTCATACCACTCCATAATTAAATTTCATTTGTAATTCGTGGTAAGAATATGAACAAAAAACGTTCTCGGTAAATTTAAACCACATATCCATTCATTATTATTCAATTAAGTTCTGCTTTCAAAAATTTCATTTGCGTATTAATCATCACGCAAATGACAAGAGTGGCTGATTGTTTAGCCACACATTGCATACCTTGGTCTGACCCTAATAAATATAATATTTATGTCCCCAATGTTTCACTTCCCAATGAACCTAAAAGTTTAATTAAATTTGCTTGATAATTTTCAGGATGTACTATAGTAATTTTTGAGGATTAAAATACAGTGATTAAATACTGATTAAGTGAATCTCATTATAGTAGTAATAGTAAAAATTTAGTTTTATTTTAAAAACTAAAATACAACTAATTTTAGTTAAAAACCTGCTAGAAAGTTGTGGGTAAAAACTGAATATGAATATTTTTGTGACCATTAAAATGAAAAATAAGCCTATAATTAAGATAAATGTTTTTAAGGTAAAGTGGTTTATTTATTATAAATATAAGCGCTAATATGGTTCATTAAAACTAAATTAATGTAAAAAATATGTGCAGCTAAAAATTACACTTCAGATAAGTCTAATTAGTCTTTACAATAATTGCAGTATTTCACGTTACGAGTATTAACACGGAGCTTAGCAACAAGTGCTTTTTTTAAAAACACGATTCGCTGTGTTTTATGCAAAGCAATGAATAAAAGAAAATATTAATTAGTTTGTTAAAAAATGACGATAGTTAATTATAAAATGAATAATTTGTTGCACTAAATAAATGAAATGTGAACAATACAATGTGAAGTAGGTAATAATAAAAACAACAATTATTAAGTCTGTGATAATATTTGTGTTAGAATTATTACAATGGCATGTTTTTGAGTGTTTGATATCGAGGTTCTTGAAACTGAATGTGGTACGTATAAAAAGCACCCCAAGCGAAGGGTTGTGATAATGTTTTGGTATTTGTGTGGTATAAGTGTTATCGATCAGCCTGTTACATTCAGTAAACACAATGTCCGATATGTCGTTAGTTCATTGGGCACTTATACAAACGTGTGCAAACACACACATGCACGCACTAAATGATGATTTATTACAGTAACATTTACGTGAAAATGACGTGTGTAAACAGAATTTATCACAGGTACAAGACGCCTTCGTGTTTAACTTGCCTTTTAACAACAACACCCGCTAAAAAGGGTTGCTAATAGATGCGAATATCCTCTCAGTTTCGTGTTTCATCACTATGTCAGGACATAGCAGTGTGTCCTCAGGTGGTTTTTTCTACGTCCATCTCGAAAGTTATTAAAATGTTTCCAGAGTGGACAGATGTTGGGGTGTGTTTGCGGGTGGGATATGTTCTCGTGTCACCAGATGTTAAATTGTACTATTTCGGACAGGCGGCATTAACATTTTTTATGCAAATGGCGTTTGGATATGGCTACCCTTCTGCACACTCAATAAAAATGCAGAGTTTATTTAAATCGCACCCAATTTACAACGTAAACACGTAACAAGGCAGCACTTTTTTTCAGAACTGTATATTTTTACTTGTTTTATTTAAACATAAATAACAGTTACAGCTTTTGCTCCAATTTAGTTTTTAATTTTATTTCTACATTGTATTGAATATCCAGCGTAAGTCCACACTAATACTTGTATTAAATTAAAACAATTCCTATAGCATACTTAATAATTACTTTTTTTTAACTACAATGACTTCATCAATTACGACATAAATATAATATTTATGGCAGAAAACAGGGATTGTAAATACCAAAAGGTATCCAAACAATTCCTAAAAATATTAAATACGAATATTGTTGACCTTCTTCAAAAACGATTAATGGAACTCTGTACCTACCGGCACTTATTTTCCAGACACGAGTTTTATAATTCTCTCATTAAGGGAAGTTCAGATAAAATAAACAAAGGTTAAGGCTTAACACTGTTC
This sequence comes from Stenus bimaculatus, assembly GCA_963971135.1. Taxonomy (NCBI): domain Eukaryota; kingdom Metazoa; phylum Arthropoda; class Insecta; order Coleoptera; family Staphylinidae; genus Stenus; species Stenus bimaculatus. Next base: position 13,290,071 of record OZ020185.1, on the reverse strand, counting down.
ACGATCTAGGGCCTTCTCCAGATCGACTTATTAGACACCCGAAAAAAGACTAAAGTGGTTATTTAAATCTGTAAAAGAAAATGTTAGAGTTGAATTCCGGATTCTTTAAGAAATTTAAAAAAAGCTTCAGAAATTTTAACATTAGAATTGTGTAATAAGGAAATATAGTCTGAAGGTAGAGGAAAATTCCAATCAAATTTTAGAGAAAGTTATCTGCACTACCAAAAAAGTTGTGAACATTTGAATGAATTTCCCCACGTTTAGAGAATCAACTGCCCTCTATTAATATAAATTTGAGAAGGTATGACCTAGCCTAATTCTGCAAAAGGTAGTAATAAAATCCCTCGAATGAAATTGAATATTTCTAAACCATTGATAAGTTTATTGTTGATGCGCTTATACTTCGCATCTCTGGAGATACTGAACTCATCAAAATCAGATTGAACTTCAAAAATGTAACTTACTATCTGGAAACATTTTGATGCCATGGCTAAAGCTGTGTCCACACTAAAATTGAGAGAACACTTCACGGATAGCTCTCGATTAGCTCGCGAACCTCACTTCCACACAAATTCTTTAATCACGACCTCAGAGATTGGTTGAAGTTTGGTAGGAATTCGCGCTTTAAGTGTATGCATTTGCAGTTCGTCGAGTTTGTGTTCATTGTTTGTGCCAGTTTTTTGCTTGTAAAATGTATCGCAAATAAAAAAGGAAAAAGAATATTAAGAGCAGAAAACGATGGACAAGATATTTATTTAAAAGTCGCAAAAGATACAAATTATTGAAAAGCCCATACCGTTTTCTAGCGACCGAAGATTCGAGTCGGAAATTTTCAAAATAATGTCCGCTTTTTATAGCTATTTTTCTAATCCGCATTTCTTGCATTCCACAAATTTGGGAATTGATCAATTAGATTTACTATTTGTTCATCACTCCAGTTTGCTACTAAATGAAAACATACGCTACGAGTCTAAACAAAACTGCAACATAAAAACGAATTACAAACGTGTAAACACGTAGCTCGCCTAGTGTACGCCAGAAAAGTCGTCCTATATAGCGAACTCTAGCCGAGCTCCGAACTCGAACTGTGTTGTTTGCGAACTCTAGTATACACCAAGTTCGTCAGAAGTTAGCTCATGAGTTGTTCGCGAACCTGATGTGGAGTCAGCTTAACAAGACCACCACATCATTGCCCATAATTCTAACATGAATTCGAACAAAAGTGAATCTTAAGATCATCTTTGATGGCCCAAATAACATCCCTTATGAGGATAGTCAAATTTGAGCGCTTGGTATTGAAATTCACTTGATATTTGCGGTTTGGGCAACAATTTTTTTTCGGTGAACCCTTATTAAATTTCCTTTTTGGTACGCAGATGAGTATCATCATTTCTTATTTTTGTAAGTCAAACAAAATACTCATAATTGTCAATTGCCATAATTCTAAAAAACTAATTGAAATTTTCCAATGCAAGCAACAAGTTAACCCTTCGATGGCTTCAAAATAATGGTTTCCAAAATGACCCCATTTATTTTTTGTAATAAAGCAACATTTTAACATTATTTATTGTTAGAGAAGGTAAGAAATTATAATATACGAGTTCACAAAACAAAAATTAACTGTTAATTTAATGCATAACACAAACAAAATAATATCCATGTATATAATTTCAAAAACGAAATAATTTTTTTTGTAAGTTCGAAATTAACATTGCAGTTATTATAAATTTTGTTTTTTTTTATAGTTGAATGTTGCATAGAAACAAAATACTTTTATTTATCGCATTTTTTGTATATTTTGTGTCTGAAGCACGTGAATACATTTGACAGCATCCAAGTTTTCGTGGATTTTCTTGGGATTCAGATTCACTGTCTTAATTTGGAGTTCCATCTTCCAATACTTTAATAATTATTTTATGTCATAAAATGCACAAAAAAGTCAACTACACAAAAATCCTGCAAAAAACTTAGATATTTTCAGTTATATAGAACTGGAGTCATAAATGATCCCACTTGGTCATCCGATGGCTAACGTATAAACGAAGAGCTTAAAACTATTTTTTTTTGTTTTAAGTATATTTTTAAACTTTTTGCAGCGCTCCAAAAATTTCTTAATAGTTTACTGAATTTTTGGGGCGCTATAAAAAGTTTAAAAATGTACTAAAAACAAAAACGATTAGTCAAGATCTTCGTTTATACCTTAAATTGTTGCCTGCATTGGAAAAAAATATAATTTTTATCAGTTTTTTAGAATTTTGGCAAGTGTCGTTAAGCGAACGTTTTTTGGCAAACCCCCATTTTACTACTGCCTTATGAGTATATGGCTTGACTTACAAAAAGAAAAAATAAAGAAATTCGTAGCCATAAGACATTTCTGTGTACCAACGAAAGAAATTTTAAAAAAGGTTCACTGGAAATTATGACCAAAACCGCAAATATCAAGTGAATTTCAATTCAAGATCAAGTGTTCAAATTTGCCGAATATCCTTTTATCAGAAATATGAGATGATTTATTCTGTAATATACATCTGGTTTGTTCAAATTGTCAAGTGCAATCCTAGAATTAGAAAATATAACTGCATTTTAGGCACACAGTTGAACACATTTACAGACACCCAAATACAATGCATAGATATTATTCACCTGGTTCACAACTTTATAAAATAGCTGTCTATACTTTGAATATATTTTTTATTAAAGGCCACTAGTTGCTAGTAGTTGATTGCAATACAAAACCAAAATATACAGACGAAAAAATCTCCCAGTAGATGGTGAATGCGCCGGGCAAAATCTACAAAATTTATAGATATGCCTTTCTTATGTTTTTTAAAATGGAAATTTTGTTCGTTTATATTAATAACAATTCTCTATCCAAAGTATGACCAAATTATCACTCAAACCAAAGTAGCATATTTTTACGAATAAATATATTCATACCTTTTAACTTCAAATTGGCAAAATCATGAATTCCGAACATTAGGGTATATTTGAAACTTGATGTGATTTTTACTATATCTCAATAATAAAAAAATACACTGCTTAAAATAGTTTAAGGAACATGAGCAAAGTAGGAGAAACTTTTCCTATTTTTCATTAAATTGACATAGTTAAACTGTGTTAACTAAGAAATTAATATTTTTCTAGATTTCATTTAATAAAAATAAATAAAATCAATATTAAATAACATTTAAAAAAATAAAACATTTCTCACAAAATTATATTTAAATTTTTTTTATAACCACTAGAAGATGTGCTCTATGTATGCTAAAAATCAATATCCAATTCTAATTATGGCAGCGAGGGTTATTATTGAATTTAATTAATTCCAACTATTAGTAGTATAATAAAACTATTCCAACTATTAGAAGTATAAAAAAATATACAGGGTGAATGATTTTACTTAAGACAAATAAATATATGATAAACTAAACGGCTTAGAGAAATAAGTTTTAAATAAATGTTTTGTTTAAATGGAAAAAAATGTGGTTCTTGTTATTTTTTAGATAAGAGTCATCTTTGCGTTAATTTCAATGATAACCAATTTTTTTTTAATGAAAATTTATAAGGTGTTTCAAAATCTACCTAAAAATAATAACTTTTTTATTTGGCAGATTATTATAAATTTTAAAAATTTCTATTAATACTTTTTTGACACTTGACGAAAAATTCAAAGTTGTGCATTATAATAATAAATTGCAAAGTGTATGATGGGAATTAGAACACTTTGAAGAGTGTACTTTGGATCTAATTTGCTCACATATCTTATTACATTTATTCCATTAATCTTACAGATGTTGCAGGCCTATTACGAAGACCAAATGGCATTACACGAAATTGATATTGCCCTTTTAGTGAAATAAATGCTGTATATTTCTTCGCTTTATTTCTACTTGCCAATAACCGGATTGTAAATCAATTGATGATCCTCTCATACTTCCAATAATTTAATGCAAATTTGGCATAGGAAACAGATCAGAATCAATACATAATCTTTAATTGTAATAGTTCTTCTTGACAAACACAATTGTTGAGACACATTGCATTCCATATCTTTTCCATTATTTAAATTTCTTCTTTAATAAATTTTCCATTTCGATATTAAAAAGAATTTCGTTGAACAAGTGTTACAGCAGCTTCCAATTTAATATGTTATCAAATTGTTCTAGTTCTTTCAATTTTACCACAATAAGCATTTTGTTATTCTGTAAAGTTTCTTCTATAGTTTTGTCTTGAAAATCCAAATGAACCATTTCTTTTGAAGTTCGTTTTTAACGTTTCTTTTACCCAACTAATGTTTATTTCTTTTTCTTTCTCCAAAAGTATACATTCTGACTCATAAACCAGGATTACTCCATAATCTTTAAAAAAATATACCCAAAAGAAAAATCAGGAGATAAAATTTAATTATAAATGCTTATTTTAAAATCCAAATTATTTACATTCGCCAATATTCTACAAACACCAAACATATTTCACTTGAATCTCCATTAACTGCCAATTTGTTATTTCGGCATTGCCAATTTATAAAATTATGAGGTGCCATTGTATCAAGTTTTGTTTTAATATACATCATTAATTTCCATTTAGATTGTAAATACTTGCATTATTTCATTTAATTCTAAGTTTGCTAAGATTTTTTTAAATAGGTCTTTATTGCTTTTGATTTTCTTGTAAACGAGTCTCTCTTGTCAATCGTATTTCTCATTCGTTTCCCGAGTTCGAATCAAATTACCAACAATTTAAAGAGGAGTGTTCGTTTTTATTACAATTTCTACAAATTAGTATTGGACAATTTCGTTTTAAATGATTACCTTTGCAAAAATAAAAATCATTCGTGTCGAAGATCCAATCAACGTTTTATAATTCAGGATAACGTAGAAAAGATCAATTTTTTTGTATTGTTTATTAACAATACAAAAAAAATAAAAAAAATATAGTGATTCTTTAAGCACTTTCTGTTCCATCTAGAAATTTTATAAATTTGTAATTTGGTTTCAATAAATTTCACCACTTCTTCAGTTATACCAAATAATGTCTTCTTTAATTTTGATTTTATAATGTTGTTATCTAATTATATAACTATATTCGAACAAACTTCATTTGTAAAATACCAACTTCATTGAATTATTGAACGATTATCATTTAAGATTTTTTACCTTAAGGTTTTCCTCATATTAAAGATTAAATATTCTACATACATACATGAAATATTTCTTTAAAGTTGAAAACATTAAATTCACTTTTAATGTAAAACATTATTTTGTGGGTGTACTAAATATGTAGCTATAGTAAATTTGGTGGATTCTCATTTTAAGTACCAAATTTTCTTTATAAATTTCTATTATACCAGGTGTCCACGAAACTAGGGCCACCCCTGTAATTTTTTTATTCATGAAAATTGAAATTTGAAATTTTAGTATTTAGCATATACTGAAGTAAAAATAATTAAATTTCACTTCCGGTTTCACGTGAAATGACACCAACTTTCATATTTTAAATTTAACACCCTATTATTAAACATTGGTAACTTCCAAGTATGTTTGTGACATTCAATTTTCCCTACTCGTTTCACATTAGATGTACCTCATCAAAATATAAAATATACAATGTAAGAAAATAACTGTCTCCTTGTGAATATAATAAGATTTTACAATGTAAATTAGATATACTAAATTTAACCCTTCCCGTTCAAACCAATTGTTAGTAATTTAAAAAAATCAAAATATTTTCAATAACTTTGATGATATGTAGCATCTTAACGTAGCACTTTTTGGTAGAGATAGAGTTTGGTTAAATCATCTTATTTTGATCCTGGGAGTATTTGGTATCATTTTGTAGAAATCTTTTAGAGGCACCCTGTATAAAAACTAGTTTAAATTGTGATGTTTAAAAGTTTAAAAACATTCCAACAAATTAGTCTAACTTACTTACGTTGTTAAAATCATGTTTGTACTTTGAAAAATAAAAACACAGACAGTATGTAATGCGGTTAATTAGATTTTCAAACATCCTATCTTTGTGGTTACACTATATAAATCAATAAAGCAAAATTTAATATAATAAATAAATAAATAGAGTCCATAAATTGAAAGTTCATTGTACGTTTGGTCTGTAATTTAGTATTCTTTATCTTAAAACCGTAAATCTTTGGATTGTTTATTATTATGAAAATAAATGTTTTCTATTAATTTAAAATAATTGGAAAATTTGAAATAGAATTCGCTACCAATTTTAGGAAGAGATTAAAGTTTAACGTACATTTTAATTCCGAGTTGATAATCGTGGTTGTTTTTAAACGATGTTTCTAAATACAGTAACTAATAACTTGAGAAGCTTAAGTTATTAGTTGACGCGACTCGGGGCTGAAATAAACGTGAAGTGGGTTGGGCTGACTACCACAATAACGTCTTTCTAGTAGGATTTATGTTGAAGTAGGGTTAATATCTAAAAATGTGAGCGCTTTGTTAGAAAACTTGAATTAGGCGATAAATGAAAAAGTAAAAAGTTTTCTTCTCAAAGTTCGCTTAATTTCTTAAGTGCCCAATATATTGCGGAGCCGTAATGTGGGTCACAGTTGCAGGTTGTTTGATAGGGGGTGAGGCCCCCAGGCGGTATGGTACCAAGACCAGACAGACTTGTTGCATTGTCAATGCCCCTTAGTTCAGCTGCCTCCTTGTTTGTGCGTGCATAAACTGCACACGCACCTGGCAGATCCAACAGCTGACCGACCATCTGCACCCCCCGAACAGATACGTCACGGATCACCCCAAAGTCTCCAATTCTCGTGTGCTTAATCACATTATTAATACTTGTATGTCACCGCGTTATTACTACACCATTATTATTTATGGTCCTAAGCCCGACCTTAAATGCAACCTATATCCCTTGACGAAAAAGAATTACCAATGACGTTGAACCATGTCTGCATAATTTATGTTATTAATACTAATATCACGAACTACCCCAATAGTTTGGATATTACGTTTGTCTTAATAAAAGTTTTTCCCAGTTACTGCTTTCCGGTATAACAGCAGAGTAACATAAATCATAAAAATGCAAGTTGATAAAAAATACACAGCATAATTACTGATTTACTTCTACAGAGCAGTCAAAGGCGGTAGCACAGTAATAATGAAAACTAATCAAAATAATGAAGGAATGATGTCACTTTTGAATAATACGGAGGTGTATTGTAAATTGAGATCTGATCCACAGGTAAATTTCAGACTATGGATAACAATATTTAAAAAAAAATATTTAATGAGGAAAATATAACTTCAAAACAAGAGAAGTAATTGATTGTACATAATTCTAGTTATCCCAAAATATACGGTCTACCTAAAGTTCATAAAGATGGATAGCCGGTAAGACGTTAAGACCAGTAGTCTCCAGCATTCAGACACGTTCAGTTAATCTCTATAAACTTGTACATAATTCTTTAACACAATATTCGTCCCAATTTATTCATTCTGTTAAAAATTCACTTGAATTAGTGAAGATAGGTAATAGATGTCTTTAATGTTCCAGATGGTTATATTTTAGATCAACCATCACGACATCGATTTTTTTAGTATAATTGAATACATTTTTGATTCAAGTTATTTATTTGTTGGGTAAACAGGGTTATACTTCCTTATATAAAATCAAAAATATACGTATTCGCAACTAGTTTCGTAATTTATTTGGAGCAAAATTACATCATCAGGCGAAATCTACAAAAATATTATACATAAATTTATCATAAAGGTTCCTAGGTGTTTATATAATATATTTTACATTTAATTAAAAAAAAAGGATTCATAAAATTTATTTTACATATAATTAAGAAATGTTAATAAAATTTAGTGTTTAGTTCCAATTATCATTTTATATAATTTTGTATTACAGTAGCTGTGTCAAAATTTACTACAAAAATACAATTAAAGTAGTGTTAATTCGTAAAAATTATAAAATTAAAATTCATTAAGGTACTTACGAGTCATTACAAAAAATAACTTAAAGTCATGGAGGTAATAAAAAATAACATAAATTTTGACTTTTTTCATCAATTCCTCTCTGTTTTTGTGAAGGGTTTGTTGTAAGCCAATTTATTTTTAGAGTAATTTATACTTTAACCATTTATTAAACTATTTTTTGAAGTTTGGTAGAAAAACCGCATGCTGTTTTTTAAGGTTATCATTAGCAGCTGACAAGTAATATTGTTGGGTTGGTAGACTTGTGATCTAGTTGGCTTAAGTTAAACTCATATACGGGGTGTTAATATAATCTAAGAGTGGTTAGTATTATTTAAGCAAGTGAAAAGAGGTTTGAACCTAAGGTTAATCTGATCGTTAAGCAGAATGTTGTTTGTGTCTTTTTTGGCTTGTTCTATTTCATAAGCCTCAAGTAACGTCAATTTCAAACCTTTTTTCTCTTTGTGTAAAACTGCTGTTTTCTCCTCATCAATAATATGTTTATTATCATGCAAATGACGGCCAAAGTTAGAAGTATTATAGTTCGTGAAGTGTTCTTTGATCCTAGTCTTAATTTTTCGACCAGTTTCGCCTATATATATGGAATTGCAGTTTTTGCATGCTGTTTTGTAAACGCCGTTGTTTTCTAATTTGTCAAGTTTTTCTTTGGTGTTATTAAGTAAATTGAATATTTTATATTTTGTTTTATTGACGGGGTAAATATTACAGGTTTTAAATAAATTATTCAGTCTGTTGTTAATATTGCCCTGATATGTAAAGCTACGGTACTGTCTTTCTTCGTCATCATTATTTGATAGATGAGGTATTAGTAAGTTTTGGATTATTTTTTGTTCTTTTTTATGAATTAGTTTGTCAATAAGGTGTGGTGGTATTAGATTTTGATGACCAAGTTGTTTAATTATTTTAATTTCTTTGTCTAAATTGTTTTTATTGAGTGGTAGATTGTAAGCCCGGTGTATTAGATTTTGAAAAGCTGCAATTTTGTGTTGCATGCTGTGTTTGGAATTGAATGGTATTAAGGTATCAGTTAGTGTTGGTTTGCGATAAATGTCGAATTCTAGCTTTCTATTATTTTTGATGATTTTCAGATCTAAGAAATTGATGTTATTGTTTGTTTCATATTCTACAGTAAATTTTATTTTAGGGTGTAGGTTGTTAATCTCGTTATGAAACATAGTCAACTCATTCTTGGAACCCGTCCAAATGCAAAAAATGTCGTCAACGTATCGGTACCATTTAAAAATGTGTCTAGAAAATTGTGAATTGTGTATTTGTTCTTCTAAGTTATCAATGAAAATATTGGCTAGTATAGGTGCAATTGGTGAACCCATTGGTAGTCCGTTCGACATTTGATACATTTTACGGAAGGAGCAGAAATTTTGTTCAGTAGTAATTTTTAATAATTCGTTAATGTGTTCGACTTGAGTTGGGTCTCTTATGTTATTTTTAAGAATTGTGTCTGTTAGTTTTAAGGTTTCATTAATGTCGACATTAGTGTATAAGTTGACTATGTCAAAGGAAATTAACAGGTTATTAGTTGGTAGGTCAATGTTCATAAGTTTGTTAGTGAGTTCTTTCGAATTAGTGATGGTGTATTTGGGTTTATAGTTAAGATCAACAGAAATAATTTTATTTAGAATTTTGGCTTTCTTGTCAGTTGGTGAGTTGTAGAAGGTTACTATTGGGCGTATGGCAAGGTCTCAAATAAATTACGAAACTTGTTGCGAATACGTATATTTTTGATTTTATATAAGGAAGTATAACCCTGTTTACCCAACAATTAAATCTACCTTATCATGGACCTACAATATGTTTATAAAAAAACAAGTTATTTATGTTATAAGGACTTTTACAAACAGAATAGTTGGCCAAATACGGCTTTTTGCAATGGATAATGGATTTTTTGAATAAAAAATGGTAAAATAAGCTGGTTTGTGCGTTAGTTGTGAAAATGTTTTTGACAGACATCGCTGGCAAATCCCAGATCCGGCGGATGGACTACACGTCGCCAGCAATAACGCATGGATTTATCCGACAGAAAATTGTGATCCGTCCCTCTGGTCTTAGCCCAGTCAAATTAGCTTTTACCTCGGAATGAGAGATAATAAGCTGGAAACTCGAATACACCTTCATTTTGGTGTTCTAAAAGCTGTCTCAAAAGTCTCCTAAAATATCGTGTCTGCGTCGGCGTCGTCAGTTATTCAAGGCTAAAGGTCACAAAATTTCGCGATTATCTAGGTTTCTAGAGCTCCAATGATGTTAAGATTTATTATAAAAATTGTAGATCATATATCACATAATTCATTCAGAAAAAAAATTAATAATGCTCTCCATGTGTGACAACCGAAATTACTTTCTTGCCAACCTAATATGCTATGGCAATATTCATATAAATTGGTATCGGAAATCAATTAACGCTAATAAGTATCTTAACTTTAAATCACATCATCTATCTTATCCAAAAAAGGATAATCAAGCAATTTAGAAATAGAATCTTAACATTAACTAACAAAGAGTACCATAAAGAGAATTTTGATATCGCTGAAACATATGATTGAATAAGAACTATTACCTTAGACTCATTAATTATGTTGTCGTAGTAGTAGTAATAATTAGACTAACCCAACTATAATTTCTAGTGAGAATATTATACATATACAGTAGATTCTTTAATACACCTGGAATTACTCAGAAAAATATTTAAAGACTATAATTTGAGATTAGCTCCATATAATGCCCTAACTGTTAATAAATAGTATATTTACTTGGTTGAAATTAAAACTAAGGAAAATATTATGTTAAATTTGATTCATAAAATTAGATACGTTAATTGTAAAAAATGATACATGATACATCGCATCGGGCAGACTAAACAATACTGGAAAAAGAGATTGCAACAGCATAAAATTTCAACTAGGCAGAACATGCTTGTTGAATAAGTTTTAACTGAGCTTTCTGCAGAAAAACCAAGACAGGTATAGAAACCAATTACGAATGTCAAAGGAAAGTTTTGATTATCTCAGAAGAAAAACACATAAATTAGAGTTTATCCCCTGAATTGTACTACAAGTGACTGAGTTATTTGCAGTATTTGTACCGAGTTCCAAAATGCATAATATCAACATTATTTTGATCTGACGTAAGATTTCATGCGTTGGTCAACTAAATAATATTGGATATACTCCAAAGATTCCGGAAGTTTTTTTACCTGGCTCTCCACACACTTTCCAAAACAATCAAGTTCATTATCATCTGATGGATGCTTTTAATTCTTGTATAGCTTTTTTATTGGTATGCTACTCAGTTTTTTTAATTCTTTTTGCAGCAGTTTCCGAAGCAAATTCTTTGGAGTATTCATTTTAAAAAGAACCACCCTAAATATTCTCGAAAAAATAATGTAATGTAAAAATGGTGTGTCAGGTCGTTTCTAATTTTCAGGGAGAATATTTTTACAATAAAATTAAAGTTTTTATTAAAATCCTTTTCTCAACATAACCACCTTTTCCATTTTAAATTGAAATAGGAGTCGAGTGATATATCATTTGAAACCATTTTTTGCGGCAATAATAGCAGTCATAATTTTTTGGCGACTTTTTGGTTCCTAACCTAACTAAATTTTTAAAAAAGTACTTAATAATGCTATTATTTATGTATATTATATCACAATTAGAAAAATTATCAAGTTTTGAGTACAAATCAACTGTTAACTTAATAAAAGCCTATTATTTATAATTATTGAAAAAAAGCAGTTACCATATTTATTTTACTATTATTATTTTTATCTATTATGACTAAACTAAAATGGGCCCAAATGAAATCATATTTTTACTTTCAGGGTAAATTACTATCGAACCTGGTTATAGCAAGCATCATGAGATGAATTTTGCTCGTTATAACCGTGAACATGTATTTACCTGCTATTATTCTAATTCGAAATTCAAACCAAGTGTGGGTTGGTGATAATTATTATTTTCGAATACCACGGGTGGCAATATAAATTTTATATATGGAAAATCTCATTAAAAGGGAATTAACAAAATTCAACGAAAAATTAAAAAGATGTCTCCGGATTTGCTCGTTATATCTAGTGAATCCATTTCGAGTGAATGGGTCCAATTCAGTCAGATCAACCACGAGATACTTCAAGTGGTGTACCATCAACTTATATCTTTAGCTATAATTTATTCCCCAAATTACAACAATCCGGCATATAAAGATAATAACCTCTTACTCTGATAGAGTTAAGTTGAAGTGTTGGAGACTGGCATTTACTTATGGATGATCTGACTGAACTGGACCAATTCACTCGAAATAGGCGCTATTTACGTTTTCAGATACTATGGCTACAAACTATTTTAATCATTTTAAATATACATATTTTAATCGTTAACTGTTTTTTTATGACCCCGCTTGGGAAAGTTTCATACACATTAAGAGCAATTTTCTAAACGGAAAATATAGTGGTTTAGTTCTGCAGTCATAAAAGCTAGTACGAACAACATTTTTGTATAATTTTTTTTGTAGATGATTTAGAAGTCATTTCTTTAATTTTTGCCAGAAGGAAAAAAAATTAGAGAATATACAAAAAAAAATATAATGATCTAAAAGTACCTTAACTTTGGACCTCTCCAATTAATTTTGTGCTAAGTTGCAGAAGGTAACTCTCTGGCAGGATGTAGCCATCAATTTAGATTATAAACTTAAAAAAAAAATGAAAATCTAACGAGGGAAACTTGAGTTATGACTGCAGAACTAATGCTCGATTTCATGACTTTTCACAATTTTTCCTCCCAAACTCGCGCACCCTCTAGGGATTCGCCTTACTTATCAGTTATTTGGTCATAATTTGCAAAGAAGCTCCAGAAAAGTGGGATTGATTTTCTATTCCTTGTTATTAACTCCAACGGAAAATTTATCGCGTGTGTCTAGGAAGATGCTCTTAAGTATTTACAAATACCCTCGTAGGCCAGGGTTACAAACATTACGGTTGTTTTGTGGAAAAATACCCTCATTGGTAAGGGTCTCATTAATGACACAAATTCCATTAGGAAGGTGGACGACAATATGTTATGAAATTTATGCATTACTCCGGACTTTAGGATACTTTTATGTGCCTGATGAAGCTACTGCGTTGGCGAAACTAGTCGCACGATTAATTAGGCAAATAAAGTATAATTTTACCAAGTTGAATAGGTGAAATGCTTATTTTCATACTCACATTATTTTCTAATAGGTTAATGGTCCACATTTTTCGTGATGTGGTGTTGTTCTATTTTGCGTTTATAAGAAAGCAATAAAAGAACTTTTGAGTGCGTTTGTAGCAGTATTTTCAAAGTTGGTAGAAGTAAAATTGGTTGATTTCAACATGGTAGTCGCTAAGCAATTTATAGGTTATTTCATGATTTGAAAAATAAGTATCATATCAGAGTTGCATACTACCAGAAGAGTTTCTAAAGTTGAAAACTATAAAATCATGAGGTGAACATTATTCGCCTCATCGGAAGTAATAATGGTTTCCCTGATGCTTTAATCAAAAAAGTTTATAACTCAAATAACTCTGTCCTCTCAACTTGATGCTCCTCCAAATTACACAGAAGTAACTTTTCTTAATGATAAAAGCCTTTAATTTCTAACAATTTTTAAAAACACCAACATAAAAATTTCCTTCAGAAATAATCCAGCATTAGGCTGTTTGAAGAATAATAAAGATAAATGTCTTAAAATGGATAGAAAAGGTGTTTATAAACTTCTGTGTAATAATTGTAGTGCTGAATATGTTGGACAGACTAGAAGGTCTTTTACGGGGCGAGTTGGTGAGCACGAGGCGGCCATTAGACTTAATCGACCCAATTTATCACATTTCTCAGAACACATTATTGATTCTAACCACAATTTTGATAGAGAAAATAATATTCAAATCTTACATCTTACAGATAATAACAGTCATAGAAATTTTCTCGAAAACTTGGAAATTTTAAAATTCGAGTTAAATCAAAGTTGCGTGACTTTAAATGTCAAACTAGAATGAGACCACCAAAGTTTTCTAAAATCAGTCGTTAATGCCCGTTAAGTGCTCTCGGTTTAGTTGACAGCGCTGCTGCGCACTCGTTCTAGTGTCAGCTGACAGACATGACATTACACCTGTTATGAGCTCTTAGCCCAAAGTTGTCCGAAAGTTGGTTGAAATTTATCTTTTAACTGGTCGATGTTGACCATATTCGTTTTATTTTAATGTAAGTTTTAATTATTGTTTCTTATTCGTTATGTGTAATTAATTTAATTTATAGATTCTCGCCTGATGATGGGACTAGATCCCGAAATCGATAGCGTTTTTAGTCATGTTTGATTAACTTAAAAGTTAATCAAACATTTTAATAAAGTTGAGTAAAGATAAATTGTGATTTTTTATCCACACCCTTCTTCGTTACAATATTGTATTTCCGAAAAGCAATATAATATAGGTACTATTTTTCGTAAGAAAGATTATTTTTATACCACTTAATTTTTTTTCAATTGACTCAAATGTCGTAATTACAAGTCGATCTACATTATTGGGACTTATGGCCCACTTTGAAGATTAAGTTAAAAATTTTATTTAAAAAGTCGCAAAATTCTTTTTTTTTATAATGTTTCCTAAAAAAATAAACTAATTTTGAGTTCTGAATTATTTTTAATTATAATAAATGATGTTTACTTTTGGTATAAAATAGTTATTAGAAAATACGTTTCGTATAATAAAAACCCAAACGGATTTAATATTCGGTGGAGTGAAAACAGGAGTTTTGTAATCGGAAGATCTCTTTCCTGAGGCACCGGATCCTTGAAAGTATGAAATTGCGGTTTTGACGATACCTGTAGATCCTGCTGATTCTGCTCTGTTGCGCGACCACGAGAATCGTATAAACAGGCGCTCATATTTACCCCATTTTAGCTCGACGAATCGCTTTTAAATTAATAATCCTCCCTTTAATTCTACCGGCGTATTTTATGAGTGCGTTCCTATTTTATTTTTTCCCGTTTCGCGCTTGGAAGGCCCAATTTAATCGCGCGAGGCTTTATGGCGATAAAGCCGCAAAAGTACACTCGACTTGACTACTGAAATTGTATTTTATTACCAAATTTGCTTCTCTCCCAAGAAGGTGATCACGAATTTTCTCTAAAAGTAAATTATCACATTCAATGCTTCCAGACACAAGAATATCAATGATGTTTTTAGATTTATCAATACGGTTTTCGTCCTGAGAGTCTAAAAATTATATGTTAGGTCGATGGTGCTAACAGTAAAAGACAAAAACATAATACATTTTACAAGCTCATAGGTCACAGGTGTCTCTGTACAAAATAATACCACGTAGTCCCGGGATCAAAATAAGATGATTTAACCAATCTTATCCAAAAGTGCTTTGTTACGGTGACCATCAAAGTTCTCGAAATATTTTTGATTTCTTTAAATTACTAACAATCGGTTTGAACGATCGTGTTTAAATTTGGTAAATGAATTTATACAGGAAAAAGTTATTATACATATACAACATGTTTTTACTTCTGCATGTTACGTACGTGGTCAAAAGTCGGTTATCGACATCCAAAAAGTCTTCTAACCTTTCCGTGGTTGAATAAAAAGTTTAAATACAAAAAAATACTTTTCATTTCATGCATAATGCATTACCTTATAAATAATTTCAAATTTTTCGCTGAAAGGTCTGTACAAGAAACACTGCAAAATGCCTAAACCAAAATAAACTAATTTAATCAATTTTATCTTTATCCAAAAATGGTTTCTAAGATGTTGTGCACAAACGAAATTTATTTTTTTCTGCCTAAATTATGGCATATAGAGAATTGCGTAAGAGACTAAAAAAGTTTATAATTAGACAGTTTAGTTACATATAAACTATTATGCTCCTTTGTAGACAGGTTCCTTGTTTATGAAGATGGATCGTCACTAAACAAAATTTTGTTTATTAAATTCACGATAATCGTGTTTTGTTTCAAAACAGAAAATTCGACTTTCTTCTCGAAGCCATTACCATACAATTACCACGTATACATGGAGGTTTGAATCGGGTTTGAGTATTTTAGGAGTTAAAATTCTGATAAGTTTACATGCTAGGGATCGAAATAATTCTGAAATTAATTTCTACCTATTTCTACAAACTGTTCGACAGCATGTCCTAGACCCATTGATCGCTTTATTCAATATTTGTTGCATTCGATACCCCTTGCTACATTGGAGAATATATCGCATACATACATAATTTATCGCATACATTCGAGAATCGTAGTCCAGGCGTTAATTCGCTTCCATTCAACGAGTATTTTAAAACACCAGCGATTGTTTCAATGTGATGAACACTATTTTTCTTGTCTATTATGATTAATTCTAGATTTTTTATCTAATGGTCCTCTATCAAATTTTGGGACTGCGATAATTTCAAATTTTTCCACTTCGAAATCATTAAAAATAGCTTTGCTTTTTTTGGCCATTATTCCAGCAGTGTTTTCCTGAGCTTGGTAGGATTCTTCTCGGTTGATCTTAATATTATCTTTATGGAGACAAGGATTATACGTAATCTGTACATCACGAATAACCCACAAAATTAAATCAACAATTTTATTGCACTTGGAACAAGAGTGCGCGCCTGAGTGTTCATTTCAGCAAGCAGCGCAATATAAATTACTAGAAACTAGAATCGATTAGAAGACTTACGTTAATCCGTTGGCGTTGGTTCAAAACATTTGCATAATCAAAAGTTCGAAAATAATAGGTATATCATCAATTTCATAGTCAAAAGCTTGTAATGCAGATACATTGGTATAGTCATTTCATTTATCCTTGCATCACTGGTATTGTCCAATATAGATGATTTCACATCATTATGATTTATGTTATTTTATGGTGTTTAGAAAATGGACATCCGAAGATTTCATGAATTTATGTTATTGCTTATGTCTGATGGCAGATTTGTGGATCTTAAACATATTTTCGGCTCGTTTCTATTTAGACTCTTGTAGTATTTTTCTGCCACTGCACAAAGTAAAAACCCACCGACCACTTTGAGGTTATATTTTCCTTTTGAACTTTCAACGTAACCTTCACTTCGGGGATATCTAAGTCATAATGCAACCAGTTCATTAATTTATAACCTCTGCAGTGAATTATCGCTCATTATAACTCTGCAATATCACTGGAGTCCCTAGCTCAAGAAAAAATGTCAGCAATTCAAATAACTCTTTTACAGCCCTTTTTGTCTTCAACGGTTTTAAGTATAAGCATTTGGTGGAATGGTCCTGGTAATTTAGAAGCCATTTGTATTCACCATCGTCACAGGTTTGACAATCAATGAGATCGACTTGTCCTCTTACATATTAATATTATCTTTAGATCTTATTGGTTTTACCACTAGACCAGCATGTTTTTGCCACTCTAGGAATAGTACATCTCTTTTTCAAGTTATGAAACACCTTATAACTACTTCCATATTCCGTTGCTGGATGCAGTTCATCAATTTTATCAAAGATCGCTTCAATAGGCGAAACATAAGCAAAAATGTCACCCGCAGATTTTGTTGGTATAAAAGTAAGAAACTGTCTTGTAATTGTATCTAATATGTAGTTTATGAAATTCGCGTGGAGGCTACATGAAAAATTATTAGGATAAAAGTTTTTCCTTTAGAAATGTGCTTTATAATGAAGTTACTAGTAATGTAGAAGTTTTACATGATTAGCAAATGAGGCAATTAGATGCGACAATAAGCAAGAATTCCGACTTGTGGCAAATTCAGCAATTAAATCCAATTCTACCGCTGGTAAAGCTTTAAACAATAAAGCGCGTCGCGACACGTCCGTTTGTTGAACGCCGTCGGCGCCGTGACGTGAGGCCTCATTCAAGTAGTTATACGAATTCCGCACTATGCACTAGGGTCGCAATTGCTTCTTGGCACTCGAGCTTTTTTGCCTACATTGTTTTACGCGCATTGTGCTGATCCGGACAATGACGTGGAGGAGTCGCTGGAGAGGTTGACAGATTGCACGCGCACTCGAGCACTTCCTGGTCTCCCGGATGAAACCGGAGCCGAGGATGTGACATACGATAGCACCATTAGTTCCGCACATTTCGTATGTGTGATGGCGAATTGCTCCACTCACATGAACCATGGCACACAGACACACACAAATAAGCAAACACACAGTTTGTAAAGAATAAGAAAGTCTTGTTTAAATGTTAGTCTTCGACAAAGGAATTGAACTACTTGTTTGCTTTTAAATAATAAAAACGGTTTGTCGGAACTGCTAAAAGCAAAGATTTTGTTTTTCAAGTATACTCTATTTTTTGTTAAAATAGTCAATCGCGTTATAATCATTATAAAACTTTTTTTATTTTTATCCTCACAGGATCCTTCATGATAATAATACTTTCATTTGATCACAGCTTTGTTTCTCACATCCCCATGAACATATATTTTATTTCATATTTTTACAAGTGCTTTTTAAAATAATTCTTTACTTAAAAATGCACTCAAATAAAAGTATTATAAAATGCGTTGTAGATTAAAAAATATATAAAATGATTATTATTTTTTTCAAGTATATATAAAAAACCACACAGGAAGCATAACAATTTTAAAAATAACATTAAACATTTACATACACCATATTTTATAACTTAATTCGTAGTAACACAACTAATTCGTATTCCATATTCCAAATTCAGAAACTTTCAGATATTGTAGAATCAGTGCAAGGCTTTTGCCGAATCGAAATTCACGTTACTAGTAATAAATAATCATTGGAGTAAACTTTATAATCAAAAACCTATTTTTTCTTCATATTTATACACATTGCATTTTTCCATGCCAAAAAACGTAGGAATATTACAAATTTTACGAAAAAAACGTAGATTCTTGCCAACTACTAATAATATACAGGGGGGTGATAAAGTTTGGAACAACATTCGTAACTGCCGAATTTATTTTTTTTTAAAAAATTGCTCGGTTTAAGTTTAAAATGTTACAAATATAATCATTTTTGATATCCCCGCCAGTGACGTCATTAATATTTTTTTATATCAAAAGGATGGCATTTTAAAAACAAAAATTGACCCATCCGAGCGATTTTCTCAAAAAAATTAAATACGGCAGTTACGAAGTTTGATGTTGTGTTTTTTTAACATCCAAAATTATCTCCGGAAATTAATAAGTACTGAAAACTTGGAGTACTCGCTATGAAAAGCCGAACGTAAAATAAATCAATCACAAATATCCAACCCACCTATACACAAAATCTGTATGGGCAAAAAGCCCAACTATTCGCCGAACACCTAACCATATCCATCAGAAAAACATTATATAATAACATAGTAAACGAAATCATACAATACCTAGAGTCCTCATACCTACTAGAACTACCGCCAGAAAATGAATTAAGGCAGGTAAATAAAGGTAATCACATCTAACCTAAATCAGAAAAAAACCCAGGATATGATATTATTACAGGAAAATACTAAAAAAATGGCCAAGAAAAGGTATACTCTACCTAACACAAATATGTAAAGCAATCCTAAGGTCAGCACATTTTCCTCTGGTGTGGAAAGTACCCACAATTATTTTAATCTCAAAAAACGGGCAAAAATCCGAGGAAGTAAAATACTACTGTACAATCAGCAGCCTATTTCCATAATGTGAAAAGTCCTAGAAAAGCTTATTCTATCCAGACTAGAACCACTCCTAACAGCAAGTAAACTAATTCCAACCCACAACATGCAACCACAGAGCAAGTTCATAGGATAAGTAAAGAAACAAATGAAGCGTGGATCCTAGATATATCGCAGACTTTCGATAAAGTATGGCGTTTGGCAGTACTGGTTTTCTATTCAAATTGAGAAAAGCCCTACCCTTGAATTATTTCTAATCCTAAAATCTTACCTCCAAGATCGCCTTTTTCTTGTAAAACATCAAAACGAACATACGTCACTATTTTCAATAAACTCATTGAAACTGTATTATAGCTGATTTATACCTCAGAACTGCTCACGTCACCAATCAAGTCACCACAGTCACATATGTAGACAATACAGCAATACTATCAACACACCAAGACCTAAAAGTGGTATCTCAGAAATTGCAAACTCATCTAGATAAAATTCAAAGTTGGTTTAAAAAATGCTACATTCAAGCAAATCTAACAAAGTCAATCCATGTTATCCAATTGTACCTGACCCCCAGCTTCACTAAATAACAACAAACCCAACAAAAACAAGAAGTATAGTTATACACCTGGATCATACGCGCTATCATGAAAAAAAAACACATTCTCACAAAAAGGAACGAACTTAGTAAAAACTACTGAAACTATACTGGCTCATGACAAATCACAGCTCACAATTCCAAATAAATCCCTAGTGTAGAAAACCATCTTAAAACTTATCTGGAGTTAAGGGATCCAACCATGGTGAATGGCTCCAACATCGAGATTCTGGAAGGGTTTTAATCTGAAGTACCTACTCCGTATGATAACAAACTTACCTTGGTGTGTTTCAAATAACAACACCAGACACGACCACCAAATACCAACTGTTAAGAAAGAAATAATTAAATCCGCTCAAAAATATGAAGAGAGGCTACACCCTAATAAACTAGCAACCACCTTGATGAGGAAACCAGCAAGATGTAAACTAAAATACCATAAACCTAGTCAAGATTTTAAAGTAATAATCCAACGTTAAATTAATATTTTAAAATGATTCATAGGACTGCTCTCTCCAAGTCAACTTATTTTGTTATCACCGTATTTGCTAATTGTAAATATATTGGGGAAAAAAGTTTATTTAGATTTGAAGAACAAAATTTAGAGTGGATAGCTAATTATTTCCTTGAAGTCACCAACGAATCTAGGGATGGTGTATGGTGTGCTCTCTTCTATGCATAAGATAAAAATATGTATGAGATATTTAGAGTCCAGTAAGGTAAGGCGAGGAATTCAGTGTGGGGCACTCAACTGTTTCTAGAACTGTAAGTAGTGTTGTTAAGAAAATGAAAGTGCTTAAGCAGATCATTTGATTAAAGTTTCTAGATGTCCAAACTCTATAATGAATGCTAAAGAGTTATGGCAAAATAGATACAGTTTTCCGGATAGAATTGGTGAGATTCTTGTATTGGAATCGAAACTTCATGGAGATTAGTACAAATGTACGTACAATTACGCGCAAAGATATCGAGGACAGAAGAGAAATATTCTTTTGAATTTCATGTGATCTCGTTTTTGCAAACGCTTACTATTGGGTCAGAATATTCCTATAGTGTCCTTGATATTTCTGCGCGTGATTGTACAAGCAACATGTGATGCAAAATACATATTTACTATTGATGCTAGTAGGTCTGGATCAGTTCATGATATTAGGATTTGGACAAATTCTAAAGTCTGGCCAGCTGTGATGAAAACTATAAATACCATACTTCTTGGTGACCAATATTATGGAATAGATCTTTGCTTATGATTTCATATCGCTACCCTGATAACGGCATTAAAAGAAGTTATAACAACGTCGCTAAAATATTAGAAAATACTGATTTTGATAAAAACGTACTTGAGGAGATTTATAATGAAAATGATATTAACGAAGCTGAGGATGGTAATATTCGTGCCTAAAAACAGAAAGTAAGACAACATTTAGCTGAGATAATCAACAATAATATTATAAAGAATTACTTTATTTTGCCTTTTTACATAATATTTTCCTAATACCTATTACAACTTAACAT
Organism: Stenus bimaculatus; assembly: GCA_963971135.1. Taxonomy (NCBI): domain Eukaryota; kingdom Metazoa; phylum Arthropoda; class Insecta; order Coleoptera; family Staphylinidae; genus Stenus; species Stenus bimaculatus. The sequence continues at coordinate 13,268,338 of OZ020185.1, read as the reverse complement.
ATTATGATTTATTCCCTTCAAAAATAATATCTTGATTTCAATCTCTAAGCTCAATTTTATTATATTTATATCTTAAATATTCACCTTGAAGTGTGGTATTATACATATATTATACTCTTACAATAGTACTCATCGTTGTAGCTTTTCGTCTGTCATCCCCCTAGTTTCATCAGTTTCGTACATTTGTAATAAAGATTTTTTCGAAGTGGTAGAAAAAACTGAATTGTTGGTACATTTAATGAACTGGATTCAGCTCCCCGTAAGAGTATACTGACCTTCATCATCTTTTTTCCTTCTATACATTACAAATTTTGGCGCCTGAAAAAATAAAAAAAATATGAAATTATTTAGGCACGAACGATTACGATTTTTCTACACAATTTGTACTAAATAAAAGCCAATTAAATTTGTACTACTTCAACAATCAAAATACCTACATTTTGATTAAACTTATCTTATTTTGGATTTGTTTCACATTGCATTGCTTCAAGCATAACTTTTTCCCAATCCAACAGTTTGATCTTTTTATTTCCGGATTTCAGGTTGTTGATTTTTTTAATAATTTTGAACCATTGATTTTTTTTTCCAAAAATGACACCATATTTTTCAATTATTTTTAAAAGATTCCTTTATCCAACTTTATTATATTTTGTTTATTAATAAAGTTGGATAAAGGAATCTTTTTATTTAATTTTCACAACATTAAATATTTATTCAAATCTTCGCAAGATTTTATTTTATTTCAATTATTATTTTTCTGCATACGACACGACATCAACACTGCGAATAAAATAAGAAAAAATCTCTTCCTCTATGGTTGCATCTTTTGTTATAAATTATGCATTGAGAAGTTATTGGACACATGTCAATCGTACGTTTTACTTTTCAATCTAGAGCAGTTGCTTTAAGCTTTTTTTGAAACCATTTGCTTTTACTTCTAAGTTTTGCTTGCAGGAATTTGCTTCATTTTTATTCATACGAGCGAATGTCATATTCGACAACGAGTGACTAAAGAATGGCGGAGGATTTCTAGAAAGTTTATTTATTTTAAATAACTTTGAAATGCTTTCCCCTAATAACTTACACCTTATTATATTTTAACAACCTATTGTAGATTTTTGAAAAGATTATTTTAACAACAATTATTAAGTGTTTTTTTATATGTATAAGGGGTATTTTTAGTTTATTTAAAAACAAACAATATTATAAATTTGTACATAAGAATACATTAAAATGCTGTAATCAAAATGTCCAAAAAGATAATTTATTAAGCGTGGCAGTGTTTCATTAAGTGATTGATGCGCTAATTAGTGTGTTACCTGAAATTAATGGTTGGAAAGCGAGATATTGCCATTACAATTAGAGAATACAATTTATAAACGCGCCTGCTAGATTAATACTCATTGCATGCGTCGCGTGCATATAAACGTGCCCCAAAAAATAAATTTCCGACTTGAAAGAAAGTATTACGTGTGTGTTTCTTTTGTATGTGTGCATGTAACCACTACAATACATCTTGCTTCGTTTTCCTTCCCGCAATTTACATAAATTGATTTATTTTACAATGATAGAACGTTGAATGATTAATAGATTTTTGTAATAAATTATAGTTTCAACTAAATTTAAAACATTCACCCTTTTTGAAATATCAATAATATTAAATACTCCCAACATGAATTACTTGAATTAGTTCGAAATCTCGGCAAAAAAGAGATCCACAAAATTAAATGATAAAAATGGTGACGTTGAAATTTAAGTATTAGTCGATTGAATACAACCTGGCAACACTGACAATGATGTAGATCTAACAAAACTATATGGATTTGTCTAACTACCTGCATTTCTTATATTTTCGTGTATGCACTCGAGTTCAAGAAGATTCTGTTTAAACGATCCAAATATTTTACTTACTTCAACTTGAAAATTAAAGGCACTGATAAACCTTAGATTCCAAATTGCATTTGAAAAATATGTAAAGATCATTTAAGATAGTGGGTAGCTGGAAAAAGAAGTCAATTAAAGTTTGGGGTGCCCATGATTTGGATGAAACTGAAAAATTACTTGGATGACTATTACTTTTGTTACACACGGTGTTGATATCTGCTAGAAGACCTCTAGCTGCAGTTATTTTGAGGTGAAGGTATCATCTAAGCACCTCTTTTTACTCAAACTACTACGCTCACTTTTAGCCTAGTTGCTCAGCCGCCCACTTTAAGCCTAGTTGCTCAGGCGCTCAATATAAGCCTAGTTGCTTGGTCGTTCATAGCCCTATCGATCACAATATGAGGAGTACCAGATTGCGTTAATACATCTATAAATTGTTAATGTGCCTGATGATGCCCTTATGAAGGCGAAACTAGTTGCACGATAATAAATATATTGAAAAGTTGGGAGTTGAATCATTCACCTTTACCTTTAGTAATTACTCTCCCAAATCATCGTCAAGTTCTCATCTTAATTTAATTTAATTCCGAAAACAGATGAATTTATTCACCCAATAATTTTTTAACGGACGTGATTCGAGTTTTTTTTGTTTGTAAAGAGCTTGGTTTTAATATAAGCATTCAAGTCCACTTCATGGCCATTTCGACACATTTTCCGAAAACTTTTTTTCTTGTTCTTGTTCTTATAGTGAGGAACAAGGAGCGAGATTCCAAGATCTATAAACAATGGAGGTAAGGTACCTAGAGCATTGATTTTTTATATCCATGCACAATAAATAGTTCTCGAAATAAAGAGGTGGTACAAGGGTTCTGTGACAGGCTGAATATCAGAAATTGAGTTTTTTGCTACTTCTAATATCTCCTAAACTACTCGTAGGATCATGATAAAAAAATCATTTATGATCAGCATGACGAATATACTCAAAAACCGGATTAGTTTTTCCGGTACCAATTTCAGTTTAGACCTAAGTACTTATTGAAAATTCTGGGTAGGGCTTAAGATTACATTATGAAACATATTATTAGTTGAACCGATATACTGATTAAAGTTATCATGGGTTGTAAAATTTGTACAACCTAACCTTTTATATTTTTTATAAGGGTGAGTAAAGTCAAACTGAATGAAACTTAATCTTGTGATTTCAACTTCAGGTGGTCGCCATCCCGGCCTCGACACTAGTTTGTGTTGACCCCTTGCCTCATAACTCATAACCTTATAAATTATTTATTTCTGACTCTAAATAGTTGCTAGTATTTGAAAGTTTTTTTTTGAAATCTTCTCCCGCTTGATTTATGGTGCAATTCTGTGCAAAACTGTAAGACCTTACGGGAAGTGTCTGTAAAGTAACCATGGAAACTGTTCATTACAACCCTTGTAACAAACCTAGATTTTTCGTGCATGGACTTACGGATTTACACAGAATTGTACCATTTAGTCTCTTTCTATCCATTCAAGAAGATCAATGAAAAGTGAAAACATTGATGCAATAACCGGTCAAGTCGATTTATTAGTGATTACACTTTTTCGAAATATTTATATTTAGAGTACCACAGATCTATCGGTGCAGTATTAGGTCAAGTCCAGAACATAAATATATTTATATGCATAAAAATATATTGATTAATAGAAAGATTCTGGTCTTTAATTAGAAACAACTAAGGTAACCATGGAACAAATTTAAATTAAAAGGCCTTTAAACTTAATCGTTTTGATCAGAATCTGGGTATAAATTAAAAATATGTGTTTTGTTCTCTAAAATTTTTTTATGTTTTTTTCACAACTCTTAGAATGGGAATTGGTAGGTTTTTGCATCAAGGTCTTCAATCAGGGCCAATATTGAGAATGATCAAGTCTGCGTTCATTGAGATGGTACGGTACTTACTGCAAAAACTTATAGGTACATTTTATCTAGCTTTCTTCAGGTGCGTGAAGACACTTTCCCCATGAAGGTTATTGAAAAGATTTTTTTTTGGCAAAGAAGACTATCGCTTCAGATTTTTCAGGTGCTAGGGAAAGTACCAGCCATTTATTATTTCGCAAAATCGGTTTATGACATTCTTCGGATAGTTGCCATCTATATCCATATTTTGGGGTGAGCTATACCTTTTAATTCGGTATGTGACTATCCCATAATCCAAACATACATTTTGTATATCCTGACTTCTTTTAGCGGGATCATCGAGATTTTGTAATAATCTTCCCAAGGTTTTTCTTGAGGGTTATTGTCTGTACTTTATAGTTATTAACTGTGAGTTATACCTAATAAGCAATAATAAACATAACATTTTGTTCAATAGTTACATTAAAATTAATTAGATAAGGGATTAATCCTAGAAGCACTTGTTAGACCTGTTGAACTTTTTGCAACCTGTTATAAAGTGGGTATATTTGACCAATTAGTTCTTTTAAAATTTTAAATGAGAATTTTTGTGAAGCGAGTAGAGAGTAAAAACTGCATTATTAAAATTTTGGGTTTAAATTATCTTTAAGCAAACAGTTATTAAAGTATAATTTGTGAGGTTTTTTTCTAGAAGCTGAAGGTTATGAACATTCGTGCTTGCTAGAGGCCGAACACAAGACATTATGTTGGATACTTATGGAAAATTATTTAAATTCGGACGTAAAAACTTCCATACTTAACTCGCGTTTCTCGTTATAATTCTCCTAAATAAATGTACTTAATAATGTACGATGCAGTTATTTTCCCCGGAGAACTTTTGATGTATGCACCGCCCTTTTGCTCGCTTTGTTGCTGAATTATGAAGAGCCACTTTGCAATAACTTTCGTGATGTATACGCGCATATACATACATTACGCTCGAATCGGCCTTTGCGAGTTTTACACGTGCATACAGTTTTTCCTATTAGACCAGGTTTTCCAAATAAATCTGGATTTAAAAGGGGGTTGTTATTACCGTTTGAATAAACAATAGATGTTTTTTTAACCGAAATTTGCGAAACGAGTAGGTTTTTAATTTCGTTGTTGTTTTTCACAAAAAAATCCCAACTCCGCTTTTAGCTTGATGCGCGTTTTTAGCACACCATGAACTTTTCAACATCAATCTTTGTCAATGTCTTTCTCGTGAATCGGCGCTCTGCTTAATTTATGCTTCGATGCAGCGCAAATTTGCCACAACTTACCCTTTAATGGCAGGCTTACATCGACACATATCCAAACACATGGGTTATCATATTGTGCAACTTGTAATGCCAGGAAATAAAACGACGCAGCATTGGCATAATTACTCTAATTTTCATATTTCTAGAAACAAAAGATTCAAATTTTGCACATTTTATTGTTATCCTAAATCCTGAATTACGAATGAGAATTACATTTCGTTCTAATTTATACATAATTACTAATTCTCATCGTTATCTACCTTGCGCGCACAAAATTTACTGCAACTGAACAATACTGCAATAATAAACTCCATTTAATACATTTTGTAGATAATAAAATTATATTTTAATCCAATTTAAATAATAAATTGCACTTTATAAGTTTTACATTTACCTACTATAAAGATAATTTTAACAACAAACCCTCCATATTCATTTCTATAAAAAACCTTTAGTACAAATTCACCTTGTTTAATTTTCAATAAAAAGATAGTATAAACTAAAGACAACTTTTTCTTATAATCTATATTTAAAAACTAGTTTAAAGATCTTTAAAAATTTGTAAAATAGGGGAGAAAATATTATTAAAAATCTCAAAAATACTACACATCAAAAATTGTCAAAATAATGAAAAAAAATGAAGAATTAACCAATAATAATTTTAAAATAGGTAATAGATTCTTTGAAGCAGTCGAGGAAATAACTAGAAAATAAATGCAACTCCAACCTGTGACTCAGTAGAAAAACTAGAATTTCCAACAAAATTAGAAGTTGCAATGGTAATGTCAGTCTACAAAAATGGTTCCATACCTTAAAAACCTTTAAAAGGCCCCACACACTATCAAACAATTTGCGCAACAGAGGGTGTTGTGCAAACATGTTGACAGTGTATGGCGATGTTTGATTTGTTGCACAAACTGTGGTGTAAATTCAAACATGTTTCAAATAATTTGCGCAACGCTCTGTTGCGCAACATATTTGATAGTGTATGGACGGGTTTGATGTTTGATGGTAATAAATTATAAATATTTCTATCCTACTTGGTTCCTTTATTGCTCTTCTCATAACAATCATCATTCAAAATACAACAAGTGGAGTATAACAACATTTCTATAAAAACCTTTAGTACAAATTCACCTTGTTTAACATTCAATAAAAAGATAGTATAAACTAAAGGCAACTTTTTCTTATAATCTATATTTAAAAACTAGTTTAAAGATCTTTAAAAATTTGTAAAATAGGGGAGAAAATATTATTAAAAATCTCAAAAATACTTCACATCAAAAATTGTCAAAATAATGACAAAAAATGAAGAATTAACCAATAACAATTTTAAAATAGCTAATAGATTCTTTGAAGCAGCCGAGGAAATAACTAGAAAATAAATGCAACTCCAACCTGTGACTCAGTAGAAAAACTAGAATTTCCAACAAAATTAGAAGTTGCAATGGTAATGTCAGTCTACAAAAATGGTTCCATACCTTAAAAACCTTTAAAAGACCCCGCACACTATCAAACAATTTGCGCAACAGAGGGTGTTGTGCAAACATGTTGACAGTGTATGGCGATGTTTGATGTGTTGCAGAAACTGTGGTGTAAATTCAAACATGTTTCAAATAATTTGCGCAACGCTCTGTTGCGCAACATGTTTGATAGTGTATGGACGGGTTTGATGTTTGATGGTTATAAATTATAAATATTTCTATCCTACTTGGTTCCTTTGTTGCTCTTCTCACAACAATCAGCATTCAAAAAATATAAAAAGTGGAGTATAACAACATCTGCTTATTGATTTAAATGGCCTTTACCAAATTTTGGAATGAGTTTATTGGTATTCATCAGGAGTAGACTTTTAATATTCGAACTTGAAGTTTACGCAACACTCGACTTCAACGATGTTCGGGCAACAGTGTATACGGTCGCGGTAAAATTTTGTTTGTGCAACAAGATGTTGCTCAAACATGTTTGTGCAAACTGCTTGATTGTGGTAACTTCGGTCTCCTGAACCGCATGTATTTTAAAATAATTTTAAGCTAAAACTTGGTTAAAATTATACTATAAAGCCTTACTACTTGGGTCAATCACTCATCCTTGCCTAAGAGCCAAGTAGTTCCTTCATAGATTGGGTCCAACCAAGTAACCAAATTAACCACCCAAAAAACACAAAATGAAGCAAAGAGAAAAAACAACAATCCTATGAAAGCCAGCACATCGTACATGGTTCTTCGAACAAAAGAAAAAGAAGATGGAAATTTTCAACAATATCGCTTCTAAATGAGAGGTCAAAAATAAAAACTTTCGGATAAGGAAACAAGAAGTAAGAAAAAACACTTCAATGAAGCTGTCAATCAGGCAATCACTGATCTACAGGAAAGGAAAACATTAGCAAGGTATGAGTCGTTAATGAAAAAATTCAACAGCAGTGGGAAAGCATCCAGGAACTCAATGAACAAGTTTGAGTTACTGAAATCAACTTTTCCTCAGCTTACTTTATTAGCAAAAAGTACCTTATTGAGATGGAACAACTATTCGAGAAAACAATGGAAGAATTGGAAACAAAAAGCTCTGTCCTGAAAACGTCATAGCTCAAACCCAACATCGATCTTACGAATATTCAAATTCCAAATTCGAGAGCGACTACGAAGTATGGTGGAACTTTCACATTTTCCAAAAAGTAATTGTACAAAACAATTCAATTGCAAAAGTTGAGAAATTACAGTATCTGATAAAAAATATCAAAGGTGAACAAACCGATTGATACAACATATTCAAATCACTGAAGAAAATTTCGAAACAGCGTGGAATCTACTTAAAAAGAGGTATCAAAATTAACGCTTAATGCTTTCTAAGTTGGTAGATAGAATTCTCAATTACTAATAATAAAGAGTCAGCCAAGAAAATTAAACAACTCCACGACGTCGCAATAGAATGACTCGACGCTGTAAAAAATCTCAGGATTGACTCCTCAGAATGGGGACTATTGGTGGGCAGAATCATCATAACAAGATTGGACAACAAACAAAATCTATGAAGAGTCACTGAAAAATCTGCACGATGTACAAGACTTCGAAGATCTGAACCTGTTTCTTGAAAAAACAACATCTGTCACTGAAAAGCTAGCGTGAGGTGCAAGACTTCGAAGATCTCAACAAAATTCATTGCTACTTGGGTCAAACACGCTTCAGCCATAGCGCCAAGTTGCTCATCCAAACTCAACGCTATTTTGAAGATTTACATCAATATGAAAGAAGAACAACTCGACATGCCAGAAATACTATCCAAACAAAAAACACAATATCAGGTTTGCAACTTCATTCAACAGTTTATCTCTATAATTGAGATAGCTTGTAAGACATTTTGTGTAATTTACCATCTACGTGAGTTTCAGAATTCTAATGTAAATACTTATATAATCGTTGTAACCTTCATTATCAATAAAAAATCCTTTTAGGTTGTGAAGTTAAAATTAACTACGTGTATTAATAAGAATGTGTAAGTAATTTTGTTGCTTGATAAACTAAATTTGCAAAAAAGGTGGAGGTGTAACACCTTGTAAAAAAACTTGAAAAGAAAAGTGTGCTTAACTTTATGATTTTTTCTTTGTGACAATTAAGGTTGGACGTTGATTAAAATCGTCCTTTAAAGTGCAAAACAAAATTAGTATTGCATGTATGATGGGTTGGCGTGTGTGGATAAAGGTTGGAGTGTCGCGCAGGCCCTGCTCAACAAGCTGATTGCAGATGACCCTTGAGAAACACTAGGGTCTCCGTTGCGCGGCTTGTCGGGGTTGAGGAGAGGATGCACGTTGGATGGTGTGAGGTGCATGTGAAGTGTGAAGGGTAGCCACAAGTGGCCATTGAGAGCTGCAAGCCTTGCGAGAGATAAGTGGAGTTTTGACTTGACATCCCGCGAAAGCCGGGCTTGCATAAAATTTCCAGCGGATGCACGTATGAAGGGTCATGGTAGATTTTCTTTCCTATTAAGGCGCGGACTGATAATAGTTTCAGGTGAGCCAGTGAGACTTGTTTGCGTACAGAAACAGAAGGGTTAATTAATTGCAAATATTTGTTAGAGCGCGCCGCGTAAACGATGGAGGGATATTTATCACAGGCAATGAGGTGTCCGTTTTGCCTAAACAAACAACCGATAATAGTAGGGAGTAGGGAATAGGGAATATGCGTGCATGATTAATATCTGTGCAGCAGGTACACCATGTTTCCAGTCGACCCCTTCACCCGTTATAGCCACTTTAATAACATGACACCCACACATTCGCATTAAAAACTATTAAAAGTGTATGTTCGGAAAGAGATACAAAATTTTCGCCAGGCATGCAATCCAGATGACGCTCGCTTTAAAACAATCGCGTGATATAAAAGCTCCACATTTCCAAATATTTCAAATTTTAAAGGCTTATTTTAAAATTCAATTATGCAATATTATAACCTGTATGCTTTTTCAATTTATTTAAATTGGATATTTTCATACAAAATAGTTCGTTGATTATTTAAGCATAAACTTGTAAAGAATACATTAGTAGCAGTACAATTTTGTTTGAATCTAAACTTGAATCCACTTTTCAATTAAATGGATGCTTTTGAAAGTGTAGAGAAAATGTTCGGCAGATACGCTCGACAGAATATCTCCATTGAAGTCCGGTTTCGTGCGGGCTTAACTTTCCCGAGGTCGAACCAAAGTTTTCAAAGCGCGTGGAAATCTCACCGGTGACGCAGATAGCGCCAAGTAAAGCCGCTCGTTCGGCTGGACTGAGGGAAACCAACCCTGTAAACTGCTCAAGAGGCCCAATTCAATTTGCATTAGCGCGAGTTCTCCGGGTGTTTGTATCGGATTTCCCATGTAAGCTTTCCATCAACTTGCTTTCCAATACCTGAAAGAAAGCACTGATACCACACATCTTTCTTTGTAAAGAAATTCTGTAAATTGAACAATACTCTGATATAAACAACACTGTATCAAACATTGCTTTGCTTATGGTTATTAAAGGAAACCGAAGATGCTGAATTTTATAAAAAGATTCCAGAAAATAACTAGGCAATTTATTCCGCTCTTATCAGTACAGGGTGTTTTACTTAAATCTTTTCCTGAAAACTTTTAAGGAAGAGATAAATTTTTATTTTCAAGGGAATGCAGTTTCAATTTCACTTCATTTATTTGCAAAGTATGGCAAAGCCAATTTACAATAACATAATATATTAGGTACAGGGAATCATGGACGTAACTAGGGTGGGGGGGCTGGGGGGTCAAGAACCACTCCATATACCCCCGTGCCTCCCCCAGAATGTTCACAATAATCTTTACTTGTAATTGGAGACATTTTAAGTCATTTCAAGTTTTTGTGAAATCATGTCATTTTTTTTATTGGAAACTCATAATTTTAATTACTCAAATCGAAAGGGTGTCTAAACCTGCAAAATTTCATTGACTTGTCTGCGGTCCTTCCGAAGATATAGTCGATCAAAAATTGAAAAATTATCAATTTTCGACTTACTATATTTTCGGAAGAAGGGATAAGTTAATAAAATTTTGTATAGATATACAAGGTCTTTTCATTTTCCTTTTAAAAAAATATGAAGACGTTACGAGGTCGTTGGGTGATGTTATGTAATGTCACATAAACTTGAATTTAACCAAAATGACCGAAATACTAACATTATTTTACGTGTACAGCAAGTTTTTTGAAAAAGCAAGCATGCTTACCTTCATGAATCTTGCATTTAATCAAAGGACCCCGCACTTTTTATGGGGGAAAATGGTTTCAGTCCCAAGGTCTAATTTTTGGTGGAAAAGGTAGATCTCAACATCCTGAACAAAAAAGCTAATGGTCACAAAAAAATCTACCGCCAGGATTTTGCGCTACGGCCCATAAAATGTCGGCACCTGGGTTTTCAGGTGTCGGGTTATTATTATCAAAAAAGGGCGTGTTCAGTGGCCGATTATGGAGACATGCATGCCTGGAGGTGTGTTGGAATGAAAACGTACTATATATACCGGGTGTATCAGACCACCCGTACCAACCATTTATCTCGAGAACGAGTTATCGTAGATGACTGAAATAAAAAAAATTAATTACCAAAGTGAACCTAAAGAATCCATTGGTGAACTTATTTTTTCCGGAACAACCCGTAACTACCCGGAACCGGAGATCACTTTGATTTTTTAAATAGCAACATAGGTCGAGTTTGGTATGGTTTGATAGGTCATTTAAAAGCAAACAACTTATTTTTTTAATATTTTTCATAGTTTAGAAATTCGACAAACAAAGAAAATTGTTAAAAAAAGTAAGTAAAAATTATTGCAGATTTTGAAGAATTTTGTTGAAATATGGACAAGTATGATATTTAGAATTGGTAAAATATTAGCTTTTTATAGTGGTTTTCGAGATAAATGGGTGGGACGGGTGGTCTGATACACCCTGTATATATAGTACTTTTTCACTCCAACACACCTCCAGGCATGCATGTCTCCATAATCGGTCACTGAACACGCTCTTTTTTGATAAAAATAACCCGACACCTGAAAACCCAGGTGCCGACCTTATATGAGATGTAGGAGATTAGGGCAATCTATGTGACCATTTAAAAAAATGTACTTTCGCATCATATAAGTATGAATCCTACAGGTATTTGGGCAAGTATCGTAGACCAAGGAGTTTTTCAAGTTCTGTATAATTACCCCATTGCTGAAATTTGAAGCTTATGTGCACAGTCTCAGAAACCTGGGTTGAACTTTTTCCATGTTATTAACCAGTGTCGAAATAAGGACTCTTGGTGCCCTAAGCCTGAAAATATTTGCTTCCCCTAAAATAACTTATGTAGGTGTATTTTGCAAAAAAAAAAATAATAAAGAAGTTATTAACGCGATTCTCTATTTTTATATCTGAATAAAGTTTCTATTTTCTCAACTTGATATACAGGGTGTTTCTAAATATATGCTATAATTATAAAGAGTTAATACCTTGATCAAATAAAAGATAGGAATATTTTTGTCTAAAATGGTTCATTTTTTGATGTACCTATAGGGTGTTAAAATGTCTTTATTTTCACAGTTTTTTAACATAAAATCTTTATTTTATTTTTTTAATAACTTTTTTTGAAAAACCCTAGATTTTGCAGAGGCAATGATACAAAAATATCAAAAATTGTCCTTGGTCAGGATTTGAACCTGGGACCTCCAAATCACATTTGGTTTAATAAACACTATTAGGTTAAAATCCTAGTCAAGGAAAATTGAGGAGCAAATACCAAACGTTCTAAAACCACTTTTGTTCATTTTGACATTCTGATATTTTAGGTTTGAGCTAAATCTATTGGTGAGCTCAGAATGAGGATATTCTGTCGAAAGTAATTTGGCTGTGCCAGACACACTATACGTTTTTTAAAACAATAATTAATAGTATTACAAATACCTTAACGTATTTGAATAATAGCTAATTTTTGCCCCGAGGATGAAGAAATAAAGTTTTTGAAACGTTGGCTGAAATTAAAGTTATTCAAATTAATTTTTGGACATAAAAGTGATCCACAAAACCCATCTAAAAAATCGAATCAGAATTGAGATATCTGTATTAAATCCTATAGAAAAAGCAAAACAAAAACCATACAACCAAGCAACCAAAAGTATAAGAAGTAACAACATTTTTGCGATTTAGTCAATTATGATTTAACACATTTTGCATGTTTGCTTCTCAATTTTTCAATATTTACTTTGATTCATTCAAAACTCTTTGCATTTAAAAATATCAATTATCGAAAAAAACTTACAAGGGAATGTATGTTAGTGGTACAGAACCCTTTTTTACAACAACACATTTTTGTGCTACACCACTGAATATTTTAAATAAAATGTTTAAATTCGTTTGTAATTATTGTACGATGTGAAGACTTGCGATGATTTGGATAGTGTTTTAATGTGAGAATGAAAATAAGGATTCCATCTATCCTACTTGGTAATTTCTCAACATTTTTGGACTCGGTAATTTTGTCACATCTTATAAAGATTAGTAGTTATTTGAAAAGAGGTATGATGGTGGATGCTAATTTTTGATTAATTGAGGATATATTTTTTTAAAATGCTAAAAACCTCATGAGTTAGACTGTTTGGCCAAATTTAACATAAACACGGAGAATAAACATTCGTCATTTACCAGTTGAAGGGTATTAAAGTTTAATTAACTGAAAAATGTATTTAACGCCCTGTAACTTAAAACTAAAGCATTTTAGGGAACAATATTCTTGACTTTTATCTTGAAATCGGCCTAACAAGCCCACATTCAGCCCATGAAGTTTATCGCATAATAAATAATAATTAAAAACAACACCCACGTTCATTACTTCTCAACCATACAAGATTTAAAAAATTTAACCAGTCCAAAAATGTTAAGAAAATACCAAGCAAGTTAAATACTTTATTGTTCAATGGCGTAGCATAAAAATATGGTAAAGGGGGTGACTATACCCCCAATAGACCACCCCCGTATTCTTGTAATATTTGATATTGTTATCTCATTACCACTTAAAATACTAAGGTGTGTTCCAAATTTGAATTAAAAAATGTCACCAATGTGAAAGGGGTGCCTTTTGGCCTTGATGTCCCAAGACCAGGCTGCACACATGTGTATCAATTTACAAAATGGTTTTAAATTTTACACGAAGATCGTACACAAACTTTTACAGAATATTGTTTCTTATGGAAGGTAATTACAGCACACTTATCAATGTTCAAGGTTAATTCATTTTAAGAGCAATAGTATAGGAATTGATTTATCTCATTTAGAAAATGATTTTTGCTCCATAGATGATAATATTTCGTGACAAATTTTCATATCATCTCCAAACATTGTTACTGTTTACATCGTTACTGAAGAGGTTAAATAATAAAGGCCCTAAATAAGACCCCTATGTACCATTGGGGTACATTGATGGAGTTGGAATAGTGACCCTTCATTATCCGACCTGAAACAAAAATTGGATTTTTAATATTGAATATATCCTTCAGAGAAAAGTTATGTTGTCCACGTTTTCTTTCAAATCTCCAGTATCAGGAAAAGCAAATAGATTTCATATTATACATTGACAACTTCAAAGAAAACATCTATATTCCTTAGTTGAAAGGTATCCGAATTCAAAATTTTCTTATTTTAGGTGTTACTTGGTTTGAAAATTTTACTGTACGATAGTTAGCGATATTTAATAGCATGCTTTAAACAAATTTTTTTCGTAAATTAATGGTGCCATTCTGTGCAAAACTGTAAGTCCTCTTAGAAAAAATCTGTAAGGTTTGTTATATTGGTTGAAAGGGACGGTTTCCATTTTCCATGGATACCTTACAGATATTGCCTGTAAGGACTTACAGTTTTACACAGAATTGCACCATAAATTTTATTTAGTTCGAGTTTGATGTTTCCAAAATAAATTGTATTGTATTAGTCTTAGTCTTAGCAATTGAAAGAACTTCCTGGTGATTTTTTAAGGCATGGATTTAAACTGGCAGAAAAATAATTGAAATGGCCGTACTGAAAAAAATCTAAATGGCAGTTGCAACGGGCAGTAATAAAATAGCAAAGTGGCAGTAAAACGAATATTTGTGGCAGTAATTCAAACCGGCAGTAATAAAATTTAAAATGGGCAATATAGAAAATGGCTACTGCCAAATCATTTTTTACTGCCCAAATAATTTGTTGCGATTTTTTAATCTCAACTCACCTTGCTAATATTATACATATTATTAGCATTTTATTAGCGATGTAGCAAAAATTGTTGACCTAGAGCTCAAAACTAAAAAAAGATAGATCCCACTGTTTGGGTTTTTAATAAAACAATTTGAACTATCTTTTAATCACAAGTTTTGATTACTTCCAAGGGGGATCCTTTATACACCTTATTGATGATTAAAACACATCTTGAGCCATAAAAAGGGGTGGTCTCCCTTAATTTTAGGTGTAGTTATTCAATTTTTCCAAATGCTCTAGGCTTATGTTGGATTGGAAAAATTTGCTTGGAGATTGCAAAATCATTAATAAAACAAAGCAAACAAATAAAATCATAATACAGCTTTTAGCGCCTTGCCTAGAATCGATTACAATACGAAGCAAGTAAAAAGATCACGTTCCGTTTCGGTTTCACCCCTTTTCCGGCTGTCAGTGTTTCCGGCATTGTTCGGGTATAAATAAATAAACAATTTGCGGCGCGCTTTTTAATATTTAACGCTACCGAATTCCATTTCGGGTTTGTGACGGACGAGCGTAAAATTTAATACCTTAGGAATAACGACATGGTATCGATAAATCGATTCAATGATACCCCTATCTAAGTCTGAACGAAATTCGTAATACCTACACAAATACAGGAGTTAATAAAGACAAATGAGTTTTTCATGTAGATTGAAGGGTAATAAGTCCTCTATTAATAATACATTTGGAGTAAATGAAGAAATATTTTGATCTAATCGCACTAAAAAAAACAATATTATTATTATTACACGTTTTAATTTTATTACTTATTTTAGTACAAGAAATAAGAAAAAATAATCACGATTTCTTGTAAAAGATCAAAAGGCACTCTAATTGGCACTAATTAAAATGCAGCCCGTGCTTTTCTTTTTGGCTCTTTTGCTAAAATCATCCTAGAAAATATAGTAAGAGGGTTGAGTTAAAAGGGGCTGCTTCGAAATTAAGGAGCTTTCGCGTGTACATTCAACACTCCGGATGCAACGATCGTTCAGAATCTGACAGGAAATTATCGCATGTATGAAAGTCCCCGGCGCTCCAGCCTTTCATAACCGCCCCCCGAGGCCCAGGGCTCAGAGTATAAGGCGAGGGTGGAAACGGAGCAACAATTGTCACGACTTGTGCAGGATTAATGTGTTCAGTTATTTTTAGCTTTCGATTCACTGTTGGAAACATTTTTTAGTAAAAGGTTCGTGCTTTGTTTCGCACCAAGCGAAATATAACACGAATCTCTGATTTTTTTCCTATTTATTTTTTATTAATACACGTGCCATCTATTTTGATTTGTTTAAATAAAAAACTAATTATTTGTTTCATCTAAATACAGTATCGACTAAAAAATCTACATTTAAAATAAAAATCATTGAAAGCTTTTGAAATATTTGAGAATACACTTAAAGTTTTAATACTACAATATAAGAAAATGTGGGGGATATGATGAGGTGAACGTGCGGGACACCAAATAACGCTATGAGATTAAACACCTGTCTGAGCAGTTACCAGAGAAAAATCACAGCCTTAAAAAATTTAAGCTTGCTTAAGAACAACACTAAGATATGGTGGGGTGTCCAAAGGTTAAGCAGGATACAACAAGGAAAAGACCGAGCAAGGAACAAAGACTTACGTGACTTGGTATAAGGGGGTCATGAGCATATTTTGGACCTTCTTTCGTTTCATTTTAATGGATTAAATCAAGGCTGAGAATCCAAAGATTTCAGAAGGATCTGCTGAATTGACGAAAAATGCAGTAAACATGAGACTAAAAGGAGAAATTAGGAGTCCCATTCTAAAAATATGGATAGACTTAAGCCTCTAAAGTTAGAGTATACACCATAATGGATCGAAAAGCCTGGAACACTGTGGAGGCAGGCAATTAAGTGCAAAACGGTTATATCTACCGGGTGTCTACGAAACTAGGGCCGCCCCTGTAATTTCTTTACTTATATAAATAAAAATTAGAAATTTTAGTATGTTATATGTGTGGCAATTATTGAACTAAAAAATTTCCAATTTCACATCCGGTTTCACCTGAAATGACATCAACTTTCTTATTTTAAATGTAACACCCTATTTTTGCGCTTATTATTAATCATTTATAAGTTTCAAGAATGTCAGTGACAAAAATTTTTTTTCGGAACTTTGGTAATTTTTTTAATAAAACTATTGAAACTTAAATAGGTAAAATAAATTGTAAATTATAAAATTCATTGGGTTGTTTTTGAGAAACTATTTTTTATAATTTTTGAAATGCGTTTTTTGCAAATATCTTTATTTTTTCAAATAGCATAATATCTTTCTAACGAGGTATAACTTACTCCACCATATATATTATAATATTAGGGATTGTGTCCATACCGCACAGGGATGAATGGATTTTTACATCGTCTCTATTCCAAAATATGCCCACCCCGTCCAAGCAATGTTGCAATTTTTTTAATTTACTATTTTAAAACTCTACCGTTTCGTTTTCGTTGTGCAATGTAAAGATTCAGACATCAACTTTTTATATTATTAAAATTTAATATTTAAAAAATCCTCGAATAATGGTATAACGGAAAATGGACTTCCTCAACATAGCTAAATTCTGCTGATTGTACTAATGTTTCCAGAAGCAGTACAGTTATAGTACTTTTATTTCTTCAGGAAGAACAGTTGTACTTTTATTTCTCCAGAAACATCAGTTGTTGTAATTATTACTTCAGGATCATCAGTGTTAAACTAATTTCTTCAGAAGCATCAGCTGTAGTACTTAATTTTGGGAGTCGTTATTGTAGTACTTATTTCTTCAGGCACAAAAGTTGTTAACTGATTTCTTCAGGAACAACATCTGTTGTACTCTAGAAACACCAATTGCATTACATATTTCTTCAGGAGGAACAGGTGCAGTACTTATTTCTCCAGAAGCATCAGTTGCAGTACAATCATGCGTAGAAATATCGAGGGCACAAAAAAGTATTTGACCCAATAGCAAGCCTTCGCAAAACGATGGATTCCGCCCGTATCATAAGAGCACTTTCCTAAACGGAAAATATAGTGGTTTAGTTCTGCAGTCGAATACGCTAGTGCGAAAAAAAAATTGTATAATTTTTTTGTAGATGATTTAGAAGTCATTTCTATAATACCTAGTGGAAGAAAAAAATAGAGAGTGTACAAAAAATATAATGACTTAAAAGTGCTTTGGACTTTGGACCCCTCTAATTAATTTTATACTAGGTTGCAGAAAGTGATTATCCGCTAGGATGTGGCCTAATCAATTTAGATTATAAATTTGAAAAGAAAAATAAAAATGTAACGACAGAAACTTGAGATTTGACTGTAGAACTAATGCTCGATTTCATGATTTTTCAAAATTTTTCCTCCCAAACTCAATTACACAGGCCAACAAATAAAATTTTTAAAAACTTTTAAAACTAATTTACCTAAATCTTATGTATTTTTGGGTGCTGAAACCGTATTCGGTATCAGTTTTTCTTTATCACCCCCCAATTCTCTCTCAATATTTCAAAAAATAGGGAAAAATTTGATAAATAAAACTTAAAAAATTAGTTTGTTATTAGGTTACAATTTTCACTTTAAAAATATTAGATTACTAAAATTACTAAATATTAGATGCTTATTTTTTGTATTTCCTAAGATCCTCGCGCGCAAACATAACACACTTTGTGAGGAACCCAACATTTGTCTTGTTTACCGATTTCTACACCAAAATATGCAAAGTATATTTTTTTACAGTAATCAATGTTCCTTTGATGTTTTTTAATTACAAATTTACCACATATATAGCAAAAAGCGTTAGAAGAATTTTTACAACCACGTTTATCCTTATTAAACAATGAATAAAAGGCACATAGATTAAACACTGTAATGTGAAGTTATATTAACTGGAAAAAAAAAATAAACAACTGGGTAATTTATCCGAACTACCAACCTGATCACATTTTATTTTATTGCCAACCTTATAATACTAGAATATATTGCCAACTTGAAAATATTTAAACGGTTAATAGTATATTATTCAACGAGCAAGTAATGATAGCCATTACTCACGTAGACCGAATTAGCGTCGTAACAGGCCTGAGTTACGTTGATTGTAGATTCAAAGGTTACGGGTTCGAACCCCGATCATTAACATCTATGTTTCATAAGTTGTTTGAATTTGGTAACAGAGATCCACGGGTAGCCCGTGGAATTCTTACCGGTAACCAAAACTCACGGGTGTGAGTAATAGCTATCATTGGTTGTCTAGAAACCCATTATACAATAGACATAGAAAAAAATATTTATTATACATTGTGGTTTGTGGTTTGTGGTTAATAACATTTATTTTTATTTAATATTAAAATGTGAGAAATTGATGGGTGAAACGACTTTTTTTTTATTTATTTCGGAATCAGCACTCTAAATTACACAGAAAATAGCTAAAGTTATTCAAAAAGTTTTTTCATCGTTGGCCTGTGTCATCAGTGATTCGCTGATAATTTTCAAAGAAGCTCCAGAAAAGTGGGATGGATTTTCTATTCCCTGTTATTATCTTTGACAGAAAATTTATCTCGGACGTCTAGGAAGATGCTTTAAGTCGTATTCATTTCCTTCAAATTCGTGTGATCTCGTGTCTGCGAACGCTTGCTATTGGGCCAAAATATTTCTTTTGTGTCCTCGATATCTTTGCGTGTGATTGTACATTTTTTTACAGGAACAGTATTTGTAGTACATAATATTTCTTCAGGAACAACAATTGTTATACTTATTTCTCCAGAAGCACCAGTTTAAATTTTAAATTAAAATATTAATATAAAGCATGTAAATGTCTCAATTTTCTAACTTTATATTTGTTTAATAAAAATACTTATATGTCATAAAATGATGTTCTTAAATATTCAAATGACAATATCTAAAATACTTGAGGTGATGGAGTAAACCGGTTACAGATTTAAATTCTGCTTAAAAAACCTACGAAAATTACTTACTTTTAATTAAGAGTTTTTGGAGAACAGTATAATCAACATTGAAATTACCATTATAAACAAAAAACAATTATTAAATATAAAATCTACTCCTATGTTCGAAATTATCAGTAAAGTGATCGAAATTGTCATTTGGTGGTATATACTAGCTATTATGAAATTTATTTTAATAAAATCAATAACAATTTGAATTCAAGGATTCAAAAAAAATGACGTTTGTTTCATTCCTAATATAAGCAGTCACCCCACATCCGCAGGTACTCGTATAGATCTGTCGTTTCTCACTAACAAGAATAAGTTAAACAAAAAAGATGGTATAGACTTATTTTGCCGAGGTTTCAGACAACGCAATAATGGTATAATCATTACTGGTGATTAAATCTAAAATGAAATCAAACTGACTGGATTCGCACTAAACATGTTTAATACTGGCAAAACATTCCAGTACAAAATGTGACCTTGCAAAAACAAATCAGTTGAACTGTAGTTTCTGATTAGAACACAACACGGAATTGGCTTTTCTAGCTAAGCGATCTACTCCAGAAGTAGGTTAGTTGCTATCAGGTTGGCATAGTTACCAGTTACCACATCACTGACAATGAGATTATGTCAATTTTTGGCGAGAAAAATTATTTGAACCGCCAATTGCCACAGGATTACTTACTAATATAATAATACTAGGGGGTGATCCTTCGAGGGACTTCAAGCTATTTTATTTTGCTAAAAATGTTTGGTTTTGGTTGTATATTATTTCAACAGGTTTTAAAAAAGCTTATATTAATATACGTACCTGTATTATCTAAAGTGCTTCTAAACATCAAATTCGCGTGTTCGCTTTTTTTCAATTTCCAACATTGAAAAGCGTGAAAGGTATCTCTTTAATTTAGGGCTGGCCTAATATGTAGGGCATATCGCGAACGCATTATTGATACATATCTTAATGGAATATTGATATCTCGTGCGGCTAATGGAATTTGGGTCCGGCACTGCGGCTGTGGGGGTAATAAGAGGATATCATGTCTGCTTATATCCGCTCCGCCTTAATCAGCGATTGATCAGTTACTTGCACAAATCCGACGATAAATCACGGCAACGTCGGAAACGAGGACGTTAAGTGAGATGAAATAAAAACGATAACTAATATGGATCTATATTTACACTTGCTTACAAATTTCTCCAATTCACTAAATAAGCTCATGTTAAAATCTAAATTGCGATAGGATTTTAAAAAATTATGTGCAAAATGTGATAGTAAAAGAAAATAAACATTTGGTTGTAAAAAAACAATAAGTTCTTATTAATATTTTAATGTAAACATTTATATTAATGAATATTAGATTAAAACTAATAATTGTTTGTGTGATTAAATGAGAGAAGATATAATTGTGCACTTGAAGAGGATTGATATCATATTAAAAGTGCATGCACATAAACAAGTTGGCTGGGATCCGCGACGCCGACGCGGTTTATGCCGGATTAGGTCTTGTTTATACCAGCAAACAATTGTTTTGGGTTTTAATTTATTTACACTGTCGGAACTTTCACGGACGTTAAAAATGTTATTTATATTCATGCACGGAAAAGTTTGCTATTTGTTCGTTTCCATCCCCAAAAGCAAAATGAACTAAACGCAATTTCAATTTAATTTAATTACAAAAAGTTAAATATCAACAAATTTATTACTAAACTTGGCCTACTTCCTACTTCCTAGTTATTAGTTATTGATAAGATTGTAGACCTTGATCTTTTTTGATTTAATAATCGTCGTAAGAATATCCTCCATGATGACCTTGTTGTCCATGGCATCCTTGTTGTCCATGGCATCCTTGTTGTGCATATCCTTGTTGATATCCGTAAGGGCTAAAACATCCGTGGCAACCCTGGTAACCTTGGTAAGTTTTGTAGTAGTCCTGGTTGCACCCAGAGCAACTCTGCTGTACGTTATAACAGGTTTGATGGGTTCTAAAAATTTGATGGCATACTTTTTTTACCCGATAAGCTTGTTTGTAACAGCCATAATATGTAGGGCAAGGATTATATGGAATGTAGATTACTGGTTGAGTACATTGAATACCACAGGTTCTTTCAGGTTGACAATTGATACAGGATTTAACCACATTACAACAATTTGGTGTAGTTGGTGGTGTCGGTGGTGGCAGTGGACATGGCGTGGAATTTGTAGGTGTCGGTGGTACTAGTGTAGTTGGACATTCCTTGCATGGAGTATCTCGTGATGTACCGTTACAACATTCACTTTTTACAGTAATCGTATTAATTGATTTTAAATCTATATTAATTGGGATTGAGATTTTATTATCATTGTGCACCGTGTTGGTTAAATTAATTGTGTTTACCAAATCTACATCATTTTTATTATCAACCGTTGTATTCGAAGAACATGATGTTTTCCCACAGTCAGATGGTGGATTAGGTCCTGGTGTTGAATTCGGTGGAGGTGGAGGTGGAGGCGGAGGTTGAGTGCAAGGTCTTCTTGGTGTACATGATGTACATACACAACAATTCATCGTAGAAGGAGTTTGACAGCAACTATTGTCACATGCCAAAGTGGAAGAAAGCACCACCCCCAAGAGCAACAGCTTCATTAACAGCAACTAAAAATATAGAATAATAATTAAACATGACTGGATTTTAACACTAAATACGAAAGGATATAACTAAATATGAAACAAATAGAAAAATATGTACAAATATTATAAAAATATAACAGAATAACAAAATAATACTAATATCGTTGGTATATTTTTTAGTACAAAAATAAATACACTTCGTTTTGTTCGGAACGAAACCAAAAATTTATTTTTCTTTATTTTCGTTACCAATAAATTTAAAAAGTTGTTAAAAAAGATTCTAACTTTAATTAAAAAAATTGAGTAAAACTAGCAATTTATGTAAAAATTGATGTAAATCACTATTAAAGATTTTTACTTAAAATAATAAAGTATATAAATTTCGTTTTTATTTGTATAAAAATCCTCTTAATTTCAATACTTTGACTATGTTTTTTGTAGGATGGAAAGTAACAGATAATCATAATATAGTTTAAATTAAGAGATTAAACTGCAAAATATTTTTTTTAATAAAAGTTTGTATAACAACAACTATGCATGTTACAGGAAGACTTTTCTGCATCATTAAAAATCAACATGCAAACATTAAAAAAGCTATTAAAATTATGATTGTAACATAAATACAAGATAATTATCAACATTTAAGATTTAAAATCAGTTGTAATAGTTTTGAACTAAAATAATCATTAAAATTCCTGAAATAGAAAATAATTAAAAAGTAATTGGAAAATTTATATGCGCGAATAAAAACTTGAATAAGCTGCAAGGGTAAATTTTCCTCGCAAAATTTATGTTTATGATAATTTGAAAATTAATTTTATGATAAACAGGCATGCATGTGAATAGTTATGAAACATACCATCTTATACTTTGTAGTTGAAACAACTAGACAAACTACTAAGTAATTGATGCGATTCGTATATTATATAAACAAAATGCAAGGCCTAAAAATGCAAGTTTATCTTATAATGAAACAATTTTGTTTTGCAATAATCCTAATCTGCAGAGTTAGTTCAAGTTTATGCAAATAAGCAAAACAACTGTTGCAGCTTATGTAAATGAAAAGGGAGGAAAAAAGTCACAAAAAGCGTTAGTTATTAAAAATTCGTTCCTTTGAGCTTAGTGCGTTATTTTTAAATCCAACGCAATTCTCGAGCTTTAATGCTTTATTAATCTTCGCATTTCCAGCTTCGTGAGAAACGAAAAACAAAACCGCCTGGCCCGAAGGCGGCAATCTTGTGTCCGCTGAAGGCAGCAAGGGAGTGGAAGTAATCAGCAGATACATCACGTCATTTAGCTAATGGCTTCCTGAATGCTAATCCACAAACTTGAGAGATCGCAAATATCATCGTCCTCTTTATTTGAACGGTAAACTAGTTAAACCTGTATGATGTTCAACTTTATTTCTTTAAAACCTCAAGGGATACTCCAAAATCTTTTCATTTTCGTCAATTAATTTAATTGGATTGGAAATTTTATAATACAGGGTGCTCCAACGAAAACTTCATAAGCCAGTTTTTCCTAGTTAACCCGAGTTTTTGGAAAAACGCTCTAACATGTCGATTTTGATTTTCATGGGGACATATTCTTAAATAAATACGTCTTCTTAAGGTGAAAATCTCCATAATTTTGACTTAGCATGAGGTAAGGAGTATAAGGTAAAGTCTTCACAAATATAAATACAGTAAAACTTTGGTTTAGACAAAACAGTATGTGAGTCGTCCACGATCCAACATCATTTTCTCGTGAAATTTAAATAAAATATAGCCTGTAAGTCCAACGTTGCAAAAAATAGGAACCAAAAATAAAAACTGACGACTTTGGATCTGTACTCTGTTCTAACTAGGTAAAGGTTGATTTTTAGAAAATTTGCTCTGCCGGAAACTAAAATCGACCTATTTTTCAAAAACCGGAAGTGAAATACTGAAAAACAGACATGATAGCTTAATTCTCATTAAACCCTTTTGAGCCTGATTGTTTTTTTTATTAGTTTTTACTTTTTTTATGTCGGACTATAGAAGAAGGATGTGTATATACAGGGTGAACCATTTAACTTGAGACCAACGAATATCTAATAAACTAAAATCTTAGAAAAATGGTTTTGAAAAAAATGTGTCAAATAAAAATTGTTAGGTTCAAATGGGGGAAAATCTTTAATAGACTAATTTTTTCGTCAAGCTTCAAATAAATTTTTTTTATAAAAATTATTGAAATAATTAAAATGTGTCAATTAAAAAAAATGATTTATATAAAAGATATTTGTTTTTTTGAGTAAATTTTAAAATTGCTAAAAAAATTATAGGTTTTCATTTAAAAAAAACTTGGTTTACACTGAAATAAACACAAAGATGACCCTTAACCAAAAGATAACTAGCACCATCGTCTTTCTATTTTTAAACCAAACAACTTTTATTTGAAAGTGTTTTCTCCAAACCTTTTAGTTTTTCAATTATTCGCTTGTCTCAAGTTAGATGGTCCACCGTGTATTATAATATTTCATTATATATTATTACATGTTTTCATTTTTTGCTTAGCAAGAATTGGATACCATTGTCCCAGCAGGCTTTTAGTCTGGAACCAAATAATAGATCCCAATACTCTTCAAGGTAGGAATAAAGAATAATGTGATTATCAATATTTTATTATTATTTTTGTATTTAGGACTAAATTAATTATGGAAAGTAGCAAAACAGTCTTTATATATGTATAGAATGTTTAAAACTTAAGCAAAAAAAGGATAATTTTACAATTTTTGATAAATTTTCCGGCAGCAGGAAACGGAATATCCTTTATCAACACTTTTTCTTTAGATATTTTACCCATTAGTTTAATCACAACCCACTCGCTTAAGGTTCCTTCAACAGCTGCATCCTCTTTTCCAGAATAAATGTTGAAATCGTATACATACCTTGTTTTTGAAAAGCACCGTTGGCTTATCTTTATCATTCTTATAATTGGCTTTAGTGGAAGATAATGTTTTAGGGCAGATCCGCCCTTGAATTTTGCTATGGATTCATCAATGGACTGAAATGGGCTATCAGTTCTAGTTTTTTGAAAACTCTGTTTCAAACAAGACATATCTTCTTCCATGTAGCATATTTTAGAGGCAACTTTTAACGTTTTGGGGTGATTGAAATACGTTTTTGCTGTTAGGAGCTTGAATCTGTCTATAGGCTCTAGACTCATGTTTTTTCCAATACATGGCATACTGGGCAATCTATTGTAGCACATTATTAGACATCTGTATCTGTATCTGTACGTTGAAATGTCTTTGTTTTTTGTTTGTATTTTGCTTATTTTTCGGGAATATCCAATCTCTCATTTGTACATTGGAAGTGTATATAGGGTGATTTATAATTGAGTGTAAAAAAATTCGTTCACATATTCTAAATAATATTTGGAACAAAAAAGTCTTACGATTTTTTTCTATCTACTTTCGTAACAAAGTTATTTAAGTTCTAAAATAAAAAAAATCTAACTGCTTTTATATTTATAGAGTATTTATTATGGTATGGTAAATCTCCTATTGTATAAAATATTTCTGGGTAAGGAACTTTATAAACGATGATTTTGACCATTATAAGATGTTTGTTTCCATGGAAATGCCATAATAAATTCTCTTTTAAATATGAAAGCAGTTCCATTTTTCTAATCTTTGAACTTAAATAACTTTGTTAAAAGTTTTGTTATAGGAAGATATATTAAAAAAATTCTTAACACTTTTGTTCCAAATATGTATTATGTTGAATATATGTACGATTATTTTAATACTCAAATATAAATTATAAATCACCCTGTGTAAACAAGCTTATTGGAAATAATTTGAAAAACGTATCTAACTCACATGAACCCCTATTTAGATCAACCATAATATCACAATGCTTATCTTCGGGAATTTAAGGACGAACTTTTTTGTCGATTTCAAGCCAAATCATGGGGATTTTCCGTTATGGTCTTCTTGAGTTTCCCATTCCTTTGATTCCCATCACCCACATCAACTGGATTAAGATCCAATATATTTGGTTCTTTTTCTTCAACTATGGATGTTCCAGGAATATTGAAATACAAATCAGATTCTGAGTCAAACAGTTCTCGCGTAGTAGACTCTTCAGATCCTGAATCATCAATATCAGTAAGTGTCATCGTAATCGTTCACGATATCACTTCCTTCTCGGAAAGAGGTCTCCGTTTCATCTGAAATGAGAAGTATTACAGACTATTGGGACAACTCCATACCATATGGAAACCGGTTGGGGCATATACGTCCCACTTAAATATTTTTCCCGTCCCACTTGTAGAAATTATAAATGAAACAAGATACACTTCATTATCCAATTCTACATACCTTGCAGATGATGTAGCAACACTTTTCAGTAATAATTATTACGAATAATTATGTTTCTCACTCGTATTTAATATTATCGCACGTGTTACACACCAAAAAAATCAATTTTGAGATTAAATTTACAGTTTTCAATGAAAATTTATATTAAATATATGTATTAAAGACTATCTATGATATAACCCCAAATTGGCACAAGTAGGACCCGTCAGACTTAATCAGTAAAGCTGTGGGGTATATGTTTCCTGACAGCCTCGAAAGAGTTTTAATTAATTAATTGAAATTTGAATATGTTTTCTCAGAAAATTGTGCACCGACTTTTTAAATAAAAGCACTGATGTAAAACTGCTTCTTTGTACTTTTCTTATTTATGCGTTTTGACCCAGGTTTCCCCGTTAGGGGTTAAAAGCAGTTAAGGGGTAATTATTTATAAATCTGTCCCCCGTCAAAACAAAAATAGACCTGTCCGAGCATTTTTCCAAAAACTGAAGTTAAATAACGAAAAACGAGCTTGTGAAGTTTTGGTTGGATCACCCTGTATACAGGGTAATTCTTTAGCTCTGCGATAAACTTTGCCATATGAAAGTAAATTTTTGAATATAGGTTTAGCAAAACTTTGACTACATTGCTATAAAAAATAATAAAGTTTGTCGGTAAATACCAATAATACAAAAAATAAAGTTATTCAAAAGCATTTAAAATTTTAAGATTCTATAATTTACAAAAATTAACAAAAATTTAAAATAATAAAATTCAAGTAATCACATCATAAATTGTTCAAAATGAGTACCTTCAGCTGGAATGCATGCCTTACATCGACAAAGCAAAGCTTCTGTAACACGATGTGTAACTTTCCCATAGTTTCCTATATGATTTGCCGCATCTTAAATCCTTTCTAATAACAGTTTACGAGGAGCAATTTCTACTTGGTACGCAAGATCCTTCATAATATGTCCCCAGAAATAATAGACTAACGGATTTAAGTCCGGTGATCTTGATGGTCAACGTATTGCGCCTCCTTGGGCAATCCATTTGTTCGGAAAATGATCATTTAATCAGTTTCTTACTTGTCTTCCTTCATGTAGAGGTGCACCGTCATGTTGATACCACCTATTATCAACAATGTTAAGTGAATTAAATCTAAAAGGCTGTTTTCTAAAGAAATGTCTATACAGGGTGTCTCACTTTTTTTCCACAAAAAATTTTTTTAGATAGTAAATGCATTCTGAACAAAAATTTTCCAATGAACTATTATGTTTTTTCGACTCCTTAATAAGTTACAGCAATTTTAAAATTTATAAATTTTATGATTTTTGTGGGACACCCTGTATAAATTTCATTTGATTTAAATTTTTTTTTTATTTAAATCAAGTATGCTTTGGATATTGTATATCTTTAAGCCAATAAGATTCTAAATTTTACCGAGGGAAATTTAACCTCGTCCTTTACTTATTTTAAAAAAAGCCAATAATGTTCAAAAAACCCAATTTGGCAAAGAAAAATATTAATTGATTTAAATAAAAAAAATATAATAAGAAAAAATATTATACCTACAGGGTGTTCCATGTTCCACAAAAATCATGAAAATTTATCAAAAATTGCTGTACCTTTTTAAGGAGTCGAAAAAACATAATAGTTCATAGGAAATTTTTTGTTCAGAATGACATTTACTATCTAAAAAAAATGCTGGAAAAAAAGTGAGACACCCTGTATATATTACTCCAATTAAACGATCATTTATTACCTGTACAGGTAACAAATTGTTATTGAATGTACCAGTCCAAACATTGTTGTTGAAGTGGTCGGGATCTAATTGCATGTGCATTTTACAATGACTCCACATGATCATTGTGATAATTGCTTACACCATCCCAAGTACAACTTGCTTCATCGGACCATAACACATTTGAAATGAAGTCATTGTTTTACACCTGTAGTACCTAATTGCAAAATTCCAAACGTTGGTGCGCAACTTCAGGTTGTAAACCTTGTAAAATTTGCCGATGATACGGATGCAACATCTCACGATTCAACACACGCCAAACAGTATGATGTTTGTATACAGGGTGGTGATAAAGTTTGGAACCAAGGTCATAACTTTTTATGTAAAAATCCCTCGGACAGGTCAATTTTTGTTTTAAAAATGCCATCTTTTGGAATGTAAAAAATATTCATGACGTCACTGATAACTTCACTATGACGTCATCATCAATTTTTTTAAATGGAAACCCCTACTTTTTTTACACATTTTTCATAGACCTTTTTATCATATTAATGATCACATAAAAATATTTGAAAAAATTTCAACCATTTTTAAAAAAAAATAAATTTACTCAAAAAAAAAATTATTAATTCTCAATGAAAATATTACAAAAAAAAAGTAAATTTTTAATTTACAAGTAACAAATTTTAACGAAAATGTTCAAATTGTTCCCCATTGACCATTTGGCCCTGTCCCATTCGAGTGTAGACGCTCTGAATACTATTGTTAATAGCTTCTTCGTCAATTTGTTGCAATTCCGTCCTAATTCTAAGCTCCATTTCTTGTAAATTATTAGGTCTGTTGAAATAAACTTTTGATTTTAAATGTCCCCACAAAAAAAAATCTAAGAGCGTTAGGTCGGGAGATCGCGGAGGCCACTCAATTGGTCCCCTCCGACCTATCCATTTGTTGGGAAACGTGGTGTTAAGGAATTCTCCCACCCTGCCAAAGTGTAGAGGAGCCCCATCTTTTTGAAACCAAATGTTTTGGTTAGGAATGTTGTGATTTTCATAATTGGGGAAAATACGAAGTAAAACTGGTAGCAAATCAGTCCGCAAAAAATTCAAGTATCTTTCGGCAGTAAGGTTTTCATTAAAAAAGTAAGGTCCTATAATACGTCTGCCAATCATTCCCACTTCCCACCCATACATTTAACTTTCCCTGTCTTTGACTATGGGATTCTACGGCCCAATGAGGATTTTCCTGTGACCAATACCTACAATTATGTCGATTCACTGATCCATTCAATTGAAAGGTAGCTTCATCGGAGAAAATTATACTACTTAAAAAATTTGGATTTTGATCACATCGCGCCATTATTTCTTCACAAAATTGCAGTCGGCGATCGGGATCATCTTCATTTAACTCTTGTATGAGTTTTATTTTGTATGGGTGATACTTTTCCTTTTTTAATAATTTTGCGACATAGGAATGATCCACATTATTATTTCTTGAAATATCTCTTGTTGAAATATTGGGATTTTCTTCAATCGCAAGTAATAAATTTAATTTGGTTTCTTCATTCACTTGAGGCCGTCCTTGTCGAGGCAAATCTCCTACAGATCCTGTTTCTGCAAATTTGGTAACTAACTTACTTACTGTAGATCTTGAGATTTGCGGTCTATTCGGATATTGCTCATTAAACAAAGCACAAGCTTCCCCATGGGTTCTTTTTCTATCGCCGTATCCTACCATAATTAAAATTTCGATTCTTTCGAGTTCGCTTAAACGAGGCACTTTTAATTTCGCAAAACTTAATAATTGTTGATTATTATTAAACAAACGAAGTAAGCTATTCAAGCATTGGTAAATGTATTTAAAATTTTATTTGCCATACAAAATAACGTCAACTAAAGCACTTTTATAAAGGCAATTTTTATTTCAATAAATTTTGAATATCAAAAGCTTTTTCAAATTTATAATAAATTACAATTTTATTTAAAGTTTATTATTACTCAAACATTTTATTTTAATTACCTTTTTCATTAAAAGTTATTTATAATTATTTTTAAGAAAATTCCAATTGTGTAAAGAAGAACAATTCGAATATTTTCAATAATAATTTGTTATTTTTAAACTAAAAATTAGTTTAATTTATTTTTCTTGCCATATATTCATTGAGAATTAATAATTTTTTTTTGAGTAAATTTATTTTCTTTTTCAATAATGGTTGAAATTTTTTTAAATATTTTTATGTGATCATTAATATGATAAAAAGGTCTACGAAAAATGTGTAAAAAAAGTAGGGGTTTCCATTTAAAAAAATTGATGATGACGTCATAGTGAAGTTATCAGTGACATCATAAATCCTTCTTTCATTCCAAAAGATGGCATTTTTAAAACAAAAATTGACCTGTCCGAGCGATTTTTACAAAAAAAAAAATTTACGGAAGTTATGACCTTGATTCCAAACTTTATCACCACCCTGTAGGTCTTGCAATTCGTCGAGTACTAATTTTAGGATCATCGATCACAGCATTAGCTGTATTTTCTTCGTTTTCTACATTTAATTCATGAGGACGAATAATCTTTTGAGATACAGGATTGCTTGTTTTTCTTAGTCTTCGAAGTGTACTGTCTATTTGGATACCTGTGTTGATTATTTTGTGGTGCTTGTCTAACGTTTCCATTACAAAACCCATACAAAAATTATATCTGCATACTCTTTAGTCGTAAATTGATACATTTTTATTCAAAACTTTATTTAAAAAATAATTTGTGGATGTAAGAAAAACAATTTCTACTTTTTTCTTTATTAATGAGAAAGTTGTTTAGTACTGATATATACTGATTTCCATGACTTACTTGTTCTTTTTTGTTAAAATTAATTAATTTCTAGTAAAAGTTTAAAACTAAAATTTCATAGGACAACTTTTTCTCAAAATGCATTCATATGGCAGAGTTTCTCGCAGAGCTAAAGAATCACCCTGTATAAAAACCATTAATGTTTAATTAAAAATGAGAAATGCAAAAACAGTTCAAAAATTGAAGAAGGTTTTCAACATTCTTTTTAAGGTTTCATCATAAATACTACTAGTTGAACTAAAAAGAATATTCTAATTTTGTTAATCAAAGTAAAGCATAAATTTTGATAAGAAATATAAAAAAATGTTTATTAGGCAATAATAACATTTTGTGTAATAAGAATGTTTTAAAAATGGTTATCTTAATAAAATAAATTTCCAGCGTTATTATGTCATGACTTTCAGCGGTCCTATTTCCGCACTTCAAGGATAGTGCGTCCCTGTGTCGCTGTGATATATGAATAAAATAGGTCATTGTATGAGTGTACATTAGGCTGGCTAAGTAATTGTTAAGGAAGATGTAATGTCAGCAGACCTCATTAGTTTGTTAGTTGTAGGGCCATATGGTTCCGGGATAAAGCATGCGACCTTTATGCTCTAAATGTCGCTCTAAAACTTACTCTTTTTGTGGTTATCATTGTTACATATTTTTGTAAGCTGCTCGTCGGCCCGTATCTTGGGAATTAGCTTGTTGATATTTTCGTCCCTAAGCCACCCACTTTTGCATGATTCGAAACTTCCGAAGCGTAACCAAAAGTTTTCCAGCAGAAAACATCGCTACAAAAATAATCATTCCATTAGAGTTCATCAAAGAAAATAAATTCGTGCGACCACGACTCCTCCCCCCTTACTCCACTCTCCATCATCGTTTTCATGTGTGCTCTGGTGCACCATAACTTATTATGTTATGCCAAACTTAACATTGATTTCCTCAATCTCCAAATCTCGATGTACAAGTTTAGTTTGTTTTCGTTTCGGGGTTTAGGGGGAATTCGATTCAAGCCGTCCGAACAATGGAAACAATCTAAACTAACTTGCTCGCGTGGAATTGGCAGGCAAAAGTCAAAAGGACCCGTGTGTACAGTCCCGAGTCGCCGTGTAGTCCCGCCAGTCTGGCAGAACTTCAAAAACAACCCACCTAACTAGCTGCTTAAAATTGTGATTTATTGAGATTTTAATTTTATCTATAACTTCAAACGCTAACTACCCTTTTTCAAATCGAAGAAACGACAATTTCCTAAACAATAAATCTCCAAACCAAGCACCAAATTTGTATCAATTATCGAATATAAGTCACACCTAGTTAAAAACTGCAAGAAATCAGCCATTTCCATTTTTTATTTTAAACTATTTCAAACAAAAGTAAACACGAAAAACCTTAAATCCAAAATTAAATTGAATGAATATTTTTCTTAACGAAACGAAACTATTCGAGACTATTAAAACTTTTTATAAGATATTTAAATTGGTGTAAAACACTTGTGTGGTTAAATTGCGGAGAAAGTTAATAATGACAATAATTGTAGCTGGTTTTATTATAGAAAGGTATAATTAACTTTTTTGATCATTGAATAAATTTGTACAAAAGTTTTCCGTGGTAAGCCGCATAATTTTTAATAATAAATAATGATGTATAACGTAGTCAAACTTTCAATATTATTCTTACCCTGAGGGCCTTATGACTTCCCTTTCGTAGAGTTTAATTGCAACGACTTTGCTATTATGTACTCCCATGTAATTTAGCAGCTTGTTGAAAAGTTTAAATTGCTTTATATGTGCGAGGCGAGGGCCTAAACTGAGGGCTTGTATTTATGACCTTCCCACTAGATTGTCCACAATTGTAATTTTAAACTATTTGTAAAACATTAATTCAAGACAGATTATTTTATAACTAAATAAAATAAAAAGACAAGAAATCGTAATAAAAATTTCAATATTTTTATTTTTCTGGGAACAAAAGAATACTTCTCTTGCATTAGATTGTCTATTGGAAATGCTTCGAATTGCTTTTTTCCTCGGAAGACTTCCCATAATGAAGCTCCTCAAGCCACTCAACCAGGTTATTACTGCGAATATATTGAAGCTTTATTACCACTTTTAATTCAACGACAAAGCATTTCGTTTTACCCTTCCTTTTCTGATTATTTTGGCAAGGAAAAACATTCGGAATCTTTGCATTGTCGAATTTAACTACGACCGAATTTTCCGCAACGGCTCTTAATTTGTTTCCATCCGTTACTTGATTGCGCATGTGGTTCGGCTTTTTCGCGATTTACGACCGCCTTATATGCAGATATTAAAATTTGCATATAAAAACAAAAGAGCAATCAGATGAGATGAGGAAAATGTTTGTATTCACGTATAAATGGGTTACGTATTTTAAATTCGCCGCAAAGGGGGAATACGCAACGAATTTATGATTATTGCCTTTTATTTTCAAAATATGTAAAGCAGAATATATACCACAGCCATTAATGTTTATTGCGTTATTACTGTTTAATGAAAACATACCTTTTTTAATTTAAGAAAATCTGCTTTTTAAGACCTTATTAGGAAAAATTATAGAAAGGCTTTCTATAAATAATTATGAAAATATTTTTTAATTTTCAAAAAAATTTCAAGTTTTATGATTAAAAAATATTTACCATTCAAATAATACAGAGGTGAGTCTGTAACAATGTTAAAATTCAATAAGTCAAGAACGGTACGATTTTCAGAAAAACGGCTAAACAGGTCGAATTGATGTTTTTAATTGCGGACAATTTGAGCTACTTAAAATCTAGGTGACGTCTTCGCACAACGAGTCAATGACGTCATCATATTTTTTTAAATATAAACCCCCAATTCTAACTGAACAAATTGAAATAACCTGGATACCCATGCAAAATTTCATTGACTTATCACCATCCGATCCGAATATATGGTTAATCAAAAATTGCAAATTAAATTGAGTCGGGAAAATGGAATAAAATCCAGAAGTCAGAGACGGTGGGATTTAAAAAAAATGGCCATGGCTAAATTGTAGTTCCGAATTTATTGACAATATTTACTGTGCCAGTGTTTGGAAGAGGATGGAAATGAATATGGGGTTCACGAGCTCGATGGTGTGAGCTGAGACAGCCAAAAACACAGTTTGTGTTGCAAATCTTGCACATTATAATCAACTCACGGTCTAATAATAAGTTTTAATAAAAACAATTAAATTAATTTGGATTACAATACAGAAATTGCACTTAACGCGTATACAAAGAAGCGGACTAACGGCATCAAGTGCAGTCGAGTACTGATAGGTTCGCGTTTGCCGCCAGAGGGCGAGTAAAAGGCTACAATATGAAATGTCGAAAATTTTTATTCCAGTTGCAGGATTGTTTTAAAGGAACTATAAATATTTTTACTATACAGTGCGGACATAAAGTAAATCCCCCACCCCCCTGCTAACTTTTGAACGGTTATGTTTTTGATTCTGAAAATTTGTATACTGAGGAATCTAATTGCGAACTTTCTAATAAAGGTATTTTTGATTTTGTGGAACTTCCGGTTATACCAAAAGTTGATGGCAACTTTCTTATTTTAAATGGAACACCCAGTATATTTTTACATTTTTGTGTTCTCCATAAAATTACCATTAAATTGACCTAGCATAGTGTGGTCTACGATTAATACTTTCGGAATTACGCCCATTTGAAAATAGTATTTTTATGCAACTTCATTTACACCAGAAGTTGGACCCAAGTGCCATCCACTTCCGGTATAACCGGAAGTTCCACAAAATCAAAAATACCTTTATTAGAAAGTTCGCAATTAGATTCCTAGGTAGAAAAATTTTCAGAATCAAAAACATAAGTGTTCAAAAGTTAGCAGGGGGGATTTACTTTATGTCCGCACGGTATTAATAATGTAGTTATCCATACGGTAAATGTATTCCAAATTAATTAAGATGAAAAAAAATAAATTTGGTATTCCAAAAAAGACAACACCGTTTTTTATTTTTCATCTTAAATGTCTTTAGCCTGTGTTTAGTTACATAAATATACAAGGATTCTCGTTCATGAGATTACAGAAATCCTTGATGAATAAATCGCGAAGAAAAAACCAATTCAAATATTTTTTTAGAACGCGGTCTTGGTTATAACGAGCTCGGATTTAACTAGTTCACGGATTTAACGAGCAAATCCGGATACATCTCTTAGTTACTATGTATTTTAATGCATTTTTTTACGGTTATTACGAGCGTTTTTATGGATATATCGAGTAAATATTTTTTCGGTGAACTTAGTACATTTCCTTTTAATGGGGTATTCCATTTATAAAATTTATATTGCCACCTGTGGGGCTTGAAAATGTTTATTACTACCTCCGTAATTTCTCGTTATTCGATTATTAACAGGTTGACTGTTGAAAGTCTCGCCCTGGCCGGGGCCGTCGGTTTTATACAACTGTTGATTAAATTTTGGGAAAATTTTGCGTATTTGCAAAAAATAATTAATTCTAATCATTGCATCATGTTTACATGATACAACCATACACAAAATTCAACTTGGCACCAGAAGCATATTTATGAATTTTTCATTCGTAGCCAACCTGTTAAGGGCCGATTGCACCACTTTCATTATTGCAATATAGAAACAAATAATAATAAATTTTATTAAGGATTATGATGGCTTCGACCAAAAAAATGGGAGGGTGAGGGTGGTTGTCTCCGAAAAAACTTCAGCCTGAAATTTAAGCTGGGAAATATCTTTTCACGGTTATAACGATTATCGGTTTTTCTCAAAAAATGCCAATTTAAGGAGAGTTTTTTCGAATTCTGAAACTACATTATTGTAATCACAAATCATGAAAATTTTGGGTTCCTAGCTCTCTCCTTCATTTACCAAAGCACAACAAAATTATACATATTTGTTTTATTTTAACTTACAACCTATTGAAAAATCATCCAAAATTGTTTAAAAAAATCATTAAAGGAGTTTCAGAATGATTTGGTAAGTGATGAAAAAGAAATAGGGGCTCAAAACTTTCTTGATTTGTATGGGTGATAAAATGTAGTTAGAGAAGCAAAAAAGAAATAAACAAAAGAATGAAGGAGCATTGATGAAATTGTTATTGACGTTGTAGGGAGCAAAAATCGGTGACCTAAAATTCAAAACGCTTAAACTCCTAATCTAAAAAATATAGATCTTTTTTTTTGGTCTTTGACTTTGAAATTTAATTAATTTTTTTACCCTAAAGACGGATCCACCGCTGACCTCCTGTATGTGCATATTGTAATACAGATCAAAATTACTACTTTTGATAACATAATTGAAAGACGTAGTTTGCTCGTATTGCACCCTCCTATAGGTTAGGTTACTTTTTACTAAATATGTTTTAGTAGATCTAGGTTTTATTAGCATATCTGGCTAAGGTTGAAACTAAAAAACACCTTTCGGACTTACCCTAATATCCTATTTTTAGAAGAAATAAATTTTTTTAATAAAGTGTTCTGAAAATTTAAAAAATACTAAAAATATCGTCTTAAATAAAGAATTAAAATGAGTCTTTAAACACATTTTAATTGGTAGAAAATTACAATTGTTGAAATACATTTCAAAAGCATATCCATTTAAAGAACACGTCAATGCAACAAATGCCAACAGGTTTTTAAATTTAAAAAATCCTGATATGTTTTCCAATTTTATTTTAAACATCATTATGCTACCTACAACGCTTGATTTTTCCAAATATGTTTTAAATCGTTTTTGTTGAATTTAAAACCTTATCCACATTCGCGCCCAATGTGATATCGCCTTTTACATCATATAGTATGATTTTTGATTTTTTATAAAAGTATAACAAGAAAACAAATGCCATATTATAACTTTACTTAAATTAAAAGGTTTTATTAAAAATTTTACCTTTGAAATTTATTTTTTTGATTTATGTGTTTAAGACTAAATGAGCTGTTTTAAAATATATTTTTCTTATAAAATATTGAAGGCTATAATAAATTAATATTTAAGTATTTCCTAAAGTATAAAGTTGAAGTCCTGTGTACATTATATTTTAGTACATTAAAAATGTATTTCCTTTATGGTTATTTTGTTTGTTAACATACTTACGTAACTACTTAAATGTCGGGTACTTGATATAAGTAAAGGATATACATAATAGACCCTGTTTAAATCCCCCGGTTTTTCATATCCTGCGTATCGCGTTTCGACCGATTGTTATTAACGATTGGCCACGTATCAATTATACGAACACTGCTGCTACCTTCCGGGAAACGAAACATATATTATTCAATGGCCTGCAGTGGAGGGTTGACGGAAGAATTGGTATTGAATACATGTCGATTATTGGTGGAAAGTGGAAACAAAAATTGATTTTTAGATAAAAAATAAATTTGACATTACTCATAATTACGTTATTAAATTATAATCCGTCGCTTTGCTTACAAATTCCTTTACCAAACAACTCGACCCCGATAGTTATTTCTAATTTTCAGCTCGAAAACGTATATTTGTTGCTTTGATGCAAAAGAGACCAACAAGTTGCTGATTCCGCCAGTTATTGCCGCACAGTGGCAATGCCAGTGATGCAGATGATTTCAATCTTCCACCGTTTAAATGAGATCATCGTACGACAGCGTTCATTTAAATGCAGAGTTCGCGTAACGAGTGTAACAAGACCCCATCTTTATTTAGCGTTACAACGTTTCAACCCGATGATCAACTTCAGAGCTCGTTCGCTTTGATAACACCCGTCCCTCATTTTCGCGGCGATTTTCGAATTCCCTTCACATTTAATTGCTGAAAATAGTCGATTATGCGGGCTGTAATTGCGCCCAAATTAAGATCTGCAGACTTGGCAAGTTTGCTGACGAGACGAACGCAAAAGGGGTGAGATTCGAAAAGACGAAATCATAATTTTGCAATCAGACAAAGAAGCCTGTAATTCTCCAGGCAGACTTATTGCAAGACTTTTAATATTGGGTTTTTACTAATTACACAGAAAGAAATTTCTTTAAAATTCTACTACAAATAACTCCCAAGTGATTTTTAGTAAATCTGGTTATCCAAAGCATAAATGTTTAAAAGAACAACTTAAATTTAAAAAATATAAAAAACTTCAATAAACATTAATAATTTAGAAAAGAATTTTAATCAGCATAATCTTTATAATGATATTTGCAACTTACTTTTGTCTTCTAAATCAATAAATAGATTTCCTAAAATAGTAAGATTTCAAGTATAGTTTAATCTTTTATTTTTATATTGCATAATTGCATCAGTAATAATAATAATATTCCACGAATCACAACCACTTTAGGGATCCCCGAATCTATGAGTTGAGCCTAACACAGGAGGGCTCCCAGAAGTATTAAAATTTTGACATTTTTAGGTTTTATAACTCGAGGTCCTACAGAAAAATATATACTTGCATTTTTGAAAGCTTAGAAAATTTCCTACATTTTCTATTCAGACAGAAAGTTTATATCATCAACCGTTCTCGATTTATGCACTTCTGAAAATCGTCTATTTCCGGAAATCGCTGTTTCAGATTACATTTTTCGTCAAACTGTGCTCTTAATATGGCGGATTTCAAGTATTTTGCTGTAATGTGATAGGTATATTGCAAAAAGTCATTACATTTTATTGCATGCATTTTTCATTTTATTATCTATATATTACTGTTGTTGAATTTGGAATAATGAGTATACAATCCAAACAGTGGAATTCGGTAGGTACCTCTATAAAACCACAGCATATTATAATTTGGACTATTTACATATTGTTATTCTTAGACAAAAAAAAAACCAATCAAACAATATGTATAAGTACTATTTCTTATAGGGAGGGGGGAGTACTTTATGGGGATTCACTCCACACTACCAGAAGATTAAAATGAATCCTCCAAGGACACTCCAACGTGATTGAGTTCTTCCTCCTCCTCATCCTCGTGAATAGGAACTCTTTTGTGGCAGGTGCTCTGCCAGTTGAGGCATGCCGCTGAGCAATTCAATGATGCTTTTCTACAACCGCGTCTTTCTGACACCGAAATAATGTAGTTTGGAGAATTTTTCGGGGGCAGTAATTCTGTCTGACAGTTTGGGGACTAGCTCCCCATTTTCTTCTCCCAACCAGATTCCCCACACACATCTGAGGGCATGACTGTTCCCATGCACTGCTGGATCTGGTAGTACACCCTGTAGGAGTGGTATTCGTTGTCCTCGAAATGCCAGGCTTGATCGAGGCAACTGATGTTATGAAGGTAACTGTACTCGACGACTCCTCAAAAGGAGTACCATACAATCTGAGGATGCTCTTTGGACCTCAGATGGTGTTTATGACGGGTAGTAACATCTCGGCTGCTTCTTTTATGGATCTGTTCTTTTTGTATAATAGGGAAAAGTTGACGTTGCTCATCCTGAAGGCTACTGTGGTGGTATCGCAACTTCTGAAAGCATGCGGAAATGCCAGCTGCTACAGCTCTTGAGAAGAGTATGTTGCTGTGCAGACTTATCCTCGGCCAGGTATCACGAGAAATATGTTACGCTAGAGATGGGTTTTCACTAAAAACAGGACTGACAAGTCTTCGCCTATCACAGCCACAGAGAAGTATAATGACTTTTCAAAGGTTATATCTGCATCATCCTTTACTTGGAGGAGATTAATATTATTTTTCTCCAGTTCTTGCATCAACAGGTTGATTAGAAGGCTCTTTTTATTAGCGTTCGAGAGAAAGATCTTCTATTTGACTGTGATTTCAGTTTTCATGGTGAACACTTCTTCAGTCAGTATCTACGATTCTGTTCTGCGGGTTTTATACTTTTTGATTTATTGGTGTAGCCATCAAAAATCACAGTACAACTTCTTCCCTGATAGTGGTTCTTAGGAATCGAACGTATCTATCCCAAATAGATGATATTTTGTTAGTCTCTTTTTGCCAAACGACCTTGTGAAGAAGAAACCCCCTTCAACAACTATATCAAGGTTACTGAATTGTACATAAATTAAGGTTGTTTTAAAGAGGCTGTACAGGGTCGCCTTATTACATTTCCTCATTTATCCATCATTGTAGAAAGACATAGGGTACTGTACCCAGAGCCTACTCATACCTAATACTCATTATAACTCTTGATATCATCGTCTGATAGTCCAAATTTAAGACCTTCCGGGAGCCCTTCTGTTCTTGGCTCACTTCCTAGAATCAGGGACGAAATTGATGATTCACTGGTGACTACAAATTCTACAAAAAGCATAGTTACTTATATACATGTTATGGGTTACAAGAAAATTTGTCGCATCTATTATTATACTTCATTTTTTAACTAGGAGGAGTGATTTAAATTTCCCGCACTAAAATGCCAAAAATTAGCGTTCCTGATTGGTTAAATGACAGCAAGATTTACACCGGATAATTATTTTGGATGGTTTTTGACATATAACCTCAAAATAGTTATCATAAAATTTGAATTTCTAATGTATCAACAATTTAATTATGTTTTTGTACATATTTTAGATGTTTGGTTATTTTTCTAGTAACTTTTATAGTGTAAGTTGCCTTTCCCTGTCACTCCTCCTACTTAAAAAATAAAGTATAGTGATATTGGAATAAAATAATCTAATGTTATGTATCAAGATGAGTGATTGGGAAACATTTTCTTTTCAAATTTTTAAGCTTTTTTGTTTTCATTGGCTTTTCATGTTTCGCTTTTTGTTTAAATAAACTTTTATTATTAATATTTTGGTGAAATTGAAGGTTTTAATATACATATTACAAAATAATTATTGTACGTTGTTTTACGAAATTATGCCCTTATCATGATTGATAATTTAGGTGGGGTGGTTTTGACTTGAAAC
This sequence comes from Stenus bimaculatus, assembly GCA_963971135.1. Lineage (NCBI taxonomy): Eukaryota > Metazoa > Arthropoda > Insecta > Coleoptera > Staphylinidae > Stenus > Stenus bimaculatus. The sequence goes on along the minus strand of OZ020185.1, from coordinate 13,227,227 downwards.
CAATACATACATTTTCTTTATTTACATTCAAACCCTATGATTATTAAAAGATACGAGAACATTACCAAATTACAATTTCCCTATTTACGTTTGACGTCTTCATAATCATATTTTTTTTAGAATTACGTAATGGTAAAAAGCACTTAGATTAGTAGATAATAATACGGAAATTTTCCGTTGATTTAGTTTACTTTTTAAAATGGTTATAATTTAATGGGAAAAATTGATGGCTATAAAAAATGAAATAAAGAAAAAGTGTATGGTAAGAATGTCACTATCGGCACGTAAAACTAGTAAAAAATTTTATGAGCGCACAGGAGGCGCATAAAGCAAATATATGGGAATAAGGAATGAACACAATCGTGCCGAATCCAGGGGCAGTTAAGTCGCCGGCATAATATCGGGCTGCGTTTTATGATGGGACGAGTGGACCAAACTGCTCCACGGGTGGCAGACATTGCAAGAAGATGGAGAACCTTGCTGACGATCGCCAAAATAAAATAGGTAACAGGCGGCCTGGCGCATTAAAACTATAAGAACGATTTCCGGCAGTGTGAGTTTAGGAGAGAATGGCACGCTTTCCTTCCGAACGAACTGACTTATATTATTTTACTTTGTGACCAGTTCGTGAGAAACTAAACTATTCGTCTCAGCAAAATTCGTGCGGATCGTAAAACTCCGCCAATGATCCTTTTAATGGCGCAAATAGTACACCACGAATAAATCTTTAAAAGCGATAATACCTTACTCTACTATCTATTCTTCACTTTTTCCTATATTTTTTACGTTCGAAGCGTGCTTTAGTAAATAAAAACAGTGATTTGTAATATTTTGTGTAAACGTAATATACTTTTAAAGAAAGTTTTGTAACTTCGTAAATTTAACAAATAAAATCAATAAATCATGTTCTAGTGCTGGGCTCTACTTATAATAAGAAAACTTTTTCCTTTTTCATCCACCCGGTCCGTTTTTTCATCGCACCCCTCGTCTCCTCCTTTTTCCTTGATAGCAATAAAAAAGTGTCAGTGTAGCAGAAACACTCAATAACATCAAGTTAAAGTTTTCCAGATAAGCTCGCGGTCTGGTACTTATTACCAATACTAAGGAGATCAATAAACACAGCGCGAGTTTCCCGAGAAAACCAATTACTGAAACGAAACACTCAAAAAGGGCAACAGTTACGCGTTACGGGTTACAACTTTGCCTTATTTATGCATTCACTAATAAAAATATTACTTTCCTCTTACTTTTATAGCTGCAATTGATGTGGGATATATTCAACAAGCACCATCTTATGTGGATTATTTATTAAGGACGAAAGGGGCGGCATAACCGCAGGAGTTTCCAACTTTCCCAACACGAAACGCGTACGCATGTCATAACAGTTGTTATTAAAAACATGGGAATTTATACTTTTTTCGATTTACTGCCATAACGTGAATGCAAACCTTAATATTTTTCTAGTTTATTGGATAACGTAAAATATTTATATTATTGAAAATAAGAGTCAAGACATGACTAGAATAAACAAATTGTGTACCTGTAGTTTCTAAAAATAAATTTATAAGATTCTCCATGCGAAGTTTAAAATAATCAAACAAAATTTTAAGAAATGCACCTGCAGTTTTCTTTAAAAATTTATTTGATTTTCTTATTGACGACTTGTCATAAAGATTTCCAAGAAGTAATTAATAATTTGTAATATCAAGGATACAAATTGTTTTATTGGCCCATAAATTCCTAATTTTGTATTGATTTTTGTAACATTTTTTGTTAAAATTTAATGATTAATTTTCATATAAAATTATTAAAATCAGTTTTAATTAGCAAATTTTCTTGACTTTTAATATTCTGTGGATTGTTGAATTTCGTAAGAAATATAATAATCCCTAACAGGGGAAGACTGCTTCGGTGGCCAGATACCCTGTGGACCAATGACTTTGGAGATCGGTTTTGAAATAAAATTTTAAAGACTTCTGATCACATCCAATATCAAAGTAATCAATTAATATGTGCCGAATCAACCTGAAATTAAATAATAATCAATTTTAATAAACAAAGTCATCTAAGTAAAACAGGAAGAAAGTCAAATCAACTTGCATATCAATGACATACAATAGAAAAATACAGAATTTTAAAATATAAATAATAAATTATACAGGGTGTCCCAGCGCTTCGAGGAAGTAAAAATACGCTAAAATTAAAAAATAAATATCGACATACGGTTTTCGACAGAATATGCAATATTCTTAGGCGCATACTTTAAAAATATTTTAATAATATACTAAGTGCCAATCCAAGATGGCGCACCAAAGTTTTGTTTTTTTAAATGAAACACCCAATATATTATAACATTTTAGGATCCCTTATTAAAAAATAATCATACCGTATATAAGCTTTAATGAATCTATCTTCGCTCGTTTTGCTAATATTTGCAATTTAAGCGAAAAAAGATGATCACTGCTCTAAAACCAATGACAATTCTGGATTGAAATTTTGACAAAAAAAATTAATGTTACAGTTAGATTTAAATTTGTGATAAGCTTTTATCAGGGTGCCTCGTCAAACGCAAATTGACCAATTAAAAATTTTCAAATGGAACAGCCTGTATATTTTCACATCTTTCGATGGCATTTTTATCGGTTGATATAATGTTTTTATAGAAAAAGTGAAAAAAAGACAAAATATGACTTTTGTTGAGGATTTTTTTAGCAGGCTGGATCAAAAAGAATATCAAAAAATCATGATTATATAATTTTGGAATACTAAATTTATTGGCAGAATTTCAGATTGTCATTTTCTAAAAATTATAATATTTTTGCAAAAGTTTTTAAGTCCTAACACATAACAAGTTAACAACCCTCATATTTAAGCAACAATACGAGTATAATGGGTAACATACTTTATTTTGAAGTTCAGGTTTTAAGGATATCCTGATTGTTGGAAGAGAGTTCGTATTTAAACGACTATACATAAGTCATTGAATTATAAGCCAATCAGAACGGTTAATTTTGACACTTATAACTGATAAAACTTACGAGAGTGTCTCTGCACTGTACGTTAAAAAAGCTTTGACAGCAACGCACTCTCTCGATTGAATAAATTTTACCTAGAAAATTTAACCACTTGTGAATAATTTTTTTAAACCCTTCTTAGCAGCACAATTTTTAGTTTAGTAAACTACAAGATATCGGCTTAATAACACACACAACCCATATCTAATGCCACGAATCTTAGAAAATAAATACATAGGTATATACAAGTCCTGACTAAAGCTTTCGGTCGAATGGACCACAATACTCTTTTCTTTCGCATGGAGGAAATGGGTTCACTTCAAAACATTATACCGGGTGGAAACGAAACATAAGTCACCTCTATAACTTCTTTATTTATGAAAATAAAAATTTGAAATCTTGTATAGTTCAAGAAAACACATTTTAAGCACTAAAGAGTTTTTCAATATCACTTCTGTTTTTACCGGAAGTGACATCAACGTTATTTTTTTAAATGTAACACCTAATTTTTTTGTACACAATTTGCGACTATTTTAAAAAAGCAGTATGTGATACATTTTTTATTTATTTTTTGAAATTTTGAAAAATCCTGAGTACAAAAAAAAATGATTACACCCTACACATGGGATACCAAAATAATCGTATTAAAATTTTCTTTTTGAAAAACCAAGTGACCCGGCATCTTTCGAAAAAGTTCATCAATTAATATCTCAAAAACTGCTTAAATAGTTTTACGAAATACAATTTTCCTTAGGTATTTGTATTATTTGGAATGAGTTTTGGTAGTTTTTATCAACTTCGGATGAAGAAAAAAATTTTTTTTTTCAAAATTTCAAAAAAAAAATTAAAAAATAAACATACTCTTTTTATAAAATAATTTCATATTTTGAACAAAAAAAATGGGTGTTACATTTAAAAAAATAAAGTTGATGTTCCTTACAGTAAAACCAGAACTCATATTGAAAAAAATTTAGTGCCTAAAATGTGTTTTTCTTGAATCCTACAACATAGTTAATTATCAAATTTTTATTATTATAAAAAATAAGGTAGTTATAAAGGTGACCCGTGTTTCGTTTCTACTTGGCATATGGTATAAAGGGTGCCGAAAAGTTATATTTAGTTTATTTGACATAATTAAAATAAGATCAAATCGAAAGAATAAATGCACTTTATTGACTAAATTAGTTTCCATCGTGATCTGAAACATTTTGCCATTTATCAGGAAGAGAAAAAAATCCAGATTTTTAAAATTCCTGATTTTTAACAGAATTTTTTTTCAACTTTAACATGGTTCACATCTTTATTTCTTAAAAAGTGTTCCAGTGACTGAAATAAGTGATAGTCTGAGGGTGCAATATCTGGCGAGTAAGGAGGGTATGATAAAAATTATTTGACGTGGCATTTAGATGCATGAAGTTGGGCATTATCGTATTGAAAAATAACCCCTCTATTCTATTAACAACTTCTGCCTATTTTTTGGTTAAGTTCTGATTCAGTCGATCCAATTGTTCACAGTAAACATCAGAGTTAACAGTTTTCCCCGGATTTAACATTTCATAATAAATGATTCCTTTAAAATCCCAGCAAATACTCAGCAATACCTTTCGTTTGTTCAAACCGGGTTTTGGAGTTGGTTTAACTTTCTGATTTGGTGACGACCATTATTTATTTCATTTTCCTTTATCATAAAGGATAAATTTTTAGTTACCAGGGGGTTAAAGGGCCTATCAAACAGTTTGCACAAATATGTTTGAGTAACATCTTGTTGCACAAACAAAATTTTACCGCGACCATACACTGTTGTGCAAACATCGTTTAAGTCGAGTGTTGCATAAACTTTAAGTTCGAATGTTAAAATTCTACTCCCAATGAATACCAATAAACTCACGCCAAAATTCCATATTTTTGGTAAAGCCCAATTTAATCAATAAGCAGATTCTGTTAAACTCCACTTGTTATGTTTTGCTTTGTGATTGTTGTGAGAAGAGCAACAAAGGAACCAAGTAGTTTAGAAATATTTATAATTTATAATCATCAAACATCAATACACTATCAAACATCCGAAACATGTTGCGCAACAGAGTGTTGCGCAAATTATTTGAAACATGTTTCAATTTACACCACAGTTTGTGCAACAACTCAAACATCGTCATACTCTCTCAAAATGTTTGCACAACACTCTCTGTTGCGCAAATTGTTTGATAGTGTATGGGGCCTTTTAGGCTCGAATCACTCAACTAGATGTCGTATACGACATAACAAGGCAATTTTTGCATTTTAATGACAAGGAAAGATTGATGGACATTGTATACGACATCGTGTCGAGTGGTTCCAGCACGTCTCCAGTAATAATTCTATTTAAAAAAAGATCAGCCGAAAATTTTATATTTTTGCGAACCAATTTATTGTCTTTTGTGAGTTCATGTGGTTCCCAAACACATTCTCTCCAGAACTTGTCAATGTTTTTCATAAGCTTTAATACTACTGACGAGGAACACTTTAAAATTAGAATCTATCAAATAATTCTTGTATCGTCAATTCTGAAGTTCTGCATGTAAAACTGCATCATCCAATATTTGGGGATTTCCAGATCGGGTTTCATCATCCATACATTTCCTGATATAATTTTTTTAAACCACTGTTCATTTCGGATTTCTCCATCTTTATCAATAGTTCTTGTGAAGTAAATGATTGTGATATACTCTTTTGTAATGATGATGATGACTGTGTATCTTTAGTTTGTAAAAAAGTGTGCTAAAAAGTTCAAAATGTGGATATAAAATTGATCATGTAAGAGTCAACGGAGTTTGTTTCTAATATACTTATTTCCTGATTTAGGTATTACTTTAAATGTGAAACTTACTTTTAATGAACATAATAATATACTTAAGCTAGAGTTTTCAACTTTTTGGGTTTGTTAAAAAAGAGTTTTTTTTTTCAAAAATTACTTTAAAAATGGGTAATTATTACATAAATAAGTTAAACTTTATTTACCCAACAAGTCAAGATATGTGTTTTCTCTGGATTTTTTCAAGAAGATCCTTGAATCTAGAAAGTAGGATTTTGAATGTACCTATTTTTTAGGGTTTGCTCCTCTTGATAATAAATCCAAGAAATCAAAAACAATATTGATTATTGAAAGTGAGTTTCTCGTCAAATATTTCACAGATCTTTCAAGTCTGTAACCCATTCCAATGTCTCATTAATAATTATGTGATACACTTCTCAGTGTTCAGTGATACCTAATTTGTTTTATTCACTCCATCCAGCCAGGGCATATAAATTATTTTGAAGAATCTAACAGTCCGACAGTAACCATATTCGCCGGTAGATCTTAATATCATCAGCATACATTAAATATGTGATTGTACAACATTAACCATGTCATTAGTGAAGATTAGAAATAGCAGAGGTCCTAGGTTAGATCCTTGCGGAACCCCATCATGCTTCCTATTGGTTAGGTTATATTGAATTATGACTAATATTCAATGTCTGAATTTTTTTTAGAAGAATATACTGTGTTCTAATATCAAAAGCTTTTGAGATTCCGTATATGCATGGCACTTCAGTTTGCAACTTCTTCCAAGATGAATACAGTAAATTTATCGTTGTTGATCTCCTAGATACATATAAATCTATGCTGAAAGTTTTTTAAACCATTTCGCTCAAATAAGTTTAGTTAGAAAACATAAATAAATTAAGTTTATTACAGAATAAAATGGTGAAGATTTTAAAGAGATAAATTACTAATAAAACGAAGAGAGGATGTGAGAATCAAAATTATTTTACTGATATGTAGTAATTTCGAGTTTAACCTCGTCGGTTAGCGGTTAGCGTTGAATGAAAAAAGTTATTGCTATTGGTGTTTTTGTAGTGAGAAATTCAGCTTTGTCGTCTCTATCGCTTCAATTTAATTCCGTCTAGAATCATCTCAATCGTTTCAGCAACAACTCGATTACGTGCCGGGAGAGAAACAGGACAATTGAGTGCACTAATTCTGACGAATCTCCGGTCCAGTTGAGGGAGGAGATAGCAAAATACACCACAATTTAGATCTGGGACCAACGCGCAAGAAATTTAGTTAAGGCTAAACAAAAGGCGGCTAATAATTGAAGAACGTTTTGCCCGGGGAGCGGTTTCAATCCGCAAATTATTAATTTCCAAGTTATTATTTTCTCTATGCAAATTTGTTATTGCTTTCATGAAAACGCGTCCGAGTTGTGCCACGCTTTTAAATTCATTAGTAATTACGCCCGGCGAGCGCCTAATCGAATTAGTTATTATCCTTGGTTAACGAGAGGCGGCTTGCATGCGTTGTCAAAGGAAGCAAAAAATACTACCACAGTTAAAGCGACTCCGACGTTCTTCCAAAAAAGACTGATTGAAACAACAAATTTAAGAAATTTTAAATAAACCAATTACAATGGAATAAAGTTTCTCTTGTTAAAAATCATAGCAATTGTGGCTCCTTTGAATCCTGTGAGGTACTTCGATAGTGACGTTACACATCCTTCCGTGCATTGTGTATAATTTTCTATTTTGGCAAAGTTTGCAGAAACTCGGCGTCTTTGTAGCAGCGAGTGGCTTTCTTGTATTATGGGAGGATTCAAGTGGGGCATTTACAGCGCGGGGCCCCCAGGAGCACACTCCACTACCAATGTGCTGACTAAGTGCTTAGCGATACCGTTTGAACGAGCACGTTTTGCAAAACAATAGACGCGGTCAGCTTATTATGTACAAAACATATTTCAACTAATACTGTAATAATTTTTACCACCTCTCATTGGTCATTTTTAAAAACCCATTGGTAGTCATTGCGTATTTCATAGCTCCCCCAAAATGTATTCCGTAGTCAAAAACAAAACATTAGAGTATTTAAAAGTAACATAAAAATTTGCATACAATAAAAATACCTTTTTAATTTATTTTCTGATAACGAGCGATGGGAGTTTCGGATCTTGTTGTTTATGTCTTTTTTTGTCAATGGACGTTTATGAAGAAGAGTCCAACGCTGTTAGATTTGGGGAACAAGCTTGTCATAAAACTGGTCCTCCACTATTAGAACAGATGCAATTAATTTGACAGGTTATTCTTGAAAAATGAGCTGGGATACGGTCTTACGTGTAGCTAACGCGGATTCTCCACCAAAAGGACTAGTTTAAGCAAATTCACAACACTGTTCCCCCTTCTTCAATTTTCTTTCTTTTAATTGCTGGCAAGTTTATGCAAAAACTGTTTTCTTTATTTATCAGCAATTAAGAGCTTGACATAAGAAGGCAGATACGTAAACGTAAATACAACAAATAATATCGACAAAACTGCCAATTTTCCACAAAACAGACTTAAGTTTAGAAACCTTTTGAAGTTACCGCTTCCAAGTGGAAAATGAAAAAACATCAGAAACAGTTTTTTTTAAACGAGTTTCTGTTTTGTTTCCATTCTATCCACTTGATCGGAAACTGGCATAACCAGATCGTAGAAGATGTTGATGATCCTTTTCCTATTGATAAATTTGAATTAAACAATTTTGTGGTCTTGCATCGTATAGTTTATTTTACTACATTTTTTTTATTTAGATTGGAAACGTTTCGAAAATCATATTTATAGTCCTGATCAGTGCCTTCATAAACTGTGGAGTAGTAGCCATAGATTAACAATGACACAGGTGTTTTAATGAGGTAATACAAAAACATCAGAGCACGCACGTATTACAATAGGTGTCTCGATGTTTAGATGTCAGTGTAAATCTGTTAGGGTTTACCTTTACTAATATTTTCTTGCAAGATATAAAGTTAATATTCGATAAAACTCAAATGAACTTAAATTTAAGTGAGAAGGTGTTCTCTAGGTAAACCTTTGCAATTATTAACCTGTCGACAAAAATGAGAACGAATGTGTTGACCTTCCAAAATACCACACCAGGCATTAAGGCTCTAAATATGCTGATTGTCCACTTCACAAAGTCAGTGAGGATTCTTAGTAGACGAATAATTCGCGTTATAAATCTTCACATCTCCTTTAGTCTTGAACATCGTCACATATTATGTCCAAAGTATTTTGTGATGAAAGTTCTTGTTGTAGGTTGATATAGTAAGGATGAAAATAATCTTCATTCAGAATCCCCGAACCACATGTATGTTCAATTCTAGCATTGATTTCCAGTTCTGTGATTGAAATTTGTGGCTAGACAACAAAATCAGCGCTGAGATGAGGTGTGCATACTTGTCCGATATACCGATTTTAGGATTTTTGTTGCAGCCCGGTTGAAGTTGGCCTTCCTGTTTCAGACCAATTATTACAGAAGTAACTTCAGAAGGCTTTGGTAAGTAAAGGAAACTAGTTTTCAAAAATCTTCTTGATTTCTTGATAATATATTACTAATGTTATCCCAAATTATATTAATTGTCTTACCGATCTTTATTCAGGAAGATCCCTGTGAATCTAGGTGAAGTAGGAGTCCATATAAAACACAATATTTCAACTTGCTCATAATAAATGATCTGAATAGATTTTTTAAGATTTCTGTTTTTGAGGTTTTTCGTATTCCTGATGCTAAATACAAGAGATCTAAAAGATTCTTTAAACAAAGATTTGAAGTGAGTTGCTCGTCAAATATTACACCCACATCTTTCAGGACTGTAACTCTTTGCAATGTTTCATTATTGATTATGTAATTCTACAGAAGCGGAGAACATTTAAATCATTTCGAAGAATGTGACATTCCGACAGTGACCTTATTCGCCCGTAGATCTTAATATCAACATAATCAAAAATATATGATTATACAGGGTGCCCCAACGAAAACAAAAAGGTCAAGATTTTAGGTATTTAAAATAAAATTTTGAGAAAATCCTCGGACAGGTCAATTTTATATTCGAGGGGGACATTCTTTGCGAAAGAATTCACGTACAAATCGCTTCATCCCTGAGTGCTACAAACACAACCCTTAGAATTTTAAATGGCATGATGGGGTAAGTAATACCTCGTTGGAAAGGTCTTTTTATACTGAGTACCATACAAAAAAGAAAATTGAAATCGGTCAATCGGGTTTGGAAAAATTCATAATTAAGTCATTAACAACGAATTTATTTTAATTTTGTAAATAAGCAATTATAAGTTGAGAAAAACAAAAGAAAATACACTTAAAACTTAAAATAAAAATAATTTAATGTATTAAATGTTCAAATTGATCACCATATGTCTCACTACAATAATACAAATTTTGTTCAAAACGAGTTGTTACATTTTGTAAAACTTGAGGAGTTATTTGCCGGCATTCATCAATAATTCTTTGCTGCAATTCTTCGAGAGATCTTGGTTCCGTAGCATAAACTTTATTTTTTAAAGGTCCCCAAAGAAAATAATCGAGAGGACTTAGATCCGGAGATCGATTCCAAAGGACCTCTACGTCCAATCCATTTTCCAGGAAACGTTCTGTCTAAGAAATGCCTGACCTCTCTTGAATAATGCGGAGGTGCGCCATCTTGTTAGAATATTTTATTCAGAACAGACCCAGTATTTTTAAATTTTTTAACTAATTCGAGTACATACATTGCATTGCAATGTTTATTTGGATATTGCTCGTTAAATAAATTTGCTGTTAAATTGGCACATTCACTGTTTTTAAAATAAAGAATTACTATTTCTCCTCTTTCTGCAGTTGTGTAAACCATTGTGCACAAATTTTTATAAAAAATTGGAAGTAAGTAAAGAAACTATTAAATTCGAGTTTAAATTTTGTATGCTATTTGATTAAAACCAATTCAAAAACAGCCGTGCTCTAACTGATAACTTTAAATCAAAAATTTATTTTGGTGTCTTTTTGTGTACAAGAAATGTAAGATGGAAAGTTTGAATAACTTTAAGTATTGCACATTTTAAAAAGTCGTTTTGAATAAAATTTTATTATTGAGTGAGACAGATGGTGGTCAATGTGAATATTATTTAATAAATAAATAAAAATTAAATAAATTAGATAAATTAGGAAAATTAAATTATATTTTAAGATTCAAGTGTTATTCTTTTGTTTTTCTGAAATTAATTTGTTTGTTTTTAAAATTAATATAAATTCGTTGTTATAGGTTTAATTATTAATTTCTCAAAAACCGATTGACCGATTTCAATTTTCTTTTTTGTATGGTACTCAGGATAAAAAGACCAAAAATTTTACTATGAACAATTATGTTTTTTCGACTCCATAAAAAGTTACAGCAATTTTAAAATTGATAAATTTTCATGATTTTTGTAGAACACCCTGTATAATATTCTTTCTTATTATATTTTTTTATTTAAATCAATTGTTATTTTGATTTTTTCTTTGCCAAATTGGTTTTATTGGCTGTATCTAAAATAAGTGAACGACGAGGTTGAATTTCACTCGTTAAAATTTAGTATCTTATTGGCTTAAAAATATACAAAATCCAAAGCATACTTGATTTAAAAAAATTGAAATTAAATGAAATTTATACAGGGTGTCCCACAAAACACATTAAATTTTTGAAATTTTAAACTTGCTGTAATTTTTTAAAGAGTTGAAAAAACATAATAGATCATACCAAAATTTTTGTTTAGAATGACATTGAGTATGAAAAAAAATTGCTGGAAAAAATAATGAGACACCCTGTATATATCACGTTATTTTGTGATGAAAACGTTAGTTCTTGTTGTAGGTTGGAGTAGTAAGGATCAAAATTATCTTTATTCAGAATCCTCTAAACACTCGTTCGGGCTAGACAACAACTTTAGTAAGTGAAAAAAACTGGTTTCAAAGTTTTCCCTAATGTATTAATAATATATAGTAGTGATTTTTCAAATTATCTTAATTACCTTACCAACCTTTTAGATTTTTCGTCAAACTCTAAGCAATTCCATCGTAGGATGTGATAAACTATCTGAAAGAACCACAAAAAGTACTGATAAACTAAAAAATAATGGAATGTGCGTTGGGATTAATCACGTGATTACTTCGGAAAATGTTAGTCCTATAATATATTTGAGCTGTATCATGGTGTATGAAAAGTATGAGTGAGATAATGTATAATGTTTTTTCTTTGAAGATAAAATGAAAGATATTTTGATGCTAATAAAATAATATACTTTTTATGTGATTTAGCGTTACATTTCCGAAGTGTTTGTCGGGGTGGAAAATAAAATCCCGCCGTTTTTGGTGTAAAATATTCTCACCTGTAAATAAATAATTCAGGCTGTCGCATCAATTTGACATTTTTCACACCTTGGGAACGACCCGTTATTTACTCCACGTCATTCTTTCATTTGAACGTATTTTTTCTTTATAACTCAACGTTGGCTTAATGTAACACCCCCGCAGCTGAAAGTTGGAAAAGGTTCTGCGGGCTCCACTAGAAAAGTCCTGCATCTTTAGTTATTTACGCCCAGAACACCTGTAGCCAGCACTTTATGCTCGAGATATTTGCAAAGGGACTGTAAATTTGCGAAATCAAATTTCGTCGAGGTTGTCTCGCACCGCAACGCTCACCTTTTATAAGCGGACGCCTTTCCGGCCAAAACGTTTACATAAAGTAATCACGGATTTTACCCTCCAATATTATTTATTATTCCATTAGTTTAAGGGCTTCAACTTTTTTCAACCGTGTTACAAATTATTTATATCTACCAAAGTTCAGCTTTATTTCGACCCCCTGAATTAAAAATGATAGTAATTGACTTTATTTTAGACTCCGCCTTCGCTAGATGGACATAAATCAAGGTTTCTGAATTTTGAATGCTATAATATGCATCCGCCTGCACTTTACAAATACATCAAATTTTCATTTTTCTAATTAAGTACAAACACGTAAATGCTTTCATTTTTACCTCACCATTAAATTTTACATTTTTATCATGAATATAATTTTATTTTTTCAAGATAACTATACAAAACGCAAAATTATAAAATACTTTTTATTATTCACACATATTTTATAAATATCATCGCTCAATTTTGTAGTCACTCTTTAATGTAAATTTTTGTTCTTTGATTGACTACCGTCAAGTTATGCCTTATATAGAATAAGGCAAAAAATTGTAAAAGTAGTATACTGACTTATGTAAGATTCTGCATGTATTTTTAAAAGTGGGCAAGTTGTTGAAAGTTTTATATTGCAAGTGGTTTGTAAATGTTGGATGCGATGTTCCGAGAGTGATGCACCTCGGGAATTGTTGTGTATTATATATTTTTGATGCAGCTCTGACAAGGCGGCGAAGCGAAGGCGACTTAAATTTAACTTTGATGTCCGGTTCGGGCATTACCATAATTTTGAAAACTTATCGACTAAACAAAAAGTGCACAGCGTTCTTTAGACAGGCTATGCAAATTCAGCCCTTCTAATTCGAATATAAGGACCTCGTGAATTAATGAACGTCGCCCACTTCATCCTGGATTGGATCCTTGACGCGCCTCGCAGGATTAAGACTTTTTGCCGGCTTGAAGGACCCCTCGCCCCGGAACATCCCGGAACTATTGATTTGCGTGTGTGCGGACGGCAGTTTTCTCGGCCTCTAAAGGGCCGTCGGTTTTGTATCAATTCGTTGAAATAAGGAATAAAATATCGCCGGAATGCTATTTGTACTCTCCAGCGCAGATATCTTTAACATTCACTTATTTATGGAATCGATTCTATTCTTATTTTATATTTATTTATTGCCTCTTTGGCCCGCATAATGGGCATAAGACGATATTTATGGGGCAATTATCGCTTCGATTTGCACTGTTATCGTCGAATTTCTCTCGGGCAACGACGCCCAAAATTAATCACATTGTTGGAAAGTTTGGAAAATCGCAAAAGACGAAGAGTATAGGAAGTACTTAACTTAAAAGTAAAGAAATTATTTCCAATTGATTTCACTTTAAATGATATTGTTCCGATATTGCAATTTTATAAATCATACCATTTTTACTTTGCCCACCCTCTAAATCTTAAACTTTCAAAATCTAATAAATTTTACTTTATTTATAAACTGGATTTCATAACACTTTAAATTTAATCTTTTAGAAAATACAATCAATTATTCACTACTCTCAGCTAGCTTTTTAGGTAAAAGCTATTCTAATAAATTATTTTCAAAATAAACAACTCAGAATTTTTCATAGATTGCTAACTTTATGGCAACAGGTTCAGTCTCTGTACCTCAGAATACTGATGGTAAATATGTTGGAGTATAATTTTTTAGGTTACAGTACTTGACAGTGTGTGATATTTGTACCCTATACCATTCCTTTGATGCATAGATCATTAAATTTCCATAGAATATGCATTACGGTTTCTGGCTTATCTTTGTATAGCTTGCAGACAAGGTCCTCTTTCTTATTGCTTGCATCCTGAAATCTGCAGCTGCTTAACTCTGTTCCCAGTTCCCAAAGCACTGAATTCATTCAGCTATTTTCAGAATGATTGGTGTATTTTCGTTCAGTTCCATTAATGGAAAAGGTTCAGAATAGTTTAAAGTCCATTTAATTTTTGTGATCCATTTCTATTGATTCAGAAAACTGGATTCGCAAAAATTCTTGTATAGTTTTTTCCCAATTACCTCTTTAATCTGGAGGTACAACAGCAGTACATAATACTTATGTCAGAGTTGAGCCACTACTCCTGAAGTACTTTATTTTCTTTACTACTTTTGTTTAAGTTATTGTTTGCTAAATTACTAATAAATTATTTATTATATAATAGTACTGGGATTGTGGCTTATCAGGACTTGTTTTTCGTCACAAAAGAATGAGTATAAGTTAATCAGCAATTCACAAGATAATATAATATAGCCAATGCTACAAAAAATTTGTAAAATATTTTCAATGTCGAACTTTGAGCCCAACTTAACCAACAAGTGGCCATTACATAACGAATTTACTTATCTATTAATTCATAGAGTTTTCAAAATTTTCTAACCATTTAGCTGTAAGGCCATCATCCCACCAAGGCCAAGGAGCTTTTCTCCGATGAAGTTTTTTACAGTGAGCAGAGAACAGTTTCATTACAATGCATCTATTATTTCTTTCACAGGATTTTATAACTATGTAATGACATACTTACATATACAGGGTGAATCAACAAACGCAAAATAGGCGAATTTTAAATTACTTAATACAAAATTTTGAAAAACGCTCGGAGAGGTCAAATTTAATTAGCAGGGTAAACATTTTTGCAAAAAAATTGTTCATCCCTGTGCGCCATAAAATTTTAAATGAAATGACAGGGGAAGAATATCTCATTAGATATACCCCGACTAAAATACAAAAAATAAAACTTTAATCGATCGATTAGTTTAAACATATTCAAAATTTAAGAGGATAGCTGGTGTAATTTGGGTAGCTTTTCCAGACATTTAAGAGAATGTCGAGATTCCCTTTTTTTCGTAAATTTTTGTTTTATATTTATTTAGGGTGGTTTTTAAAAGTGCAAAAAAAATCTAAATTTCAAGACCCTATAACATTGAAATAATGCAATATTTATGTTTTAAATTTAATACAAAACACGCCTTATGGTATCCTTTTCCAAATTAACTTTGAAAAAGACGAAAATAAGTTGTAGTTTTTCTGGGGTTTGTTTTTAAAGAAAATAGCAAAATACGCGCAATTTTTACTTTACAAAGAAAAAATTGCAAAAAGTTATAGCCTAAAGATTTTACATTGCACCCCAAAAAGAAAATTAGAAAAACCTTTTATGATCAAAAACACAAGACCCTACCGAATACACATGTTAATTTCGACATCATAAAATTTGAATATCTGTCGATTTAACTTTTGTTTTCTGTATGTTATTCTAAGTAAAAAGATCTTTCCAATAAGGTATTACTTACCCAATCATGCCATTTTAAATTTCGCTCTGAACATATCCCTAAAATTTGAAATAGCAGTATAAGATAACCTATTTGGAAAGATCTTTTGACTTAGAGTAACATAGAAGCCACAAAAATTATATCGATTGATTTGGAAGTAGACAAACTTTCAGAAATTTGGACAAAAGTTAATTGAAAATAAGAAAAATTCCATATATCCAAGTAAATTACATAATAATCAAGTTAGATATATGGATATTTTCTTATTTTCAAATCCATCGATTTGTTTTAAAGATATTTAAAACTTAACATGTTAAATGGCATATTTTAATTTTTAAGAGCCATAGTATTGATTCAGAAATGGGGATTCGCTAAGGTTCTTGGAATGTTTTCCTTTTTGATGGTTTCTACCTATCCAAACACAATGTCCTCTTCACTATAACCTATTTGATCTTCTCATAGCAATGCTGTAAATTTAGAGAGTTTTCAAGACTTTTTTGACCTGTTAAGCCTTAAGCCTATCATTCTAACAAGGTCAAGGAGATTTTCAGTTTTCATTAAAATGTGTTATTCCCTTCACATCCATTTATAACTGATAATATCTTGGTGATGGTTCTTATAAGTCTATTTTGTCTGGTGGATATACTCCTTCACACCAGACGGGGAACGATGCAGTAGCTCTTACCGGTACAATCAAATTCGAGAACTTGATCCGAGTATAAATTTCCTCGGTGCAACTTTAACTGAGATCTTGATAGCTATTAAAATCTTTTTGGGCTATCCGAATCATAGCCAGTATGACTTTTTATATAGCTTTATGAATTTTAAAATTTTGGTATAATAATAATAATAATAATTTATTGATGATACCTGAAAATGTCGTTGATACACCGGATGGAAAACTCTACAGGGACAGATCTATACTTACTGACCATACCATAGAAGCCAACCGCCCGGACATAGTCTGTTTAAATAAAAATACCAATCATACTTACCTCATTGACATAGCCATTCCAGCTGCCGCGAACATCCAGCGAAAACACAATGAAAAAATTCAAAAATACATGCCCTTAGCCCTTAGCCGAAGAAATCCGTCAACTTTGGAAAACATATACAGTAACTATTATTCCTATCATCGTCGGTGCCACAGGTGAAATTCCAAAAAATCTAAAAAAGAACCTAGAAAAATTACTCATCCAACCTAAGATAATAGCTACACTACAAAAGTCTACCATCTTAGATACATGTAGCATAGTGCGGAAAACTCTCAACATACACCAATAATCTTACCTTAATCATTCCAAATACTTACGCAGCAGACGCCTGGCCTTGGCCGCGTTTGATTGAAAACCAGCTGCTTGTCCAGCTGCACCTAAAAAAAATTTATTGATGGCAATACAGCCATAAGAACATACAATAAACAATTACATTCAAAGAATCATATACATTCAAAAACTTCTGCAATACATATTTAATACAAATTTATCTAATAAAATGCATCATCACAATATTCAGTTCTTCTACCTTCTAGCGGTTTCAATTTAATTATATACCGGATATTTGGGTAACTTAGATCGGAGTCTACAACACGTGACTTTTCCTGGTGAACTGAATATGTTTACATTTTCCAACATTAAGGGTCATCTTATTAACTCTGCACCATTCCTGAAAATTATACAGGTCTTTCAGAAGAAGTATACCATGGTGCTCAGTTTCAATCGTCCGAAAAACCTTAACATCAATAATTTTCATCTAACTCAATATCATCTATAAATATATTGAACAACAAGGGCGAGAGATGGGCACCCTGCAGGACATCTGAAGTAACTGGTATGTGGTCAGAAATAGATGAGTTAAGTACAGCATATTGCGATCTATGTTGTAGAAATTAACCATTTAAGCAGCGAGCTACCAACCCCGAACGCTGATAATTTACTAGCCAAAATTCTATGATCGACTTTATCAAAGGCTTTAGAGAAGTCCATATAAATGGCATCAACAACGGTGTTCTTCTCCATAGCATCAAAAATGTGTTGTAGAAAACTCAGTAAATTAGTGGTAGAAGACTTCTTCTTGAGGAATCCGTGTTGACTTGAATTAAAGGTGTTAGTAAATACAGGACTAATATTCTTTGTCACCAAGGTATCCATAACTTTAGGGATGGTACTTAATCTCGAAGTATTCATCAAACATCATCGATATTATACATATCAAATTCGAAAGTTTTTTGTGCATCTCGGACTCTGTGAAATAACAACACTGTGTGAAATAACATAACAAAAACAAAGTGTGAAAGCAAACCGAAAGAATTTTATTATACACAAAAGCTGTAAAATTGGTAATTTTTTTATTACTTTATTTGTATTTTTTCATAAAGTTTTGTCCCAACTTGGGATTTATCGGTGATGATTTTGTGCGGTTTTCCATGCTTCCTTGGCATAATAATGAATTATGTGCAAGTCGCTGGGGCCCGTTTGCGTCCTTCTTTTCAACCGACTGATTTATATGCTGAATAAGAAATTTATTTTTCTAGCGCAATTTTCGGTCGAACGGTCCGTCGTACCAACATAATAATTCCCCAGAAGCGTGCATTATTTATGATCGTGACCCCAGAGAGCGTCACCATTAACCTCCACGAGTATCTGAGCAAATTAAAAAGTCGAAATTTTAATAAATCTTCAATTACGACGTCTTATTTTCGCAATGAAATTTATTTCAAGTACGTGGTTTTGGATTATTTATAAGCAAAACCATTAAGGGGCTTTATAGCGGAATCACAAAGCAGATAATATAATTGCAAAGTTTAATAATGTAACGTTCACTCAGCAATGCATAATTTCTATACTAATTATTAGAGCGACACACATATTCACTTCATCTGCTTATGTTGAATACTCAACCTACGGTTTTATAATTTATTCCCCAAAATACGCCAACGCGTACGTTTATTTTAATAAATCTTGAAATATTCTAAAATTTTAAGTAGTAAAAGACATTAATTTATGGAATAGATGTAAACTTATTAAATCATGAAATATTTTAAAATGCTAAGTCCGGAAACCTACATGGAAGAGGAATGAAGGAAAAGGAATTTAAACAGGGTAAGTCAAGTTGAAGGAGAGTAATGTGTCTTAGGACTGATGCAAAGTGATGTATACCATAAATAAATTTGCGATAAGGCGAGACCACTTAAACATAAAGTTTTGTTAGGTTCAAGTGTGGGGGGAATGCCGCCCGGAGGCTTGCAGTTCGCCTGCTGGTCCCGGAATCCCGGAGCAACAGGGATCGCGTCCTTAATTTATGAGGCGCGCTCTTAACGAATATAAAATACGACCAAAGAAACGACTTGTTCTTTAAAGACGAAACAGTGTAAACGTTTTCGGTTAATTTTTCGCCAACTTGTTAGAAGGGATAATTTGACTAGCCTTTTCTGTTTTTATTAATATGCGACGAGACGTATTTCATCCTTGAATGAAGGAAAATCCTGATTGTACTTACACGGAAGGATAAAGCAGAGTGCTAATCCGGCACGTATGAATGTAAAGATCTCAAGTTACTATGCTAATGAGGTATCGTTGCTATGGTAATTCTATATATTTAATACGGCGTCAGCATGGTGCGTGCGGGGCCTTCCCTTGAAGCCCTTCGCTATGTTGCACGCCTATTAGGCCCCAGTCTTGGAATAAGATACCTGCAAATATCTCGGGACATTTAGCTCTCACTAAATTTAACCAGCTATTCCGCCAGACATTCATTAGCGAGATGACTGATGAACGCCTTGTTTAACTTTTAAATTGCATAATGGCCAATTATCTTTATAAACAGAATTTATATTTAACCTTTAAATTTTAAATAAACAAAAAAATCACTCAGTTAGCACAGGAATACGAAAGAAATTCTAAAGAATTTAATTTCGTTCCATTTTCTTTCAAAATTACAAACGTTGCAAAACTAACCTGCATTGCTAATTATTAAACTTCAAATATTTGATTAACTATTGATAACACTGCACTGGGGAACAAAAAACATTTTTGTTCATTCATTTTTGAGATCATGTTAGATAAACCATTAAAATCCATGTCACGAGTAAGTCATGCTATCATCTCATTCCCACTCAAGAGTAGATACTATAATACTAGTGAGTAAGAGCGAGATAAAAAAAGCTGACTTATTCGTGACATGGACCATATAGTTGATTACTTGGCGTGTAGTTAGATTGTTTGAATTGACTATACTTATTATGATAAACCGTAACATCGAAAATAATAAAGTTTTTACATAGCCCATGTGGCTCATCAGTTTTGATTGCTAAACTATCAGTTGGTTAGTGTATTTGCTTCATTGAGTGCTTCTATTTCGTAAAAAAATATTCGTTCATCATGAAAGTCTTGGGTTACCGATCATATTAAGCTTGGGCTTATAAAATATGTAAAAGCTTTGGTGGTGATTGTTTCAAATATATTCGTCAAGTATTTCCTGCTCTTAGTGTGCAAAAATTAAAAGTAGGCAATTTTGATGGATGGTGGACCACTAGATAATGGTTTCACAAAACACATAACTCAGGTTGAATTGGAAGCATGAACTCGTTTTATATCAGAAAAATAAAATGCCGGCAGAATTAAAGTGCCAGAACACAAATTTCGTTATATCTACTTATTCTTAGGTATTTTACAATTTGCCTAACATAACATAGTCGAAGCAGAAATGTACCTGCAATTCTGGTACAAAACGATGCAGTATAAAATATGTGCATGTTTTGAAAATAAAAATCTGTGTTTTTCCAAATGGATGATTATAAATATTCTTTTAATAAGACTTACATATTTTCTTTGATGTTCAATTCAAAGTACTAGTCCATTCTAGGTAAATTATAAAATGCCTGAAAATAAGCACGCATAAAGTAATTTTTAATCTGACGCTTTAGTTCAGCCGAGATTTTATGATTTGCTAAAATCAAAACACGAGAAAGTCACTTGCTAACCCATTTTGCGGGTTTTTTACAAATTACCTAGGCATTTTGACAAAATGGCTAATATACATTATGCCTACGACACATACATGTTCAGATCGGAATTACAGGTTTATATTAAATTATCAAGATCATTTGACTAAATTCTTGATGCTACGACGATTACGTAGGAATATTACGGAGGTAGCTCACTTTCTTCTTGATATATTTTGTACTTTTGGTACTTCCATCTGACAATGGCCGAGAATTAGCTAACCGACTTATTGAAGAATTAAAGATCTTGTGATCTGACTTATAAATTATTATTATTACTAATGGAAAACCCAGCCATTCTCAGCGGCAAGGTAGTGTTGAGATAATCAAGACTTAGAGATATAGTTGTGTTTGCGTGGATGGAGGATGATAAAACTAATCGTTGGAGTAAGGGTATGGTTATACACACTGAACATAGTAGTGAAGAATGGTAGTCATGCACAGAGTGAGGCAAGTAGTGGAGAAGTGATGAAAAATCAAACCAATGCATTTCAATGCGAGCGGCCATAGTAGAGCAAATCGCTCATCCCTCATGTTTCAAAAAGCAAAACTGTTTGATTCTTCTGCACTCTGATCAATGCGGGGCCGTCTCTGATTGGTTGGTCGGTTTAGTAGTAGAGGAAGATGCTTGCGTCTCGCGTCAACTGTGTCTCGTGTTCCTTACTTTAATGCTCTACTCTATACCTCTATGTATTAGCTCTACTACCATTCTTCACTACTATGTTCAGTGTGTATAACCTTACCCTATAAGGGTCAACTCCAGAAAAATTGCTCCTAGCAGTAGTATAAAAATTTATTAATTATTTTATAATAATTTCGTAAGTATTTTTATAAAAAATTACCATTTTAATATTATTACAAGAAGAAAGGCGCACATTGGAATTCTAAATTAGCCAGATACTATAAAAAAAGTTCAACAAACTGAAGAAGAATTAGACAAAGCTATGACTGTACCTATCCCCTGTATAGATAGAACCAAAGTTGATGCACGGAATGTGCTTGGTATAATAAAAGAAAAAAACTTGTGATAGATTTTATAAGATGGGATCTAAGCTAGCAACCTTAAATACACTTTTCTTAAGAAACTAGATGCAAGAATGCAAACAAATGCAGATGGTTCAAAGGCTGTAGCCGAGTAAGCATGGACAATGTGCCTATGCACCGATATTGCTAAATTTTTTTCACAGATGCCTTATTAACTAACATTAAATTTCCTCAAATTTCGGCTTCGAAATGTACATGGACTTCTTTAAAGAAAAATTTCCTGGAATGAAATATATTATAGAGATGCTAAATACTTATAAGTGGTATTTTTTTAAGATTTTTGGTTTACAGGAAAATAAAAAAAAATAAAAATAAAAATTCAAAAATAAAAAAAAATATTTTCTACTTACTAGGGGGACAATCATAATTCTTTTGTCAAATATTCCTCATATGTATTTCTATAATATGTATTAATCTCAAAATTGTCCGTTGGGTATAACATAATAATATTTATAAAAGTTTGGTCTTGAAAATTTTCTGAAATAATTTAATTAATACGTTAAATAATCTCAATGTTGTCAAATTGTTAACAAATAAGTGACCTTTATCACATTTATATGTGTTAGTATAAATAAATAACTATTTTAAACGTTGACATATTACATGAATTCCAACATTTTCTGTAAAAATTAATATGTTATACCCAATGGACAATTTTAAGATTCATACAAATTATAGAAGTAGATTTGAGGAATATTTGACAAAAAATGGTGATTGTCCCCCAAGTACAAAATATTTTTTTTTTATATTTGAATTTTTATTATGAATTTTTTTATTTTCCTGTGAACCAAAAATTCTAAGAAATTACCACTTTTAAGTATTTAGCACCTCTATAATATATTTCATGCCAGGAAAATTTCCCACAACTATTACCGAGAAAACTTTTTTTTCAATAAATCAATATAATTTTTTTAAAGACCATGTACATTTCGAAGCCAAAATTTGAGGAAACTTATTTTTAGTTAATAACGCAACTCTGAAAAAGAAATAGCAAAATAGGTGCATAGGCACATTGCCCATGCTTACCTGGCTACAGCCTTTCCGAAGTGCCTAATAAGGAATTGTCATAAACGGAAGCAAGTAATAAGGGTTCTAAATTTGGAGGTCAAGTCTTCATTAATTGTAATTCCAATAAAAATGCAATTCCAACTTATGCAAATGCAAAAGATTGAATGTTCTTTGTAAAAGTAAATGCCACAAATCAAGTAAATAGGTATCAAAATAAGTAATTTTTTATATTTATTTGAGATTTCCAAATATGTATTTTTTAATATGGTTCATATAAGTATGTATAAATATAATGTAAAAAATATAGTTTATTGACCAGACATCAGTAGTCAATCCTAGAATCGACTGACACCTACTTAGCCGAAGGCCGAAACTTTTGTTTACTTCGGGCTTTGCTCAAGAGAATTGGTCAATCGTCAGGATTGAGTACACAAACCTAGTATTGACCGTGCTTCGGCCTTTGACTATAACATATTCATTATGGTTTATTGTTGTATCAATAGTAAATGATAAATAATCTGGAGGTTTCGCTTTTACCAAAACAAGTTTTTAATGCTATTTTTGCTGCTTAGTTGTTAAACAACACTCTATAAGTTTCTGTAAAGAGTTGCTAAATGTTGTTATTTTAAATCTATATAAAGTTTCATCTGGAAAACCTTAGATAGTAGCCACCATAAGTGGAAATTTTCATCTTCAAATACCTAATGGACAAATAGAAATACCTGATCGATATTTGGTAAAATTATGGTTGAAAGTCTCTGGAAGATTAATAGTTTGGAGTAATATTTTCAATAAATGAGGAAGTGTTTTAGAAGAAGAAAAATATTTAGGTCTTGAGTTGGCACTTTTCTTGGTGAATAAGTTTTGGTGTTTGCGCACTCTTGGGCGGACAAGACGTGAAAGCAAAATGAGAAATGCTGTGAAATTGCTAAAGTGCTTGATGGAAAACGGCTGCCCGGAGCAAACGGCCACTCAGCCGCGATACTTCCGGAGACGCGATTCTTTAATCAGGCGAACGGGCACCGGAGGAAAAAGCGAGACTTTCGTGCGCTCCGGGACCGCTTTTAGTAGGAAAACACCGGAGTCTTAAGGTTTTCCTTCGTTTTTTACCTTCGTCGATTGCGACCTACGTGTCGGGTATATAACACTAAGCGCTTTTACGACGATCGTAAATAATTTTAAAGCAACATTCAATGGCCGCATTTATATGTATTTTTACAGTTCTCCGGCATTAATCGATGACTCGAAAGAATTTTATTACACTGACTTGGAAGCTTTTAATGTCATATTGTTATAAGGCTATTATTTGGAAATTACACATATATTCCGAGTTATTGATGACTACAGATACGAAATATTTCTTAAAGACATTTATTTGCTCATTTCGTTATATAAAAGTACGTGCTTTTTGTGCTGAGTGTGTATTATTTTTCACAAATTTCAAATTAATGCTCTCTTCATGGAACTCATATCAAAAACCAATTTGGAAAATATTTTCTCCGCTCCTGATTATACCTTAATCTTTCACGCCCTTTCCAGATGGCAACTAAAAAGCCGTTTGCGCCATGAAGAGACTCAGCAAGCATGCTGGTTTATTTAATTTAAAAACAAGTACCTAATTTTCACAAAGTTAGTCCAACTTTTGTTTTAGTTTCAAAATAATTTCATATTGAATTTAATTGCAAAATTAATTCCACGCTTTGTTTATAAATAAATATCTAATTTTAGTAACCACTTTTTTTATTTAGAATCACAGATAAAAAATGACCGTTTTATGTTGATAAATGACGCGGAGATAATGTTGGTTGTTGCTCCAACTCCAAGGAGAAAGTGGATTTGTCGCTTGACGAGTTTTATCCAAAGTCCATTAACTGCATTAATATAAGTTGTATATTTTTATAATAAAAGAAAGTAGAGCATGCTTGCCACAATTTAACAAACTAAACATTCGAAAATACAATCTCCGATAGCCGTGATCGTCTAGTGGTTAGGACCCTACGTTGTGGCCGTAGTAACCCAGGTTCGAATCCTGGTCACGGCAATGTTTGAAAACATTGTCACGGAGGAGATATTTTTTGCTCTAAGAAGAATTTGATAATTTTTTATTTTCAAGATATCACAAAAAAGAAAAATTGGTAGACAACGTTTTAGACAAATTTAAAAATTAAGAGCCTAAAGGCTGTTTTAGACGGGCACATTTCTTAAAACAATTCTTATGTAAGATTTGTTATAAGAAATTTGTGGTCGTGTAAAACAGACAATTTTAACATAAACACAATTTGTGTCAAAATTGTGGCCAAAATAGAACCTGTTCTATTTTATTTGTAACATAGATTTCTTAAGATTATCGACTTACATAAAATTGTTAAATTGTCGATTCGTGAACTATTACCAAATCGATGGTTTTTTTGAACTTAAATCATAATTGATCTCCAATTTTTGATTTTTTTGGTTTCTACTTTATTGATTTTGAGCGGGTGGAAACACATATTTTTAACCTTTAAATATTTGTACTACCTTCTTATGTATATCTCTACCTAAGATTACTGGTTTCTAAATACGAAATACAAGGTGTCTCACTGAAAACTCAAATGACAAGCATTCAAAAAATATTCTCGAGATTGGTACATAACTTTAAAAGAAATGTTGGTAAGTAAAATCAAACATTTCTATAATATTATAGAAATGATATAAGACTAATATTATCTCATCCTTTCAAATTAAAGATTATTATTATTTATTTAGATTAACAAATTTAAAATAAACATATACTTAAAACTAGTGTGATGTTAATAACTTTAAAACTTAAGAATTATCTTCATTGAAATTTGATTAAAAATAAAATATATTAATGAAGGTATGATAGTTTAATTTAAGTTAAAATTCCTACAAGGCCTATATTTTAAATTAGATTAAATAGTGTAATTCCATTTCGTTAAATGCTCAAAATGTTTCCCAACGTTTTGTAATGTTCTTAGAGTTATTGTTCTGCAAACATTTATAATCCATTAGTATAGATCGGCTAAAAAAACATGTTGTCTTTGGCAAGCTATGGATTTTAAATGCACTCAAAAAATCTAGAGGGGTTAGGTCAGGTGATCGTTACGGTTAACCCTTATGGGAAAGTTCCATTAAAAGAAGTATTGGTAAAGATTTCCATTGTATTTCTGTAATTTTTTTAGTTTAAGTTTAAGCTTCAACTGTGCAACCGGACCTAACAAACTTTTCTCTAGCCCATCATGATTTTGTATAATATCATAGTAATTATAGGTTAGATCATATCCTTCAGTATACCGGGTGTCTACGAAACTAGTGTCACCGTGTAATTTTTTTATTTATGAAAATAAAAATTGAAATAACATCAATTTTCTTGTTTTAAATGTAAAACCTATTTTTTGAACTTATTATTAAACATTGGTAAGTTTCAACTTCAACTATGTTTTTAACAAAAATTTTTTTTTCTGAACTTACAAAAAAATATTTGGTGTTTTTTTGTACTTTTTTTAATAAAATCTACTAAAATTACTCTTAAATAATTTAAACAGGTAAAATAAATTGTAAATTATGAAATTTATTCGGTCGTTTTGGAAAAATTAATATTTATAATTTTTAGAATGGGTTTTTTTCAAATATCTTTATTTTTCAAATCGCATGATAGATGATTTTTTTCCGATTACAGTGAATTCTGATATACCGAATATTTTATAACTCATTTGAAGTGTCTATCAGAATGTTTGACAAAAATTCAAACAATTCGTTTCTGCGTCTAAAATAATCCTCTCTCAATTATTGGTGAAAAAAAAAAACTTAAAATTGTGAGAACCTTTTTCTTTCGATATGAAGTTTGAAACTTTCTAAGTTTCCTCCATAATAGTTCAAATTTCTTCTTCGTCTCAAAAATCAAGCCTCTATGACTTTTCATTCAAAAGTTATGAATTTTGATATAAAATATGACATTCTGCTAATTGAGAAAATGTGTACTTTTTAAAATTCATATATTGCTTAATAATTAAAATTAACAAACAAAAATTGCTACAGATAAGATTCTAAAAATTATGCATATCTCAATAATTTTCTTAAAATTTAAATATTTTTTAAAGTACACATTACCTAATTGTTTAGGGTATACATTCAACTGACCCTACCAAATATAATTCATTTCTTATTATCATTCATTTGCGAGTCGACCTTGAAAACATTTGAAAAAAAATTAAGATCAGTTTTTATTTTTCGCGAAACTACTATAAAAGTTAGCAGTTTCAAATTTTTACCGAAGGTAAACAGCATGGATAGACGAAGTTTTGAAAAAATCTGGTTAGTTCAGGTTAATTTGTTTTTTTCGGAAAAAATCGGGAGATTTGTGAAATATTAGTTACAAATCGGGCCCAAGATCGAAACCGAAAATTATATTTTTTTACAAAATTTGGTACGGAAGGTGACGGGGGTGAATTTTAAGCTATCAAACGTCCTGGTGGTATTAATAGTCTCGAAGATATTAATTAGTTTATGAAAACTGAAGAATTTCAGAGCAAAATTTGGGTCAAAAAGGAGGTTTTGGTTATTTTGGTTACATTTTCAGTGATAACTGAAAAACCAAACAGATAGAACATTGATTCCTTTTTTGGCTTATTGCATGTAAAAAGCTTTTCGGGGAGGTGGGTAAACTGGGAATGGAATGGAATTTGAGACGTTTATTAGACCGAAGCGCACCAAAAAATGCGACTTTTTAAAATATGATCTTAAAAATATGTAGTTTTTTTTCGGAATTCAAAAAACCCTATGCATGAATAATTTTGGTTGAAAGAGTAGATTTTTCGGAGTTTTTAAAACTGAAAATCCGTTAAAATATAGTGCGACAGGAACCGTCCACTTCTAAAATCAAACTTGTTTCTAAATTTACTCATAACTTTACAATCTTTTCAAATATAAAAATTTTGAAGAAAGAAGTTTATTTTTTTGAAAATTGTGACCTTCACAGGTCCCCGTCTAATTGCGATTTTCATCGTTTATTCAATATTTTATGTTTCGGGGACAAGCGTGAATATTTAAAAGTGTCCATTTTTTTATAAAGTTTAGAAGCAAAATAGAAAATATTTGAGGTAAAAAGGTGGCCTGGATCAACAGTTACGGAGTAGCAAAAAAGAACTCGTTTCGAGGGAAAACATTGAATTTAGATAATTAATCAAAAATATGCAATTTTTTACCTTCAGCCGAAGCAGCGATTTTTAAAATTTGACCACTGACGATCGACCGTTTTCGGGAATTTTTTTCAAAGTGTTACAGTATTTATCTTAAAATAATATCCCCCTATATGGTGCAACTCAAATTTTTTAAATCGGACAAAAACCGAAAAACCTTTTCGCGGTTCCGTGCAAAATACATCCAGTTTCGGGCTAAAAAACAAAAGGGGTTTTATCACAACCCTCTTAAAAGATAGGCCCAGTCGGATCAAAACTAGGGTCTTTAGTATTTGGTCCTATATCATGCTAAAAGTTGGTCGCTATATCCAAAATGTCAAAAAATGTTTGCAATTTAGAAGAGTTTTTGAATATATTCATAATTTCGACTTACCTCAAAAATGAAATTTTTTAATAAAATAGTAAATACAGTGCGGTCATAAAGTAAATCCCCCCCCCTGCTAACTTTTGAACGGTTATGCTTTTGATTCTGAAAATTTGTTTACTGAGGAATCTAATTGCGAACTTTCTAATAAAGGTATTTTTGATTTTGTGGAACTTCCGGTTATACCAGAAGTGGATGGCAACTTTCTTATTTTAAATGGAACACCCGGTATATTTTTGCATTTTCGTATTCTCCATAAAAATACCATTAAATTGACCTAGCATAATTTGGTCTACGATTAATACTTTCGGAATTACGCCCATTTGAAAATCGCATTTTTATGCAACTTCATTTACACCAGAAGTTGGACCCAAGTGCCCAAACTTCATTATATTAAATGATTTTTTTTGCGATTAAGTTAATAACATCAAATTTAAACAAAATTGGGGCAGTTGGGTCCAACTTCCGGTGTAAATGAAGTTGCATAAAAATACGATTTTAAAATGGGCGTAATTCCCAAAGTATTAATCGTGGACCACACTATGCTAGGTCAATTTAATGGTATTTTTATGGAGAACATGAAAATGTAAAAATATACTGGGTGTTCCATTTAAAATAAGAAAGTTGCCATCCACTTCCGGTATAACCAGAAGTTCCAAAAAATCAAAAATACCTTTATTAGAAAGTTCGCAATTAGATTCCTCCGTAGACAAATTTTCAGAATCAAAAACCGTTCAAAAGTTAGCAGGGGAGGGATTTACTTTATGACCGCACTGTATATTAATTCAATTACATCATAAATATTAATACTTTTTTAATTTGTTTGTTATGTGAAAAATATCAAAATAGGAAAAATTAGCAATAAACATGCATATTCTTATAATATCAATACTAATAATTCCATCCGCTATACCGGGTGGAAATGAAAACCGGGTCACCTCGATAACTTTTTTATTTATGAATAAAAAAATTGAAATTTGGCTATGTTCTATGGTTCAAAAAAAAAAATTTATGTGCATTTTTTATTTTCGAAGTCACTTCCGGTTTCACCGGAAACACCATGAACTTTGTATTTTTAAATGTAACATCCCATATTTTTATTCATGGCTTAAAATACTTTTAAAAAAGAAGTATTTTTGAGATATTAGTTTTTATTTCTTTGTAAAAAATTTTTTTTTCAAAAAAAAAAAAGGTTTTCGAAGTTGGTGAAAAGTACCAAAACTAATTCTAAATAATTCAAATACCTAAATAAAATTGTAATTTGAAAAAAACTTTAAGTGGTTTTTGAACTATCAATTTTTAAACTTAGTTAATGAAGATTTTATCAAATATCTCACTTTTTTTAAATGCAATGATGCCGGGTCATTCGACTTTTTAAAAAGAGGATTTTATAACGATTATTTATTTTATGTATTTGAATTATTTAGAATCAGTTTTGGTAATTTTCACCGACTTCGAAAACCTTTTTTTTTTGAAAAAAATTTTTTTTTTGCAAAAAATAAAAACTAATATCACAAAAATACTTCTTTTTTAAAAGTATTTTAAGCCATGAATAAAAATATGGGATGTTACATTTAAAAAAACAAAGTTCATGGTGTTTCCGGTGAAACCGGAAGTGATTTCGAAAATAAAAAATGCACATAAAATTTGTTTTTTTGAACCATAGAACATAGCCAAATTTCAAATTTTTCTATTCATAAATAAAAATGTTATAGAGGTGACCCGGTTTTCATTTCCACCCGGTATTGTCAATGTAATCCGTCTACTCAGTTTCTTGGCCGTTGAATCTTAAGTTTCGATAGTATACCATGCAGTCTTCAGATAAATATTTTGAGGGTAAGTAAGGTTTCATATTTGACTGGATTGGACTTAAATATTTAAATTAAACAACTTAATTAATCGAACTTCGAAATTGTAAATGTCGACGTAAATAACTAATTTGTCCCAAATGTGGACTTGCCTCGTTCTGGAAGCATGGTCTTCAATTCCAAATCATGGACATAAATAAAATTTATTGTTATTGTTATAAATTTGTGGAACAGATGTGTTGTAAAGGAAAGTGAACAAATAAACAATAAATCTTTGTTTTTAAATTCATTATTCAATTCAATATAACAGTTTTTGACCTCGTTGTACAGTATTTAAAGTTTGGCCAATTTTATTTAAAATACTAATCTAAAATATATGGTTGTTTGAAATTTTACAAGTATATACTATGTATACTTTTTTATCATATAGATGTGTTTGTATTAAAGTACGGTCATAAATTAATAAAAAATATTTTTTTGTAAATTAACATAGTAATTTTAATATACGATTGGATTAAATTTTGCGGTTGTAATTTGAATTTTGAATGCAGTAATAAATTTCAAAGGAAAATATTATGTCCGTTATTTATGGTACATTACAACGTGGCATTAATAAAATTGTATTATTTTGGGAAAACAATACTTGTCCGGTGAAAAATTGAAATGGGCGTTTTTCAATCGACACAAAAATTCGGTTGAGTGGGCGCTGACAATGAAGTAATAATAACGTGTGTAAGCTCATAAATTCATTCACGGTTTCATAGAAAATATTGTTTTCACAACAGTAAAGAGGCAGAAATTATTTTATGAGATTAACAATATTTGCACGTTAATACTCTAAACGTCTAGAATATTTAATAAAATTTTAAATTTAGGAATAAAAACATTACAATAAACATTTTATAAAATATAAAAAAAGTTGGGATAATAAAATATTTTCAGCAAATATGTTTAATGTGAGTTATATTTTTTACGGCTGTGTGCATCAAATAAAACGAAGAAATAAAAAGCTTGGAAGCAATAAAACTTGTTGCAAAATATTTCGTTGCTTTTTTTATTTTTGCGATTTATAGGAAATGGCATAAAAAAACTGAAACTATCGTTAGGTCCGGTGCCGGGACTGCAGGACCGGATATCAGTTTCGGGACGGACGATAAGTTGATTTATATATCACGGAGTGGTGGTGCTTGTCCATTTCCAAACGGGCACAAACGCATAAAAACCATCTTTCACATACGCGCCCACTCAATTCGCATCGATTCAAGCTGGGATGAGGGTCGTTTGGTTTGGTTTGGCCCCCAACATGCAAGCCCACCGGTTGATATTTCGAATACCAATTTACTGTTTATGGACGCTGGTATGAATATTTGATCCCGGCCATGAATCCTGCACGAATCGTTCTCAGTAAGTTTTTTGTCTCATTATTAATGACCTACCTGTTCGTTTAACTAATCTGCTCCTTCTATTATTTATTATCCCCGTTGTCGGTGGGCTTTGGGTGGCAGCAAAAGAAAAACGGAAACTTATAAATAACTTCCCGGCCGAACGACACGGGGGGAAGCAGAAAGCACACATAACATGCGCCAAGATTAATATGCAGGAAACGTGCAGTAATGATATTTGGAAAAATGTGGGATGAAATCGAAAAACTTTGTCTACGGAGAAAAAATTTATAAAAACTTGACGATCTGCAACCAAATATAAATATTTTTCTTTCATCAATAAATAAAATACATGAGCAGCTTTATTTATGAATTCGTTTTTTGTAGGTTTATAAAATTTACCCATTTATTTGTTTCCCTGCTTTGATTTGTCACGCCATCTACTTTTTTGACTTTTTTATCGTAGTGTAACCGCACTCGATTGTTGCATGTCTCCAAAGACAGTAGTTCTCAAATTATCTGCATTACATCTCTTGTAATATTCAGTACTTCAAATTATTTACCACACGTTTTTTATTCTTTTTATCTACGTGGGCTTTTTAGTAGCAAAAAACAAGTTAAATTTTAATCGTATTTTTGAAAACACTCACAGACTAATTTCAGCTACATATTATGTACGTGTTACCCAACTACATTTACTAAATTTTGTTTTGAATTGCAAATTTCTCGTGTTGCAAACGGAATTTTTATTGTTACGATGGATTAAGACCTTGCATGTATTTAATGCAACTTTTACACTTGATTAATTTCATAATTTATCAACATTTTGGCAGAATAATTGTTTTAATACTGCTTTAAAAATCATTAAGAATACAATTTTCACAGCTAATTTACTCGCTCTATTAATTCCACCTGTAATGATTTATTAATTCGTAGCGTACCAATAAATTTTATTACTTTTGAAAGATAAAAGCGATAAATTTAACTGGTATTGATACCAAATGTAAAAAAATACTACAGCTTAATGATAATTTTGTGATTTCAAGTAATTTCTAAATTCTAAACTAAAGAAGTTGTACTTTCTTCCAACCATAGTGGATCAAAAATACAATAATAAAAAAATTACAGTGTTTCATTTAAATCTTCAATTGAGAGCATCAGACTGATAAGTGGCTATGAAACAAAAATCAAATTTTTCAGAAGAATCAAAAAATGTTATCTAGTCAACAGTTTAAAGATGTCGTTTTAAGAAATTAAATTCTGGTTATTCTAATAAATTTGGGTATACAGGGTGTCCCAGTGCTACAAGGAAGTAAGATTACTCTCAAATGAAAAAAGATATCGACATGTTTTTTCTCTACGGTTCTTTATGTTTTTTGGGATGCTGAAACCTAATTTGAAGCTTACAGTATTGTAGGAGATCGGTTTCACATAAAACGGAAAAACTCTCAAAACTATGCGTTTTTCGAAGATGACCACTTTATAGGAAATTAATCGCCAAGTTAGTTTAGTTTAAACTAAATTACAGAGTTTTTCATTTAAATCTTCAATTGAGAGCATCAGAATGATAAGTGGTTATAAACCAAAAATCTATTTTTCAGGAGATGTAAAAAATGTTTTCTTATTCAAAGATATGGTTTAGAAAATTAATTTCTAGCATTTCTAATAAATTTGAATATACAGGGTGAGCTAAAATGATTGTGGTTTGATATGCAGGCAACCAAATATGCAGGTTGGTACAACTGAAATCTTGAAAAGAAAATCCCCTAGTAATCCAATGGCGTAGCAAATTTTTTTTCCAAAATCTTTCACAGCAAATGTCAAATATTGAAAATGTTTTTCTTCATTTTCAAGGCAGATGCTAACACAAAACAAAGATTTACGCAAATTAATTTTGATAAAAACTGACCAGTTACTTTGTTTTGATTTTGACATGATTTTGTGTTACTATGAACTTGAAGCAAACAAATTCCCCATATTTTTAGGCGGGAAATTTGAATTGACCACAATCATTTTAGCTCACCCTGTATGTACATATAATGAGCGATTATTAAATTTTTTTTAAGTATGTACATTCTATTCAATGATAAAATCTTTTTTACCCGTTTTTGATAGACTTCACATGATTACGTTTGTAAAAAAAATTTTAAATAAACAATCTTTTTACTTCAAAAAACAAAAATTTTACTTTTAACAAAAAAGTGGCTGTTTTCATTTAAAGAAATTGATGATGGCGTCATTGGTAAATCAAGAAATTTTCTTTATACCAAGAGATGACATTTTATGGCTCTCTTTTCAGTGTATATGCAGTTGTCTTACCGACAATTTATATTTGGGTGTTAATTTCTTAAATGCTGTAACATTAAGGAAAATTTGTCTTACGATTAAAAAATATAAACAATATTTATCAATTTGAAATATATTTGGTCACTCAAAAGATCTTTTTAGATGTAATATTAGTAAAATAATTTGCAGGAACCTGTACACCTAGGTGGCGCTAATAAATTGTTTTTGCTGAAATTATTACCTAAAAAGATCTTTTGGGTAACCAAATATATTTCAAATTGATCATTATTGTTCATATTTTCTTATTGTAATACAAGTTTTCCGTAATTTTAGTGCTTTTAAGAAATTAACACCCAAATGTAACAAGCAACTTTACATACACTGAAAAGAGTGCATTAAAAACTAAAATTGACCCGTCTCACAATGGGACCGCAACTAATAATTTCTGGCCAAAAACGGTTGTATTACGATTTTCTACAATTTATTAGACTTTTACTAAAACAAACTAATATACCGAGTGTAAACGAAATATGGACCACCTTTGCAATCTATGAAATGATTTGTATTTTAAACTAAGGGTTTATATCTTATGCCCGTTTTCACCAACGATTTCTAAAACTTAGGCATTACTTATATGCTAGGTATTGCCTAGTATTTTTTATTAAATGATTAAAAATACCTAGCAACTAGGCAATACCTAGCACATAAGCAATGCCTAAGTTTTAGGAATCGTTGATGAAAACGGGCATTGCGCTTATAAATAAATGTATCGGTCACAAAGATATTTATTTTATAATATCAAAAGACATTCAAGTAAAATGAATATATTTGCTTTAACGTAATGTGTTTTACTCTAAGATGTATTATTTGAGCGAAATATACAAAGTGTCCCAAGATTTAGTTTACTGGCAACATCTCCGTTAGTTGAAGAGATAAAAAGTTAAATAAATTTTTTTTTAATGGGATCAATTTGACATTCCAATTCCTTCCTTAAAATATTATTGGATTTGACCACCCTTAAGAAGCCACCATCAACTTTTTTTTCAAATGACACCCCCTACTTTTGTTAACAGAATTGGAATGCCAATTTAATGCCATTAAAAGCTTTTTTTGATTTGATTTTATGTCTTCAACTAACGGAGTTATGGCCTGAAAACTAAATCTTGGGACACCCTGTATATTCGAAAAATCCAAAACTATAAAGTTTATTAATTAAAAGCAGTATAAATTTTTATCAGTGTATTATTCACAACATGATACACTATATTAATATAACAAAAGGCGTTAAAAATAAAATTACCAGTAAGCTTAAAAATTTATTTTTGGTCAACTTCATCTGGCTCACTGAGCGATTTTCTTAAATAAAATAAATTCGGCAGTTACGAATTTTGTTCCAAACTTTATCATCACCCTGTAATAACAATGGAAAATTAAATTATGATCAAAACTCAATTTTTTCTAAAATAGTTCATATGCAATTATCATTTCAAGCTCTCAATTGCAGCTTATTTAAAGTTTTGAATAAAAATTAGCTAACAGAAAAGGCATTATTGAACTGAGTGTGGAGAACCGAGTACCCTAAGGAAGAAAATACTTTTATGAAAAGTAGGGAAATGTCCCTTCTTAAAATTCATATTTGGGGGGTCGGTTTCAATTTGGGGCGCGCATTAATTATGAAAACGACACAGTTCGCGACCGAATGTGCGGCTGGCGTTCTTTGTGTAAAATTAATGATTTAATCTCGCCCTTCGGGATGGTATCCTGAGGGGTGCTACTTAAGACGCGCCCCAATCTCCTGGCTGACTATAAGGATTTCTTTCAGGGGTTTCATTTAAAAAAACACTGACGCCGCGTGCTCGTTCTATTTCATGCCAGATATGAAATATGAAATTTTTGTTTTATACCGTCGTCTCTTCCTCTGCAAGCGCCTGCCCCACGCCTTATCATATTAAAAAACTCGACGGTGTCAAAAAAGGGATGACAACTGATACTTTTAAATTAAATAAATTAAATTAATATTTTTTTATTTTAAATAACTTATTAAATATTGTTACAATTTTAAGTGCATTCGCCTGAAAGACCTTTAAATAAAAGCGGTCGATATTTAGCTTTTAAATAATCTGATTCTACATACAGTATGCTGCTCTTGTATAGACATTTATAAAGCAAAGTGATGGCACTATTGAATTTCGTCCGTCGGATTTTAGTTTACACTGTGAGGAAGAGAAACTTTATAATGTATAAACGGACCTGCTTCAAGCATTAACTTTGTGATGAAGTGAGAGTTTCTTGCTACAAAGAATCTTCCATATAATTCACTTTACATTCACCATATCAAATTACATTAGGTTAACAGAAGACAATTATTATATTTCATTAATTACTTAATATATTTTATGAAAGTGGTGCATTAGTCTTATTGGAAAGTATTGATATATTCCCGATTCCAATTTAGTAATTCATGCCTAATCCCAACTTTTTTCATCCTTCCACTTCTTGTGGTAAAGTCCCGAAGGCGTTGTATTAATCATACGTCTGTGATAAATGATGTGTTAAATACTGCGGGCACGTTTGATACCATCCGAGAGGGTATATCACTGACAGTCCCTTTTAATCAAATAACCACCAATGATCACATCAGTCACTGTCGCGCCTACGATTGCCGCGGACCTTAATCCTTATCACTCGTTCGCTTCATTGGACAGGTCAGCCCAGGTCTCCTCCAGCCCACTAGATTAGTGCCTGTCCATAAATCAAAGTAATGCATTGCCTCCAGTCACACACACAATCGCCTGTACTGTACGAATAGAAATACTAAACCGATATACTCCTCAATTGGAGAATACTGGAGCTTCAGATATTCTAGAAGTAAATTCTCAAAGTGTCTGATACAAACGAGTAGTCCATCGGTCAAAGGAGATACAATTGTTTGGAACACAATTTCGTTATTGATATGTTTTTCAATTGCTTTAATATCTTTTGTTACAAGCTACTGCTGAACAAAGGAAAATAGTTTAAGAGAGTGTCAACGTCTTATTTATCTTTACAGTATTGAATTAAAATAGTGACTCCAATACACTTAGTTAAGTTATTTAAACCAATTAAACATGATAGTGCAAATTGTAATTTATAAAATCCTTCTACTTTTATAACCAGCAAAACACAGCATAAAAATCAATTCAATTTTTAATTTTCCAGTATTGATTAATATCATTGGTTATATTCTCCCCCAAATTCATACTCGTACTAATTAGAAGACCCACATAATAATTATAGAACTTTTAGTTAATAATACTACTAAAATAATGTGCATTTACACGCCCAACGCACCAAAATCATTGGGATTTTTTAAATCGTTTTAGTTAATGTGTGATGTGTATAATCAAGTTTTTGAAGATTTTGTAAGAGAAATTAGAGCATATTAATAAAAATCCAGAGGTAAACAATTAAACAACATCCAATTTGGATTATTGCTCAAACATTTTATTATAGATTTTACAGGACTCTTCAAGGAACCTTTCTAACAAAAAATTATATGTTTACAATTTCTAAAAACCTATTTCTAATTTAAAAAAATATGCTGTCTTAGCTTTATTCCTATCTCCAATTTTTCAAATAACAAAGATTGATTGATTTATTAGAGTTTATACCGTAATATCAGAAGTTTTTCCAGATTTTCTGTCAAATAATATCATAATTTATATATAATGTCTTAATGGCGCAATTATGTTTAAAACCATAAGCGCTTACAGGAAATATCTGTAAAGTTTGTTATATGGATTGTAATGGACGATCTCCATGGTTACCTTATATACAGGGTGTAAATCGCCTTACGCAACGGTCCGCATATGCGGTGCACGCCTCTCGGTGAAAATCACATTCTAAGCGCTCTCGGGCGAGAATCACAAGCGTATATTTCCTGTAAGAGCTTTCAGGTTTGCCCAGAATCAACACATAAGTATGTAAGAATTTGCACCCAGAGTTGTCTATTTGAAAAATAACGTTGATTGAACAGTGAAAGTAAATATTAAGACATTGACTAATTCTTTGCTATAGAACATATCGAGTAGCGGTTTTCACCAATATGTAGATACATGTATGCCCCACAATTTAAAATATTTTCGATATATACAGGGTGTCCCAACATGGGCCACTGAACCAAAGATATATTTTTTTAAATTTAACATCGAGTATATTTTCACGCTATTGTATTCTACTTCAAAAAAGAATATTATTTTGTATAAATCACTATGGGGCCTAAATCATTTCATTTTGGAATTATTCAGCTTTTTATGAACAACAGAGGTTACATTCAAGAGACTACTACGGAAAATGCTATGGATGCTTACCAAAAATTTTAGGAAAACTCGTAGTTTCAGAAACCGTAGAACTTTTATTCACAGTATGCCGAAAATCTACAGTGTGAGGCAGAACGCGAGAAGTTAAATAGTAATGTTTTTTCAAAGATCATATATTTTTAACTGTAATTGATTCACACAATTCACATCAAAAGCATACATAAACTAAAATTAATGAGAGTGAGACACATATGGTCCAAATCCTTCGACTAGAAGTAGGAGAAACATTTAGTAATGTCGATTTTTACGATAAAATGTTTCTGATCTGATCCTATATTATAAAATATTACAAAATTTCAATTTCTAAAGAATTTATATGACAATGCGCCTAATTAAAATATTAAAAAGTGACATCAGTTAAGTTACTCTTCTTAAATATTTGATTAACTTTATCGATTATTTCGAATACTAAATCATTTGGTTATAGACCTTTTCTGAAACCAAATTGATTTTAAATAATTAAAAAGATTATGTTAATAAAATTTAATTTGAGCATCAATAATTTATTAGTGTTAGTAACAAAGAACCCAATTTAACATGTTTACTAATAATTTCCATTTAGAAAAAAGTGAACTTTATTGCATTTTTTATGTAATTGAATACGATAATAACAAATGAAATAATTTTCGGAATAATACCTCATCTACAGTCCGTTTCATCGACACTACTTTTTATCGGCAACAGTTTCATCGACTATATTTTTTATCGTCCACGGTTTCGACGATATCGACAAAAAAATAATGTCGATAAGAGATCTTTGATGATAAAAAGGCCTGTCGAAAAACCGGTAGTGTCGATAAAACATCTGTATCGATGAATTATTAATGTGGATGAAATGTCCTTGTCAATCAAATGATCTGTCGATGATATTTCATTCGACGAAAAGAAAATTTTCTTATCCTGTCGCCTGAGATATCCAAGAGTTTTAAGTTCTTGATTGAAAGCCCTAAATGGGTTGAAATATTTCTTAATTTTTTCATTTTATATCGCTAAATCAGCTACATTTTCGTCTTCGCCAACATACTCAATGGGGGTTGTATAAACTAACGACTTAAGAAGATCCCATAGAAAAAAATCCAAAGGATTTAAGTCTGGAGAGCGAGGTGGCTAAAAAAAAACATTTGTAATCTTAATTGAATCGGGACATTTTCCAATAAACGTGGTAGTTCATTATCAAGAAAAGAAAACTTAACGGGTGATTGATAAAAAGTGTGGACCAACACTCCTTGCCCAGACATTAAGTGAAAATTGATGCTGAAGATGACCTACTAATATTGCGTGAGGGTTTTCCTCGGACCATGTGATTGTTATGATAATTAATAATCGCCTTTCTGTAAAGAGTTGCTTCATCTGAAGAGAAGATAAGGTTTAAAAACTCAGGAATTTCTGCAATTTTCATTTGGATTCATCCACAAAATTGTACCGCCTTTGTGGAAAGACAGTTACTCTTTGAATGTGTTGTGGGTACAAAAGTTGACTTTACTCTGACCAACTCCGACTCCTACTCTGACCAACAGCAATCTTTCTGGTACTAGTTTCAGTTTTAACGCACAGAAAAAAGATACTTAAAACGTCGGTGTAAGAATGGTTTCTTTAAATTTGAAATAAATATTCTTTTATTTACATACCGTGCGGACATAAAGTAAACCAGAAGTTGGACCCAACTGCCCCAACTTCGTTATTTTAAATGAAATATTTTGCAATTAAGTTAATAATATTAAATTTAAACAAAATTATGTTTAATAGTAAGTTCGTTAATTTTGCTGATTAACATAACCACCTTTCACGTCTTGACAGTAATAAAATCTACAGAAAATCTCTTGGATAAACATTTTGTTTAAATTTAATATTATTAACTTAATTGCAAAAAAAAAAAATAAAACACAATGAGTATATTTCTACATCGAAAAATTATCCCAGGGCTCTTTTAGGAAACTAATCAATTCAAAATGTAAGGATCAAAATAAGAACGTGTTTTCTTGTGACTTAAATTCGGACTGCTTTAATGTGTTCTTTACATCACCAATCTCTGATGACATAACAAAAAATATCCCACCTAGTAGTAGTTTCATTTATGTTAAAATCGTATCGAAAAAATGTATGATATGAAATTCGGGATAAGTCGATGTCGATATTGTGGTTAAAATAGTATACGCTCATAATAATTAATTTTATTATTATATAAATAAATATTTTTAACTGAAGTGATGTAGTGTGCTATGAATTTGGGAATAAAATATTAAATTATTAATTTGTGGTTGAAGTTGGAGTAAGGGGTTTAATATTTGCATTTGTTAATAGATGGTAAATGCGAGTTAAAAGTAGTTAAAATCAGTAGGATTTAAGTGGAAATTTGTTTTGACGTTTTCATTAATAATTACTCGTTAGAAGTGTGTCGGAAGAGTAGAAACAAAGTCGGTGATTAAAATTGCAGCGACTTAGTAATTATCATTGGAAACGTTAGCGCTCGGAAATACACTAATGGAATGACTCGAAACCTGGTAAGTAAAAGACGGGGATGTTCACTCTCTTGAATCAGGTGATTGCAAATGACATCTAAAAGGTCCACAGACGCATGTTAAATGTACACACCCTTCATATATCACAGCTCCGTACGTAAATATAACAGGCATCTCGCATCAGGCGTCCTGCAGACCCCTTAAGTAAAGTAATGAGTTCCTCGTTTCTCGTTCGTCCCAGTCCCAGTCCCAGGGCTTGGGCTGATGGATGCTGTCCTTTCACGCACTTGGAAGGCTTTTAAGCGGCCCTTCGTGCATCCTCGCGTAAGCAGTCGCTCGTCCGGTTTCACCAAGATCCCTTTAATAAATCACCGCCTGACGCCGTGAAATTGCGCTTTAAAACTCGCAAAATAATTTCGGCCGCTCGTCTCTTTCGGCCCCAATAAAAGCGGGACGTGACGCTCCAGCGAACCCCCCGCGAATGCTAAATGGCAACAGGTCTCTGGAACGGTTCGCCTCAGGCCGTATTCACGTGCGGCACGGACTACATCCTGCATATACTACAAGGATGATGCTCTTCCACTTTCAACATTAAATTTAATTCGACCCAATTTAAATAAAATAAAACAAGCTCTCGAATTCCCCTTATTGATTAAAACTTTTGTTTTAATTCCATAATAACCGTAGGCACCCGGCCTTTATTTCTCCACCTTATCCTCGCCTGCTTTCTCGTTTGAACATTTCTAGCGCACCTTTCGGTAATGTGCCATCGCATTAATTCTATTACGACACGCCAGGCGAAAACTACACTTGATTGCCGTATAAACGGGGGTACCCGGTCGACTATAAATGACTCGGCTCAAATGTTTCGCCTTCTCACCCCCTAAGGGACCGTGATACCTACACATAATTTCGCTTCCGTTTTCCTCGACGATTTTTTGCTCGCCGCTTTCACGTCCGACCTTGTTCTAAACGCTTTACGGCCGTCGTCTCGAAACGGAAAGGAAATAATTCCACACCGTCAACCATAGCAACACGAAAAACCTTCAACAAACCAACATTACCATAAAAATTACCAATTTAACTTTTAATTATTGTTATACTACATCGATTATAAACTTGTGTAATATCAAAACTCTGCACAAAATGTTTAATTGCATTACGCTACCCGGCGCATTCACCATCGCCAATGGGATTTACTGCAGCTAAAATAT
Organism: Stenus bimaculatus; assembly: GCA_963971135.1. Taxonomy (NCBI): domain Eukaryota; kingdom Metazoa; phylum Arthropoda; class Insecta; order Coleoptera; family Staphylinidae; genus Stenus; species Stenus bimaculatus. Next base: position 13,185,295 of record OZ020185.1, on the reverse strand, counting down.
TATAAATTATCTCCACAAGTTGCCAAATAGTTTTATTTTTAGATTGCTTTTAATGAACAAACAAACAAATAAAATTCACAAATTTTGGAAATATTTTTTAAACAAGAGTGGTTGTCAACTAAATTATTATGTCAATTATAGGTTGATTTTTAAAGCAATTTTATGTTAATTGCTGACTCTTACAAAAATATGGAGGCATTAGAAGGTGAAGTTATTGGTACTTTTTTCCATTTGATTAAAAGTTGTAAAAAAATATTGTCTGAGACATTTTAATAGTTTTTATACCCAAAAATATTTTAACACAGTCGGATAAGGAAATATAAACTGGTAGAAAATTATCTCTAACAATTTAAATTATTCCTTCTCAAATGATAAGCAAGTAATATTTTATTAAAAAACACGAAAATAAAGACACTTCGATGCAATTTAGCTAATTTACTAATTTCTCTCTCCGTCCGGAAATATCGTATACATTTTGAGTTATTTTGTTGTCCTAAAATAAGATACTTATTTTTAATTTAAGTAATTAGAATGATTTTTTTATGAAATGTTATAATAAGTCTGAAGTATAACAAAGAATAATACAAAAAATACTGAAAAACAACATAAATAAAGCAATAAAAACTATGGGTAGAATGTCCTAATCTGTCTTTGACATGTTCCAAGGTTTGGTAATAATTCCCCAAGAAGGAGAGTGATGAACGCTGCATTTCGAGTATGATGGCACTCATCACCAGCACATAAGTACTTACATACATATGTATGCATACATTCGTGCGGCTCTTATTACAAATATTCCTCTTCACAACTCAAAAAACCGTCGAAGAAACACAATTTTCGCTGCTACTCGCAAGAAACGTCCGATTTTGTAGAAAAATACAAAGGGTTGTATATTGTGTCTACCCCTTTAACAGATACGTTCAGGAGGGTCAAAATCTTCAGAATATTACTAAAATTTGGTGAATTTCGGATACGCAAAAAACGCCTTCCCTCTTCCTTACCATTTTACATTTTACATAAATTCATTTTAAGAAAATAAGTACTGTTATGTTTACTTTCGAGACAAAAAATATTCCTAAATTTAAATGAAGAATACTTTATTATTTCTTCAAAACAAGACACAAAAATATAAACAATCTTAATTAAATAACACTAAATTAAAAAAAAAACCTCATAAAAAACAATTACAAATAAAAGAAAACATGTAAATCTGTTTGCTGTATATTCAAAAACATGAAAGTTTACTACAGAATTTAGTTCAAATCTTGGCGACAGAGGCCAAACAGCGTCATCCATTACTAGTTGAAATAGCCAATTTTCTAACAACAGCGAGTGTTATTATACAGGGTGATGATAAAGTTTGGAACAAAATTCGTAACTGCCGTATTAAATTTTTTTTAGAAAATTGCTCCGACGGGTTTTTAAATGGAAACCCCCACTTTTTTTCTCATTTTTGATAGTCATTCATGCCACTTAAACAATAGTATAAACAAATTTTTGAATAAAAAATCTTTTTACTTTAATATACTTGAAAAACAAATTCTTTTGATTCTATTTAAATGTAAGAAAATTTAGATAAATAAAATTTTAAGCTACCATTTATTGAAACAAACCTTATACAATATTCAAATTTTTCAAATTTAATAGTAAAAATTAACAATTTTTTACTAAAATATTTTTTTTACAAATTGAAGAACTTTTAATTTTTAATAATTTAATAATTTTTATATCAGTTTAAGTGAGAATGTCTATCAAAAATGAGTAAAAAAATTGGGTGTTTCCATTTAAAAAAATTGATGATGATGTCATTGCTAAATCACCAGTGACGTCATTAATATTTTTTCTGTATCATGAGATGAGATTTTATAAAAACTAAAATTGACCTGACCGAGAGATTATCTCAAAAAAATTAAATACGGCAGTTACGAATTTTGTTCCAAATTTTATAATCACTCTCTATTTTTCAACAATAAGAGACTTTTAAGTCTAGGAATAATTTTTAACATATTGCAGAATATTTATGTTCAATTTATCGACTTCTTGTCTCTTGTCTCACAGTCACATATTTAGAAATAAAAATAAAAAAAGACCAAATCAATTTACTTTTGTTAATCTTAATCTGTTTTTCAAAATGTATGCCATATTTTCGGACGGAGGAAGTGTTAAATAATTTTTTCTTCAAACGTAATTAAGGTACAGACTTCTGTGACGTTTGACAGGATATTAAATGTCACTTTTAATGTTCTATGGTCATTTTGCACTTCCTAGGAGTAGAAATTTCTACTTTGCACTGACAAGGAATAAAAGGACGAAGTTGAAATTAATTTTAGGCATCCCAATATACACTAACATATTATTTAATGTTGTATGTAAATTGAATGTCAAATTTTAAAATTATTTATTTTATTACTATTTTAAAAATTTCGACGTTTGAAGAAAAATAGCATGTTTTATTCGGAGTAAAAGAAGTTTTTGTGGCTTGCATGTATCCGCAGGACACGCAAAGCTCGTCCCGCAAACAATATTGGGAATTTTATCTACGTATAGATGGCGCTGTAAATGGAGGATATTCGGTACTTGTCAGTGTCAAAAATTGTGTTTAAAATGCATTATTTTACCTTATAACTACATATTTAACAAAACACAAATAGATTTATAATTTAAAGCTTCAGTAAAGCTCAAAAAACATGTACCAATGCATTAAGTCGAAAAAGTAAGTACCGAATATAGAAGTTGAAATTTTTGCCACCAGAGGGCGAGCGGGTTCTTAAAATTCCCAATACTATTATGGAAAGTGACTTTTCAGAAGTTCTTTTCTTGTTAACACTTTCAGTGACAGTGGTCACTGCTGAAAGATGGTTTAGCAAATTGAAGATAATTAAATTTATCTTCGAAATACAATGACGCAACAAAGATCTGAAAGATTAATAAATAAAAGATTTTGGCAACAAAAGGTACGAAAAGCGTGTATCTAAATAAATATGACAAAAAAATTTGACATTTTTTTCAGAAATTTTTTTTAATACTTATGTTGTTTCTTATTTCCTCATACGAAGCTTATTTTTATAAAATGTTATTTTTCTACTAACGTTTTAAATGTCACTATTTTATTGTTAAAAGCCACCTTCTCGTACTAGTGTTAAAAGTAAATCTCTAATGATATAGTAACAGAAATGGTTTATGGCTACCTACTAATATTTTCATAAATTTAATTAATTTTATTCATAAAACGTAAAACTCTTGTACTTTCTTACGCGTACCATAAACAGGTATTTTTAACACTTATTTCATAATCAACTAGTTTTCTATTTTTTCGTATTATATTATATCTTTGAATTTTAAACAGTTTTATTAGGTATAAATAATTGATATATTTCAAAAAACCAATTTATTTGTTGCTTTTTGAGTTTAGGGGTCCACAATGAATTTTTGCGGGGGGTACAGATGTAGCTCGCCACTGAGTTATCATAATGGAATCGTTCATTTCAAAAACCACATAAAGTTAAAGTGAAAGAAACTGTTTTATTTAAAAAGTATCTTTTTAAAATTAAAAACACATATTTTTCTAAAATAAACTATTTATGTAACTACAACAAAAATGTTAAGAGGATAGAGAGTCAAATTAAATTGCAGCAAAATTAGGGGTTATTTTGCAAGGATTGTACTAATATGGGTACAGATACAAAAAAAAAAGAAAAATTGAATGTGAAAGTAGAATCATTTCTTAAAGGTCGTAGAAAGCGATATTTTTTTGTATTTTAACTTTAAACACACCAAAATAAAATCTCCAATAATGCAAAATAACTGAGTTTTAACGTTCCATTTTCACAGCTAAAATGTTATCATTTTAAAATTTTCTTCTTCGAGGGCCCTAGAATATACCATTATTTATCTAATGCAAAAAGAAAACTTAAAAAAAATGTCAAGGATCCAGATGTAAATTGTGTAAAATGATACCCATTTTTACTGTAAAAATTAATGATGTTCGCTTCAAAGTTTCATCATTTTAGGAGTAAATAAAGTCTGCTAACTTGCGAGGATTAGAAACTAATATTTCTCGTCATATTTGACTCTCTATCGCCTTAAGAAAATAACTGGAAAAATATGTTTTTTTTATAAAATGGTTTTAAAATGATTTTACATGGAATGCTACTTTGTGGCATTAAATCTTAATTTGAAATACAAATAAATACAAACTTTTTAAGGTAAACGATTTATATGAGTTTCGCAAAATATACTCCTTCAGTTAAATTATTAATAAAAAAATTATGGAACATAATCGAATTCTTTGTCGTTTTCGATATCTGGACTATCATTTTTCTCTCCAGTTGGCCAGTTAAAAATTCCTTCATAGAATGGAATATCTTCTTGGATGACACATTTTTTACCTGTTTGATATTTTCTTCTTCATCTATTTGGTGTTTATGGGAATACTGCTGGTTGATATGCGTTATCTGTTGGTAGTAGAATGGCTCTAGCTTTGTTTCTGGTCAAGTCAAATGTTGGTCTATACATCATTACTTCTGGAATCACCACTACTGCTTTCAAATTTTTGCATACTGAAAAGCTATGTACCATTGAGAATGACTGTTTCAGTCCTTTTGCAGAGTGATTACCAAAGCTCTCATCTGGCAAATACACTTTTTTATAAAATTTTGCCCTTCATTTAGCAAAATCTAAAATTGATTTATTGAACTTTAAAATTGGGACATACTCGACATAATCTTATTTATATCCAGTATTCTTTAGGTATATAATACATACATAATGTACGGTCTCACTTTTTAATCTTCTATTTTACAACCTCGAAGTCTCGATATCCTTAATGGTCCTCTCAAAATCAAAGCATGTAAATAACACTGTAGGTGAAGTTCTTAGAAAACCCAAAAAATTGACTTAGGTGGTTTTTAAAATGAACCATTCAATTGAAGACCTTGCTTCGAAAACGGGGTAAGTCCACTGGGCCACTTGAGTTTCAACTTGAAAGCAAATGGACGGAAACTCCTCACTTGAATGAAAAAGTTTGCTAGGTAAAACTTTTTTTGATCCACTAAAAAGTTGATCAATTTGAAATAAGGGTTCTCAATATACTTTCGTTGATCAACTATTATCGACCAACTAAACTTGAATCGTGAGAACGCCGCATTATGATCGATCAATTTGAAAAGAAACATTCCTTCAATTTAAATTTTCAGATATTATAAATTATTCAGTTTCGTTAAAACTTTTTGATTGTAATGAATAATACCTCAATCAAACAGGTTTCAATCTCCCTTCAGTGCAAAATATGATTAATGTTCATGTATTTTTGTCTTATTTTTTTAGACATTTGATTCAAAAAGATTGTATGTCTTATTTTTAATCAAACTTTTTGGAGTCACTGTTTCAATGAAGACACTTTCAATACATTCAAAGAGCTTTTATATAACGAATTATTAAAGGTTACAATGGAACTTCAAATGGAGTAACTAAAAAATATTATTGTCTTAAGAAAAATGAAACAAAAATAAAACAAATTTATTCCAAAATCAGTTTTCTGGTAGTTATGCGCTTTAACTTATTTTAATTATAGATTTTATACGTTAAATTGTCTTTTCTTGGTACATATTAAGGGACATGGGGTTGAATAAAAAGTTTTTTTCTTGGTTCATATTAATTAAATTTAATAAGGGAAAAATTGGGTTATCTTTTTTTGGTTATTAAAATATAATGAACTGGTTAACTAGTTTGGTGTTAATTGTAGAAAAGCAGGCACAAAGCAACTGTAGTGTAAATACAAGCGTCATTTTGCTATTATTTTATGAAGTTGGATGAAGTTGTTCTAAATTATGGCCTCAATTTTTTATGTGCATGCAAGTCTTTTATGTGCATTTAGAAGCGGAAGCGAAGTTTTTTATTTCATTTTCACCCTACATTTATTTAATTTTATCAGCGTTGAACTTTCGTATCGCATCTTAGCATTTTCCGCGGCGCCGGTTCTCATTGTCATTTCCCTCGCAAAAAATGTCGGCGGCTCGCATTAAAATAACGAATGGTTCACATAAATATTTCCAACGAAGCGTAATTAAACACATGCCCGCGGTGCTGGTTGGTACGTGTTCGCAAAAATGTCATGACATTATGGGGCGGTGGTGCTCTCACCCTGTGGTAGGTGACGGCGGTGCCGGGGGCGGCTGTTGCGTCAGACGAGTCGGTACAAATGGGGCCCAAACTGGACGGATTGAAACGCAACAGCGCAATGAAATTGGCTTCATTTCCCGGTCATTTATCAGAGGATAATGGCCGCACTGCTCCACGCGACAGGTTATCCTCATCTCTCTTTCTCCTCAACGTTTTACCACCGAGAGAGACTCATTTCCTTCAACTCCTTGACCTAAAAGTGAATCGCCCTCAAGGTTATCTCTAATCTCTCATCAAACAAGCTTCGATGGCCCAACCGCTTCAAAAAGGATTCACTTACTTCCCACTGCCAATCAGTCAACTTGATAGGAATTAATCTGTTACTTCAAATTATCCTAAATTAACAAGGATTATAATGAAATTATTTCCCTACAGGCACCAAATTCTATAATTACCCCAATATATTCCGTGAATCTTCATCAATTTAATTAATTAATTAATTTATAAAATCAAAAATTCTTGTTGTTCCTTTTTAGGAAAATACGTTATTTAATCCTAATTTTATGAAAACCTGTTGGTTTCAAATGTTGTATATGTTACAGGTAAAGTAGATTCTTCAGTTAGAGTTGACTCTGCCTAGGTAAAGTCGACTCTTACTTGTATTTTCAGTTAAAGTTGATTAAAAGCGAAAAGTAATGAATTTTGATCAGCATTTACTAGTCAGAGTTGACTACACCTAGGGAAAGTATACTCTTACTGCATTGAGTTAGTAAAAGATGTAAATAGTCTACTATCTAATAAAAAACAAATAAAAAGCAAGACCTTTATACAAACAACGAGAGATATAAATGTTTATCATTTATTACAGCATGGTAAAGATTTGTGACAACCTCCAGTACCATACCAATGAAAGATCGGGCATCTCCTCTTCCGCGATCAACATCTGGGACAGGAATTCGAACTGATGTTCCTATTTCTACTGGCGGATGAAACTGATCTGAGGTTTTTTTCATGCTTTTAGCTTGCTCTTCTAGACAGTGGAACACTTCATTTCTCTGCTTCTTTATGGACTCAGTAGACTTGTCCAGGTCAGTGAGGAGATAATCATTATCATCTACGATTTGGTTAGTTTCAATTTAGTTAGGATTTCCGTTCCCGTTACTTTCAATTTCGTTTTCTTGTTGTTGTTCCTGCATTTGATCAATGGCGCATTGAAGATCGTCTTCTGTTTCTAAATTTGCCAATACCTCAGTAGGTAGTTTTGAAGTAGATAAGCCATGTCTCGTGGGGCAACCGAACATTGCTTCATACGGGGATCTTTTATATACTATACGCGCGCAGTTACATGTGGAGAGCAACATCTGTGAATTAACTTTTACTAAACCACAGCAGGCATAATTAACTCTTCCTAGGAAAAGTTGATCTGTTTGTTTTCAATCAACTTTTACTGATACTTTTAGTAAGAGTTTACTCCTCCTAGGCATGGTCAACTCTCCCCAACAATCTACTTTTCCGGTAACTGCACCGGCATTCAGCCCAATAAGACCAAGACAGCGTCTAATTTAAATATTGTTAATTGTGTAAATATTGATTCGCAATAATTTTCAGTACTAAAACAGCTATAAAGTTTTATGAAATCATTAACTTAATAATTTAGTTTAAAATATTTGCAAACAACGATCTCGTTGTAATAAAGTTATTCCAAATAGATGCATGCTTGGTCCGCAGCCCGTATGTTACTGGTCATAAACATAAAATGAACCCCTAACTTCTCGACATGCCGTTCGAACTACGAAGTACTGCATGGTCATTAACAAGCAAAATCCTAAGCCAGATCGAACTACGAACATCTACGAGTAACGAATACATACACAGAATATGCATCAGCTTAGATTTTTATGACTTCATTTATAGTCGTTATATTCACATTACGTAGACTATTTTCACGCAAGGTTAAATAAAGCTACAAAAATTGTAGAAAAATGATCATATTTTGTAGAAAGGCAACAGCAAAATTTATCGTGTTACTTAGCTAAATTTGTTTGTCTTTCAATTAGGTACAATGTGCAACAGTGCTTTTGTGCCCTTTATAAAATCACCTAAATTTAATTAATTTCGTGGTGCTGATTACGAATTTAGCACTTAAAATAGAATATTAGCTCTAGTTTCTGTAATACACTACTTAATAGTCTTAGTTTAATGTCAAAGTTTAATGGATATTAAGGAATTTATTAAATTTTACCTTCTTAACCGCTTAAGACATGACTTAATTTTTTATTTTCTGACAAAAAACCATCGACTTTTTTTGTTATTATATGATCACTAGGATATAGTTGTACATTTATTTCATTTATTCTAACCTCATTTTTCCTTTTTAAGTATTTCAGTTTTTCATCTTCTTAGCTATTTCTACTGTGTTTTTGTGGTTTACGAGTTCTCTTACTTTCGTAATACGACAGGATTATTTTCGCTGCTTTGGGTTCGAAATTAGTGATCACGATAAGAACTGGCCGCACATATTTACTGTAATACGTGTGCTTGCTATCTTAGAAATGAGATAAATGATAAATGGTAAAGGATGGTCTATGCCTGTTGCTGTTCCTATGATGTGGATTGAGCCAAAAGATCAAGCTACATATTGCTAATTTTGTTTAGGGCCTCCTCTTTAGAATAGGATCTCAAAGAAGAACAAAGTGGATAGTGACTTATTCAAACCATTTATCAGCTATACATACGTCCAATTTCACATGGAGAAGATCATCTTCAACCTAACTCATCATAGGTCTACAATGATGATGATACTAATAACGATATAGAAGTTAAATCTAGCGAGCCAGATTCGTCACAAGATTTTGAGTTTACTGCTATCTATGCATCCTATCCTGAACCACATAAAATTCCTCAAAATGAGTCGAGTGATCTTTTATGAGATTTTAATGTGTCCAAAAGAAAGGCAGAGAAGTTTTGGTCTCAAAAATGCAGCAGGGGAATCTCCTGGAAAACAATGTTAAAATATTTATGTATAGGAATAGGGAGAAAGATCTTTCTTTACAATGAAAAACATTCTTGTGGCTTGCAGTAATATAAATGGTTTAATGAAGACACTCAACATAGATCACAACATTCAAAAATCGAGACTATCGATTCTTTTAAGCTAAGTTTAAAAGTTATTTTAGTACATAATGGAAACAAGCTTCCATCAATTCCTTTTGAGCAAACAGCTTACAGTTTACAGCTTTTAAATATAATGAGTTTCATTGGCAAATTTGTGGGGACCTTAAGGTTATAGAAAACAAAAGTGTTAGGCATGCAACTAGGATATACAAAGTTTTGCTGCTTTATTTGTGAATGGGATAGCAGGGCACGTGCTTTTCATTACTCAAAGATAGACTGGACAGCTCGGACCCATTTAGAACCAGGAGTAAGGAGTGTTCAGAACAACACTTTGTTTGATCCAAAAAAATATTCTTCTTCCACCTCTACATATCAAGATGGGTTTAATGAAAGTTTAGTCAAGCTATAAACAGAGATGGAGATGCCTTAAGTATCTTAGTGGAAATTTTCAACGAATAACTGAAGCAAAAGTAAACGTAAAAGATAGTATTTTTGTTTGTCCACAAATATGTTAAAATTTTAAAGATCTACAGTTTAATGAAATCTTCAATGATGACGAGAAAGCGGCCTTGAAAAGTTTCATGGATGCATGTAGTATTTTTTAATAAATAAAAGGGTTAATAACTTGTAAATGTTTTTCTTTCTAGTCTTTCCTGGATAACTGTGGAGCTGTGAGTGATGAACACGAGCGCTTTCCCCAAGATATTTCAGAAATAGAGAAAAGGTATCAATGCAAGTGGAGTGCTTGCATGTTAGTAGTTCATTGTTGGACAGCAGTTACTAGAGACGTTCCAAAGCTAGTCTGAAATACATGTTATATTAAATTATTTTAAACTGAAGATATTTAAGTAAAACCTTGTTTTACCAAGTTTATTTTTATTTAATTCAATACATCTAACTAAAATCTAGAAGCTGGATTTCGCAAACCAAAACTAAGTTAATTTTTTTTGATCATGTTTTGTTTTTCCGGGTATAAGTAAACAAAAATATTAAAAATTAAAAAGGATACTTACAATTTTTGTTCAAAATTTAATAATCTAAGATTTAGGCATCGATATTTTTCCAAATAATAGAGGTTTTCAACCAGCCGAAAATATGAGTGGGAAAATATCTATAGCATGTAGATAGAATAAAGTACTACCGATCGTAAAAAGAATCGTTATATAGGTGTACTGATTGGATACACACCTATGTAAAGTAAAAAGTGGGATAGTTTGATGAGGAGGGGTATACGGAATTGAATGATGAAAGTATTCGAACTATTTATTTCTGTGATGAAGCAACAACTGAGTGTATTTAAAGCCGGGGCGCATCTAGATGATTATTTTTCAAGTGAGCGTGTAAAGTCGGTGCTTTGATTTAGTGTCAGGTCTTTAATCAAGGCGTCCTTCCGCCGATGTGCTTCGTACGATTTAAACGTTCCCCCCGTTTTCGTTGAACGAGCGACTCTATCGTTTTTAATTAAACATGCCTGGGAATTTTCAGCGGGCCCGATTTTTTACGGCCCCATCAATTTAACGTGGGCTATGCATTTTTTCGTCCAGCAGGGCAATTTATTCAACATAACGACGCGCCTCGCCTTTTTCGATACGGGTTTTCGCTATCAGGATAAAAGTAATTACGATGGGGGGTTGGAACATAAAAAGGATGGGCCTTACGGTGTACGCGGCCATCCTATGATCGCATGTGGCATTAGTGAAGCAACACAGTAGATGGTTTTTATCTGTATGGGGGGACGCTGTTGCGGCAGATAAGCGAAAAGATACGGATGATCCCACGTGTGTGTGAGATGGAATGCGTGTGTGAGAGCTGGAATCAAAGTAGGAACATTAAGGATCGGTCCTGTAATGTCTTTGAGATTACGAGAGACCCTGCTTCGGATCAAGATGAGAGCAATCTCATCTCAATTCATTGGCTACGACGCTCTAACATGTTGCCATCAGGAGGAAAACTCGATCATATATAGGTTAAATCGTCAACCTCATTATAATAAAATATTGATCCCCTTTCGATACTTTAAAACCCCCTTCTTATATCTCACTGAATTCCATTATTATATTTTATTTTATTTGCGCTTGTAAACAGCGATGACGTCTAAAATGGCGCCTCATATTCGTTCCGGACGATGTCATAGCTGTTTATTTCAGGAAATGAAAGCAGCGCCGATGTTTGTTCGGCTGTGTTTTTCTAGACATATCTTCGATTGGCCGTTTTTCATTTCCATGGCGGAAAGCGTTCGCGATTCATCACCCATATTTATCACACCCACTTTTCTAACCAGCCTCTCCACTTCTTTTAAAAGCGACGAAATTTCCACAACGAAACACAGATAAACAACCAACCACTGAACCACATCGATTTACCACCAAAATCAAAAATCCAAATATGTACTTCATCCTACTAAATCACTGCTCTAAATATAGATACACCGTACTATTTTTTTAATGAAAGTAAAATCTAGATTTACAAGGCATTTTATTTCTGAAAGAGGTTAAACAGATCAATTTTTACAAACACAGTTGCAATCGATGATGTAGATCTAAGATTGAAATAATGAAATGAAGGATAATTCCTTTGATCTACCTTTTTAGAGGCAGGGTGCAGTAAACACCATAGTGATTGACGCTGCTTTTCGTGCTTATTACCACTCATCAACCTCACATACTGCTTACGTGAGTCCATTTCGTAAGGTGCAATGAAGAGGGCTGCATTACTGCTTGTTATCACTTGTTACACCTTGGATGTACCAATCTACTTAGAAATTTAATGAAGAGACATCTATTAGCATATATGCCACATTTAGACCAATGCCATCAAGTTGCCTACTCCTTTACTTTATAGATCAATTTTTATTTTAAGAGAAATCTTGTGAGCTAATCAAAGCTAATCATTTGCTCTTTTTAAAACAGGTATCTAAATTATCGACCTTCTTCAGTTTTACAATATCCCTTTGAAAATCAAGCAGTATACATATTCTCTTGTACAGTAAACGAATACCAAAATGGTCGAATAGGAGTAATAATTCGTACAGTGGCAAATTTTTGTGTGGTAGTAGCGAGGAGTGCCATAAACAAAATACCGAAAATCCTGAGCGGGAGGGTGGGAATGCGTTTTAAGGTCACTTTTTCAAAAGTTTTCATGTGCTAGACAAAATTTCCTACGAAAAAGGCCTTATTCATTTTTTCTCTAGGATGAATAGATTACGAAATAAAGAGGATGGAAAAACTGCGGTTTATTATAAACAGTGTTTTAGAGCCAGTTGCACCACAACTCCTTAAATCTCTAAGTGACTGTTAGGACCGATTGCACAGTTGAATCTTAGGCAGGGTTTACACGGTTAATATCATTGACGCTATATCGAGTTTCTTCAATATTGACCGTGTAAACGCTACATTGAAGCAATAATATTGACGGCAACAATATTGAAGAAAATTAAAACGATTTGATTTTTATTGAAGGTCTTTAAATATATTGATGGTGTGTCAATATATTGAACGTGTGAACGTTATAGCGCAATATATTGCTGGAATCCGGGGTCCCTTATTTGCGAAAGCAAGATCGAAACTGACATTATATTGAACAAAATTATTGATCGTGTAAAGGGTATTACAATAATATTGCTTCAATATTTTTGCTTCAATAAAAATTATTGACCGTGAAATGCCGCCTAAAGTAGGGCCTACACGGTCAATATTATTGACGCAATATCGAGTTTCTTCAATATATTGACCGTGTAAACGCTATATTGAAGCAATAAAATTGACGCAAATTAGGTATAGGGTATAACAATAATATTGACCGTGTAAACGCCGCCTTAAGCTTTAAACAACAGTTTAACTACGAAATTAACAGAAACTGTGAAACCGGACTCTTTAAATTTATAAAATAATGTTAAATGCTAAATGAAATTAGAACTAACAGAAGAACTTAATTAGGTTCTTATTAGAAACAAAATCTTATCTTGTATATGTAATTTCAAATATAAACAATTGAATCATCATCGTCATCATCATCTCATTTATACCATAACACATGCCGTTGGCTATTGAGCATGGTATACTGGTTTTTGGGCATTCATATCGTCCCTCAAATCCTGAGGAACATTGGTAAAAGGCAAATGATAATGTTTAGTATCTCTTCGGGTACTACTTCGATCTTTGGTTGTTATTGGGGAGAGTGATACATCCTCTGTTCGGTTTCATCCCCACTCGGCTGGTGGTAGGGGGGTGTGGAGCCAATGCTGTATCTGTAAGTAAGTAACAAAACTATTCTTAGTAACAAGAAACAAGAAATAGTGTTGTTAATTAAATGCATTAAGCAATTTGATAATTTTGGGGAGTAAGATGAGGTCTGGTTTTGGCTTCGTTGATGCCTTTAGGAATCCAGTATATTCACGTTTGATGAGAATATGTTTTTCGAATTATACACTTTTTCAAATAATAGTGGGACAGAAAAGACTACTGCTGGCTGAGCTCAGACTGCTTCGCGAACGACGGCACATTTTTCTCTGCTATTCTTTTATGTTCTACTTTCGACTAGAAACCACTGTACCAGGCGAATGCAAATCAGAACTAACACTATTTTAGAGTATATTTACAGGTGTATAAGTTACATTAACTTACTTAATGGTTTTTACAACACTCTTTCTTTTCACTAAAACCGGTTTGGTTACTTAATTACGGTATTAGGTTTTTTTGCACAGGGGGTAAATGTCCAGGGGAATTTTGTCCTAGAACCCTTAGTTAGCGATACAGCAATGGCTTAAGAACCTCTGACCTACTGGGATTAGAACCGAGCAGAGGATGAATCTCTCACTCCAGTAACAACCAAAGGCTAAGTAGTACAGTTGCTCCCAGCTGGAAGTAGGACAAAAGTTAACACGATCGCGTATTCTTTGTCCTAGTTCCAGCTTGTAGCAACTTTACCCGAAGCGATACATTACATACTTCGTGGTATGCGGTTAGTTAGATGATGATCTCCATGATGATTCAATTGTTGTAGTATAAAGAAAAAATATTTAATTTTTTTTATTCTCAATAAAAAATTTAAAAATATAACAAAAACACCAATTTTCTAAAATTGCAGGAAGTAATATTAGAAACAATTAGTCCATAAAATATATTTTCATGAACTATGCAACGTAATCAAATTTCAAATTTGTATTTTCATAAATAAAGAAATTATAGAGTTTCGTTTATTACCGGTATACGTCCCACTGGTATAATGATAAAAAAAAACTAAAATTGCACTATTTTAGAATAATAATGATTTTGTGTTTACATTGACATGTGCTTGGGAATTTTTGACGGAATAATTAATATGATGTCAGGTTCTCACTAGAGGCCGGATTTTGTTTTGTTGGCGAGTTTTATGAACTCGCCAAAACGTCATCATTTTCCGCCAATTCGTCATTATTTACATTGTTCTCTTCGCCTGAAAGATTACGTTTTGGCGAGTTTTGGAATCCGCCGTAGAAACAAAATCCCACCTCAGTACACAGGATAAACCACCTTATAATGTATTTATTTGTAACTGCCTAATTTTAAACTTTGCGGGGACATATATCACCCTTTGGAACCGAAAGGGTTAAATACTATTTTTAATAATTTCTTTAACTATTCACTATTCGTCCTTGAGAAAAAATTAATATGACCTTGTTTGTAGAAAATTGTATGTGGTTTAATTAATGAATATTGGAGGCCACTATTTAAGAATTTAATTATTCAGTAATTTTTATGACCTTACAAATCCCTAAACTTAAAAGATTATTCCCTTGTTAAAAATTATAACAATTAATTGTTTTTGTAGCTTTTATACAAAGTTTTCTAAAATGGTGGTCACGGCTTTGTATGCTTATGATACAGGTAAAAATATAAGACAAAAATTTTATAACATGGCAAAAGGTTAACTGTTACTCAGATAAAGGATGTTAAACCTTCTTTTTCATTTTATTTTCTATTTATTTTCTTTGGATCAGCTGAATAAAAACTATTTTAACATTTTGTTTGTTATGTTGACAAAAAACATCCGCATATATTAGATTGCCGATTAAATTTAGCTTAATGTTTTTGAGGAAACATCATGAACATTAGTCACAATGTGGTTTCTATAGGGCAATTTTATTTAAATTGAGTTTTAGATAATTCCAATTGTATTATCATTTATGATTTGTCAAAATTTTGTATAATCGTTATAAAAGTAGTTTGATATAATTTAAAACAGATAATTTCTTAGAAAATTTATGGAGCATATAAATTTAATGGAGTGTGTAATTTTAGAGAAGGGATTGGCGTATTTAATTAAAAAATATTATGCTTTAAGAACTGGAGGATTTTTAATGAAGTTATTCGTAAATTTTTTCGGTCCATATCATAACCCAACTTAAACTTTAACGATACCAATTTGGTCCTTAAAAACACCATTATTCTCAAAAAATTACCCTGCATGCGGCGCTTCCCTCGAGAAAACAGAAAAAGAGGAAGCGAATTCGCGGACATAAATCGCAGTGCCGGCGGCTTTGCGGCGAAATAATCGTGGACTTAAATGTTGCATAAATAATTCCGCACATCCCACGAACGGAACGAATTAATGAAATATAAATATTTCTCGTGCTTGTTTTTTTGGCTTTTGCCTCAAGCTCCTTCGCCACCCTCCGCACATAAGCGGAGAAGAAAATTTGGGAAAACGCGTTATCTTGTTTGTTCAAGTTGGCTGCATAAAGCACTGTTAGTCCATGCTTAACTGCTTAACCGTCATAATCTGATGACATGTTTTTGCAATCACAACCCCTTTACCCAGATTGATGCACCCTTGTAGCTTCTCCCCTTTAGACTGCATTTGTGTTGTGATAATTCTCTGATTTATGCATTACTACACATTAATACTCGCTTCTCAATCAAACTACACCACCCTAAAATAAGATGAAAATAATAATGAAAAATGACGCTACTGCCAGTTATTTTAATTAATTGATATTAATGCTTGATGTGCTATTTTTAATTTCTGAATAATTGATAGAAATTACCACTGACAGTACACTCTTAATCGATCTTCGACTTCGCCTTGATCATTCAGAGCATGCCGCATTTCTCTGCCGTCACTAAATATTTATCAACGTAAATAATGAAAGCAAGGCAGGATTTAGGCAGGTCCTAAGCCCTTTTCAGTTTGATTTCCCGAAGCGGATGAGGAGGTTCAAGTAGTGCCCGATGTCGGCCTGTCCCTTGTCGGAGCCCTTGTAACGAATGTTCTATAAAAAGACAAGCAGCAATGAATTATTGTTTGACTGTCTCATTGTTTGTGTGACTACTTTGCACTACCTCCTCCAAGTTCCTCTGGGGTAGACAGACAGCAACTCGCAATAACGGTTGGTAATTCAGTTATGAGATATGTTGTACGTGGCAGCTGGCGTTAGTTTTAGACTCTGTTGCTTCCTGTCACTTGCACACTTAGACACTAAACACCCCTCTAAATCTATACCGTTTCACTTTAATAAATCTATTTTTCAATTTAATTATGTCCTAATATTTCTTTCTTTATTTACAAGTTACAACCAATTTTAGAGATAAAACTTCTTTATTGGACAAAGAAGAAATTTTTCATGTTGTATTCGTTTGAAATCCATTTTTTTACTTGTTTCATTAATCCAAAAGTGCCTGAAGTTTAATGAAATAAAAATTGTTATGTTATCAATATCACAATTTTTAATTTTTTTATATATTTTGTATGAAACATTTCAAAACAGTATTTGGGATGAAGACCGATTTTGCATTTCCACAAATGAAATGAGCCTTTTTGGTATAGATTTTACATCGCATTTCCCTTTCATTGTACACTATTAAACCTGATATTTTCATTCGGCGACTGGGAAATTTTAAAAAGAGAGACAAGAGGATAGCGTTCCATAGGCACTTAGAAAACCTAGGGCAATAGATCTTCGAAAATAAAGCAAATCGGTTACTTGGACATCATTTGTAAGAACTTTTTTCATCAACTAAATAGGAGAAAATAGGCCACCCCCACTTTGTTGACACATCGTGTGTATTACGAACCAAGATGCCTATCCAGCTTATGGACTCATCCCATTCCTTCATTCTGATTAAAACAGAGTTTGGGCTGAGTGACTCCAATTGTTTCCTTGCATTCCCAAAAATATCTAGTACAAGTACCCTCATGAATAACATCCTAGTTGTCTTTCCACCTGATAGGAAATATCTTTTTAGAAACGTTTGCTGATAATCGCAATAACCTCTTCATTTTTACCAATAACTTTATTTTCAGGAAGAGGATATTTGCTGGTCCTTGTATCTTATATCTGGTTTCGTTCCTGTTGCACAATATCCACGGTCAGAAAGATATGATAGAATAAAGCAGTGGATGAAGAGTAATTGTTAAAGAATATCTTAAACCCCTAGTTGGAGGGAATATTTGATTGCTCAATACGTTATATTACGACGTCGGTCACCTCCAATCCTTTTCCTTTTTCCTTATTCGTCGATTTTCCTGTGTACATTTGAACAGAAATCATATATCCAGTACTTGCAGAGTATTATGAATTGCTTGGCACAATGTTTCCCATATTAGGGTATCATACTTTCACCTATTGATACATTTTCTACTAGTTCACAGTAAAATTTAATACTTCAATTAGAAAAGTGATCAAAGGTCTAAGTTTAATTAGGCGATCACTCGTGTCAATCTAAGTGTAATCACTGAGATGAAAATTTCTCAAAATTTGTTCAAACCGGTTTATGGTATCGGAAGAACTAGACCAGACTGACCATCCGCTTCTAGACATACTTAGTATAACCAGAAAAAAGAAGACCACCAATAAAAACGCATCTATTATCATATTTATTGAGTTGTATTTTAGTGCCGAATAAAAATACAAATAAACTTTCTGGATAAAATATTTTGGTCATAAATCTCTAATTTAAATAAAAATTACAGCAAATATTTAAATCTTGCAAAATTGTCTAAAAAATGAGCTATATGAAAAAAATAAAAATGCGAATCCGCAATTAGAACAGATTTCGACTTTTAAATATCAATTTTGAATAGTACGTAATTATATTGCGATATATTGAAAATATAAAGGTGTTAAATTGTTAATTAATTATTCATAAATTAATTACTAAAACTTCGTTTTAATATTTAATTAAACAAATGATGGATTGATTTATTCAGTTATTATTTTGATACCTAGGTACATGACTCAATTAAATTGAATAATAATTATGTTCAAATTGTAACATTTAAATTACTTCTGTGAACAAAAAGTACTTAGAAAATTATTACGAGACATTAAATAAACATGCATTCAAATTTATAATAGTATATTATGCAACGAGTTTCATAAGTCAAGTATTATTGCACGCGTCCAAGTTTTTTAATGGACGAGTGCAATAATTGACTTATGAACGAGTTGCTTATACTATTTTTTTATAATTTGCGCAAAAATTAAATAAATTTGGAAATTATTCGACTTACAAATATTTCTTTAATTTTTTAGCAGTTGGTGACAATGATTTCTTATTGAATCGTTGTTATAACAACAGAAAACATAGAAGTCGTGACAGTGACAGTTTAATTTAAGGTTTCAATTTTTAGATTTTAAGTTGCAGATTTTTAGGGCGCGTTCCAGTAATGAACACTAAAGCCCACGACGACCGCAAAATCGTTCTACATAAGACCGCGATTTTTTCTTTTGTGCATCGATGGCGACCGCAAGAAGCTCACAACGACCGTATTTATTCGTGGGTTTCCGTGGTTGTTTGTTGAATGGTTACCTTTTGAGCTAGTGGAACGGGAAAATTATGCGGTCGTGGTCGTGGGCTTTAGTGTTCATTACTGGAACGCGCCCTTAGTGTAAAACTAGTGATAAGTTATCGTGTATCCTACCAGATATTCCGAAAACAGCAAAAAATAGTAAGCCCTTAATTTTTGATAAATCTTTTCATATCTTCACAAAAATTACTACCACATATTTGACTTTCCTTATTTGACACTTAAATTTAAAGATTATTTAATTTAATTCTTTGTTGAAAATTAATAATTTAAAAGGAGTGAGGAATTATTGTGTATCCAATCAAAAATTTAGGAGACATAAAAAACATACTAAGTACTTTAAATCTTGAAATTTATTTACGATAATCAATACCACAGATTTGACAGATGCTACCAACTTCGTAAGCGGGTGCTATAATGAGCGCGCTATGGCCCATTATGAAACCGCCAGCGGTGTCTTAAAAGCAATATTATAGACGCAAATTATAAAAAAGCAATATTGTAGACGCTAATTATAAAAATACAATTTTAAAACTATTTAATCACAGAAAAGTAACTTAATCCAACCTAACTCACATTGAATCGAATTACCGACGCGGAAGTTTCCTACCCATGCTGGAGGTTGAAGGTTGACTACTCATAGCTGCAGGGTTGTAGTAAGGACTACTACTAATACAACTTTCCAACGTGGGTAGGAAAATTCAGTATCGCGTATTTGATTCAATTTCAGTTAGGTTGGAATTCATGTTTGCTGGCCAGTCCTACTATACTAATTGGTATTTTGTGAAGAACACAGAAAACGACCATTTGTTATGTTTGAAAAAATAAGGTAGTTGGTTTTACTGGACCTCTTGGCATTTGTATGTATATCGACTCGAACTCGAAATGCCTCATTTAGCTATCGTGGCATTGAACTGTTTAAAATATCCAAGAAAAAAATGAGGAAATGTTTAGATTTCCTCTTTAAGAGCAAATTGAAGCTCTTGCTACTGCAACTTTGGGCGACGTCGAATACTCCTCTAGAATTGTTCCCAAAGATGTTCAATTGGATTTAGATTTGGACTACATCCTGGCCAATCCAGCCTTCTAATGGTATCTTATCCAGGTATTCACTTACGATTCGTGCAGTATCTGATCTGGCATTATCCATCATAAAAACAATTGCATCTTGTTGAACATCTTCTACATATCTATAGTTGTTCAAAGATCCATTCTCTACAAATTTTAGGTCTGTATATATCTTTCCCGAAATTCCTTTCCACATCATAACAGAACCTCCATTAAGTGCTACCATTTCAGAGATGGTGCATATCTCATATCGTTCATTTCGTCTTCTCTAAACATTTTTTCTCTATCATCGAGTAATCACAGACAAAACCGCGATTCATCAGCGAAGAGAACTTGACTCCATTGACGGTAAGACATAAAATCGTGCAAACTGTAAACACGATCTTCGATGCTTAGATAGAAATTGTGGTCCCGTGACAAGTCTCCTCGAAGCTAATCCACTCTCTGACTCTTACCTCCGCCTGATAGTGATTTTACTTGCTTTAACTCCTGGTAGTGCAATTGACATTGGAGTTGAACTGCTATTGATCTGCAATTTCTGACGAAATAATCGTCAGCAACAGTTGTAGCTCTTTTTCTTCCAGATCCTGCTCTTTTCACAAATCTGCGAGTGTTGAGGAACCGATTTCATGCTGATGGGTACTACGTGGTATTCCTAAGGATCGAGGTACATATAGTTGACTACGACTATACAGAATTAATGCAATAACTCTAGCAACCACAGCAACAGTTAAGGCCATTATTATCGCCTATAAACTTTTATTAACTATCAAACATAATTCCAAACAACTTGCACATACGCCTACTTGCATTTTATTATTATTAGTAAATACGAAACTTTAACCTATTAAAATTAACAGTAATGATATATACTATTGAAAAGGGTACTTTTAAGCATCGACAATGAAAATAAAATACCTTAGTTCTCAATGAGATTAATAGATCTTTTCTGCATTTTTAGTGTGGTCGGTTTTTTTTGAAGGTCAGTGTATTTAAAATCTTCCAATAAATTAAAATGTTACTGGATAAATATTCGTTAATTTTAAGGTCCTATGGTTGAACATATTATTGGGTCAATCGAACAAAAAGTAAATTTGTAACTTGAAGTTGTTATTTACTACGTGACAAAATACTTCTAGAGTGAAGGATTAATCTGATGTGCTTTCATATTAAAACTGACTGCTTCTTTCTAGGTCAGCAGAGGTGATAACAAATATTGCTCAGTGGAGCAAGTGTCATGTATAAAAAGTGATATTTCATCCAGACGTTTTAAAAAGTTGTGTAATATTTTGTTTTTGTTTCTGAAACTATTGTTGATTTTTATAGATAAATCAAGGATATCAGACGTGCTACGTGTTAGGAGTTCGATTGACGGTGATGGTACCACTTAGGCAAGCATTGTGAAGACTTCCCAGAGGAGGGAGTGCATTATATGTCATCGATGCTAAACTTCCATTCTGGTAGGCCGCGTGCGAATATTTGAGTATTTGCATATGCGGAAGTTTTTTGGCTTGATTGACAACCACTTAGCGGGGGAGGAAAATAACACACTTGCCAGTACACGAGCATCCATTACTGACATGAATATTTGCTGACCCTTGCTTTATATATCACATCGTGGGACAGAGCGTATTGATTTATTGCGACGTCGTGTAGTCCTGCTCATTTTTAAAACAACACAACAGAAATGTTTACAAAGATAAGGAGATTCTAACCGTGTCTTATATCTCATATTTTCCACCGAACTGGGGGAGTGGAAGAGTTACTGCCGCAAAGGAGATTAAATCTTCTTTTCATAAACTCATGTCAGCATAAAATGTCGAAGATTAATTTATTTGTCGACGCATTTAATCAAATCTTAAACACACAGGAAATTAAGTCATTTTTACTAACGGTAATCACAAATATTAATTTTAATTTTAATTAAAAAGGGTAAGTACCTCCTCACTAAAATAATACTGAAAGTTATCAACCAAAGAATACATACACACTAATAAATGCTGGGTAAATTAAAGGATGAGTTATAAAATATACCAGATCTCATAGATTAAAGTTTAAAAGTTCGAAAAATATTTCAGTAAGAAAGTGATTAAAATTGATATATCACAGTGTAAGGACAAACATGAATTGCAAGATCAAAGTTTGGGCCATTATCATTAATAAAGCTTCATATAAGAGAAAACTGGACTATCAAGTTACGCATTATTTTTAGTTCAAGAGAAAACTTAGACATTGTGTACAGGGTGTCCCAGTGTGATGTTACATTACTCTAAAATTAAAAAAGATATCGAGATACGGTTTTCGATAGAATATACAATACTTTTAGGTATACACTCTAAAAATACTTTAGTAATATACCGGGTGTCCATTCCAAGATGGCGGACAAAAATTACGTTTTTTAAAATGGAACACCTAGTATATAAAGACATTTTTGGATTCCATATCGAAAATAACATGGTTTGTTTAACCTATTGTGGGTCTATCTTCACTAGTTTTGTTTATATTTGCCATTTAAGCGAAATCAATTTTTGAAAAATTAATGCTCTAAAAGAAGTGAGAATTTTCAGTTAAAATTTTGACAAAAAATATTCAATATTGTCTACACCTTTTCCAATTGTA
The DNA here is from genome assembly GCA_963971135.1 of Stenus bimaculatus. Classification (NCBI taxonomy): domain Eukaryota; kingdom Metazoa; phylum Arthropoda; class Insecta; order Coleoptera; family Staphylinidae; genus Stenus; species Stenus bimaculatus. Next base: position 13,162,588 of record OZ020185.1, on the reverse strand, counting down.
TTTCAGAAAAAATCAATTTAATTTACGATATCATCAATTGAAATTTAAAATAGTTAATTTTATTTTAGAAAGCATTAATTGTATTTCAGAATAATCAATTTTATTTCAGAAAGTATCAATTTGCCTTCCCACGACTTTTTAATTTTTATTTAGTCTTAAAGATAAAGTTAAAATAAAAAATAATATCCAATCAATTTTTTGATATCTTTTGTGTAAGAGCTAAAAATTTGAATTTATGAATCCGTGATGTCATAATGTTAAAAAGTTCTAGACCGGTATCGTTGTTGGTATCCCCTTTCGTCTCGTCTACCAGAAAGCTCTATAAACTCTGTTTTGATAGATGACGGTTACACAAGCCAACCAAGGACATAAATTTGATATTTGCAATCTGTCTTCACCGATCACAGACTCTAGAGCTGGTAGAGTTGATAGAGACGACTGCAGACGAGGACACGCGACGGGAACACCAGCAACATTGCCGCTTTTTTGAACACAATTTCTTAATTAATTTAAATTTTTTTGGTGCCCTAATTAAAAAACAAACCAGCCCATTAAATTAGGTTTTTTAAGAGCTATGCATAGTATAAAATTCATTGAAAAATATTTTACTGTGAAAAGGTCCATTCTATTTCAGAATAGTCAATTCAATTTCAAAAATCCTCAATTGTAATTCAGAAAAGATAAATTGTATTTTAGAAAGCATCAATTGTATTTCAGAAGGCATCAATTGTATTTCCTAATTTTTTTTTATAATTGGTCCTTTCTGAAATTAAATTGATTTTTCTAAAATACAATTGATGCTTTCTGAAATACAGTTGATCTTTTCTGAAAAACAATTGACTATTCTGAAATACAATTGATACTTTCTGAAATACAATCGACTATTCTGAAATCGAATTCATCTTTTTTGAAATACAATTGACTATTCTGAAATCGAATTGATCATTTCTGTCATACAATTGGAAACGGTGTAGTTTACGGCTATTATGTCAAATTTAAATTTTTGATAAGCTTTTATTAGGGTGCCTCATGAAACCGAAATTCACCAATTAAACGAAATTTTTAAATGGAACACCCTGTATATTTTAACATCAATCAATGGCATGTTTTACAAGCTTTCAATTGATGTATGTACAAACAAAGAAAGGGTTAAAAATTTGTTTGTCTTTCTCTACAGGGTGTAAAAAAAGTTCGGCAACGCCCGTTTATTTTTGAAATGAAGCATTGACATGACCTTGAAAGCAAGTTGAAGGTCAGGCGATAATAATTTAACCTTTATTAAGCAGCAACCACCCATCTTTATTACATATTATTATATCTTGCATTTACAGGTTTATTTGGAACACATTTTTTTTTATTTTTCTAAAGTAAATAGTTTGAAAGTTACAAGGGTTAAAATTTTTAAAACTTTTTACAGAAAAATATTTCAAATAAAAGTTGTACGATTCTTAGTTCAAGGTCGTGGCAATATTTCTAAATAGTGCATTACTAAGAATCGTACAACTTTTATTTGAATCATATCATATCAGATACTAAAAAGGGTCTTAAAATGTAATCTACTGATAGATTTAAGTATATTATTTCGTTGTTTAATGTAAAAAGTGGATATTTTTAATTTAATTAATTGTAGCGATTGCCAAAAATAGCATTATATTAGCATAATAAAAGGTCTTTTAATATCCTAATGTAATACAATGTAATTCTATGATTCTCTTTCAGCAGTTTTCCTCATTTAAAGGCGAACTTTTTTTATAGCCGGACAGTAAAAATTGTTTCTCTCCAAAACAAAATCCTCCCGTTAAATCGCTGAAAGTAACAACCGCCCATAAAATCACATCCAATTCTAAGTTACGTAGTAGAAACCATAAAAATAATCGCGCTTTCATTAAGATATGCAAATAAATTGATCGTTTGGGAATGGAAAGTATGTTTGTATTTATAAATTTCATTATTTTGAGATAATTGAAGATTAAAAATCTGAATGGTGCATGTAGGAGGATTTAATTGAGTCTAATTTCGAGGCGACTAGCTAAATTGGTAATGATATTATTGGCAATAATCTTTGTCATCATTGTCAATTCCGTTTGTTATAGCTGAAAATCAATTTCCGCCATCGAGTCGCTGCAACTCGACAGTATTAGGAGCAACGACAGAAATTGAATGCATAATGGCATCCTTCATTATGCATCGGCTATTACACCGGAGCTCCACAAATGCAACACTCGACGAAACGTAAATATCTACGGCCCGATTAGAGTTAGCACAGGTAAATATTTAACGAATCCCGTGGTGGAAAAAGCAAAACAAAATTCTGAATTTACATGCACCTCGTTTTAGAGTTGACGAGTTAACATCTTCACAAGTTCATTTGCTTAATGGCGCGAATATAAACACTTACATTTTAATGCCTTAATTCGTTATTCTAAAACGTTTATCCAATTACGTATTTTGTTTTATTTCAAGTGTTTGTGCTCTTAGGATTTATTTCAATTATTTTCTGCTTTTCCCTGAAATTAAAAACCTAATTCCAAGCAAAGAAGATTGCTTCATTAGTAACACAAGATCACATACAAGACTTTTAACGTCTTTTATATTCAGTATCTAATAAAACTTTAAGTGCATTACCTTTATTCGAAAGTATTCATCCCTAATCACATTAAAATCATTTGGTTAATATTGCTTCTCAATCCATAGAGGACTTTATAGCCGATATTCTGGATCCTAGACTCTTAAGTCTGGATTAGAACTTTTATGGTGGGATACTACAAATCGCTTTAATTTCAAGAGCAGTTTCTGACAGAGCATTCGTTAGAATCCGCAAACCAGTCTTGTTTAAAAAAGTCATAACCTTCTCCGCTATCTTAATACATACTTCAAGTATGAACTGAATATTTTTATAATATTTCACAATATGAATCTCAAAAATCCAGTGATATCCTTTGGGGTATAAACAAGATTTTCTAAATTGTCGTTGATGAACGGAGTCATTCACGAACGATAGTCGTTTGGAAAAATTTTAACATTCCATGTAACAACAATAATTAAAATTGTATTTTCTACTATAATCGAGATAGTTAATCGGAGGCTCTGTTTTAGTTATATATGTCAAATTGTGTTTAAAATGCATGTTTGTACCTAATGTTCAACAAAACACCAAGAGACTTTTTATTTCAAACTGAAACGTGTAACATAAAGTGAGTTAACTTTGGCCTTTATAGGTAACTTTAGCCCAAATTTTGGAAAAAATAGTTTGATCTGTTTGATACTGTTAGTTACCAGTTAATATTCTGGTACTAACTGAAAAACATACTGAAAATACCTGACTTAATGTTCTATTCTACACTTAACTCTATGGTTAAATTGTTACTTAACCTTAAACTCAGAAATTGTAAACTACCACATGGTATGTAAAAAGTGTAATTAAAATAAGTCGTTAGTAGTCTCTGTTAGTTATTACTACACTTAAAGTGTTGATGGATTACTCATACATATATTATATGATTGTAATGTTTTAGTTATCTGACTCGTAAGTAGTTTTAATTATACCTAATTTTTAGTAAATAATTTTTATATTAATTACTTGTTTTAAAATTTATAATTATGTATTTCAACTTTGTAATGTATTTTATTATTGTAGATTTCGCCTGATGATGTCTCACTAATAGACGAAACTAGTTGCGAAAACGTATTTTTATTTTACTCCATAAGAAAGTATACCCTCGTTGTACCAATTAACTCATCTTATATAATGGACAGTCTCTTATCCAAATTAAACTCTGCAAATACGGCTGATCATGTCCACATCTACAAAAAACATTACCAGAAAATAACATACAAAAAGACCAAAGAACTACAACATATTTGGTTTATCAACAACTGCATAAAAGAAAAAATTACACCTAACTTTATCAAATATAAGCTACCTAACAACACCCGGAAAAATATCCACGAACACATTAGGAAAAAACTACTCAACGAAGCCAAGTACAAACATTATCAAGAACTAGATAAAATCGACACTGAATTATACCACATCCACTCACATCTTACAAATATTTTACACTACACTGAATTAGAAGATTTAAGGGAAAAAAACAATATGCTCTGTGAAACATACAAAACACGGGATAAACAACGGAAAATGATTAAAATTAACAACCTAATCAAAAACAAAAGAGATAAACAAAAAAATGAAACTCTAATTCCAAAAACGGTGCATACTTTCTACAAACGCTTTACCAACATAAGCACCTTACAACTTGATAAGGACGAAGAAATCATCCTAAATAAAGGACACAAATATGCTCCAAAACCGAACAACATAAATATGGTAAAACTATCGATCGAAATGGATACAGCAATTCGTTATCAACCAAATGAAAATGATCTAAGAAATGCCTGCATCACGTTCCTTAATCAAGAAGAGAAGAAAATCGACAACAACAACAACTCACTCAATAACACAATCGCAAACATCAAAAATGAAGAAGAAGCTGACACCATAAAAGAACTTCGTAAGAAAATTAATAAGGAAAATATAACCGTTACACTTGCAGACAAGGGTGCCGGCCTTGTTCTGATTAATACAGGTGAATATATAGACATTACTAACAAATTCTTAACAGATAATAATTATACTGAACTCAAAAATAATCCACTCAATAAATTTCTGACTAACACTAAAAATATAATAAAAAGAACTACCGACACTATTAAAAAATATAACAACAAAAATCTTAACATAATACCAATGAATCCGTTAATGCCGCAAATGTACAGTCAAATAAAACTTCATAAGAAAAACTTAGCTATCAGACCAATAGTCACATTTTATAACTCTCCCACTGACAAACTTGCAAAAATTTTGAATAAAATTATTACAGTTGACATTGAATACAAACCTAAATACTCAATCATTAACTCTAAAGAGCTAACTGACAAACTTCATAACATCAAACTTCCACCTAACAACATAATTATCTCTTTCGATATAGTAAATTTATACACAAACGTAGACATTAAAGATACTCTTAAATTAACTGAAAATATACTCAACAACAACATTATCGATAAACAAGAAGTAGAAGACATTAACAACCTTATTCAACTTACCACTGAACAAAACTTCTGTCTTTTTAATAAAAAATATTATCAAATGTCAGACGGATTACCAATGGGTTCACCAATCGCCCCTATCCTATCAAATATTTTTGTCAATCACATAGAAGAACAGATACATAAACTACCTGCGGCTAAACATATCTACAGATGGTACAGATATATAGATGACATTTTGTGCATATGGACCGGTTCTGAAAATGAACTCGAATCATTCTTCTCTGACATAAATAAAATACACCCAAAAATTCAATTTACTATAGAAAAAGAAGACAATAACACCATTAATTACCTAGACCTAACATTGATTAAAACAAATGACACAATTGAATTTGACATATACCGTAAACCGACACTCACAGACACTTTAATACCGTTCCATTCTCATCACAACATGCAACACAAAACAGCAGCTTTTCACAACCTTATCCATCGTGCCTTTAACATCCCACTCACTAAAGACCGACTAAATCACGAAATAGACATTATTAAACAATTAGCCTTCAGCAATCAGTTTCCAATTAGCATGATAAACAAGTTAATTTCTAAAAAAGAACATAAATTATATAGACAACTACTAATACCAAACCTAAATAATACCACAATTAATGAAAATATTTACCGAAGTTTCACTTACCAAGGTAATATAAATAATAGACTTCATCACTATTTCAAAAATGATAAACTAACACCTGTAGATAAAACCAATTGTAAACTTATTAATCTCCTCAATAATACAAAAGAAAAAATTAATGACCTCGACTCGAGTGGGGTATATAAAATATTTTGTAAAGATTGTTGTTCAACATACATCGGTGAAACAGGTAGAAAAATAAAATTACGAATCAAAGAACACTGTTCTAATGCAATAACATCTAACTTCGGTAGACATCTACATGATAACAAACACATAATTAATAACCAAAAAACCAAAGTATTACATAAGGAAAACAAGGGATTGAAATTGACATTACTTGAAGCTTATGAAATTAATGAAGCTAAAAAAGACAATTACTTACACCTACTGAACGACCAAACAAATCTTAATTTCACTCCTTTGTTCTATTCGCTTAAAACTGTTAATAAAAGTACCGAGAAAAACTCGGAAAATATACATAGATAACACCCTGTATATACTTTTAGTTGTAAGATGACTTAATGTTCTATTCTACACTTAACTCTATGGTTAAATTGTTACTTAACCTTAAACTCAGAAATTGTAAACTACCACATGGTATGTAAAAAGTGTAATTAAAATAAGTCGTTAGTAGTCTCTGTTAGTTATTACTACACTTAAAGTGTTGATGGATTACTCATACATATATTATATGATTGTAATGTTTTAGTTATCTGACTCGTAAGTAGTTTTAATTATACCTAATTTTTAGTAAATAATTTTTATATTAATTACTTGTTTTAAAATTTATAATTATGTATTTCAACTTTGTAATGTATTTTATTATTGTAGATTTCGCCTGATGATGTCTCACTAATAGACGAAACTAGTTGCGAAAACGTATTTTTATTTTACTCCATAAGAAAGTATACCCTCGTTGTACCAATTAACTCATCTTATATAATGGACAGTCTCTTATCCAAATGAAAATACCAACTTAGAATGTCATGTGTTAAGTGTTAAATGAAAGTTGGCAACTTTTGCAAAATTAGGAAAAAAGTTACTTGCAAGGGCTAAGGGCCAAGGCCTTAGCTTTCTGAAATAGAATTTTTTCACTTAAAATGGTCGAAAATTGAGATAGTCTACACCAACTGAGATATCTGCTTCTAAGGAAGAGAAATACTAATTTTTAAAATGTCTTATGACTATCTATGAAATTGAAAATTTTTAGAAAATTATAGCGCTAAAATTAGACAGTCGGAACCTACATTTTGTCGATAAATGTCGATTTGAATATCTAAGCTGACAGTTAAGCTTTTTGCGTAATAATGGTTGTGTTTTTTACCAACCTTGCTCGATCAAATCTGAGCAAATCATATTTTGTTTCATTTTCTCCTATAGAACTAAACAGAGAACAGTTTTCACAGTTCAGAAAAAAATTAAAAGTAGTAGTGAGTGAAATGTTAAAACCAAACAACCAAATATTAATTTTTGAAATATGCTAAATAGGGTGCTACGGGAGCGTGGATAACTCATAAACCATTTTATGTTTTAATACCAAATTTTTGTAGCATTAAAAAATATTTGTAATGAACAAAATCGGAGAAAAGAATTAAAAAATATTAATAGGAAGTGTATTTTTTAAGGTCCTTAAAGTACTCCTACTTTACAGAAAAATTACTCAAAAAAGAATCAAACCCCGATATTACACTTCTCCGAATTTGTTAAGCCATAGAATATGAATCGATTGGTACCATGAACATGACAATCAATAATTTCTTTGACCAGTTATCATCGCGTTACGAAACGTTGTTTTTGAACAAAAGTTGGCCAATTTAAAAGCAGCAACAACAAAAAACTCATAAAAATAAATAATATGTACAATAGTTTTCAATTATTATGTAAAACTCTGTATATTGTTGTATTGTTTACATTGAAAAATGTCCTTGGCCAGGATTCGAACCTGGGACCTCCAAATCTCATGTTTGGTGTGATAACCACTACACTACCTAGGACCCAATTTCGAATATGTTCAGTTCTGTCTTAAATTGGGAGAATCGCTAATGGTTATTATCATCATCAACCAGTTAGACACAATTGAACAATGGCCAAGGACTTTTCGTGTCTTTCGGACAAAGGAATGTTAATATAAAGACTTTATTCGAAATTGGGTCCTAGGTAGTGTAGTGGTTATCACACCAAACATGAGATTTGGAGGTCCCAGGTTCGAATCCTGGCCAAGGACATTTTTTCAATTTAATCATTTTCCGAAAGCTATTAGTCTTTATATTTGTATTGTTTACTTAAATTGGGTATTTAGTTTTTAAATCGGTGCGCGGCGCGAGTAACATAAGTGACCCTTAAGAAGATTCTCGGTGAAATGTTTGTAAAGCGTACTTTTCGCTAGTAAAAATTGATTTTTGTGTATTTGTAATCAAAAATTTAACTAAATCGATGCCTAGTGCCATTCAAAATGAATTTAGTTTTCATATAGAATTTTTGTATTTCATGTAGAGTGTATGATGGGGGCGTACTTTTTGAACAATGATAAAAAAATGCGTTTTTATTTTTATTCATAAAGTACGCCCCTATCATAGACTCTACATGAAAAACAAAAATTCTATATGAAAACTAAATTCAATTTGAATGGCACTAGGCATCGTTTTTGTTAAATTTTTGATTACAAATGCCCAAAAATCAATTTTTACTAGCGAAAAGTACGCTTTTCAGACATTTCACTGAGTATCTTCTTAAACATTAACCTTTCTTTCGGAAAAAAAAACTGTAAAGTTTGTTATGTGGGTAGTAATGGAAGATTTCCATAGTTACCTTCCAGATATTTCCTGTAAGGACTTACAGTTTTACATAAAAATGGATTATATGCATTGTTTATAACTTTAAAAGCGAGTGAGTTCAGTGTACGAAAATATCTAAGTTCAATCTTTTACAATGAATTAAAAAAAATTAATAAAAGTATCTACATTGCATCAAGACAACGTACCAACAGCATCAACTATATTTGGACAAAGTAGAGACAAACGGTGCGTTAGTGCGTTTCCTACAAATAAATATTCTCTAGAAAACCTGCAAATATTGGAGGAATCCTAAAAAAGTATATACCATATAAAACTCATATTTAAGTCATGCATAATGTAATATATTAAGACCATAAGGTATTTACGGACTGCTAATGCACAGTTAGAAAAAAAGGCCAGGATTTTGCAAAAACATCAGAATGGAACTGGTGGAGAAGCACTTAAATGCACTTGAGGAAAAATTTATCTCATTATTGGGAAAAATTGTCATTATTGGATTCCCAGAAACACCAGAATTAGGCATTAACTTAGAAACATTTGTGCTGAAAATTAAAAAAGTAATATACCTAATGAGTTTTCTGGTAAATACGTCAAAAATAATATTTGAATTATTTTCAGCGTTTTTACATTTAAATAAGCAATATACAAATAACAAATATTAAAATTATGCGAAATTTATTTATTACAGAGATTGACATATTTGAGAATAATATTTCCTATTCGATACTCCAAGAAGCCAAGAAGATATTCCGAGTTCTTGTTCGGAAAAAGCAGCAATTCAAGATTCAAGTCAAGAATCAACACCAGGTACTAGGAAAGTGGTCTTCATAAATAGTAATGCATGTCCAGCTTAAGAAAGCGACCAGATCAACTAGTTCAGGGTCAACACTATTGAGCTCTATTACTAACTATGACACAAGTCATCAACTGTGACAAATAAAGAGAATTGGGAAAGTGAGGTGAATATAAAATTAGTAAACGTTGATGAAAGCTGGGAAAAACTTGTTGCTGCGTAGGAAAAAAGCGGAAATTAAAATTACTAAAATTTAAAATTAAATATCGAGCAGTAAATGTAGATTAAAATAAATGTGTAAATATAAAATATTATTGAAATTTATTCAATCAAATTATGCAAAATGTTGGACAATCAAATTATTTCCTGTATTTCGACCTTCATTTTAATAGTCCAAATTCAATACATTATTGAAATCTTCATTCAAGCTGATTTCATTATCTGAAATAAAAAGATTTAAAAATATTTGTCAAAAGCATTATCTATGTTATACCTGCGTCCTCAAAGTGACAATTTCTATATCTTACTATGTTATAAATAGTTAATAGTAGCACAAAGATATATTACTTTACAGGCATTATTTGGTTAATAATTAGTACTTGGTCTTTTTATAAACATATGCAATTTTATAATGAAACCTACATCCAGAATCCAAAGTTAGCAATCATATCGAAAATTCCCTTTCAAAACACCTATACATCGTGTATTAAGATACAAAGAGATAGACGCCGATTCCGATTCCGACAGATTTTGACAACCGGCGCGAATTTAACTTGTAGGCCTATTCTGTAACCACACGAATCGAAATTCGCATGCGAAAAAAGAGTAGGAAAACGTCAATAATAAAGTGTAAGATAAAGAAAGAAAGAACACAATTCTCTCGGTCGAAAAATTTACAGAATAGGTATCTTGATGTTTATTAAAGTCTACTCTACATTGTATGATTTATTATTTCATGACTAGTCATATGATTTTTTTCACATATAAAATCACACAAACGGTTTAGTTTATAATTTTAAAGATTTTAGTTTCACTACATGTGAGCGCTTTCCATGAAACCCCTCATATGAAAAAGATGTGTCACGACAGTGAATTAAATAGAAAAGGTTTAAAAACACTACTAAAGAGTAATTATATTTGGTTGCATTGCAATGTGTTTTTTTATAATCCAAAGAAAAGCAATGATTTTATTTATTACCCTTCATATGACTTATGATAAAATCAAATGAAAAATCAAGTGAGAAGTAACACAAGCTAATATAGGTACAAACAGAATGAACACCAATTTAGCTTCTGACTCTAATTTTGAAAACCGACGTCGGTTCACGTTGGGCTTACTGGTTTTAAATAGAAAATTGGTGTGTAAAGTAAAAGCAAAAATGTCGCTATTAAATCGTGGTACAAATTGGGCATAATTATGGATTTGTCAGATTAAGAAACACCAAGTTAATCTCTCGCAGATTGTCAAAATCTCAGTCGGAATCGGCGATCGGCGCACTTTACGTTTGAACCCTTACAGTGGTAATCCGGTGTACCAGGATTAGCTTCCAAAATAGTTACCATAAGAAATGGTTGGAGGGGGGTACCCTGAATCTCTCAAGGGCCAAGTTGTTCTGTTGTTATTTAATAATATTTTTTTATTACACTCCTAATTAACTTTCACTCATTGGACCATATAAATCAGAATGAATTAATTAAATTCAATACAGCATTAGAATGTTTCGAGTCAAGTGTCAGTGCATTTAAAAGGTAAACGTAATTGTTGCTTTCCTCTAACACACATTTCACATATAGGTACTTTTGTTGTTTTTAAATAATGAAATACAAGTAGATAATTTTTTCTGTAAAATTTGCATAGATTAACGGTTAAGGTGTCCCAATCGCTTGTGCAATAAACTATGCAAATGAAAATTGTATTTTTTCTGTCACATAAACCAAAATTTCTGAAGTTCTTTCAGCTAAATCTAATTTATTCTTCACCAAGATTTATTCTTTTATTTACTATTTTGCAAACAACCTCATAAAATAAAATAAAAGAGTTCTTCCAAATCTTGCCAGTTTATTAACATCAAGTAAATTTAACTTTCTGATCTTTTAAAGACACCATTTGCAATTCCAACATTCAAATTTAATTTTTTGGTATAATTTTCAGCACACATAACTGCAAAATTAGTATTATTTGACATTTTATTTTTCGAATTATTCTTTAGATTTGGACAATATTTTTTAACAGGACCATATTGGAAGATTTATAATATTTTGAAACTTTCTTATATTTTTTCAAAAATTTATTTCCGTTTCCAGATACTGATCCGAAGTTTTCATTCCTGAAGTTAATTTTTTAACATTCTCTTGAAATAACAAATCCAACTGTAGTTTTTGATTTGATCCTTGTATACCCAAGATCAATGGCTGATATTCATCTAGGAAACTTTCAAGAAAAATGCTTCAAATTACTTTATGATTCTGAAACACATTCTTGTTAAACATACCCCTCTTAAAGCTAATTTGAACATTTTCAAATCATATTTTAAATAGTTTCAACAGTCGCACTGTATCGTTATCTTCAAATGCCTTTTGTGATTCATTCCAAGCTTCTTTGGGAGTCATTAGCCTGTATTCAGCGACTATGATGAATTAACTTTAAAGACGTCTTTAAAAAGATTTTTCTTATGAAGAAATATTTGTTAATCACTTATATAACGTTAAAGACGTCTCCAAATTTTTCATCACGGACGCTACTGCCTTTTTGGTATTGGTGCCACAGATGATTTCATTGAAAGATTAATATTGACCAACGTTCTTTGGTCCAAATCAGCATCAATAATTTCACCTTCTTTTGGTTCAATGCAATTCTATAGGCCACAGTCCACAAGAAAATTTTTAATCAAAAATTTCCAATCATTGTAACTACAATCATAGAGTTTTTCGATTCTGGTAAACCACCAGCTGAACTGTTTACAAACGTGGATTTTTGACTCTTGGCATTTTTAAGTTCCACTTGTAAACTGTATTGGGAATTTCGACTTGGGATACGCCCTCTGGGAGTTATTTGCTGAAGCTAGAAAAGGTCTACCTTTCAGTTTCCTTGGGTTAATTATTACTATATTAAAATAATAATATTTTTTACAGGCTGTAATTTATTACTTACCCCAAAACAATGTATTTATGCAATTATGCAAGTATTAAATAACACACACGGGTCAATAAAAGATAAACACTATTTTTAAACACAAAAAACTTCATCTAAACACAGGCGCAGTTACTAAAACCAATAAAAATTAAATCGGCGCAAAAATCTTTTATTACTTTTTCCTCCATTTTTTTCAAACTTACGTCAAAATAGCGCCATCTATCCGAAGTAGAAAGTCTCAATATTTTTTTATTTTAATTTTTTAATGGTTTTTTTATTGTCAACATTTTCTATACTGATTTGTACACTTATTCTGGACACACAATCCATTAGCAGAAAGCAGAGAGTAAACTTGTTCAACAATATGATGATTGTACATTTTATAAAATATTTTATTAATTAATTAATAATTATCTAGGAGTATTATCTCATTTGATAAATTCTGAAAGTAAAAAAACTGAATAAGTTTAATTTTATAATATGTATTTCACAATGTGACTATCGAAAGTCCAGTAATATCGCTTGGGGTATAAACAAGATTTTGTGTTTGAAGATTTTATCGTTATGAACGTGAAGTATTGTTGGAATTATTTGGAATGATTTTTAGATTTGGTTTTTGTGTTTCGATGGGTAAACATATATCTTAATTAAAATGATGAAAAGTAATTAGAATCGAACATTTTTATTGTTCGAGTCCGGTGGAACGGACGTGCTCTATTTTAGTAGTGCGGTGGTGGTGCCGCGATAAATTCTGTCCAAATCGCTCGCGCCGGAACTTCTGCAGAGATTACGACCACATAATTTATGATGTTTTGTAGTTCAAACAGAACGTTGGATTACATCCACTTGTTTTCGTTCAGGCTTTTGTCTTCCTCAAGTTTGGATGGTTGGTGATCCTTTGCGGCTCGTCTCGAGCGCTTACGTGTCTCTCATTTTTCGTTTGTTGGATTTTCAAGATTTGGAGTATACTGCGGATAAAAGTATCTCGCGTAAATTACGCATAAATATTTTGATTCGAGCTATGTAAGATCCGTTTTTAAATCGGGCGAGCGCTTTGTGTTTATTCCTCCGGGGAAAATTCCGGCTCGGATTCTAATCGTCGGCACGTCCGGCGGTGGAAATTACAACAGGCGGATAATTAGAAAAAGCGCAATCCTGTAGGTATGAGCGGATTAAAACCGACCAATTAAGTCTGCGCTATGCCAAATTAAAAATGGGAAATAAAAGCGAAACGAGAAGCTTTACTTCCATTGCTCTATTTTTACGATTGTAATTTCTACCCGTGCTGGAAATAATCGAGCCAGCGATGGTGCGATTGATTGTCTCGCGATAGAAATGAGAAGATTATAAATGCGAAGAGTTTTATACTCTATGTACATCCACTGAAAATGCAATTACTGTATCGATCTTAATTGTGGCAAGCTCGTTGAAAGCATTTTCACTGCAAAAATGTGATAAGATCACGTACCACCGTACATTTTAATTGCCATGTCAATAATCATATGCTGAAATTTCAATTAATTTTTTATACACACAAATTTTACATTTCTTATCATTTAAAATCATAAAAAACTATAATATCTTTTTTCATGTACCTAGCAACTCCAAATTAATGGTTTTATTAAATTTATAAATTTAAATTCAAATTTTTTAATGTTTACGTTTTAAATTGTGTAGGTTGATTGGTGCTTAAAATCTTAATTTGTTAGAGTACTTCATGCATAAAATTTCCGTTGAAGGTCTATGTACGGGAGGATTGAAAAATTTCATTTACATAATTTTCGTTGAGACTTCTCCAACAAAGTGGACGTTAAATTCGAAATGCTCTGAAGACTTCATCCCAATTGAGCCAACTGTTCGTAAAAATGACGGCCGGCGATTATACGTGTTAGGAGGGTTGTAATGCAGCTTGATATATAGGATTTGCGTCGTGTGCAGATTAAACACACGTCCCGTAGCGACTGAGTCCTGAAGTCCTGAGTCTCTTCATCGTCTACTTCTACTTCATTGGGATTCAGCTTGCTCGATCTCAGTTATCGCAGCAGACTTCCCGCGCGATAAGTTGCACTGAACGTAAGGCGTCCTCCCCTGAAGCGTCCTAGGTTTCTCCATCCCCGGGGAGAATTTATGTCGTCGTTACTGTCACTCTCTGTTTGGGTATTCAGAGGTGTGATCCATGTCCCCTAGGTGTTGTGCTCCTCAAATTACAATCTGCCTGCCGCCTGTCAAGCCGCTTCCAGCTTCCAGAAGCTGACCAGAATAATATTTACTTTTCGCCTTAAATTTCCTACACTCTTCCATCACACCAAAAATAAAACAATATTCTTTTTAAATCACTAAAATAATATAAAACACATATCTGCGACATCACAATCATAAAATATTAATTCCCTTTGGCCTTTTTTATTCACTAAATATTATCATACCATTATCAAAGAATACAGAATTAAGCTTTATTCCTTATTTTTGATAAATTGTCTTCAAATCACTTCAAAACTCATATCGATTTAAATATAGGCAAAAGTGATATATGCTGAAATATAGAGGTTAAATTCAAAATATGTCTTTTCTGGAGATTTTTTATGCTATTCCACAGCTTTTAGAATTGAACTTGACCAATTATTGCACCAAGATCTTCAATTTCAGACCCATATTAATAACATTGTCTAAAATATTTTAAAAAGATATACACATACGATTAGTGGAATATCTTAACGTCATCAATTTTCATTAAACAGAATGGATAGTTCCTAAACAGCTATTACAAATTTATTTGATAACTCAAATCAATGCCTTGATAGAGGGGAGCAAATTAGATGTTTATCCTAGACTACCAAAAAGCTTTTGACCTAGTGGACCACAGCATTTTTTTTTAATTCGGTTTCAAAAGTTTCATTCAATCTTAACCATTTACCTTATATTAGCAAAAGACAAGAGTTTGTACAACTTGGAACCAATAAAAGACAACTTAAACAAATAAATTGTGGGTGCCGCAGGGCTTTATATTCGGACCAATTTTGTTTCTAATTTACATTAATGGTATTGCACCAGAAATTTATATTAGGAGTAATGTAACACTGCCGCTGATGATATTACAATATTTTATAACGGCGCAATAACTGAAACTTTAACTGAAATGAGACATGTTATCAAAGTAATAGAAAAGTGGACATTCAAAGATTTACCTTTAGGACACTTACGTAACACTGGTGGCATTACCCCTCTGTATAGCAATCGTTTTTGTATTTCACCAATAAAATGTATAGGAAGAGAACCCAAAACCCCAATAGTTTCGATGCTCTCTGGGTAAAAAATGTATTTTTTTTTTCAAGATTTCTGTATTTATAAATTTTAGTCTTTTCTCCAGTTAATGCAGCTGCTCCAGAATCCAGAAGTACCTATTAAATAAGATGGAGGCATAGTATCAACACAAGTAAAATCCTAATCAACGAATCATACTCATTTCATTAGGCCTTTTCCCCTCGTCTCTGCTTGTTCCTAAAGGCTCCAAAATGTATATTTGCGGAAGATAGTGCTATTTTAATAATAACGTTTACTTAGTGGTGTCGAAAAAATCTTCCTACGTTAAAACTACAGCTTAAACCATGAAGCCCATCTTCATTGATAATGGAGCCATATGAGTAAGTTTTTAATTGCTCAACGAAGTACCAAGACGAAAGTCAATTACTATTCTGTCGGAATCATTATCGAGATTATCCAAGGTAATGTTCGGTATTTTAGACCATACAGATTCAATTAATAGGTGGCCATAATTTTTTTAAATAAGAAAGTAAAATTTCAACAATAAAATACACGTTTTTGGAATAGCAAAACCATGCATTATATTCAGTTGTAATTAATTTAGTAAGTTTGTCAATAGCCAAACAAAAAAGAGCAATACGAAAGAGAAAGAAGAAAGGGAAAGCACGATTAAACAGCACGAAGAAAAAAGAGCAAGCTTAAGAGGATCTACCTGCTGAACACCAAATTCTGACATAAATATGTCTTCACCAAAAGTAAGGAAATCTTTATAAAATCGACAGTAGAAATGACATTTTCAAAACCCAAAACCCCCTTACAGCCAAATCAAAATTGTATGGTACGAAAAGCATCTCGAAAATAAAAACTAAATTCTGCAATCCACAAGGACCAAACAAGGCAAGCAAACCTTACCATCTTACAGAAAACACAAGAAACGCAGGGAGGAGGCGCATAATACATCAGGCCGTACTATAGCTCAACTGCCTACCAGAAGATGTAGTGGTAGAGTCAAATATCAAAAAAAATTAAAGATAAGTGCCCTAGGTGTATTCTGCAACTAAGACAATCTAATTAACTGCCACTAAATGAATATGTGGTATATGTAGATATGTATAAAGGACAATTTATAATTTACCAAAATTGCAATTTTACTTATAACTGTAGGTTTGATTCCTGTCTATTATAATTACTAAAAATAAACTTTGATTTATTACATATGGAATATTCCTTGTTTATATCCATTATTTATTTTAATATATATTAATTATTTATTAATGTTATATGTATATTTTACGGCTAAAACTAGATGTAGCCGGACCAGCTCGGCTAGAACTAGGTAAGTAAGCCAAAATGTGGTTACATTTAGGTCTAACCTAACCTAACCTAACCCAATCTATTTTTTTTAAACAGAGGAAATGAATTATGCACACCCAGCATTGGGTTCTGTGGTGCCGGGTTGTGTGGGACGCTCACCCACTACAACGCCTGTAGCCTTTCAGGTCTTATGGTCAGGCAAGCTGCTCTGCCCGGCAGTACGGAACCACGGCAAGGCATTTCTTCGCCATTGGTACTTTACGTTCGCTTTTGGTAAGATATCCATCTCCTTGTGTCACTTAGGCCCCGATGGTAGGATAACCTCGGACTTCTGTGCTGCTAGTTGTAGAGAGTGTTCATTCTTCCAGTTTTGTATTTCTCCATGATCGTCTCTTCTTCCTTGGTGACAATCAGCAAAGCCTATAATTGTAACGTCTCTTGTACCTGAGAATTGGATAGTCTAAGATATTACACAGTTGCGATCCCAATACGGACCCTTTCTGGACCACACACGACATTAGCAAGGACGGCTTCACCGTTACCTCGACTGTTCATTCACTGAAGTACGACGTTATCATGTTGGTTACACATGGAGATATGTTTTCTGTACTAGTTCCTTGACGATAACCTTCCATGACGCGCTGTTGGGCGCATTCTTGACATTCAGTGTAATTAGAGCGTTCAACTTTCTGGTTTTCAGCGACTTTCTCTTCTCCCTGTAGGCTATCTCACAGTCCCGTAGTGGATGTGACTTTGCTGAACCCGTATTGGTTTTCAGATAACCCCTCTACTATATCAATTTCTACTGTCTACTTCGCTAGGACCTGCTCCAACAATTTGCCTAAAGTATCCAGCAGAGAGAGTGGTCTTTAAGCCACTGGGGGGTGCTTTTCTCAGGATTGCTAAGTAAGACCAAAAAGGTCTAATTTCTGTACTTTAGAAACGCTACCTTTCGCCAAAAATAATTTCAAGAATGGCTCTGGTGTCTTCCCTGACTTTAGGTTGCCTATCGCTATTTCCAGTTTCTTCTTATTAAAGGGCGTTGACGAGGCGTTTTTTCTTTGCTCCACTTTGTTACTGGATTTGTTAGGAACAGGTTTTTTGCTATTCATAGTGTATCATTATTCGGATTATTTTTACGGTCATCTTATATGAGTCTTTTCCAGAAGTTCTCCTTCGTTTTAAGTATCTTTACCCTTAGAGTCTTCTTCGCTAACCTCACCTAACCTAACCTGACCTCAATTAACCGGTTAACTAGTTGTAGGCGGACCATGTCGACTGTAACTAGGTTTAGCCCATAAAGGCATAAAGTAAGGCAGGTTCAGCTACACATAGTTTTATCCGGATAAACCTAGGTGCAGCCGCAGATAGTAATCATCAAAACCCATAATGGTTATTTGTTCAGCAAATAAAATTAATAAAATAATCAAAATTATGCCTTATAGAAATTTTACGAAGATAAAACATGGTTAACTTAAAATATAACATACATTTCTCTTTAACATAGAGAACAATCTGTTTTATAAACTAAATACTTTACTTTTCAACTATTTGATTTATTATACTTTAAGATTATTTGAAAAAATAGCCTAACTAAAATTTGATTACACAAATCCCAAAACTTTGAGAAGATTTAACTAATTTAGGAGGTAGAAATATGTTTAGTTGAAGTTCGTAATTGAACAAACTTTAAAGTTTGATCAAACATCGACAAAAATCCAGCAAAAGTAAGGTACATCGTTTTTAGTCGTCGTGCAATTCTAAATTTTACCAATCAACAAAGTCGAAGTCTTGGGTGGACGATAAAAGTAAAGTAAGTTGCGCGCTTTTTACTATTTCAACGACAACGAAAAAACAATTTACTCCTTTTGGTACTACTTAGTAGTAAATATTTAAAATCAAAGTTTGAACTTTCGATTTTTTGTAAAATATCTACTTAACACAAAAATTGTAGTAAACGATACTTAAGATTGTTATTTATCCGCTTGGATATACCGACCGTTCACTTAAATTGTCAAAGTTAGACAGGGACACACTGTATAAATAATTGTTTGTTCCTCAGCATCCCCAAAGATACTGGAGTTAAATAGGACAAAACATCGTTTAATTAACCGGATAATAATTTTAAATACTATCTTAAATGTTTTTAAACTTAAGGTATTCTCAAAATAATACTAATTATTGTTTTCAATTTTTAAGTAATTTCTTTAATGGTAAACAGTATAATTTTGTTGTAAATGTACCTTTATTCTTCCTTAATTAAAGACCTTAAAGTAGATTCCCTAATTTAAGACAAAGGTAGCTTAGAGCTTTTGATAAGCTATAAATAACACGAAGGCTTAAATAACAAACCTTTTCCCTTTAATTTATTAATTACCTTTTCTTCCTCACGCATACGCGTTAAATTTCACAACATCGAAAGTCATCAATCAAGTTTTATGTCCCTTTTAATTTATCACCACGCTTATTTAACTCAGAAAATGATTGCAGATAACAAAATTAATTTTATTAAGGAAAATAAATGGTACAAAACGTTTCAGAGTGGAAAATCTAGAATTTAATGCATAATTAAGGTGTTATGAGCGAGACGTTTTAGAAGTAAAAAATTTTAAATTTTAATAACGCTCTAAAGTGCATACTTATGTAGATGTGCTTTTTGTAAATTGAATTTCGTTTTAATCTTTAATTACGATACATTGTAATAATAAATTTTTTTAATAATTTTAGTTATGAATAGTTAAGTAATTTTTTGGATTATTAAAAATGTGTAATAAATTCAGTATAATAAGACGGAGCATAGGTTATTGTAGTTTTAGTCATCATCCAAATAATCCTTCGTAAAGCTTAGTCAAATTCTATTTTTCTTTATTGCTATCGTAGAAATACGTGACAGTGGAAAAGCTCTAGAGTTTTAACCCGGAAAATTGCGGCGATAAAGTAAAGAAAATGATACACTTCAATTTGGTTAAAGTGAGGCGACGATGAGGGCCACCCGCCAAATTCGCCTTCTCAAAGCCCCAATTCATGTGCGGAAAAGGGCTTATTTGGGAAGGAACTTGAGCGAAATTAGAGACCGCTTTATTACAACGGTTACAGTGCACAATAAAAGAAATTGCGCTATAATGTAGTCGGAGAATGTTTCCAATTGAAAAGTGAATAATGAGTTTAAGGCTTTTTGTGTAGTAAAATTTTAATTTCAAGTGAGAGAAATCCTTGTTGGATTAAAATCTAGGAGAAATTAATATGATGTCTCGAGTTTAGGGAAGCAACAGTGCGAATAAATGACGTAACCACAACATGTGTCGGCTACAAAGCTGGACAGATCTTGGCAGAGAAATGAAAATCCAGCCACTGTCAGGTGGTTTGCTTGTTTTATACAGACCGCTTACGTCACCAACCCTAATAGCACTATTGTCCTTAGAGATTAGCTTTTATTTGAAGGATCCTCACAATTGAATCAAATGTGCTAAAAAACCTAAAAACCACGTGCCAATTTATAACATAAACTATTAAATAAAAAGAACTCTTCAAATAAAGTCTATAAAAATACCTATTTAATTTACTGCTTCAATTTTTATTACACATAAAACAGGCTTAATTTAAATTTATGTTTTTTAGAAAGAAAACATTCCTTTAATATTTGATAACCCAACCAAAGTGGCGATAAAAAATATTTAATAAAAATGTATGCATGTCAAATAAACGGGCGTTTTTATAATAAAATCAGCTCATCCCCAAAAATATATGACGGTCAAAGTTAATCCCCGAACGTGAGAGCTTTAAAATGAAAAAGTGCCCTGCTCTCAAACCCAAAAAATATCACACATAATTGCTTATTAACAATAATTTAAATTTTATACCCAATTTTAAAATTATCAATTATAAGTTTGTTTATTCTCCAAAGACCGGACAAACAATTAACTGTTGCTCGGTAACTTTTTTCCTGAATCCCTGCGCGCCACCTGTTTATTCAACAAATATAAAAGAATGGAGAGAGCGCTTAATTGAATTTGTAACGATCCCTTAATTAACAAATAAAATTATTCAAAGCCCGGCTCGTAAATTTGTTACTCGAAACGTGTTGCGGGATTTGTTTATAAAATTTGCTTATTGATCTTGCTGATTGTTCGTTAACTACATGTAAATGCGTGTGGGTCGGCGCAGTATTAGCCCACTTTTCTAAATTTAATTTCCCATTTATCATTATTTAATCGATAACCTTCTTCCTAATCAAAATACACCCACCTCAGTAAATCTGATCAGAAACAACACCAGATATTGGGTTAAAAATAAAGTACACTTATATTTTACTTCAAACTAAGAAAAAAGGGTGTATCACTTCAAAAGTCAGTGTTTCGGTATTTTTCTCAGTTTTTAGATAAAGAGAGGTTGATATCACCTCAAAAACTAATGGTAAATGGTGATAAATTGCTAAATAACATACATAAAAATGTTTCGAAAATTCTGTCCCCAGCGAATCGATAGTTCATAACATGGTGATCAAAACTCGTTTTATGGTCACAAATAAGGGGTTGAAGTTAAAATAATCTCTATTTTAACTTCAACCATCTAACACCATTTACAACTCGTTGTCATAATGCTACACCCGAAGAACCGAAAGCAATAGTGTACAATGACTGCACTTATCTAAATATTGAGAAAGGTTCTTGCTTCAAAGCTTTGTGTCAATCTTTTGTGTTCATAAGAATAGACATTTTTTATTGAAACCTTCCATGTTAGTAGTTTCAAATGGTTATGTTCTTTATATAGAAGAGCCTTATTTCATGAATGCCACTAACAGTGATGACAAGATCCTCTTCAAAGACTTCCAAATGGATGTTGCTGTAATGCAAGTAAAGTTTAGAGGCCGAGATATCTCCATACTTGATCACGGATCACGGACACCGTGTGTGCTATTCCAATCCTAATAGGAATTTAGTTTATTTACATTGATGCCACATTTGGGTTAAATTAATCAAGCTCAGTTCTCAAGGTAACAAACGACCGAAGCTCGTATCATCACAAAAACGAGATGGCTACTTGAATAGTTTATTTAAATTTTTTGGAAATGTCATCCCAAAACATTCACAATATGGAAGATGTTCTTCTAATAGCCAGGAGTAAATATCATAGAGCTATTACGATGCCTGATGCAGATGTAGGATTATCAGATATGTTAAATTGGTCTATATAGTGCAAGCTAGAGTAGAAGTTGAAGTTTTAATGAGAAGACCTAACTACAATATATGTACCAATGTTTCCGAATTTGGCTTTGGTATTCCAAACGCGAATTAACTTATGGAACTTATCAAGTTGGACTAGTACCATCATATAGCCAAGAAGGGAGCTGAAATGGAAAATGAAGAAGACGAGCACGCGTCTCTAAAATCGATCGGAATACCAATAAACTAGGTTTCGCTAGAACAAGGATTGTCTCTAGATTCATAAACGCTGTGGAACACCAAGTATAGATAGTATTTAATTAGAAGTATAATCAAGATCAAGATGTTGCAAATGAAGAAGAATCTATTTTTTGGTTTTACTATACTATTTTTAATACTTAGGATACGTTTTTACAATATAGCTCATTATTGAAAGTATATATTTTACGTATTATATCAATTTTTTAACTTTGTCCCTTGATTTGTGGTCAAAAGCGAGTTTCCGGACTTGGAGCTCATTGAGACATTGATTATGTTATGAACTATCTATTCAGCGAGGCAGATTCAAATCTACCGAACCTGCCTTTATTAACGGAAAATTTAATATTTTTTATAAAAGTTCGAAAATTAGAAAATGATTCCTTCGGTAAAGTCTTTGTTAAAACATTTTCATGTTGTTCTTTTGTTGGAATTCTGGATTCTTCATTATTAATCTAATTTATCTTCGATAATCATCCTTTTCTTTTTCAAAAGGGTTATGCGTGAGGAGTTTCGGTAATTGAAGTGTAAATTTAGGAACTCTTTTAACTTCTTCATCATTTGAATTCACCACATTAAGTTATTGAACTGAAGTTATTGAACTCCATAACATCATTTGCACCCGAATTTCCATTCTCTTTCTTCATCAAATGATAATCGATTTCTAATTCATTCATTTCATAATTTGTACTATTATGTTCTATGTTCAGTTCTATTGTGAATTTCTGGATTCTTCATTTTTACTAATTGGAGTTGATAATCATCTTCCTCATCCTCTTCTTTCTCAGATGGGTTATATGTAAGAAGTTTCTGTAATTTTAGTGTAATTTTAGAAACTTTTTTAACTTCTCCATCGAATGAATTCACCACATTCACATATCCATAACATCTCGATCACACTTTTAGTTTCATCAAAAGTATCTTTTTCAACCAACTTTTCCAAAAGTGTCTTCATAACTAACTTGTGCCTTATCAATGAAAGCAGCATTTGCTTTAAAATTATACTTATCGCAAAATCGTCTAGGTGGATTTATATTATTTCTTGGTCTTAAACTTATTTTAATACTTGTTAATACAATTTATATTAAATTGTAATGTTTAATTGAAACCTGATAAATCTTATTTAAATATCTGAGTAAAGAAATATCGTGATATTTATTTCGATCTACCACCTTCTCCAAATAACATCAACTCAAAAAAAGTGCTTCACACTTTAAAAATCAAGGTACTTGAATTTATTCACTTTTTCAAGTCTAGTGTTATTTAGAAAGACATTCTCTACTGTTTTAATTTCTTTATTACTTATGATCATATGGCATCATTTTTTTGGCATTCAGAGGTAAAAAATGTCTGTTGCTCCATTGTTCAATTAGTTTAATGTCAGGTTTTAATTGATTAAAAGTTTCCCTTTCTGGTTCATTGTAAAAAATCGCTACATCGTCAGCATAGAGGATGGTGTTGCCCTTGATGTTGATTTTAGAAATGTCATTTATATGTATCACATATAACATTGCCCCCAATATCCTTGTGGGTCACCGATGTTCATATGCCTAATTTTACTTTTGGCATTGCCAATTTGGATAAATTGATGTGTGTTTATTTGGAAATATTTAATTTAGTGAAATGTGATATTAAGATATCAAATAAGATTTTTAATAGTATTGTCATGAGGGCGACGCCGACGGTAATAAAACTAATATTAAAGCACTATGATATTTTTCATGAAATCTTCGGATGTCCATTTTGAAGAGAGGTATTCGAAGAGAAAAAGTATAAATTTTCCAAACACCACTATGATATTTGTTTTACCCAGGTAAGAAACGAACAAAAAAAGAAAAAAATAGGACATACATACAGTGAATTCAAATAAGATTTATACCGCAAATATGCAACCAAACAAACTCTGTATTGATTTTAGACTTGCTAAGTTGGTACACCTGTTAATATTCATTTAAATTTAAATCTTATCTGTCACTTTAACCAAAGAGTCTCTCGGCAATTTTTCTTCGGGTATTTTTTCAAATTATTTCTCAGGATGTGCCAAATTTTATGAAAAAACACTATTTTTTTCAAAATTAAGATTAGTGCAGTTAAAATATTCGCGATGGTTTTTTCGCCGGAGCACAACGTATTCATTTCAGTGTAGCCAACTGTAGGACACTTATGTTTCCCAGCATGCAATGTCAACAGTATCAATCATTTTTGAACACCGTGTATAAAGTAACTTACATTAATGATATGATGATCGGTGGCTCATATGGTAGCTTGGCTGCAGAGCTACCCCGATTTTGGGTGAGCAAAGACACACGCACAAAATTATACAACTTTAGCACCTCAGTAACCAGACAGTTTACCTCGATTTTTCATCACCGCAACAAATTCTGCGTTATTTTTAAAATCAACGAAAAATCGATTCAGTATCTCATACATTACTTTGAATGTAAAATTGGCGCCTTTGGAATCAATAAATACTTTGAGCTACTGTTTCAGTTTTTGCTTATTGCAAACCTGCAGATTATTTGACCGAAATTAACCCAGATGCAATAAAGTCAGCTACGTGACAGTATACTATAGTCAACCGAGTCGGAGGCTTCCTGAAAATCAGAGTATAAACACCGGACTCCCGTTTATCAAGACTTGCGTAACAAAATCCAAACAAGTTTGCTTTTGCTGAATAAAAATGGTTATTTTGAAGGAATCCATTTTGTTTTTGATGTTTATTGTCACTTTTGTAAATTGGAGTTGCTCTTTAGATTTCCAGTTCTGTAGGAAATTCTCCAAGCCGAATATGTATTATAGGGTAAGGTGATAAAGTATTGCTTAACTTTTTGATTAATTTTGGTTTTAAGTTATGAAAACCTGGCATCTAGTTAGCTTTATTATTGATTTAATTTCCTTTTCATCAGTACGTTTGAGATATGCCGTTACATCAAGCTCATTTAAGGTAATATCGCTTTCAGTGTTGTTATTAGGAGTAATATTTTTTCGTCCCTTACTTTTTATACCTCCTGTGCATTGTTTATTTAGTATTTCTGCAATTTCATTAATATCATTTGTAATTCCGTTTTTTATGAGTTATGGTGTTAATTGATTCAAGATTCTTTCCGGAGTTGGTTTATGATTTTCCAAGTTTCTTTAGAAGAATTTTCAACGTATATAAAAGTTTCTATAGTTTATTTTTTATCCTCTTGATTTTTTTGGTTACTTATTTTGTGGTTGTATAAATTTGTCTATTTGTGTTTCGTACATCTATGATTTTTAACAAAAGTTTAACAATAATATTCAACAAAAAATAAACGACTCCCTTATCCAACCTATTTATTAAATTAATAATCTTCAAATTCTTTTACATGTTTCTTCATGATACACAAGATTGTAAAACTTGATCAAAATAGAATTCAGAACGTAAGAATATTTAAATGTTTGAAAGAATAATAACAAAACAACTAGTAAAATATGAAAATGTAGGAAGATTAGAAAATAATAGATTGACATATATTTGGGAAAAATCCATTGCAAACATCTTATCGTGGAGAATTTTATTGAAAAGCGATAAGTATAACTCAGGAAAATACACCTTCACTGCTGTAAGTTTATTACATCCTGCACAACAATGTTATCTTGCTTAAAGTTCTCACTTCGTAACTTCAAGATTGGTAAAGAGGGTTACAAAATTTGTAAGGTAAGCATATGTGATGTTAACGAAAATGTCAATTAGCAAAGAATGTAAATGTATTTGAATAGTAGATTTTGCTAATTAAAGTTCGAAACTTAATTGAATCATGTTGAGGCATGCAGAGTTTCATTGGATGTAGCGACATGTGCAGAGTGCATGTTGAAGAGTATTAGAACGTCTATAAGATCCCATGACGAATGTTTGCGATTTTCTCTAGCGTTAAACCTACATGTTAATTCCATCGAAAAGGGATAAGGGATGGGAAACAATAGTCTCGTATCATTGCTGATTGTGCTAGGAGCAGCACGTACGTCTAAAAGCGTCCCCTTTAACGAAGCTGATGCGCCCGGATGGAAGCGCGGATTACGTGTTCGCATGGAATTCTAATCGGATGATAGTTTTTGAAGCCGGCGAAGAGAACATCCCTAAACTCCCGCCGTTGTCGTAACTTGCACGGCCTGATCCAGCTAGGATAACTCCTCGAGCGCATCCGCAATTAGAGAAATTGCAAGACGTTCCATTATCTCGATGGCCTGCAATATTATCGTCGCACATTTCAGCTCAAGCGTTTCCTTAACGATTTTAAATTTGAATAATTAGATTTTCCTGTTATACTTTTAAATTGAAAGGATCGAATTTACTTGCATTCACAATTATTTTCACAAAAATTTTACTCCACCTTAGTTCTAAAATGCTGTGACCACAAATAGAGCTATGAGACAAAGAATGGCAATAATTCGATATTTGTATCTACTAAAAAATGTACCTACAAAAATTTGGTCCTAGATAAAATTGTACACTTTGTCTAATATTTTTTTAAACCGTTTGTATCATTTTAGGTGTTACAGTTTATGTGCAACATTTTGAATTCTACTTATTAAATCTTCTCCATTGAGCTTCTAAAGTAAGGTATACGAAAGATTTAATATGACCCCACAAAAAAGTCCAGCGGTGTGAGATATGTTCTTCTTGACGGTCTTTTGCGACCTATTCAACTTCCAGGATATTCCTAGTCCAAACATTCTTTTGTGGAGCATCCTTTAACTCAATATTTCTAATTGCAGCATTTAGTCTAATATTATTGGACTAGCCTCGTCAATCTACAATACATGGAAAGTAAAAGTATCGGGAATTCTAGCTATCGGTAGAGGGCGCTTTAAATGGCATAAAATGGAGGATATTCGGTACTTGTCAGTCTCAATAATTGTATTTAAAATGCTTCTTTTCACTTAATAAGTACATATTCAACTAAACCCATAGATTTATTATTTAAATCTTAAGTTAAGCCCGTAAAGTATATACTAATGGTCGAAATCGAATAAAAAGCTCCTGTTTTCTAGGTTCAAACTTTTGCCACCAGAGGGCGAGGTGAATTCTATAATTCCCAATTATCGTATTGGTATTTTTAGAATTTTGCTCGCCTTTTGGGGGCAAAAGTATGAACTTAGAATACAAGCCTTCTTTAGTACATATTTTACGGGTTTTAATTGGGATTTAAACAATAAATCAATTTGAGTTTTGTACTCATTAGGTACAAAGATACATTTTAAATACAATTTTTGATACTGATTATACTCTTTTTTACTAAGGATTATTTAAGAGAAACAAACCGTTTTTAAGCGAAATTGATGCTTTTGTTGTTTTGGACATTGATTTGGTTTCTATTCGAGTTCTACTTTCTTCCTACACATTGTTACTTGTATCTCTACACTTACCTTTACGTTCCTGCCATATTCGAGACATTATCATAACTCTGCCCCCTACAGTTTTCAATTTCTTCTTTAACAACTTGAAAACTATTTTGAGTATTATACTGTTTATGTTAATGTATTTCAGTAAACTTTAAGAATTTTTCAATAATTTTTCCTCTATAGAAATAGCGTACTATAAAAGCCAATTGATCTACATAGGATATTTCTGGGATAGAACATAGAACTAACAATCAGTGAAAAAAAATTATTTCTTGGATTACCTTAATCACATATCTTTGACAAAAATTTTTGTCGCCTGATAATAGTTTTAAATACCTAATTTGCTTCAAACGGGCAAATGAGACCCTTTCACAATCCGGGGCCGTAGGCACTAGCCTAGGTTGCCACATGTTTAATCCACCACTGGATAGCGTCGGATGCAAACAGTCTCAAACTGTCACATTCTGTTGTGCGTGACTGTCGGGTCCAGTGTGCGTCGGTCCAGGAATCTGTGTATAAAATCATATAAAATTCTTCCCCGAGTAATCGTCTGATATAAATGAATCGTATCAAACTGTTTCGTCGGTTGCAGTGTGCGGCGGGCTACATGCTTTCAAAAAATGGGCCCAATGCATTTGAAAGGAACCCCAATTTTGTTACAAAGAGATTGTCATACAAATGTATACCAAGAATATAGAGCCAAGAGTGCATTTACATCGTTTGTCTATATGTATTTCAAAGTCGTTGAATTTAACCTAAGTCAAACAAATGACACCTTGTAAGATTCGTATAATTTAGTGTCACTGAATAAAATAATATTAAATTAGTTACGTGTTGCATTAATTTTCTGTGATTATAAAAGATGGATGGTGGTTCGAAGGAAGTGCAGAAAATGCCGCCAAAGCCGCCAAAGCCGCAAATGTCGCAAATCCCGCAAAGAATAGTTAATCCTCCAACAGGACTGGAATGTCTTAATACGATTGATCACTTGCTAGTACGCCAAAAAGTACAGTTATTAGAAGTCATGACTGGATTTGAGCAAAATAATGAATTTAGTATAAAAAATAGCCTTGGTCAAGACATTTATTACGCCAAAGAAGAAACTGAATGGATTACTAGAAATTGTTGTGGAGCAACTCGCCCATTTAATATGAACGTTATCGACATTCATAATAGCAAAGTAATACATTTCTACCGGCGTTTAGCTTATGATTCTTGTTGTTTTCCATGTTGTTTGGAGAAAATGAAAGTATCGTCTCCCCCTGAAACACCAATTGGAACCGTTGAACAGGAATGGAGCATTATATATCCTAAATTTGTTATTAAAAATGCAGCTGGTGAAACAGTATTTCGAATTAAAGCTCCTTTCTGTACTTACAGTATGTGCGGAGCCGATGTTGATTTCAAAATAATGTCTAGTGATGGACAACTTCAAGTTGGGACAATTTCTAAACAATGGTCTGGTTTTGCTCAGGAAGCGTTCACTGATGCAGACTTCTTCGGTATTACATTTCCTGTGAATACCGATGTTCGAATAAAGGCAGTTTTGTTAGGAGCATGTTTTCTTATTGATGCCATGTATTATGAGGATTAATGGTCGTTTTAAAATGAGATAACAAGAAACTTATACGCATACTTCAATGTCTTATGAATTTGTCTTAGATTGCTATATCTGTAATACAAACGAAAAATATACAGGGTATCCCAAAATTCGACCGACAACGATTAACTGGAGATAGTAGACCTAAAAATAAGTTGATATGACCCTATTTATCTATATCAAAAATGCACCCCTGAGCAGTTATAAGCCTCCAAAGTTGATTTTTTACTAAAGATTTTTTCATTGCAGCCAAGACAGTAAAGATCTTTTAATAAAATTTTGTGTACGTGCATTTGAATACTGGATACTCAATTGGTATAATTTGGCAAATCCTCGGCTTTTGTAAATAGTGTTGGATGAAAGAACAAGGCATAAAAGAATCAAAATCTTCTTAGGTATTTAAAAAAGTATTTTAAAACTTATTTGCTTTCGTGAAGAAATTCAAGCGTAAGATTTTTTACCCCTTATGAATTTTGCGTAGGTTGTGCCGGTTTTGAATAAATTTAAAAAAATAATTGGGAAAACGGTAAAAATTTAGTCGTTTCCATAACAAAAAGCTACAGTTTCAATATAAACTGATAAATTTGAAATAACAATTCTTAATTTTAATAATTAAATTCAGATTTAGAGAATATGCTATTATTCCCGTTTTTACCAATGATTCCTAAAATTTAGACATTGCTTATAAGCAATGCCTAAGGGTGGGTTTATGCTCAACTAACCACTAACAATTAGCCACTAACAATTAAAAAGATAAATACATACAATTGCATTTGACTGTTTATACTGCCACTAACAACTAACCATTAAGCATTAACAATTAGCCACTAATGGGCAAAATTTCGAATTTATAATTAGGAGTTGCTAGTGGTTAGTGAATCTAGAAATACGCATGCTCGATCTTTAAAGTTGAAGGTGTCTGTTTAAATTTTTGCCTCTGGCGAATATTATAATATCATATAATGGATAGTGAAACCTTTAATGGGAGTGATTTGGAAGTGCTGAGGAGTTGGTGAAGCTTTTTCAACCCTTTGATAATCAAATCAACAATAAAATATCGCGAACAACGAAATATCGCATCGCATATGTCAAATTTCTTAATGCTTAGTGTAGTATAAACGCTCACATTTTACGATAATGGTTGACTGTTAGTGGTAATTGTTAGTGGCTAGTTGTTAGTCGAGCATAAACTCACCTTAAGTTTTAGGAATCGTTGGTGAAAATGGGCATTAATCTTTTATTAAAAATGTATGTGGCCTAAGTTTCTTACTTTTCTTAATTTTATCCAAAAACGACTCAGCTTACGAAAAATTCATATTGGACAAAAAATCTTTGTTTTGCAGTTTTATATATAAAAAATAATTTTTAATTAAAATTTTTAAATACCTAAAAAGTTTTTAACTGTTTTGTATTCTTCTTCCATCCAACACCATTATTAAAAGTCGAGGATTAGCCAAATTTTTACCAATTGACCGTCCAGTATTCAAAAGCACGTATACACAATTTCGATAAAAAAATCTTTACTTCTTTTTATCAAGTTTGAATATAGTTTAAATTAAATTTAGCTGCAAAATACACTATACCGGATGATTCATTTAACCTGGAATATGGAATATCTCCAAAAATACTCATCGCACAGAAAAATTTGGCAAATCGAAACTTTAATACCGCCGAGGGGGGCATATATTAGTACTAAATTACTCCCACCCTCACACCCACGGGAGGCAGGGCCGGCGGCAAATTTGAATCTTAAATACGAGCACCTATTTATTATCGCAGATACGGATTTAACGTCAAAAGCTACGTACGATGGGTCCCAAAAAAATTTCTATTCGCGACAGATGGCTCTGTAATCACATAAAATTGAACAGAAAACTACTACGTCCCCGTCGTTGTTCCTGGGTTATGCTAAAAGTAGTTTATTACCAAACGAGCAACCGCATTATCATTGAATAGCCTGTCGAAAAATATTAAATAAATGTTTATCTGTTTTTTGCAAGGGTGGATATCTCGCATATAGAAAGTATAGCCCCTATGTTTTACGGGGAATCTACGCGATGGCGCTGTTTTATTAGTTTTTTAGGCAACTTTATTTACAATTCTTTATACTTCCCCTTAATCTAAAAAATATAAAATAAAATCTTACGATGATTTGAATAAATTATTCAAGTATCTACTAAAAAGTAAATAGGAGATAACCCATTTATTTTGAAATGTTACTTTACTTTTCATTAGTTTAAAAATATTTATAGTAATCTATGGAAGTCATACTTCTGGTTGTGCATAGATAAAATGTTTGTAATTTTGCTCCTATTTTTTGAGACTTTTCGGTGTGTGTTTAATGTTAAAATTAAAGTATTATGGCTTGATATTCAAGGAACTATTTACAACTTCTATAAGTGACTTGCAACAGATGAAAAAGAAAGTATCCCAACTACACTGCAAATATCACCAGTGCTTTTATAAACTACATATTTTATTATTGAAATTAAACACCTATTAAATATTTTGTAAGTATCCATAACATAAGATGTACATATGTTAAGTAGTAAATAGGCAGAAACATAAATAAATATTAACCCTTTAATTATTTTTTTTTTCTTTTTGTTAAAACCGCTAAAAAATAAAGAGCAGAAAAATGTTTACTTCTTATTAAATATTGTAAACTACAATGTTTAACAAAAAGGGAACATTAAATAAATGTTTAAATATTTAAAAATTATTTAAATTTACCGTTACTTGTCAAAAGTGCGGGGGGAATCTACGCGATGGCGCTAGTTTTGCGGTCCGAAAATTTTGTATCCCAGATAGCCATCTATTTTATCTATGGTTTTTTGATTCTTTTGATTTCTGTTCAATTTTTTGTGATTACTGAGCCATCTGTCGCGAAAGGAAATTTTTTTCGGATAAATCGTACGTAGCTTTTGACGTTGAATCCGAATCTACGATAAAAAACAGGTGTTCGTATTTAAGATTCAAATTTGCCACCACCCCTGCCCCCGGTGGGTGTGGGGGTGGGAGTACTTCAGTACTAACATACAGTGCGGACATAAAGTAAATCCCCCCCCCCCCCTGCTAACTTTTGAACGGTTATGTTTTTGATTATGAAAATTTGTCTACGGAGGACTCAAATCGCGAACTTTCTAACAAAGGTATTTTTGATATTGCGGAACTTCCGGTTATACAGGAAGTGGATGGCAACTTTCTTATTTTAAATGCAACACCTAGTACATTTTTGCATTTTCGTGTTCTCCATAAAACTACCATTAAATTGACCTAGCAGTTGCCATCCACTTCCGATATAACCGGAAGTACCACAAAATCAAAAATACCTTTATTAGAAAGTTCGCAATTAAATACTTTAGTGGACAAATTTTAAGAATCGAAAAGATAACCGTTCAAAAGTTAGCAAGGGGGGATTTTCTTTATGTCCGCACTGTATATGCCCTCGGAAATATTAAAGTTTCGATTTGGCAAATTTTTCTGTGCGATGCGTATTTTTCGAGATATTCCATATTTCAGGTTAAATGAATCACCCGGTATTTGTCAAATTAAACCTCATTTAAAATTAAATGACCGTTAAACGTGTTTGATAATACTGGGAGTTTGACATATTTTTAGTAATTGATATTGGCCTTATTATAAACATTCAAAAAACAATTTTGATGTCATTTTGTAATATTGATTTTGATGTGTTCTTATAGTACATTTTTTTTTTAGAATTTTATTGTAATTGGTGGCAGCTATGGAGGCGTGAAATATGAAAACTCGATAGGGATGTATTTTAATTTTTTTAAATGGAACACCCTGTATTTTTTTACAAAATATTGTTCCTCTTTAAGTGTTCTTTAACTTTTATACAAATAAGTTTTGTAAAAATTTGTCGAAATTTGATGAATTTTATAGAAATGCTTTCAAATTTTCAAAAAACAAAAAATATCTTTGTATTCTTTAAGTTAGTGTTAATCCAAATATTAAAAAATTTACAGGGTGCTCCATTAAAAAAAAGGTGGAATACGAAACACCCAGTATAGACAAAAATAATGTCTGGTTATGCGCATTCGAAAACCATGCAGTTTTGTAATTTAATTTTTTCCCTATCTCTTTAAATAAAAGATATATCTTTCGATTTCACACTAAAAACTGAACCTGTATATGCCAAGTTTTTTTTTTGACTCTCCAGAACTAACCGCGTCGATGATGAACTGTTCTTTCCAACCTTGTGTTATTTTTCTGCGCTCTTTTTGTTTTTCACTAAATAAATTATTAGTTTCCAGGTGAGTATAAACTTTATCAGTGATAATAATTATCATGATGTAAGTATTTTATATAGATTTGGTAGGCAAGCTATACATGTATATAAAACGATGTTTAGACGGGTCTTCTACAGAAAGTGTGGTTTTGGGAATCAGTTACCTACTAACTCGTTTTGTGATGAAATATGACAATTGTGCAGGGTTCAATAACAAGTAGTTTATTATGGTGGCAAGAATTTTATGTGTTGATGTAAACCTTTTGATCCAGAAATTATGTACATTATCCCTTCCTGGGGAGAAGACCATGTGCTTAAACCACACGGTTCTCTTGTTCCTTATTTACTTTTTTTTCGAAGAAGTCTTACATTTTGAAACAAATAATTGTTATAATTTTTTATACTGTTTTATTAATAAAATTTATTCCATACTCCTTATTACCCTAAATGTCCTCATTTATTATTATTATTAATTTGAATCCATTTAGCCTATCGCGAGATGTAATAGACGGTTGGAAAAGGAAAAAATACAGGTTAAAAACTTAAAGTTGATCTGGGTCGAGCTTTTTATCCAAATTTTTTTATTTAGAAATTACTAAATTTATTCCAGTACATTCTGATTGGTTCTAACTTACGTGTGTGACTCGTACTCCCCTCTTCTCCCAGCTGGTATCATTTTCAGGTGTCAATTTTGAGTTGTATATTAGTCTTCTTATAATAAACTCGAGGTACGGCTTCTTTCTGTCATTTTTTTGCTTTTAATCAACTAAGGTTTGGTTGTCCCTTTGGTAATAACTATCAAAATGACTTTGATTCTCTAGTCATTACCGAGACAACCAAACTTTTGTTTAAAAGCAACAATATCCGAAAAAAGCCTAATACCTCGTTTATTACAAAAATATTCAAACGCCCGGCGCATGCACCATTTTATGATATTTAATTATTTATAAATAATCGATAATAATTATTACATACAAAATTAATTACGTAAATTATGTAAATAATTGTGTTAAAACAAATGACTTTTTCTATTGGATTAAGTATATTTAAAATTGAAGTTGTATAGATATATTTATTTTATAAAATGTTAATAGGTAAAGTAGTTTCCTGCTGTTATGACTTAAAGTTTAAAATTCTATTAGGATACGATAGGATTATAAAATTATCTTAGCGTTGTTACTTTATTATAGTGTTATTAAAGTGAGATTAGATTTCTTGGTGAGTTTAATATGATAAACTAAAATTCAAGGACGTGTTATTAAATGTAATTCCTGTTTGGCAAATTAGGAACTAAAGCCGTAATACCACTAAACCGCTTGTGGAAACATAACTACTAAGGTCTAAGGACGAATCTGTTAAAGTTGTAAAGTGCATCAACGAAGTTTACGGGTGAACTTTGTTTAATATCTAAAACATACCCTGAATAATACAGCAGATATATAATTTGAGCTTATTATTTTTGAATTAAAATGTAATTAATTGCTGTAAATGATGTTGCTATATTCGTTATCAACTTTTAGGCGATTTTATTGCATCCGCAACTCCCTCATCCCGCATTTCTGGCAGCGTATCCTTAATGAGTTTGTGTATGTTTGTCACGTCCCGATGGCATAACGGGATGATTAGCACGGATAAATATCGGCGTGCTGTGCGTACATATAAATGCTAAACAGTTTTGTCTGCCACAAAATTTTGGCTTTTGTATGGAGAACGCTAATGAGCTGCGGAACGCACGAGAGATAATTTGCAATCGGTCACCGTAATTGCGAAATTTCATTAGGTGCGCACATTATGATCATGCCGATTATACAGAATAAATCCGGGCGCGTATTAAAACCCCGCCAAACCCGCTTCTCATCGCATTTTGTGCATTTATCAGCACCGATTAAGCCCACATGCAATTTTCTGCTCGCGCTCCGCTGCTCACATTTTTTTAGTTCAAAAAACATCCGGATAATGGAGATATCTCTCGTTCGTTCATATTACACAGTTTACTTATCTAGATTTTGTCGATCGTTTACGCTGGAAAATTTTCAATTGGTTTCGTTCATTGGGTTGAGATTAAAGTTATTGCTCCTTAAATCAATTTAATGTCTGTTAATTTTTTTGTATTATGTTTAAAGTGAGTGCTTTACCTATAGGGCACTATTATACTTTAGACTCAATCAATGTTCGTTTAGTGGAAAGTCTGATTAAAGTACCGGGTGTGATAACGAAGTCTAATTATAGCGCGGATACGATTTGTGTAAATGTGAGTTGGTTCTGTTGTTTCATAAATACGGGAATGATGACATAACTGGTATCTCAGCAGCAGGCCGGTATCTGAGTTTCGTCGACTAGACACGAACGTACAATATAATCCAAATTCTAGATGTAAGATACAAGTATCAAGCGGCAGTTTGAATGTAATCAGAGGGACCCAAAACAATGCCAATTCCCCAGTGTATTGTGGAAATTGTGATTAATCTCGCCGCCTGCTTATCTCCTATTGTAATTAGCACGTATCGCGTAAACGGCCCGACGAATGTGTGCGCCATTCACGGAATTAGTGCGTTGAATAGAGTAGAGTACCTCAGCAGGTGTAATTGACCAGGATAATCAATTTCGAAGTGGACAATCATACAGCAACGTTTTAACTGCATCAAGAGTCCGATTGTTGCTGACGATAAATTACCAGCGGCCTGGTGCTCGTTAAGCCCGAGGGGGATTTTCAGGATTTGCGGTCAATTTTCTAGGTCACCGCTCAAAGAAGATCAAAGGATTAAAAAGTGAGCCTCTACCAGTTGGACGGCCCGCCACCAACTGAACCAGATAAATTGTTGCCCTTTTACCTTACTACCCTTCACCAAATTAAATAAAAAGTAATTGATTAAAAGTCTTCCAAACACCAATTTCCTACTAAAAAAGATTTTTTACTACCCATAATTACATTTAAATATGTTCTTAAAATTTCTTTATTAGAATAAAATTATTAGATAAAATGTATGAAATTAAGGAATTTACAAATTCTGCACAGATAGATGTGTATTAATTTAAACATAAAGTTTTGGATATGCTTACGGAAAGTTTGTAAAATAATTAAATACACAACATTTCCCAAACACATCTATAGCAATAATTCGTATAAAATTTATCAGACACGTATTAAAAGGATATTTCGTAAATTGAAGCACTAGATTTTGAAACTCGACTTGTTACCTTTTTCAGGTGAACTATACATATTTGTTGTGGTTACTTTCCCAAAATTTCCACTTTTCATCAAACTTGGCCTGTTTGCTTCTGTTGTAACTATTTAAATTTTTTAATACAATTTACATATGTACACTACCGTCTATAAGTATTTGCCCACCCCAATATGTGGCAATTTTGAAAATTCAAAGTGCATCTAAGTAAAAAAAAACTAATTTGATAATCATTTTAGTCTTTTGGTATTAAAATATGACTTATTTGAAAAAAAAACATCTCAAGTCAAGAATCTGTTTCCATTATAGATACCGATAGTTTTATGTTTTCGAGTTGAACTTTTAAATTCTTTATTTAGTGGAAATTAATTGATAAAAATCTAACACATACAAATTCATATTTATTTTAACATATGTCTAATCCAAGTCTCACTTCAATTTTGTCTCTCATTGAATGTTACGTTTTTTGATATTCTTAATTTGTCCAGTTAATAATTTTCATAAACAAAATAATTGAAAAGAGTACCTACATTCTACGCTGATGCAGTAGATACAAGAAAGGGACACAGATTTATTAAATTTTGACAAATAAACATATTCGTTACGGAATTTTTCTTTATTTTTCTTAGGAATAGTTTCTAATTTTTGAGGTGGGCAAATACTATGAAAAAGTTCCCTTAATTTGTAAGTTCTCTCGATTCGGATCAATTTATATTAGTACCAATAGTGCTCTACATCCACATATAAGTAGATTAATTATTTGCAATTCAAATGATTATATGAATATACAGGGTGTATTATAATATGTGAGACAAAATTTACTATTGGGTAGAGGACATCAAAATAATGAAAAAAGTTCCTATAAACATATGTTCGATTTCGTTTCGTAAGGGAGGTCTTCAAAGGTGTTGTTGACAAAAAATAATTTTTTGGTTATTTATATCAGAACAGAGGTGGAAGTTTGTATACCGAGAACAGTGGATTGCTTAACTGCATTACTATGGTTACGATTTCTATCTCCTTTCCACATTATGAACGTTTTTGTGTGTAAGATACATAAAATATCTAACGAGTCAACCCTCATCCGAAATCAACTCGTTAGAGTTTAGAGTTACAAACTTCCACCTCAGATCCTAGTAGATCTCTACATTTTGTACAGTACCTAATTTATACTTTGTTTTAAGTGGTACTTTAAGACATCTTTGGTGTGAAAAATAATGGAAAATTTAAATTTTAAGCAATTCGTTTTAATAAGTTTTTTATCCAAAATGTATTTTTGAATCAAACTTACACAAAAAAATTGCACCTATAAAAATGCCTTTACAGATAGACCTGCATCGATAGTTTCATGCTTACCACACTAATATTTCTTGTACCATCACATGCAAAGATATCGAGAACACAAAAGCAAGCCTTCGCAAACATGAGATCACACGAAATTTGAAAGGACCCCTCCCCAATCTTAAGTAAAATTCATTTATTTCAAATTTCGTGTGATCTCATGCCTGCGAATGTTTACTATTGGGTCAGAATATTTCTTTTGTATCCTCCATATTGTTGCGAGTGATTTTATTTTACATAGAGCCTATTATTTTACCAAAATAGCTCAAAAATTATAAACAAAGATTTTCAGATATTGTCGAAGTGGAATATTCACTTTTAATAAAATCTAACTGATGACAAAAATATCAATTTTGGCCGACATATATTATGATACACCCTGTATTTAGTAATTTTATGTAGGGTGAATAGGCTAGTGAATGAACGTAGACCAGCGAATAAACGATTTCCCATTTATATTCAATTTAATAAGAAATAAGGAATACTTCCAATAGTATATTTTAAATAGCAACACTACATGGACTTCAAAAAATATAGCTTTTCAAAGTGATTTCATACAAGATTGAATTTGTGTTTATTCACTGAAATCATCTGAGTTTGTAGCAAAGTTTTTTTTTTCTCGAAATTAAAATGATTTTCAAATTGAATTTGAAATTTATAAATGCATAATATTTAAAATAAATATATTTACAAATATTAGCAAATTTTAATTACAGCTAAGCTTTACTAAAAAAAGGGGTGCCTTAAATGTTCATTCACTAGCCTAAAGTTAATTGTGTTAGCAATTTTTGACCTAATAAATCTAATCCTTTGCGAACATTTAAAAATGGCACAAATTTGAGACAATTTTTTTTCCAAATTTACTAAAGAGCCTAGTTTAAAGATTTTGCTCTACTAATTACGGTGGATTAAGAATATGTCATATTTACTTTAGTAGTTTCAGCTATTTTTGCAATACTAGATAAAATCATATAGTGATCATTGATTGGTTTTATGCTCAAAACTTTCAATATCATTTTTTACGGGAAATCTAAATGATCGATTTTCTGTTATTTTCTTCTGATATTATTATACTGAGCAACAAATTTAGACAAAAAATTATATCCTCTTCTAAATTGAATTCTTTACATCTAGTAAAAAACGTATAATAATCATAATAATAAAAGGAGCTACAGGAGAAATCCCCAAAAAACTCTTTGGAAACCTAAAAGAAATAAATATTAATGAAAATACTTACCTAACACTTCATAAAATAGTAATCCTTGGGACCTGTAGAATAGTTAGAAAGGTACTAGGAAATAGTTCAGTTTATTAGTTTACAAAATATTTTCATACCTTGTGTCTTTATGGAACCGGTAGAAAAATAAAACGGGATAAAGACCCTGAAAAAGAAAGACAAATAATAATCACGAAAGTAAGTGCTACTAACATGATCGCAGTTGTTTCTAATCGTAGCATTTACATTTGTAATTCTGAAATGGAATAAAAAGGAACTACAGGATCTTTACAGGAAAACCAGCGAAGTTCTCTTCGAACATAGAAGTTTCCACAAACAAGCATCTGTGCAACTATAACATTGGCAGCCCAAGTTATTTGAACTACAGATCCATTATTTAACATTGCAAAGCAACACGAACTCGCAGGGTATGACGCATTCCTCTTAAAAACTGTAGGAAATGTGACGTTTGACTTAGGAATACCAGTTAACCGCAAAGAAGACCCAGCGACCATTAGATCAAGAGAAGTTGGAAAACTACAAATGATAAAACTAAGGGATGAACATACGTCCAAACCTTTGCATGGAGTATTCTATAAACATCTAGAAAAAGAAGAATTATCAGAAAATCTAACATTTACCTTTCTAAAGTCAAACAGCCTCCGATCTAAAACGAAAGTGTTTATAATTTCATGCAAGGACGGAGTATTTAACACGCTAAACCTACAGAAAAATGTGTTTGGGCTGCCAGATACGGCCAATAGATGTAGGGCTTATTAACAACAAGAAGAAACTGTAATTCACATCCTATCTAGCTGCAGCAAGTATGCCCCAAGTCTTTATGTCAACAGACATAACACAGCCGCGAGAACCATTTATTACCATTTAAGATTCAAATATGAAATTGATAAAGTCAAACAGAGTTCGTACATACCTAGAGAAGAAGAAAAAGCTGTGACAATTAATGAAAATGCAAAAATTTTCTGGAATTTCCCATACCATATCACTAACCTAGTTGCAGCTAACAAACCTGATATGGTTTTACTAGACAAAAGGAAGAAATTAGTTGTTATAGAGTTTTCGTGTCCAGACGAAACTAATGTAAATAAAAAGCTAGAAGAAAAAAAAGACAAATATAAAGACCTTTTGATAGAATTAGCTAATACTTACCAGGAGTACAAAACCATCTTAACAGTCATCATCATCGGCGTTCTTGGAGGATTATCCAATACCATCATAAATGAAATGAAAAACATTCCTGAAACAGAAAAAGATGTTAACGATCCATTTGCAGAAATTCAGAAACGGGTATTATTGGGATCCGTGCTTATTTTACGGGCGCATAACATCAGGTTCGGTTAAGTAGTTGGTAGTTCATTTCTGCGAAGAGTTGAGTTATGTAATCAAGTAAATGGGAAACATATTGAGCATATTTTATAATTATTGGCTTGTATGGTAAAAATACATCATATTTTTTATTAAAAAAAAATTAGAATGTCTTCAAATACGTTGTTTTTAATTTTAGCGGAAAATGATTCGTATAAATGTTAAAGAACACTTAAAGAGGAACAATATTTTGTCAAAAAGTACAGGGTGTTCCATTTAAAAAAATTAAAATGCAGCCCTCTCGAGTTTTCACATTTCACGCCACCGTAACTGTCACAATTTATGATATAATTCTAAAAAAAAATATACGAAAAATACCTCACGGTTAATACTACTAAATCTCATAAAAATTGATTTTTAAGTTTTCATAATAAGCTCAACATCATTTTCCAAAACTATGTCCACACGTAATAAATTTTGTAGAAAATGTACGATAAAAAATTAAGGGCGCACTCAAATTTTCAAATAAACATATCGATGTATTCTCTAACTTAGTGTTAATGGAAACATCAAAAAATATACAGGGTATTCCATTAAAAAAAAGGGTGGGACAGCCTGCGCTCCAACTACAAAACACCCTGTATAGACAAAACTAATTTCTGGTTATGCACATCAATGAACCATGCAATTTTGTATTTTAAGTTTTTTTCTATCTCTTAAAATAAAAGATATATCGACCGTTGCCGCACTAAAAACTCACCCAAATGTTGCTCTACTTTTTTCCAATACTGTATATCTTTTATTTTAAAAATTATTGTAACGACTTATGATATAAATTTTTAAACTTCTTTATACTATTTTTTCTATTTTGTGCGTTTTGTAGCTTTTAAAACTAATTAGTTTTGAACTTTATAAACCTTTTTCGTGTTTGGCAATCCCGATGTGAGGTTTTTCAGATTATCAAATAAACGTTTTTAATTAATTTTAATTATTATTTTAATAAGAAGGGGATAGTTTATAATTAAAAGTTACTTTATCAAAGTTCGTATAAAGTTATTTATCAATATTTCCAGCAGATCACCTGTATTCTTTATAAGAAATGATGCTGAAAACAGAATTACATACTGTGGTTTTGATTTGCAACAACTTAATGTCAGCTTTAAAGAATAATATGTCTTGAAAAATGTATGTTTTAACACTTTTCCCTATTTAAAATCTAAGAAGACATTTTATTGATTTATTATAAAATTAAAAATATCTAATGGTGTGAATTTTTTGATTTCAGGTTATAGATTTACGAAAATTGGAATTAGTAGGGGGTGATGGTTGAATAAAATGAAATAATTGTGTAATATTTAATTACTTTGATTCATATTTGAAAATTATGCATTCAATAGAAAACAAACGCATTGAAAAGTAACCTCTTTTCAGTTTTGATTGTTTAACATTTTCTATACCAGCACACTTTAAATTAAAATTATTAATAATGTTTTCCAAGCGCCGGATATCTCAACGAAACATTATTAATATTCAAAGTAAAGCAATTAGATTTAATAACAAAGCTTGAGATTTTAATAATTAAGAATTTAATCAAAATATTTGAATATTCCCAACGCCCGAATTTTAATTCAATTTAACGAGCATCGCCTCGACATTCTTAACGTCACCATCAACACCCTTATTAATTTATTTATTTATTTACCTCGACATTCTGTGTACCTCCAGCGTGCTAACATTTAAATATTTTAATTGGAGTACCCACA
The DNA here is from genome assembly GCA_963971135.1 of Stenus bimaculatus. NCBI lineage: Eukaryota > Metazoa > Arthropoda > Insecta > Coleoptera > Staphylinidae > Stenus > Stenus bimaculatus. The sequence continues at coordinate 13,120,070 of OZ020185.1, read as the reverse complement.
ATGTACATGAATACCAAATTTCGTTTAACAATCTTGTTTGTAAGCACTTTATAACATTTTATTTGATACAACGTGTTTTATAATTATCGTTTCTTTTGTTCTTATTCGTTCGTATCTGAATCTGAGTGTGGCTCGGCCTCAGTGGCGCAATAAATAACGCATATCTATAATAGTAGCCTTGGGCAAACTTTATGGCTCTAATTCTATATTCCCAAGTTGGAAAGCTCTTGACGGGCTATAAAATCGCTATTTTGGAAAAGAGAAGGAATGAGCTCCGCGCGTTCCTCGTTCCTTTGTCTTTCGCACGAGAATGTATAATTCTTTCGAAAACTTTCAAGACATTTACGAGACGTGCATGCATGCTTTGCGAAATAAAATTTTGCCCCCAGATCCCTTTTAAACCGTAAATATATGCCATTTGCGTAAAAATATCTCCCAACAAATTTAATTAAAATTTATTTATCGCGTGAGCTTTCCAACACAAAGCATCCCCGTTGAGAAAAAAAATGTATTAAGCTTACACGATTCTCATTCGAGCTATTCGAGGGTGTTAGTTGAGGTTCGAATTGTTGCGCCTTCCCCACAAACCAAATCGACGCGTTTTTCTTGCCTGTACGTTTACAAAAACGATTCTGGGGTGAAAATATATTAACAAACGTACAATAAATTTAGCCACGCACCCAACATGAATTTATATTTTAATATTCAAGTAAAGCGGCATTCAACAAGCGTTCGTGCTTTACTTGCGTGTTTTAAAATGTAATGCATTAAAAAAATGGTGTATGCTGTGCAAAAGAAAGCAACCACCTGTACCCATCGTTTGACTTCTACTTTACACTGCACGGCAAAAAAACACGCACTTCCTTTAAATACTCCCAAATATATTCAATCAAAATCTCTAATAGTGCCTCCACACGATCCGATTTGATCGGACGGTCAGATTCGATGAATAAATCGGATGCCGCATCCACAGGGTCCGATCAGCCCATCGAACCGACCGACTCTGCCACCTCCTGCATTAAAATATCTGTAAAGCATCCGACCTTCGATCTGATAAATTGCCTCCACTCTGTCCGATTTACTTTCCGATCTGACAAAATTCCATCCGACCGCGTCGGGTCGTGTGTAGGCGCCTTAATTCTTGCCTGAAACTATACTGTAGGATAATGCATGTACATATACATGTATCTTTGATGTTTCCAAAATTATACATGTTAGTTATCATATTTAGGAACAATGCAAATGTTCTCTTGATCACAATTAACATAATTCCATATATAATACATTATGCACAAAATCGTTAATAAGGATGTCGTGAAGCAATCAACAATAAATTTCTAAAGATACGTGTGTACACATGTATGTATGCGTGGTAACAATGTACACACCTAAAGAGAAACCAACATAACATTCGTATTAGTTAACCACATTTTCGCTTTAACCGAACAATAGTATAGCATTTGTGGGATGGAGGAATTGATATAGTACTCCATCTTGAATACAAGACGAAAGTATTGAAGGGTTCACGTACAATAAATCATTAAAATCTTCCTATATAGGCAAGAAACGCGATAGGAAATAACAATATAAAATCTATCAAAGGCCATTCTTCTTCGAATAATCTAAACTCATTCAAATAACTTGCAGACAGCGGATGGTGATGTATGAGTGGAAAATGAAAAGAATATAAGGGGAGCTCATCTTGAGAAATCTAGATTTAGACGTCTGCACTTAGTGATTGAAAGCGCGAAACAAATAAATTACAGTTAATAAACTATGAGGAAATTTTACACCTTTAAAATTAATAATATCGTTTCAATTATTTATTCTACTTTAAGAACAAATTTTGCTTCTTATAACTTTATTTTGAATGATGTTTTGGTTATATGCGAGCTATTTATTCTGCGAATTTCAAAACCAAAGTGAAATACAGTCATGGATTGATACTCGCGCGGAATTCTTAATGTATGATTTATTGATTTAATGTCGAAACGATAAAAACTGCAGAAACTTTGCAGCGTATATCATTCTTTAATCTCGATATTTGGCAAACAAAAATAAAATGTAAGAGGAAAAAGGAAACCTTTATAGGCACCCGTGGACCATCAAACCGCGGTGAATGTAAGAAATAAGTCAATAATCAAAACGGAATTGGAAATGGATGATAAACGCGATAATAATTCATGTACTGTGCATTTCCGCATTTTTCACAGCATGTGGTGCAGTTGCAGACATTATTTTGGCAAGTTTCAATTTTCCCTACACGATACCATCTTTGTAATTTCTTGTAGTAACATTAATCAAATGTCTAGTTTTTCCTACTACCTAAATCATATTTTTTACAAACAAAAATACAAAATTGATTAAAAAATTTTGTAAGTAAAGGTGGATTTATACAACCAGCACCCACATTTTTCATTTAATTTTAAGACTTAATTATTTAACCTAAAAATTTTAAGAATTAATGCATCAATGTTACTTAATTCGTAAGTGACACTTAAAAATTCTAAATGGCAGTTTGTTCTTTTCTGAAGGAACACTAATTTTAGTCTTGAAATTTTTGAGCTCAACTTTTGAACATAATTTAGAGGCTCAGAATCATTGTAAAAAAATACTTTCTTCAAGAATTTATAAGTTTTGTCAAAACTAATCTAATCCATGAGCTTCAGAGGTTGCCACTAACTATAAGAGTACGGTTACATGTTTCACAGATTGCAGCTACTTTAGTTAGGTTTGTAAAGCAATATATGATAATTATACAAAAAATTTATGAATTTATTTAAAAATTTTTAAAATGCAAATAATTTACTTACCTTAGTAAATACAATACATCCAAATATTAAATTTACTATAGAAAAAGAAATTAATAATAAAATTTCCTTTTTAGATATTGATATTTTTAGATCTTTAAATAAACTAAATTTTTCAATTTTCAGGAAACCCAGTTTTACTGATACTGTTATTAATTTCAATTCAAATCATCCAGTTTCTCATAAATTTGCTGCATTTTATAGTCTTTCATATAGACTTTTTATGATTCCAATGTATTCCAAAGATTTTATAAATGAAATTAATACAATTAGATGTATTGGAAAAAATAATAATTTTCCAGATACAATTATTAAAAGAATTATTTTAAAAACAAGGTTAAAGTTATTATATAATAATGCATATTCACAAAATATTTCAACTTCAAAAGAATCAATTAAATATGCTACTTTTACTTATACCAATAAGAATTGTTATCAGTTATTTAAATTGTTTAAATCTTACAATATCAATATTTCGTTCAAATCTAATAATTCTCTTAGTTCATATAAAAATAACAAACAGAAAGATGATCTACCTTCAAAAAGTGGTATTTATAAATTGAATTGTAGCAATTGTACAGCTGAATATATAGGACAAACTAGAAGATCTTTTTCCATTAGAATCAAAGAACATTCTGCTGCTATTAGACATAAATATTTGGATAAATCAAATTTTGCAAATCACATAATCAATTTTAAACATTCATTTGAAGAAGATAATATTAAAATTTTACACACTGTTTTGGACAATTCATTATTGAATTATTTAGAAAATATTGAAATAATTAGAAGTCATAATAATGTTTTAGTCGAAAACTTAAATATTCAATTAGAATGCCCGCATTTTGATTTTTTAAATAAATTATTGAAAATGATTTTATAAAAAAAATTTTTATACAACTAATTATACATCAAAGTGGGTTTTATAAATAAAAAAAAATTTTGTTTGACGTATTTGTCAGTAAGCAATTAAAATTGCATATACTCATTTTTGAGAAGATTTTACATTATTTTTATTGGTTTTATTTACATTTGGTTTATATATTTTTATTTGTGTTATTTAGTTCTCTATTTTCATCAATTCACAATGTAAGTTTCATTTATATTTTATATATCTGTATTAATTTAGAATTTTATAGCTTTGCCTGACGAAGCCAATGATTTGGCGAAACTAGTTGCAACTTAAGATTGTATTTTAAAATAAAGTTGGATAAAAAGAATTTATATTTTACTATATTTAAATATTTATCCAAACTATTTTCCTACAAAATTCAACAATAAACAAGTTATTGAACAAAAACTAAACTGAAAAATAATTAACTGGAAAAGATTATAGACGTGCTTAAAAATATTTCTTCATGAGAAATATTTCTTAAATACGTCGTTAACGTTAAAGACGTCTCTAAATATTTACGATATCACGATCGCTGAATACAGGCTAATATGATTAGAGCTATCACATATATCCTAAAAAACAAAGGTTATGCATAGAAAGTCAGTTAATGCCTTGATAAAACATAGTTGATATTTTGCCCATCAAACGAGACCGGGGCTTTTTCAGAACTATTTTTAATTTAGAAAACAATTGTCAAGAAAATGTGGACATTAACTCACTACTACTTGAATGATATCTTTCAGAACTATTGCTAAAAAAATCAACATTAATTGGTATATAAATTTCGTTTGATGGGAGTAAATATGTTTTAAGAAGGATTAACTGACTATTTATTTCTATACATTTATTAACGGACACCGAATGTATCAACAAGAAGTAATTATCAAAAAAAAATTAAAATATTCTTTAAGAAAAAATCTAATGATTGAAAGTCTGAGAACCTTAAGCGAAAGTTAAAACCAGCGCAAACAACCCGAGGTCCAAGAAAAAAGTTATGCAAGTATTGCAAACTTTAATTTTTAAAATACTAAAACTAGAAAACTAATAAAAATTGGATAACAACATTTTTGTTTTTTTTTTGCCTTGTATTAATGTGTAGATTACACTCCTCAAGTTTGACGCACTCCTCCCGACTCACCCTGTATATTTTACCAAATTTTTAGCAATATTAACTATAAAATAGTTAGATAATAACTTTTTATTAATTGTAAATATTTTTACCAGATTTTGTGAACTATTTCTTATTCTGGTCATGAATTTTGATTCACAAAGAAATGTGGTATTAGGTATTCCTTTGTGAATATGATAAACCTTTGTGAATAGATTAAACCAAGTTTCTGAGGGTTTTGGTTTGCTTCGACGAATTTTGAGACCTGAGATAACTCAGGTCTCAAAATTTTTTATAAAAAATGTTTAATAACTTTTGTATTATTATAAACATTATAAAATTTTGTACATTTGCTTATGGTACCTCAATTTATGATCAGTAAATTTTTTGTTAGATTATAACAAAGGAAATCTTGAAAAATTCTGGATTTTTTAGATTGTTTTTTAGTCTACAAAATTGTATAAAATAACTTCCTTTTATCTTCCTGTGTTCGGCAATACAATAAACTGCTATACCGGGTGGAAATGAAAACCGGGTCACCTCGATAACTTTTTTATTTATGAATAAAATATTTTGAAATTTGGCTATGTTCTATGGTTCAAAAAAACAAATTATATGTGCATTTTTTATTTTCGAAATCACTTCCGGTTTCACCGGAAACACCATGAACTTTGTTTTTTTAAATGTAACATCTCATATTTTTATTCATGGCTTAAAATACTTTTAAAAAAGAAGTATTTTTGAGATATTAGTTTTTATTTTTTTTGTAAAAAAAATTTTTTTCAAAAAAAAAAAAGGTTTTCGAAGTCGGTGAAAAGTACCAAAACTAATTCTATATAATTCAAATACCTAAATAAAATTGTAATTTGAAAAAAAATTTAAGTGGTTTTTGAACTATTAATTTTTAAACTTAGTTAATGAAGATTTTATCAAATATCTCACTTTTTTTAAATGCAATGATGCCGGGTCATTCGACTTTTTAAAAAGAGGATTTTATAACGATTATTTATTTTATGTATTTGAATTATTTAGAATTAGTTTTGGTAATTTTCACCGACTTCGAAAACCTTTTTTTTTTTAAATTTCTTTTTCGCAAAAAATAAAAATTAATATCTCAAAAATACTTCTTTTTTAAAAGTATTTTAAGCCATGAATAAAAATATGGGATGTTACATTTAAAAAAACAAAGTTCATGGTGTTTCCGGTGAAACCGGAAGTGATTTCGAAAATAAAAAATGCACATAAAATTTGTTTTTTTGAACCATAGAACATAGCCAAATTTCAAATTTTTCTATTCATAAATAAAAAGTTATAGAGGTGACCCGGTTTTCATTTCCACCCGGTATTTTTAAAAATACACGACCCGGCACCAGAACACTTGGTTATTTAAGCCCGTGCTTTTACAGTGAATTCAAATTTAAATCTGATCTACCACTTTAACCAAAGCGTCTCTTCTTCGGGTATTTTTTCAAGTTATTTCTCAGTGTGTTGCAAATTTTGTAATAAACAGTTTTTTTTTCAAAACTAAAACTAGTGCAGTTAAAATATTCGCGATGTTTTTTTCGCGTGCATTTCAGTGTATCAAACTGAGGGAAACTTAGGTTTCCTACCATGTAATGTCAACAGTATCAATCATTTTTGAAAACTCTGTATAAACTATTTCGTATTTCATGAATTTTCCGTAAAAAAATCTCCGTCCACATTTCTCAAATAATTCAACAGAAACAGTATCTGAAATAACTGGCAAACGTTCCCAGACGCAACTGATAAAACACACATGAACCCTAAAACTTGGAAATCAAGCAAGATTTTTTAATAGTTAGAAAAAACAAAAATGGGACGAAGTTCTTTAAGACATCAATAAGGAAGAAAAATCTTTCATAGCCCCAAAAACTGCACTACCCTTCGAAAATTCCCAAAAGGAACTTCAATTTAATCCAAATTTCGATATCACGGACACCCAAACAAAACAAACAAAAATTGAAAAACTCACAAAAAAAAACTTCATTAAAAATTCGTTCACTCACTTCATTGTGCTACCAAAGCACATTATAGTTTACCTGACCAACATCATTAACACTGGAACCAGACTAACAGACTTCTCTAGAGCCTGGAACAATAAACATAATATAATAACAATCCCGAAACCTGGTAAAGACCCAAAATTTGCTCAAAACTAAACAAGACTGATCTATAAATTAATCAAACTAAATTTCCCAGAAAAATTAGTCAGACTTATAACGTGAATCGTCACCCGTGGTTTTAGCTATAACAAACCTCGGATTTCTACTCTTTTATATTCTGTTTGTCTTCTTTTTTCCACAGATATAACATTTAAATCTTTTTTCGAATTCATTTTGACTTATTGATTGAAAATTTTTAATTAAATTTTATAATAATATAACACATAACCTCAACTGATGAAAGTCAGTTAAATTGACAAAGTAGTAGCAATAGAGATTTTTCCGACGACCATATGAGAAAATCGTATATGTTATTCATATTAGTAGTTTAGAAAATCGTTCATTTCAACACTAGTGACTTTAAGTTTCCATGTTGTAACTGTCCGAAACCCCTCTCTTGGATTTTTTTGAACTTGCAAAAAAAGGATAGTTCAAATAAAAATTTATATTTAACCCCGCCAATATTACTAATTTGATTATTAAAATCATTATATAATTCACTTTTCTGTAAATTTTAAATAAAATAGGAACATTTTTTATTCGTTTCGATAAGATATGCTTCCGTCAAAACAGCGCCACCTACAATTATTTACATTTAACTAAAAATAATCGATAACTTCAATGTCAGTTGCTGTTAACATAGGTTATGTTATGTTGTTATTACAAAATATTAATAATGGTCGCAAAATCTCCGTGGTCGTCGGAAAAATAGCGTACACAACTCGCAGAAAGTGAATTTCGTTGCTCGTGTAATATCCTCACTCGGCTCGGCTCGTTCGTCACTTTCTAGCTCGTTGCGTAATATACTATTTTCGTATATTAATAATTCGTTGATAAAACATTTGAATATCGCATCGTTCCTGCGCTATCTTGAAAAAAAACAAGAAAATGCGATTTTCAGCATATAGCTATAACTTCTTTATTTTCGATGATATCAAAAAACTTTTTTGACATTATACAGGCACTTTTTTATGTACAATGCAGTAAGACATATGAATATTTTTTTGCCAAAGGATTGACCGAAAAAGAATCAAACTTATTTTTTTTCTTAAGGCGGCCATATTGTATTTACACATATTCTGAATCGGCTACATTCTACACAAAAAAGTGCCTGTATAATGTCAAAAAACTTTTTTGGTACTACATTTTGAAAGTCGCATTTTCTTGTTTTTTTAAGATAGCACATCAGGAACGATGCGATATTCAAATGTTTTGTCAACGAATTAATAAAACTCGAATAAATCTCTACTACTTTCCCAAGTAACAGATCATGGGAAATATCGTTGTGCTTAAGTAACTTTTACCTAATTAAGGAAAATTCACGTAATACTGCCCAAAATAACGACTAAAGGCATTTCGTTGGGCATTAGTTAAGGCATTTTTACATGGTAGACATTTTTACCAATAAGGCGAATACTAGGGAAAAATTACCATTATTTGACCTAATTTATTACTAATTGGTCATATTACTTCAAAGTTGAAAATAGGGAAGTAAAGTAAGAGTTACCTAATTATTTTACCTAACGTCGCCTTTAAAGTAAAAATGTTCTATTAGTTAAATTTATAGTAAAACTTACTGTAATTTGACTTTTTCAATGACTATTGGGGAAAAATACTTTATAGTAAAATTTAAGTAAATTTGGTTGCGTTTCCTATAATAGTAAAATTTCCTTATTGGTCGAAATTAGGGTTATTATAGTCAATAAATTTAAATTAATAACTTTGTGGTCAAACTTACTAGTTTGGAGGACTTTAAAGGCATAATTCTTTCTAGGCAATTTATGTAGTGGTGGATGAAGAAGAAATTACGTAATTTAGGATACTTTTTAATTCAAAGTTATCCACAACTACTTGTTGATGTTTAATACAATATTTTTGTAGTAACATTATGTATACCTTAAAATTATAAGATTATTATTAAATCTAACGAGTTTAATGTATTCTGTCTCAAACGCATAGCTGATTTATCATGATGGGAAGAACTTTCATAAAATCATATCGGATGTCTACAACATATTATTACTTATAAAAAATAATACTAGGGGATACAAAAGGAAGTCAAATTGATGCCACATTTACATTTATAATAATGGTATTCTTCACACAATTTAAATGAACCTTTACATTTAAAAGAGACCACTGCTACAAATTTGTAGGTTATATTTTTAGGTTATAGGAACTTCGCGTTTGATCTCAAACGTTCGTGTTCTATTCTTGCCTTCAAAGTAAAATTTATTTATTCATGACAAAAATACTTCAAAGTATTATTGACTTTGAGGTAAAAAGTTTCAATTTGGGGCAAAATTACTATAAAGTCAAATTTGTTAGAATTTTTTACCAAGTTTCGAGGAAAAGTTACCTAATAGGCTAGAAAATAAGTAACATTTCTTATTAGGTAAATTTTAGCAAGGACGCTATATTTATCACTAATAAATTTTAGGTTAAGTATAAATTTATCAAAGATGAATGATATTATTTATATATTAAAATAAAGTTTTTTAAAGAAAGTTAACAAATCATACGACAGTTCTTTAAATAAATATTTAAAAATTGAAATTACACATATAAAGTATAAAGCTAAGACCAACAAAAGTCTAATCTAATTAATAACAATAATTATTTTTAAACAAAGATTTTTGAATGGGGAATTGTATTATTTCAAGGTAAAATCCATAAGTTTCACAGAATTTTTTTATCGAAACCAAATTTGAAGTTTAGGCGAGTAGTTTCAACAACACCCCGAACACTACATAATATAATGCAAAATAAATATTAGTAAACCATCACTTATAATGGCATTCATGTTCCCAACATATTTCATTCTAAGAGACAAAAGTAGGTAGTCGTGGGCCAAAATCATTGTAGAACATCTATATTATTGAGGTTAGGAAATATTTGGGAAATATGTAGTAAATTTTACGTCCGCATTACGTAAATTTAGCGTAATTAACTTATAGGTAACTTCCTTATAGGTCGACAATATATAGGAATATATTACGTCGAAACTACAGTCAATTTTTTCCCCTTGGCGTAAAATTTACGTAAAGTTTACGTAATAACGACCTAATTCGTAAAGGGCACGACACCTTGATATACCGAAATTACGTAAATTTTACGTAATTCTGTCCATTGCTACTTGGGCCGTAGCCAGAACCAAAAATGTTAGGACGGGCATGAAGAATCTTTAGGCAGGCAAACATTTTTTATTAATTAAAAATAACTTCAAAAAATATCACTTCAAAATATAAAGAAATACAGTGAATTCAAAAATGACTGAAACCACCAACTATGCAACCAAACATACTTTGTAGTGATTTTAGACTTGCTAAGTTGGTGTACCTGTTAATGTTCATTCAAATTTAAATTTGATCTGTCACTTTAACCAAAGCATCTCTCAGCAGTTTTTCTTCGGGTATTTTTTCAAGTTATTTCTCAGTGTGTTGCAAATTTTATAAAAAAACAGTTTTTTTCAAAACTAAAAAAAGTGCAGTTAAAATATTCGCGATGGCTTTCTCAACGGAGCACAACGAATTCATTTTGATGGCACATTTTCGAAATGGAACATTGATCGATGGAACAAGGTCTTACGACTTACTATCTTGTATAGAACAATTTAGAGAAGCTTTTCCAGAATATCCGTTCGAGTATGACAATTTTAAATTGCATACGTTTCGAATTGTCCATGAATTTGAGAATAAACATTGCATTTGTAAAGGAAAAAGTAGTGGGGCTCTATAGTAAGTAAAGACGATTCTTCGATGATGTAAATAAGCAATTTTGTAATTCTAAACTTTTAACTACTTTTTTAGGTTATAATGTGATTTACAAAATCTCAAATTTTTTGTGTATTCTTTTTGAATTATATTTTTCATAAAATTAAATTAAATAAAAATATTAAAGTTAACCGTAGTTTTTTATTAAAAATTTAGAAACGCCACTGAAGTATTGATTTTTAGTTTCAGTGTAGCCAACTTTGGGAAATTTAGGTTTCCTACCTTGAAATGTCATTGGTTTCACTCTTATTTGAATACACTGTATAACTTCAAAATATAAAAAATATATGCAAACAAGTGAGTGTAACTTTTGAATAAAAAAAAATTGACCTACAACTTTTGTGTTTATTAGTCTTAGAATTGAATCTACTTTACACTCATAAAATTTCTGCATAACGATACGGGACACCTTGTATACGCCAATGAGTTCTCGAAATAAAGAGGTGGTACTGTATACAGGATGTCCCAATTTGAGTTGCATTGCATGGGCATCTTTGTTATTAATAAAGTTACAGAATTGGTTAAATGAGCAATGTTTTGCAGTTTTTTATACTCATTTAGATGGTTTTCTAAAATAATCAAAAATTCCAAGCTATTCCAATAATAAACGAAAAAAACCGAAAAATACAATTTTTGAAAAAGTCGATTATGCCATTAACTAACAAAGTTACAAAAAAATGTTTCGGATGAAAGTTATTTGTTTCGTAAATACTAATCTAAATATGTTATTTACAAACATATAACAAAATCGGTTTCAAAGATCCAAAATTCCAAATTTTTCCACAAATAAATTGCATTTTTCTTTCTGCTTTTAACAATGCATTACAATCCATGTTTGAAGTAACATACTATGAAATATTTGACATTATTTGAATTAATTTAAGTAAGCCATAACTTTTTGACCGATCTTCTTTAAACAAATGATGATCAAGCTGTCACTTTAGATTATTTGATTATTATATTGGTTTATTGTACATCAAGTTAGAATTAATAAGTTTTAGTCATTGATTAATCATTTACAAATGGAAACCTTTCCACCTAACTAAATGAACAATATGATATGTTTTGGACTTATATCCTATACAAAAATCTAAAATGACAGCTCGAATTGTCATATGTTTAAAGAAGTCCTGTCAAAAAGTCATAGCCTACATAATTTAATTTAAATATTATACCAAATATTCCGTATTACTTCAAACATGGAGTAATACATCGTTCTAATAAAAAAAAAATGCAATTTAACTGTTGAAAAAATCAATATGGCGTCCATTTAAAATAATAAAGTTGTTATTGATATCTTGAAAACCGATTTGGTGATATGTTTGTAATAAACATATTTACATTCGTCATTACGAAACAAATAACTTTTAAGCGAAATATTTTTTGTAACTTTTCTAGTTAATGAAATAATCTATTTTTTCAAAAATTGCATTTTTCGGTTTTTTTCCGTTTATCTTCGGGATGGGTCGGAATATTTAATATTTTTAAAAGATCTAAGTTACCCATGTAATGCAACTCAAATTGGGACACCCTGTATACATACATAGTTTAGGTTAGTTGAAAATAGGTTAGAGTCCAACGTCAAATGGGACACCCTGTATAGTTTACCGATTTATTAATCATATTTTAAGTTTTGAATAAAACACCCTGTATGGTACAATATATGTTAAAAAGTTGATCAACTTTATTTGGTAGTATAGGAGAGTTTAATGGAGTTTTTTTAAGTTGTGGGAAAATAAAGGAATATTCTTTGATTTTTGAACTCCATTAAATTTAAACAGACGTAGATAATTTTATATGCGCATTGTTAAAGAATAAGGGAGGTAAAGCACGCTACACGCCAGCTATTACTCATTCGTGCCGGAACGGCAGGACCGTGTCGACACACGCAAAACGTCATCCGGTAGGCAATTTATTCGTACCCAACAATGGTCCCTGTCAATAGCAAATCTTCGCAGGAGGAGCTCGATGATCGGTGGGTTTAAAGCACGTGATTGTCGATGGTGCGGTAGATACAGATACCATGCGTTCGTATAGCACATAGCACTCAACTGTTGGAAACATCCAAACTTCCGACTTTGGTCAGAATTATTCCCCGTTTTATGTTTAATCCATATAAATTATGTTCAACTTATCTTTACGTTCGCAAACGGCCTATATTTTTATGTGAATCCACTACCACTTTTAACAGTAACAACTATAAAGCGATGCTCGTAAAATTTATTTGAACACAAAAGTTGAATGATGGAAATAAATTGTTTTTAAAAGTTTTATCAACAGTGTCGGCTATAAAATTTGTTTTCTTCGCTTCGTGCAAAATACATCACCAATTTCCAGATACCAGTTGCATTAAAATCAATACCCCATCCCAAATCGAAATACATTAAATTACAAAAAAAATCCAATTACACTAACACATATTTTAAAACATAAAAAAATTCTCGCTGATTTATACATTTAATCATTTTGACAACCTTCATTATTTATTTTATACTCATACTCATTTTTATAGAAAACTGAAAACTGTTTGGTAAAAGATACTCCTATATAGTTTTTGTTAAAATAGGTGAATTTAAGAAAGTTTTAATAAAATTTACGAGTTTGTATGATACATGTAAAATCCTTTTTGCTTTTAAAAAGAAGTTAAAAGCATCCTTTAACATAAAGCTGGGACTAGAAAACTTGCGAGTGACACAAAAACACATTAACCTTTAATATATGGGTAGCGATGGGTTGGGGTGGGAAAAAGAAACGTAAGGGAATTGACGATAAGCGCCCGGATAGTGAGCTAGGTCCGATTTGGCCCTCGGGGGTGGTAATTAGCAAAAGGAAGAAGGATGAAATCTTATTTGAAGCGAGTTTAAGAGATGTGGAATGGGTAAAAAGGCGATGATTTATGCGAGGCGTGCTCTTCTGTCTGGAACTTCTGCTGAGGAAATGAGTTAAAAACGTTTTTAAGTAAATAATAAATAAAGAAATAATGTGTTTGTAGGAAAGTGGCCTCGTTAAAGTATCTCTCGCACCAAGCGATTGAGTTTATCCAGGACTTTAATTGCAGTAGCGCACGTGCTTTTAAAACGCTATTAATTTTTAAGAATTTTCTAATTTGTACGCTTCAAACAATTTTAATTATAATTAAATTTTATGAATAAAATGGGATTTTTGCTTAGGCAATTTAAGTAAAACTTTCCTCTTCTGCTTGCTTGGTTACGGATTAACTCTTTTCGCAAACTTTGACACCGATATCGCTGTAACTGACAATTCATAATTAAACCATCAGCTATACGCTATACGATACGCTTTGTGAGTTTTCCTCGATGCTAATAGTTTAGCTGATGGACTGTCGACTCTAAACGGGGGACTTTAATAAATTAATTTGTATTGTTTTGCGGGATTCAAGCTACAAAGCTTAAAGCAACTGGTGTAAAGTGGCCGGCATTACATCCTCTCCCCTTCATCCAGCTATTCCTGTCCGTAGCATTCCCACCATGCCACGACCTTTTGATGTCTCGGCGAGGTTCCCTATGTTTAGAAAGTAAAATGAGTTCCGGACAGAAACCGAGTGCAGACCTTTATCTTCGTTAACCACCAACGAAAGTTAGTTGGGACTCCGGAATTTAAGTTGCATAATTGAATTTGTCTTTCCAAAAATTGTTTAATTAATCGCTTTCAAATTTTATTTTACCTAATTGGTCACATTCCTTTCAAAAAGTTATTTGCATACTTACTAAATTCTTTTTTACAGATGAGGACGTTAAATTTTATTAAAATTGCATCTGGCTTCCTCAGGAAAGCACATCAACTACTTTACTGTACTACTGACTTATTTTTTGACATTATTTAGAATATTATATGTAAATATAGAAAATACCCACATACCTTCTTGTTTTTTATACTTATAGGCCCAGGTCTTATTCTAACGTACAGATGTACTCGAAGTGTACCTACAGTGGGAATTTTTAACTGTACAGTGAATATTCTAAATTTGTGCAATAATCTGCGATTCGAAAAAAAAACAAAAAGAATCAAAAATCGAAGGCAATTGACTTATAGCCAATTTGTTTATTGTCAGAAGAACTAATCGCGTAACAACTGACAAGTCGTGTAGAATCAAAAACTAAACGTTCTAAAACTGATTTATCCCCATCGATATTTTGAAACAGCTGAGTTATCGCAAAAAAACGTTTTTAAACGTCAAACGGACCCCGAGTTAGTTATTCCCATCGCAAAGTACATTTCCCCTTCACAAATCTTCAAAACTCCGGTCTCATTTTAAAGAGGAATGTCTTTTTTGGGAGTGGGCGGAATTTCCATTTTTTCTAACCTCCGGAACACTTTTAAAAACGTCCCCTCCAAGTTTAAAAAATCGCAGCGTCGCCGGGTTTTGAATCGAAGCGACCAAATTGGGATCCTTTTTTTCTCACATCCTCATTTATACTTGAGAGAAGTTTCGAGACTCTAGTTATTGTGAGACTTTGACCGGAGGAATAAAATCATGCACGGCATTTTTGTAAACTAGAATCACGCGAGAAAACTTAGGCCGGTTGTTATCTCGATAAAGTCGATCTTCGCCTTCTTCGGATAGTTTGAATTTCAGATAGGTTTTTTCAAAAAATTTCGCTCAACTTTAACATATCGCCGTGCACTCGTATTTGAAGCGCGAGTCATCAATTTTGTGCCCTTCTGTAGAGCACTTTATTGTAAGCGAATCGGCAAAAAAATCGGACCATCTTGAGCTTACGATCGCCGTTCGGCGTCAAATTTCCAAAATCTTATAAAAACGCCGGTTCAATTTATACCATAAACGATCTATCTCCTGTAAAGGCTGTCCAAAATCAGTACACATGGGGTAATCATTCGAGTTTTCCGGTGTCCGTAGGCTATAAACGATGGCGGTATCTCTTGGTTAAAGCCAACACAGGTCGTGTCAAGAAAATTTGACTTTTTGACGGCAGAATCGATCCGCGTTCGTTTAATTTTCGGTCTATTGCTGTTCTTAGGTGCTTTCTTTTTAAGAGTAAAATGTTCTGGAACAGTTTGCTCTGGAACAACTTGCACTTGGCGTTAAAAAGAACACTTACTCTGGTTATGAAGCCTCGTTCGCAATCTTCATCCCCTGAAGTATCTGATGAATCAGATATTAGATTCAATTTTTGATTTAAATGTATTAGCTATAAGTGACTCTGAAGAAATTGAATTTATTAAATAATTACTAAATAAATAAAATAAAAAATACCGATAATTATCTTTTCTAAACCTTGCATGTTTATTTTAGCTATTTATACAAAGAAATAACCTTTAAATGTAAATAAACACAATGTACTTTTTGAAATCACGTTGTATTGTTTATTTCCCCCACTCCTTTGGAACAACTTGCACCAAATTTTAGGTAGGTGCATCAAGGGTAAGGGGGGTATCAAATTGAGCAGCTCAAGAACACAAGTGCTTGTCAAAAAGAACAAGAGTAAAGTGTTCTGGAGTTACTCGGAACAGCTCCAGAGCGTAAAAAGAAAGCGCCTCTTAAGCGCGCATCGGATAGCGCTTTCGGTGCTTTAGGAGGCCACGGGTAGGGATTCTGAATTTTCGAAAAATTAAATAAAAAATCGTACCCTCTAAGAATTCCGTAAAACGTGAAATCTTGTCGATGCCAAAAATTACGCTCGACCTTTCTAAAAATTGACGCTCAAACTCCGCATCGGAAGCTTCTTCAATGAAAAATTGTAAAATAATTTCAATAGGACCGAAAATACGTAGTACAGGGACGGATTAGTGTACTAAATTTTCAAAAACTTTGGGATTTTTTTCCGAAGAAATGTATCGGCGGAAAAATAATTAAAAATATGCAGTAAAAATTTCTACCTGATACTGTCAATACTTTTAGAGAAATAAATAAAAAACAAAATTTCGGAAAAAAATCAAGCCCATAGCCTTAAAAATATACCAAATATTTTTTTTTTAAATTTTGCAAAAACGACCTTCCAAACGAAAGATGAATGCAAACTGATAACAATTGACTACTTAGTTCTCTTCCAGGTTCCTTCCTTTTATAAGCACTCCAAAAATACCAAAGTTTTGGAAATTTAGGGGTTTTCAAAAAAAATTCCCGTTTTATATAGCGTTTAAAAGCTCTTTAGGTCCTCTTTGAAAAATATTCATTTCGATATCTTTATTCTTTTTTGAGTTATGGTCCCAAATGTGTCGATCGCTTAAATACTGAATATTTGGCAAAATTTTTAATCGGAATATTTCAAGATTTAAATAACTAAAAAATAAATATCTCGAAAACTATTTGACCGACCGCAACGCCCGAAGGCTTAATCTTCGCAGAGAAAACTTCACCACTGGAAAATTGTAAACTATATTTATTTCATCCGAAAATGCGCACTTCAGGCTCGGATTTGTAATTTGTAATTTGCGGTTATTTTAACTTTGTAGTTTTCTTGAAACTCACTAAGTACTCTTAAACAGGGAAAAGATTCGTGTAGAAGTCTTCATTTGTTCCGAAGTTATGGGCAACAATTTGAGATTTAGGGAGAAAAAAAATTGATAGGAAAATTTAAACATTTTACCAAAAATCAATATTAGTAAAATTACTATAGCGATCGCCGCCCCTCTGAGTTAAATATTAAATCATCCCGAAAAACTCTTGAAAATTTCAGTGTTTCGCTGGAATTTTGATTAGAAAATTAGAATGTTCCAATAAAACAATATTTCGAAAACTATTCGTGACACCTGAGGGCTTCAACTTTGCATGGCAAGCTTTTTCATTTAATTATTGCAAAAAGTATTCCATCGGATTTTCTTGAAACAAGATTTAAAATATGTACTTCTCTATTTGGACCTGTATTGGTAAAATTGTCGACTTAACACTTTTCGAAAAATTTAATTAATACGAAAATCCGTTATAAAAAATGTATTTTCAATTTTTATTTGCAGAGCACATGGAGGTGGATTTGAAGTAATATACTTAAAGTTATTTTTTTTTTCGATGGAACTAAAAGGAAAAGATAAAGTTGTTTCGCATACAGTTCCTATACAAAAAGTAGTTCCGTTTCGCATATAATTTCCATTAAAAGTAGTTTGTTTAAATTGTTTCAGTACACTATGCTAGTGTGAACGAGTTTTTGTTGGCCTTGCCAGAGAGGGAATTATGAATTATATTATACTACTCGAAAACGGGTGGAAGAAAAGGGGTAAAATCTCAGTACCTAAAATTCCACAGGTGCCCAATCCTTAGTGACAGAAAATTTACCCCTTCCAGCAGTCATAACGTAGTTGCTACGTATCAACTAGTTGCTATCAGTTCCGTTTTATTCACTAACTTATTTCTGGATAATACAGGGAACCTAATCTAGATATAAGTTGTCTTGCTATTTTTTATGTTAAAAGTCACAAAATAAAAAAAAATAATAAAATTTTCTTGTAAATGCACTGCATTTTAACATAAAAATGAAAGATCCGTGGAGCGGGCTTGCTGAAAATGCTCCTACGTCATCTTAAATAATATTTGTGCAGTTGAAAAAATCCTTTGAAAAAGGTCTGTTAAAGACTATAAATTAATTAATAAAGCGTGACTACCTTACGACAATATTTCGAAACTATATTGCCCTTGGCTTTGGCCAAAAAGACGTATCTCAATATTTTGACGTAACTCATTTGTCTAAGCTGTTTTAAGCGAAATAACAAATCGGTATCTCATTGTAAGTAAATAATAGCAACCAAAATTAAATAATATTTTTTAAAGCCATAGGCCATAGGTACGAAATCATGATTTCAACATACAACTGGATTTTTCATTTGGAAAAAAATAAATAAGTTTATAATCAGACCAGTAACTGCTTAATATACCTATTTGTAAAAGTGTATAAAAAACAGGTAGGATTACAAGATATTAATGCTGTTGCGAAATTTAGCAAATGTTAAATATCCCAGAAACTTAAAAACATGAGATACGTCTTTTTGGCTTAGGACGGCAGTATAATCCCTGGTGGAAACTTTGCTATACCTGCAACCTGCAAATTTCTCAAACGTCAATTACCCTGCACTTCAGATTGAATGGAAAAATTGAATTTTTTTACTTACGTATGCGGCTATTTTATTGTTGTGGTACTCAGAGAAGTAGAACGGCTTTTTATAGACATAGTGTCTATCAATCCTTTTCAAGTTATCAATTATATCAGTTACAGTCTACGTCACGAGGAAGTCAGGTTTTTTACCTCGCTCTTACGCGCAACAAGTGTAGGACCAACTCTTGAGTGGGAGTGAGAAGATATCGTCACATATTCAATCCTTTTCATGACCAGAATTGGAGCAAGTGTAAAGGTTTAAGAAATAATTCGGGACACGTGAGAATTACCATCCAACTCATGTTGAATATTCTCTTCTTCTATTTCTCTTTCATCTTCTGAAGAGTCAGCCAAAGATATTTTATATTCTGTTTGATAACTACTGCTAATCTTAATATTTCTTTCATAACATATTCTTTCGGGTTTCGAGGAGCGCTAACTATTTTTCGATATTTAGATATTTTTGTAGAGTAAAAGCTTCTTATTTTCTGTAATTGTTTCTATCTACATTTACAGTTCTTCGCACTTGCCCTCTATTAGTAAAATCAGGGGGCAAGTGTAAACGTAATTATTAACTTGGTTTATTTCTTTGTTGATAATTACAAATTAAAACTAGCATATGAACATGAACATCACTTAAAATTAATGTCGTTTATCTCATAATACATCGTTTTGTCCCCAACGAATCTCAAGTGGCCACGATGTTTCAATCTTAAAATAAAATTTGGAACTTTAGTAGGTAAATGAAAGGACACAAATTTTATCCTTAGAAAATTCATTTAGTTCAATGAAGATAATTATTATCAGCGACAAAGTTTTTACTAAGGTAGGAAATAAGAATTGTCTTTACACTTTTCTTTTTTTTTTTAAATTCGACTGTTAATCGACACATGGGCTAAAAGTATTTAGATGTGCTTGAAAATTACTAACATCAGCAAAAACGATAATCGCTACTTAGGAGATCAATTGATATTCCAATGATGTGGTGCACCTCCTCAATATTTAGGACCGTAAATGAATTGGAGGTGGAGGTCCTTTGGAATGGTCGGCCTGATCTCCAAATCTTAGTCTGCTTGATTATTTCCCTTGGGTATATTTAAAAATTTTATGCTAATGAACCAAGATCTCGCAAGGAGTTGGAATTACCGAATTACCAATTTATACATTCGCACTGATTGGTTTTTATTTAAATTATAGGGTAGGTAGGTCCAATTGTGCGCAATTTTGGGTTTTGAATTTTTATAGACAGGAGTTACGTGATTTTAGTCGGTATCTGGTATGGAAACCAATTTGGATCTAACTCATCATTCTAAAACAACTGTAGCCATATGCAGTTATTATTTCGGGGAATATGAATTTTTTTCACAAATATGGTTTTGCAGAGATTGCACCATCTCTTGAGGCCAACTTCCGTACTGTTAAGATTTGCCCAAATTTTGAAAATACTAGGAAAAAATAAGAATTCGATTAAAACATTTATATTTTTGTAGTTATAATTATTTATAAAATTTATGAATATAACTTGAAATACTAACGAGTACTTTTTTATTTTAACTATCCTTGATTAGTAAACAGTAAAATCAGTCAAATCGTCTGGGTAACTTACCATTATATGAAATCTATAGCATTGTGGATCTCATTAGGTTATGATAGTTTGAGGACAATATCTTTTTTGACAAGGAAGGCTTTTCTAGAGTTTCTGAAAATTTGTAGGTATTTGGATCCCGCTTGAAAAACATACATTCGTATTCTTCACGGGTAGGAGAAAAATTTTACCCACATAAAGATGGAAAGAGTCCAGGAACTTTATCGATAGTGTAGTCCTTTGATAAGGGCGAACTTGATTTGTTCTTATCTTCTCGAAAGTTTTCGTCTTCTTCGACTCAAGTGATTTTGGAATGCATGAGAAATCAATGTTCTCCGAATTTTTACTTTGTTGATGTTGCTTGCGTATTTTCTTCGGCATCATAATCAGAGTAGTGCGGAGAATTACCTCAGTGTGACCATTTTTCTAAAGCGTTGAAACGAAGTCACGAAAATAAAAATATTGGACAACACATATGAAAAACTGACTTACCTTATTTTGTCTGCTACCATGTGATCTGTATCGGCGAAGTCTATATAGAACAACCTGTTGTTGTGGTGAGCCTGGTCGAGTATTCGATTGTTTTTATGGATCGATGGCAGTGCACTTGACACACGTGGATAATTACCGCCACATAACCTAAATAAAGTAGATATATTTAACCCACTTAGAACAGCTGTCTCTGTCCAAACTGAAAGTCGAACTCGCGCATATTATTTAGTCTATTCGAGGATTTCAAAATTTTACTACCGAGGATCTTGTTCCTTTCATTTTCGTGGGGCCACTCGGTATATCTGTTTTGTTTGTTGATTTTCTTATCAGAATATAAACCTACCAAGTGGAGAATGCATATGCGTATGAATAGTTATTTGAATATATTAACTCTTACAGTATAATAGGAATTACGTTCGGAATAATTAATCAAGGTAATTTTTCAGCAATAATCGAACTATTTTTGAATTTATAATTGAAATTATCAAAATAAACTGATGTTTTAAAAAATAGTTCGATTATTGCTGAAAAATTACCTTGATTAACTCTTACTTAATTCATTTTTCAATAGTTAAAATACAATAATCCTACAGGTGGGGGCTTAAAAAAATAAATAGAACAATAAATACTAATAAACTGTAACCAGTATTTTTGGTAATAATGAAACAATATATTATGTATGAAATTTCCTCAAAGTGTATTCCTTCAGGTCAGTATTATGTTGAGGCTTCGTGTAATGAGACGATCAAAGGTAATGGAAAAAATAATTATTTCAAAAGAAAAAGTTGTGTGTAATTCATGAGATTAGTCACGTAATTCAATTGCTCAGTTTAAAATACTGTGGTAGTTGGAGTAAATTTGGGCAGCCAGTTATCATGGAATCAATTAGAGTGCGTGCTAGTCGCGTGCACACGATAACGTCGGCCACGATAAGGGTGAATCATGACGCGAGATATAACCGGGAAAATAGGGAGAGATGATAGAAACACCCTTCGTCCCACAACAGTCCCATCCGACAGGATTTGTAATTAACGCAACGTGAGGATTGCACGCGGTGCCTGGATGCGTGCATTGTAATAATTGGGTGGTTGTGGAAATACGGTCGAACAAGCGGGGGCGGCTGCTAATGTTTAAATAATAACCTTCTGCCGTGGATCCGAACCGTAAATTTGTAGAAGGCACGAAATTTTAAATAATTTCGTGTGAAACTGAAATTACTGCCAACTTAACGTCTGGAAATTTGTTAATGACTTTTGTTAATTTGGTCCCAGGCCTCTTCTTTTTGTTGTATTACATTTCCCAATTAAATGTTTAATTGCTTGATGGTAGTGGCCATGCGTTTTTTCTCGTTCTATGTTATGGTTTTGTTGTAAAAGCCAACTCTCCCAACAACCTCGACCGGATTCTACCTAATAAATCGCATATTCAAATTCGCGGTTTACCACCGAGAAAGGCTATTATTTATCTTCACAGTACAATGCACGGTTTAGTAACGCGTTTATTTTTGGATAAAGGGAGGTTTTGTATTTAATTTCACATCACTTAACTTGAAAAAGATTCTTAATCTTTCATCTGTGATAAAACAATTCCGAGTTTGAGGAAGAGGAAGAGTAACCGTAATGTCATCAATTATCTGGCTTGGCGATTTCGATTGCAAAAACAACAGGCCTGCCTAGGGAATTGTTGGTCCCGAGGCAATCAGACGCGTCAAGGAGTAGTAATGTGGGCATTCCCGTGGGACACGCAGGTGCCGTGACGAGTAGCAACAGCCTCTGGCTTGTATTTGCGAGGGATACGAACGCACCCGTTTCCTGCTCCATTGCTAAAGAAAGGGGGCCTGTTGCTCACAAACACAATAAAATCCCTCTGTGTGGGTGTGCATTTGAGTGAATCGCTTCTACAATTGCACACCGAGTATGAAGTATATGCATCCTCGTTGTATACAACCTACGAGTCTAAAGAAACCCCTTTTCCTTCCTTATATCAAAAGTGTCTATAAATGTTACTGTCTGTTTTCAGGGAAACTCTATTATATGCATCTAAATTCAAGTCAGTTTTACTCTAGATTTGTCCAATTTATAAAATCACCTATTTTAGTAAGTCCTCCATAATCACACAAATAAAACAAATCTTTTTATTTGATCCAATCTTAAATATAAAGAAATTCGAGAGACTTTAAAATAAACTTTATTGGAATCAACTTTATATGACGAAATGTATGAAATAATGGCTAGGTTAGGTTAGGTTATTGAGTCTGGTAATTCCTGGAATTGCTGCATTTGTACAATAAATAGTGTGATGTAATGGATGCAGTGAGTGAATGAAGTAAGGTTTTGAGCGTGTGTTTTTAGGAGGAATTAATTATCCAATTTGTTCAAGGATAGCGGGGAAATTAATGAATGAATTAAGAATTTTGTACCCAAATAGTATATCTATTATTTCTTCTATCACGTAGTGATTGAATGCCATGAGAGATTCTAATGTCCGAGAAACAAAACAATGTTGAGTGTTTTGTAAGCCAGGTACCGAAGGAGTTTGTTTTGCACCCTTTCCAGGGTATCTACATGAGTTTTTGAACCGGGATTCCAAATCACCGAGTTATATTCCAAATTGCTCCGACAAAATGTAAAGGAAAGTGATTTTATAGCAAAATCCCGGGTGTTTCGCTTTGAGTAGTAATTTGAGAGATCTATTCACATGTAATTGTAGTGTTTGGTAAATACCAGTTTAGATTCTAGGATAACGCCCAAGTCAGTCATTTGGAAAACTGTTTGAAGATTAATATTATTAATACTATATTGAATAGTGAAATGATAAAAGACAATGAGTTAAATCTTATCAATAATAAGTTACATACGTTTACTTAACACACCCATCATTTTATCTATCAAGGTCAGCCTGCAAACGAATATGCTCCAAGTGACATGCAACCTTTGAGTAGATCTTTAGATCGTCCGCAGAAATAATAACAACCTTGAATTATGAAAACATTCAAAGGTCACGTTTGATGATTGATAGCCCTTGAGTTTCACAATATGAATTATATATTTGCGTTAAAAAACACAACATATTACCACTCACCCCCAACGCAGCTAATTTGTTTGATGGGATTCTGTGTTTTGTGGTTAACTCTATCGAATGCCTTTGAGAAGTTAGTGTAGATAGTCACCTGACACCGATTCTCCAGAGCATTCGAAAGATATTGGACAAAAATCATCAGGTTGGTGGAAGTAGACTTACCAAGAGAAAAACTGTAGAATCTTTTTTTGAATAACACTAAGAATTGAAAAAGGTCTATAGCTAGAGACATGGAGACAGGCTACAGTTCTTAAAAAGTGTGCGGGTATACCATCAGGTCCACTTGGCAATTTAAGTTTAAGGTTGACTAGGCCTGTCATCATATCGTCCAAACTAATTTCACGATCGCTTAAACATTATTAGAGTAAGTAAATGGGGACAAAATAGTTATCCCATTCATAGCATATGTTGAAGCAAATCGTTTGGCAAACATATTAACAATATTTACTCGCTGCCATAAGATAGAAACCCTTAACATAATGATTAATTGAAATTTTCGTCTGAAAAACAGAATGGGCATAAAAAGCTTTTTTCGTATTTGTAAATACATCATGAGAATTGATATGTGCGTTTTTCTTTTCAACAATATAGCTTTTTATCTCCTTTGAAAACCAAGGAGGGTAATAAGATGATTTACCAACACATAACTTACAAACTGATTAATTGCAGAATACATTATTTTATAATAAAATACTGCCGCAGTAATATCATTACAATTCAACAGCGAGTACCAATCAAAGATACTTAGGTAATTCTTTATTGAATCAAAATTGACCTTTTTAATGTCATAATCAAAATAATTATAGGTAAGTGAGGGACTAACTGGGTCTAGTGAAATGTGTGAAAGTAATGGTGGATGATATGGATCACAGGGTAATAGTGGATCTAGTGAAAGTTCAATTGAATTGTAGGAGGAAAATTATATTCCATTCATAAGAGGATATTCGACAAATGTGAGCGCATGATTTTGAAATTCGCTTGATATTTGCGGTTTTACTCATAATTTTTTTCTATTGAAGCTTTTTAAAATTTCTGTTTTGGTACACAGAAGAGATATATGGCTACCAATTTCTTCTGGTTTTGTTTTTGTAAGTCAAACCAAATACTCATACGCAGAAGTAAAAAGTAAAACGGCCTCTTTTTGAAAAACGGCCGCTTAGATGCACTTTCCCCAAAAATAAGAAAGTAATTAAAATAATATTTTTTCCCACGACCATATGAGAAAATCGTATATGTCATTCATATTAGTAGTTTAGAAAATCGTTCGTTTCAACACTAGTGACTTTAAGTTTCCATGTTGTAACTGTCAAATAGTTCTTGTAATTTTCGATAGAGGCGCTGCGAAGGAATTCCGAAAGCCATCTCTTGGATTTTTTTGAACTTGCAAAAAAAGGATAGTTCAAATAAAAATTTATATTTAACCCCGCCAATATTACTAATTTTATTATTAAAATCATTATATAATTCACTTTTCTGTAAATTTTAAATAAAATAGGAACATTTTTTTTTCGTTTCGATAAGTTGCTTCCGTCAAAACAGCGCCACCTACAATTATTTACATTTAACTAAAAATAAACAATAACTTCAATGTCCGCTGCTGTTAACATAGGTTATGTTATGTTGTTACTACAAAATATTAATAATGGTCGCAAAATCTCCGTGGTCATCGGAAAAATAGCGTACACAACTCGCAGAAAGTGAATTTTGTTGCTCGTGTAATATCCTCACTCGGCTAGCGCCTCGTTTGGCTATTTTCACAAAATTCGTCACTTTCTAGCTCGTTGCGTAATATACTATTTTCCAACGCTAGCAATAAGTTAAGATATAAACGAAAAGTTTAACGTTGCGTTTTTTGTTTTAAGTATATTTTTAAACTTTTTACAACTGTCCAAAAATTTCTTAAAATTTTACTTCATTTGGATTTTGAAATTCGCTTGATATTTGTGGTTTTTGGTATACAGAAGTCTTGTGGCTACCAATTTTTTCTTGTTTTGTTTTAGTAAGTCAAACCAAATACTCATACGGCAGCAGAAAAACGGCTTCTTTACAAAAAACTTTCGCTTAGCGGCGTTTTCCACAAAAATAAAAAAATTATTGAAATAATATTTTTTCCATCCCTAGCAATAAGTTAAGGTATAAACGAAGAGTTTGATGGTTCAGTGAAAGGGCCTTCTATACCGTTTCACTGAACCATTATGAATCACCGTACTAATGGAATTTTTCGTTATGAAATTAAGGAAGAGTTTGACCTTTCGGTTTTTGCTTTAAGTATATTTTTAAAGTATTTACAGCGCTCCAAAAATTCTTTAAAATTTTTCATTTTTCTTGGAAATTTCATAAAATTAGCATAAGACCTCTTAGATATTGGATTCCGTAATTGATTTATGGAATGAATTGAGCAACCTCTTCATCTTGCGCGAACCTTTCAATTCAACGCATTTATCCTCGGTATCTGAAAGCCCAGCACACAGAACATGCAAGGATCTTCTGCAACTATCACATCTAAAAAACCCTTGTGGCTATCTTATCTTGTCTATAAATGAAACATACCATGCTGAGATTCTAAAATGTGGATTATTACTAAAAAGATACCTCAGATCCCATAAGGCCCAAAGATCATTAATAATTATATTTTAGTTTTATGCGGCACTTGTTAAGGCTGTTTTAAACGGGCACATTTCTTACAACAAATCTTACGTAAGATTTGTTCTAAGAAATTTACGTAAAAAATAAAATAGAGCAGGTTCTATTTTGGCCACAATTTTGACACAAATTGTGTTTATGTTAAAATATCCTGTTTTACACGACCATAAATTTCTTATAACAAATCTTACATAAGATTTGTTGTAAGAAATGTGCCCGTCTAAAACAGCCTTTACTTACATAGTTCAACATAATCTATTAAATGATTTGAATATGTAGTGTATTTTGATGTGACCAATAAAAAAACCATAAATTAGTTCATTAACTCCTGTGGGGTTTTCTTAAGATTTCCAAGCTGAACATTTTTCCACTTTAAATTTATTTATCTCGCTTCTTTGCCAACTATTCATTTTGCCTAAGTCCCTTATTCCTGGCGTCTCGTGCATACATTTCTTGTGGGAAGTTTTAGTATTCGCGGCAACTCTCAAGTTCGTACCTCTAACGCCCGCATTTCTATTCTCTGAGCATTTCCACCGGCATTTGTTCGTGACGTGATTTGTGCGTCCCAGTGTGTTCCCGATGTCACACGATATCGCCGCAGAAGTCCCCCCACGTAAGCGGTACCCCCAGAAGCCCCGTGATCATCTCCTAGACGCTTCTCACGATGCTTTAATGCGAGACAAGCACTTAAATAAATTGTGTCCTCGTGTTATACTTGAGATTATTTCGCACGCCTGGAAGAACACTTTTTCCCATCTATTTCCACTTACTATATCTACTATCATCCACTGGTACTCGGTTATATTTTACATACTTACTCTTTAAATCCTTTAAATTATGAATACCGTGATAAATGCGAATTATCTTTTTGTTTGTTGGGATTATAGAAAAACTTGTTTTAATGAACAATGATGATTGGAGCTTAAGTGGAGCTCACAACTTGGTGAAGAGAAGCGTGAGTCTTACGCAGAATTTATATTGAAGCGTGCACTGAATCTTTACAAATTTCCCAATTAAAGATTCTGACAGGTTAATTTTTGTACCGCACGAAAAAATATTTTGCAAGTATTAGAGGTGAATGTGGTCGCTTGTCAATTAGGGGACATTGGGATTGAGAGGATTAGAGACAAGTGATGATGTGGGGAACGCTGGTCTCTAATCAACATGGGACACCCCTGTACCTATCTGCACGGTTAGTTCTAATGAGGACGCACGTCATTGCAGTTAACAACGGGAGGAGTGAGGAATTCATTACAACTTTTAGAAATAGTATTTGAAGGGTGAAGGGACAAGACGGGTTTTATTTAATCGCCTCAGCTCTGGCTAAACTGTACTGCTGGACGTTTACTTTTACCTCAGCAATTTACCGGATGTGGTTCTGGGAATTAATTTATGCGCTTGGTCAGTAAAGCTGAAGCATTTGTCCTTTAGAGTAGTCTGTAACTTGACTATTTGTAAGTAATTAACTTCGGTGGTGTTAAAGGGATAACGTAGTCAAGAATTTAAATAACATTTATTTGTTGGGTGTAACCCACATTTGTTATACATTACGTTGGTTTTTTCAAATAATTTTTTGTGTGTTTACTACAAGGATAAAGTTTCATTAGGATCGTGTTGTTTTGCTTCGTGTAATTAACATTCGACACAAATTGCCACCGATCATAATGTTGTTTTCTTGGTTTCTCGGAGGAAAGTAGTTTTTGGTCCAAGGATTTTCCTTAGGTTGACAGGAGAGGAGAGCGATAGATGTAATTTGGGAGTAGCTGTGCTTGATCGTGAAAGTTGTCGAGTATAAACAGACGTAAATAAGAGCGCATTCATTTAAGGAGTGAAAAATATTTGATTTAATCTGTTGTGTAGACAAAGTAATCTCGAGCGATAAAAGTACACAAGAAGTCTCGCCTTTCGTTAAATGAGCCAATATGTCATCCCCCCTTTGGTGCCCGCCCGGGGACTAAGCTGAAGCTTGGAAAGAAAATAAAATGTTTGACAAATAGCGAGCTCGTAAGCAAACATCAAGTTGGCCGGGTGTTTACTCTGCAGATGACAAGTGGATCCACCTCTCCTCGCACTTCCTCAGTTATTTGTCACCATTCACCCTCGAATGAGAAGGATATTAGCATAGACAACTAACGTATTATACTAGGTTCCTAGTTACAAGTTAAGGATCGAGCAGTGTTCGGGTATTTTTAGTTGGTAGATGCTGGGATAAAAACTTTGACACGTAATCGTTCAAGTTGGCAAATAGTTTGAGGTAGTTGTAAGGTGGTCCATACATAATGCATAATTTAGATATTGTTTACCAGCCTCGAGCTTTTAGGTCAAAGGTGTCAGTAAGACTTTAATATGATAATAGCCGCATGATTAATTGTAGGGTTCGCGATCTCCGCCATCCCCGAACTTTGCCTATTTGTTAAAGACTGTCAGGCGCCTTCTGTAACACTAAACTGTCTGTTGGCTTCTATTAAGTAGTTAACATGTTAGATATCACATTTCTACCTTGCGCTGCAATTAAGCAATTTCGGGCCTCTAAAGTTGATTAATTGCATTACGCACATTTTGAGAACGCGACAAAGCGTGTTGCGTCATCAATTTCGACGGGACGAAAAACAAACATTTGCATTAAGTATTAGGAAAATTTATGTTTTCAACGAGATAATTATTCAATGTTTGTGTGCGTGTAAGAGCAAGCGCGAAACTTCTCCATCCTCCATCATTCTCCCCCAATCCTCCTCCTTTATTTGCCGATTCCAAATGCTAATTCTGAATTTGTTTGCAGTTTCGACTTGGAATTAGCACTGATGCGCTAGCCGCCTTTCGACAGTCGTAAATATTTATCTTGTTTTTCGTGTCGCACGAAATTCTTTTACAAACGCTATATTTTATTTTCACAAAAATTTCCATTTTTCTTGTTCCTATTTATGTCAAACACGAACCAACACAAAACACTTAGCTTCCCAACGATTTTTCATAATTAAGAATTACAAACTAAAAAAAATTGCACGAAATAAATCTACAACACATAAAAATTGACAGAGATCAGCAAGTTTTAATGTTTTCATCGAATTGATTCTTAGTTTATTAGTATTAGTATTGGAATAATATTTTGAGATTCTTGCGTATTATGTAAATATTGTAGTATTTCCCCAAACATCCTCATTCGGTTATTTTATCTTCCAATCATTCTTTTAGCTAAGATAGATCTGTAACTTTTCCACTATTATTCCAGAAAGGATTAGTTTCAGAAATCATCAATTGTAATTCAGAGACGTTAATTGTACTTCAGAAAGTATCAATTGTATTTCAGAATCGTCAATTGTATTTCAGAAAGAATTATTGTGTTCCATTCAAAGTAAAATTTGCTGTACAAATTTTGAATTGCCTAAATATAACATTTTGCTACCTACAGCTATGTCTTTCATTGCTAAAGCAGTAGCATGACCGATTGCACAAATCACTATCATTTACAGCTTTGGCTGTAAATGTTTTTCTTTGCTCCTGAACATTTAATACAATTGGACTTGACTAATTCTTAAAATGGTCCCCTTAATTGTTTTTAAGTAAATCATGATCTATGATATCAAGAGACATAACAGGAAAACTCCTAGGTCGGTCATCTTTTAATAAGACTACTTTTGTCTTAGAACAGATAATTCGATTGGGTTTTGGGTTTAACATTGGTAAATAAGGACCTAAGCGTAATATTGTTACTGGTGTATTGCTGAATTACTAAAACACATTTTTGATGTGTATGTGTCAGTTGTGGTTCACTTGCACAATCACCTCCAATTTTTCTGAAATACAATTGACGATTCTGAAATCAATTTTATTTATCTGAAATACAATCGGAAAAGATGTAGAGTCTAATTCATCTAAAAATCGTACTAAGCTCTTCAAAAGTATTTGAAATTGATTGTCTCAAATTCAATACAAATAAAGCTTATTTTTGCATTAATGTTTGGTGGAAATGTTCCAAGAAATTTCATGTAGTATTAATAATTCGCTGATGGTATCAGTATTTCTAAAAGATGAAGATAAGAATAAAAAATGTCAAAACTTGTAAAGGTAATTTTGAAACAAATTATTTATTTACAAAAGAGTTAAATTGCGTATTAAATTGTGATAATTCAGTTTTCAGCATTTATTTTTAAATTCCGTGTGAAAGAATAAATAAAAGGATTTTGGGAATGAAATTAAATGAATGGTGCGGTTGGTTGTATCGTGACGAAATTAAATTTAAATTAAAACTCATAATACGTAAAATAACATAGCGTCATTTCGCACTCGACACTGTCATCCCCCATTTACTGGCCGCCAATCATGAGAATGTCGACAAAATTCCGTCCCGGGAAGGCTACGGTTTGCCCTTCGTCCCACATTTTCAAGCTGAGTGAACGTCCAAAGGAAAACAAACAATGTGCGTTTTTCCACGGCCATTTCCAACGACCGGACAGCCAGTTTTTTATTAGCGGTTTGTGAGTAGACAAGGCATTTCTACTGCTTGTTGCAAACATGCTTCCTCTATTATTCGGATGCCAACTAAATAAGATGTCCCTTACAAACTCAGCAAATAAAACCCTATCGCAGTTTTTATTAAATTTGTTTACAAAAAAATATATCAGATTATTCACAGAAAAAAATCGTTTCTTTTTACATTTTTTGTCATTAATCAATAGATTAAAGTACCCTTAATTTTATTGTTTATCTGATAAAAACACGAATAATGTCCAAAAATCGAAGAATTGGGAATTTCGACTACGTATAAATAGATGGCGCTATTTTGACATAAATTTTGAGTTTTTATTGGTTTTAGTAACTTCACTTTTTACAGCATTTTTTTGGTGACTAAAAAATTGATTTATAAGTACCTACACATAAAGTTGACATAAATAGGTTTTTATTTTTTACTCCCCTTCTAGCTTTTCAAATGACCACCAGAGGTCGTAACTGATCTCGCGAATAAAATACTTCACCTGAAGAAGGAATTTTCTTTTTAGGGCGCGTTCCAGTAATAAACACTAAAGCCCACGACCACGACCACAAAATTTTCCCGTTCCACTAGCTCAAAAGGTCACCATTCAACAAACAACCACGGAAACCCACGAATAAATACGGTCGTTGTGAGCTTCTTGCGGTCGCCATCGATTCACGAAAAAAAAAATCGCGGTTTTATGTAGAACGATTTTGCGGTCGTCGCTTAGTAGAATGTTTTGACTTCTTTCTGGCAGTTTCTTAGCAATATTTGGTATCTGACGTTGTCTTACTGAATTCAGGTAGAAATGTTCTTTTCGAAATATCAGAGAATTTACAAAAATTAAATGGCAGTACTCAAATAATCTTATTTCTTCATTTCTTCATTTCGAATTATCATATTGTAGAACATCGCATATCTAAATCTCTTGCAAAATCTGCATCACAAATCACAAAATGTTACCAATTTTAGATCTTCATTTCCATAAACAATTCCAAAATTTCTTGTTCCTTGAAGGTAGATACGCTTATTAATATTCTTTTTACTGCATTCCAATAAGTACGACCAGGATTACAAAGAAATCTACAGACTTAATTTGTGGCACACATAGTACCAGGCCGAGAAATAATGGCTGAGTACATTAAACTCCCCACTGCTTCACGATATGGTACTGACTCCATGTTTTCAATTTCTTGTTTTGTATTCGGGGACTGGGTTTTATTAAGATTTGTAACCAAATGGTACAGAAATTGTTTTGCAATTCTTCATTTTTAATACATTGGTTAAATAATTTTGTTGTAATACAAACATTTTCTTGTTCATTCCATCTCTTTTAGTTTCAATTCCAACAAAATAATTTGATTCCGCTTTTATATCGACCCAAGTTTCCATCCATCCATTTACACTTCTTAATTGCTAAAATTGGCATAAAATATACATGGATCATAACCACTTTTTTAAAGTTTAAACTCTAACAAAAATTGTTCAAATTTCTAGTTCCAGCATCTTGAAGATTGTTTAAGACCACATAAACTCTTGTTAAGTTTACAAACCATATCTTCAGAACCGAAAACAAATTCCTCAGGTTGTTGTAAAGAAGTAACTGTCCAAGTTTTGATTTTTTTCTAAAGAAATCAATTCTTGAATTATTGCTTCTTTCTAATTTTAATTGCTCTTAGAATAAATTGTTTCATCTATTGCAAACACACATAATAACATGTTATTAAATCTTTCAAGTAATTTTATAATATTCTGGGTTGCAGCTCTACCATTTTCCTCTGGGGTATATGCAGTACTTTTATCAAGTCTAATTAGTATGTAAATATCCTGTTCAATTATCACTTTGAAGAATTTTTATATTATTCCGTTTGATGTTTCACTAATCTAGTCCAGTCAATCGGTGTTCAAAACCGCCGCTTTCGAAAACGTCTTTCACCCGGTTTCTCCAACATGTCTTTAGACGCAATTTCACCAAGCTCAGCCTCAAAACAGATGCTACGCTCCAAGTCCTCTTCTAATTGGCTGTTTCTAAAACCACGTGGGTCTGATACGCAGCTTAAGATTTAGTTTGGTCTCAAGATATGGTGGAGAAACCGGGTGTTAGACACCCGCCAGAGTTGTGTGATCGAGTGAAAAAATTTACTACTCATATATCTATTATGTGCGAAGAAAGTATAATCAAAGTACGGCAATTGTGTTCTATGGGTACTCGGACGGACAGAAGAGTACCAAGTGCATGGAGCGCTTGAGGAGGTTATGATCAAAAAGCAGTTCGTGGAGATATATTTTACCAGCACAATGACACCAAATATTTCACAAGTAAATTTTCTATAGAATGTGAAAAACGAGGATAGACTAATCACCATGCTGATGACAAAAAGCAATGAAAGTGGAATCGCCTCCAAGCAGACAGCTGATGATGTAGACACACTGATAGAATCCCTGGATGTCGGCCCACATGAGTGTCGCAGTTGTGGTGGAAGATGTTGATCTCCTGGTCATAATGATGGATCACCAAACTCCCCCCAATGTATATCATCAAGCAAGGGAGAAGTTCCTCAGCTTTTTTATCATCCGGAAAATGCAGTGGAGAACAGTGTTCCTAATCATATGCTTTTCCTCCACGCAATGAGTGATTACGACTCTACTTCCGCGCTATTCAACCAACGCAATGTAAAATTTCTCAAGATCCTCTCCAAAAATGTCTCGAAATATACATTACTAAATTCACTGATCCTTTAGCCTATCCAAAGTAAATAACGACTTCTGGTGAGAAATTTCTGATTGTTCACTTAAAAAGTTAAGGTATAAACAATACATGACATCAAGCTGCCAGGTATCAGCAAATACGGTTTCCATAACTCCCAATGAAGTTGCAGCTCAAAAACACGCCTTCAGAGTTTTCATCAGGCGCAGCAGTGGATCGAAAAGTATTTTGATACAGACTAGAAGGGTTGGTTCCTATTACCGCAATGAAATCCCCGGCTCCAAGAGGTTTCTTTAGGTTATATCTTGCAAATGCAAGAGAGATTGCCAAGTCGGTGTGGGTATAGACATGACTGTTCTGCATGAAACTGTACCAGCATTTTGAAGGGTCGTACCTCAAAATCTACGACAATTTGGATGCAGAAGAGGAAGACGACCTGGACGAGGCTCTTGCAGTACCAATGTCTGAAGCAGCTGATGCGACAAGGGTATTAATACATGTAATATTTTGCAACATTATGCATCTCCACGGAATGCTTTTTGAATCGACCTCCTCAAGCGCTTCAATGACTTGGCACTCTTCAGTCCGTCCGAGTAGTCATCTTCGGAAAACGCATAGTTTTGAAGATATAAACGAATAACTGAAGAAAGTGTGAAAACTTTGAGATTATTTGTGTTTTTCGTTGTGATGGGCAACCCAAAAAACATAAAGAATCGCTAAAAAAAATTAGTTCCGGAAAAACCACCATTTGACTGGACTATTTGTGCAATCACTACAAATTTAGAAAAATTTCGCTTTTGTTTTTAAGAAAATAAACATATCTTCTTGTGGTAGAAGCTGTCTTACTAAGAATTCGTGGCGTAATCTTTCTATGAATGGAAAAATAAAAATGCACGGTTATTTAAGATATCCTTCATCCTTCCATTCGGGAACACCTCTCGTACTTGGTTAATTTTGGTTTGGGGAATTCGGAATTTAGAATTTTCTAGCTGTTTAATAGTCGTAAATATAATTATATTGATTTATGTGTTGTCGCTGGAGGAGGTGAGTAGTCGTTTTGTGGTTTAAAATGTATTCAATTAATTTTTATGCACCAAGGTTTTTCAACAAATTGCCAAAATGCTTGGGGTGTTTGGAAATCAACAAATTTAGAATAGAAATAAAGAAAGTACTTATACAAAATGCATTTTATAGTATCCAAGAATTTTTTAATTATTCATTTGAAATAGAAAATAAGTAATGATATTATATTTATTATCAATTTTGATGCCATTGTGGATAGGGTGTTTCTTAATTGTAGGCGTTTATATATACATGTAAATATCTATGTGTAGTTTAATTCCCATTATTTCACTTCCTTTAAATTGATTGTATTAGTTATCTGAGTGCCACTCTGAAATTATATGTATGTATTTTTATAATCCAACTGACAAATGTATGATATCTTGTATATATATTAATAACATGAATAAAGATTATTATTATTATTATAATATGGAGGATTCTGAGAGTTTCTTGATGCTACTCACGTCGTTGCTGAATTTACATTGTTGGCTCGGGAAAGAGAGTAAATTACAGGGGCTCAGTCAACGTGAGAGATTTCGCCTCGTGGGAGATGACAGTTTATTGGGATAAGCACTTAATAGGGGCAAGAGGGAGGCGGCAGAGACTAAACGTGGCAGCACAGGGACGCAACTTAGTTACTCCACAACCTTAATTCATAAAGCCTTTGTTTCCACGCGTAGCCTTTTGTCTCCCGCGGCGGAAGATATCGGGATATAGAAAGCAGGATGGCTTCATTATTTTTATTATATTAAGGCCGCAACAGGAGCTTTCTCCCCTTTAATATGAGGACACTGTACTCCACGGTTTAATAAGTTAATTATGCAAGGGTTGGTTAGCTTATAAATATTTCAAATGAAGAAGACAACAGAATTATTATTCCATCCTCGCAAAACTGACGCAACACTTCAAACAATTTGGGGAATAAATGTTTCATGCTTTAATTTATAATAACATTTCCAAACAAACCATGATGAATTCCGCATAATTCCTGTCCTGTCATTCAATCGATAAAAATACGTTCTCTGGTTTTATTACAGATTTTATGAAATAATCCGGAAGGCCATTTTGCGAGATGCTAGATATTGTGCTTTACTTGTCGTGTTCGAAGTAATCACGAAGAAAATTCCTAGAGAAATAAAGCGTTTGGTCCGCCGCGGGCGCACGCAATCGGCCGATAAAACAGACACCACAAGGAAGCCCAAACGGAAGTGCCATTGACTTCCGGACAGCCAATGATGGCGCCCGTATTACGTAGACACTAACTTTTCTACAATAAAAAGCGGACGGATCTGATACTTTTATGTGCGATTTTATCCTTTTTTCCTCCGTCATGCCCCGACTTGGTTTCGCAAAGGGTGCCCTTGTCAACGCTGAGAATTATCGTGCTGACTGAAGTTTATTGGAACAGTTTCAAGACAAATATTTTTGATTAATATAAAACTCTACGTGGAAAAAGTGCTGATGCATGAAGTGCAAAAAGTAAATATATCTTTCCGAATAAATGTCATCTATAGGTATCTGGATCGTATGGTGTTGATTAAATTTTCACATGCATGAACACGTTCACTCCAGAATTTCTAATTTGCTAACTGTAACGTTGCAGAAGAATACAACATCTGTTTTGCTCATGTTTGATTTATCATTTGCCCACAGACTATGCTTTTTAATTCCACCCCCAAATTTTACGAGGGCAAAACTATTGCGTATTTTCCAATTAGAATGGGCGCTGATTATTAAAACTTTCAAGTGACTTCCTCCATAATTACGAAAGCATTTTTAAAATAATTAAAGTTTGAAAAAAGTAAAGAGTTAGTTATTACGGGGTAAAAGTTTTAATTATACCGGCTTGGTTAATAATTACACCACATTAAATTTATCGTTTACGGTACAAAAAATATTTCGTAAAAAATTTGTTTTTCGTGAATACTAAATTAATCTATATTTTACTCAATTAGGAGCCATATCCTAAACGGAAAATATAGTGGTTTAGTTCTGCAGTCATTAAAGCTAGTACGAACAACATTTTTGTATCATTTTTTTTGTAGATGATTTAGAAGTCATTTTTTTAATTCCAGAAGGAAAAAAAATTGGAGAATGTACAAAAAAAATATAATGATCTAAAAGTACCTTAACTTTGGACCCCTCTAATTAATTTTGTGCTATGTTGCAGAAGGTAACTCTTTGGCAGGATGTAGCCTTATCAA
Source organism: Stenus bimaculatus (assembly GCA_963971135.1). Taxonomy (NCBI): domain Eukaryota; kingdom Metazoa; phylum Arthropoda; class Insecta; order Coleoptera; family Staphylinidae; genus Stenus; species Stenus bimaculatus. Next base: position 13,082,990 of record OZ020185.1, on the reverse strand, counting down.
TTTAGATTATAAATCTGAAAAAAAATTGAAAATCTAACGAGGGAAACTTGAGTTATCGCTGCAGAACTAATGCTCGATTTCATGAATTTTCACAATTTTTCCTCCCAAACTCGCGCGCCCCCTAGGGATTCGCATTAATTATCAGTTATTTGGTCATAAATTGCAAAGAAGCTTTAGAAAAATGGGATGGATTTTCTATTCCTTGTTATTATCTCCACCGGAAAATTTATCGCGGGTATCTACGAAGATGCTCTTAACGTTTAATATTAAAACTACAAGCTAAGAAAGTTTTATATTATAACAAACATTTAAAAGGTGTATATTCCATGAAAGACAATATAATTGGTTGATGACCATATAAATATAACTGTTGCGCATGCTTGCTAGGAGTAATAGAGAAGCCTTTGCAGAAGCAGGAGATATTATTAACTCTCGTAGTATTTATTCTTTAATAAATTCAGTAACTATTTTACAATTGTAAGGACTTGGTATTTGGGAAAGAATTAGTATAAGATGGATGTCTTTGGAATATATAATATTCGATTATAAATAAAGCGATTTGAGGTCGTAATTTAAAATGTGATATCACTTAAATGTTAGAAACCCATAAAAAGATTTAGGTGAATAAATCCTCACCCATTCATATCAGATAGCCGTTCCTTTTGGGCTAAGCGAAGCAACGCTTTAGAGCCGGCAATAAAGATAGCCCCTTTTTATCTGTCGCTTTGTCGATCGTCGCAGTGAGCGTATTAACTCGTCGGCGATGAAAAGGAAAACGTCGCCGATCTTTTATTCATGGGAGCTAGGATAAATAAATAGCAAAGAGAGAGGTCTGTAGCCTGTGGCGCGGAATCGCATTTAGCTCCTTCGGAGAGGACTACGAAGCGGCCCGTGGGCAACAAGTAAATCGGGAATTGTTGATTCAGCCCCTCATGCAAACGAGGCCCAAGTGCGCCGAGCGTCCAAACAATCGGACGTGTACTTCGGATTCAGGATTCTCCGGAAGGAAGATAAGTTTCGCATGGGGAACGAGGAAGGAGATGTTATTGAAGCTTCTATATATTGAGATTAGATGGAATTGGACGCTGAATGTACTGTTGATTTAAGATATTGCTCAGAGTAAACGTCATGTTGTTTTAGTATAATGCCATAAATTATTACCACTGATTACCAACGTCATAATGGAATCGAAGCATTTGCGAAATTGCCAAGCGTATATTTTTGATCCAACTCCCACGCTTACACACCACCATCCCTACATTTCTAAATATAAGCACCACCCCACCTCCCAAGCAAATAGGGGAAAATGGGTTAATTCATCACGATCGATGTAGTTAATTTGCAGAGGCAGCGAAAGTCGACGAAAATTCAGCAAATTCTAAGATTTATGAGCCTCTATCTTAGAAGAGGGAAGAGGAAATGTTTAATACACATCCCATATATTACACTTAATATTTTTTATAAAAAATCCAAAAAAATGACAATCTTAGATTAGAGATTTTAAAACATATATTCGTATCCAAAAAGAAACAATAAATAAATTATGTAGTTAAATAACACCAAACTTCGCAAATTAATTGCGGTGGACTTGCTTCAAGCAATTCAAATTTATTTGTAAAATTTTCAAGTTGTTGGGAAATTAAAAGATGATCCATATTTTGCATTTCTTCACCACAAAAAAGAGACCCAAAGTTTCACATTATGCTTGCAACGCCCAACTCACCTACTTAATCTATTAAAACTTTTCAAAATTATCCAATCTTCAATGGCATCGGGGAGACGACACTCTTTAAGCCTAAAAAGTAAAATCATATCTTTATCTTTTAATGATTGTTCCCACAAGTGTATTCTGATTATAGTTTAGAATCCTGAAGAGGTTGAACAGTAGATAAAAAGCTTCTACGAGATTTTAGTTGATTAAATTCTGCTGTTTTACCATAGAAGAGATGTAACAAGTGATTTTGTTGAAAAATACGTTCATACATACTCGTTACAGATCTAAGAAGATCGCACTAAGAATATAAATGTGGCTAGCTAATGTTGGTGTAAGACATCCAGTAATTATTCTACAAGCTTGGTTAACCGAAATATGTACCGTAGTCAGCAGCATGGTTTGTTCTTTGGTTATTCGCCCCATCTCATTCTATCGAGGAGGAAAGAATTGAAGAAGTTAATGAGCTTATGTCAAATTTTTGGTTCATCCCTAACCAACCAAACAAGCCATATACGAAATGGCTTTATGCTGTGAATAAAAGAAATCAGTGATTATTGGCAGTACAAAAGAAACTACTACAGATTTACTTGTTAGTTTTACTTTTGAATTTTTTTAGGAGGTGGAGAAATGGATTTAGGCAATGCGTGTTTACCCACTAAAACTTCACCCTTTGGTCGTTTGAGAATCATATACGTCCAGACTGCGGTCTCTAACACATATATTTGGCTTATGAATGTCTTTTCTTGGATCGTATATGGATGAGAATTTCTGGTCCCCAGTAGTTGGGGGGTTTTGTGCTTCACAAGCGTACTACTTCTTCGCTCCCTGTACTGAAATGCGTTCCCGCTAGAAGAACCATGCATGTCTCAGGACGTGCCCTATTGGGATACAACCAATTAAGGGGACTTCGTTGCGTAGGTTTGAAACCGCAACTACATCTCTTCATCCCAAACCTCAAAAAAAACAAGATGTCACTCCATCTGAAGTTACCCGTGCTCGGTCACCGGCAGTTGGAATCGGAAAGTGATTGTCGAGGTCTATGTCTAATGTGTTTGGCGATGTTGACGGATCGTTAATGACGGTGGTACCTCGGGTAGGCTGTGATTCTTCATCACGTACATTAATCTTCTTCTATCAGAAGCTTGATCGATCAATAGAAGCTATACAAGAAGCTTATGAGACACTGTACTAGAACTTGTCTGCACGGAGGCCGTCTCGTCACTTTACTCTGGACTTTAGTTAGTATTAAATATGTTTAGCATGCTATAATAACAATTTATTAGGTATATTATTACATACAGATAATCCCTTTGTAGATTCTTAGCTTATAGTCTTACAAAGAAAATGCGATGCAGTCCTCTTCATCGCACCTTAGGAAGTAGATTCAAATGAGCAGTATGTGATGCTGATGAGTGCTAATAAATACGAAACGCAGCATCCATCACTTTTCACTCTGCAAACTTGTATAATTGCTACTTGCTACACCTTGCCACTAAAAAGGTAGATCAAAGGAATTGTCCTTTCAGTTTATTACTTCAATTTTACTTTAATAAATTTAAAAAAAATTGAAACATATCAATTTAAAAAATAATTGGTAGGCAAAGCTTTATTAATCGAAGTACTGTACCACTTGAAAGGAAGTGTCATTTAAAATGGCGTGGTGGTAGTTGTATCTTTTACATGCCATTAACTTTCCCCTAACAGAAGAAGAAAATGATATTTTTCCGAGTATATGTGCACCAAATATATCCAATATAGAGGTGGCATTCCTAGGTGATGTTAGTTCAAGTAAAACTGTAAATCCTTTCTCTTCAATAAATTATATGAGAAGATTTCGTAGAGAGTTGGGAAATGAAGGAAATTTTCCGAGTATGAGGGAGGTACAGGTGGGCGCCATCACAGCTAACGATGGGACTTTTAATTCGATCCTGCCGTCTTCTAAATCATCAAAAATGCTGAGCCAGTGCAGCGGCGAGATCCCACCAGTCGGATTAACATCACGGTGAGAGGATATATTATATGGGGATAATTCCACTTTAAAAAGAAGATAAATGTAACGTTTTATCTACGTAAATTTATGTGAAGGCACAAGGCATAATTGTGATCTGTTTATACGCTTCGTTGCAGCAGCGCCGCTAGCGGTTTCTTGAAGAAAATCGTCGCTCTATAAACCAGTGTACCAGTTTCTTACTAATTTCACGGCAATATTAACTTAGAATATAACGACGCTTTTTGGCATGTCATAAAATTATTCGTTTTTATTTCATACCGTGGAGAATTTGTGTTTTATTCCGCTTTATTAAAAGATAATTTTAAAATAACACAACAATTATTTAAACCGTGACATCAATTAAAAATAACAAACGTTAAAATTGGTTTATTTTAATTAATTATCCCCTGCGTCCAGTAATTGCTATTCGGAATTTGTTAAGTGCAAATGAGGTTTTAACAATTCTATTTCAAAAGTTGTCATTTGCAGAAACTTAAATGAATACCGGTTAAGCTTTAGTTTTGTATCCCAGCTTTATATTATTAAAAAATGTTTGCACCGAATGTGTGAAAGTTATCGCTTTTATCACCGTAATCGCTGTTGCAGGTGTAAATTAACGTAATAAACGACTTGCACATCCACATAAAAGGGGAGCTCTTCCGCACAGAAACCTCACACGTTCACAAAAGCTGGAAGCGATAAAGCCCCCATATCTTCGTCCACCGACTGATACACTTCTTTGTTAACCAGTTTTCTCTAGAACGTTAAATCCCGTCTTCTTTTGTTTGCGTCCAACACTACTAATGATGTCACATTACTTCCCCAATAAACCGACACTGTTGTTCCTGAAATTTTATTATTACTCCCTGGAACGTACCTGTTGTTGCTTTCCAGCTTTTCTTAATCATGCCAACCCGAGCTCCTCCTAATCAGGCCCTAGTTTACAACAACACAGTTGCTTTTCAAGAGGAAACGTGTTCTTCCATTACGACCTGCCTCCAAACTACAAGGGAGCAAATGAAGTTCTTTTCATTACCCAAACTTTCTACAACATGGTTTACAAAGAAAATTACATTTTCATTATTATTTCCTACTTTCCTAGATTGATTTAAGCAACTGAAAATCTCAGATTTCATATATTACATTCCGCTATTTAAATATTTTTGGGTCCAGAATAGAAGACAGTCCAACATATTATTTCAAATAACATTTCCCCATTTTCCTGCTGATAAAGTAAATTTGAAAATTTAGTAATAACCCAGTTTTTATTGTGATATGAAGCTCATATATTTTTTAAATGTTTCTGCTTATTTTCATGGTATAATAAAGATAAGATTCTTGTTAAGAAAAAAAAGGTTTAATGTTATGATATTACTTAAAATAATCATCCTATATATCGCAAAGTGGAAAGAAAAAGGAGGAAATTTCTTATCTAGAAAAGCAGGACAAATTATTAAGTAAACATAGAAAATACTAGCCCGAAACGTTGAAGTTCCATAATAATCATAAGTTTTGAAATAAGATACGCTCACATGCGACTGCACAATTGCAACCATACATGGTTCATAATAAAACCGCTACTGACATAAATCCAAGTTTTTGGCACAGAGATTTTCACGGTCTAAAACTTGCCAATGGAAGAAGTGGAGTATTATACGCCTGCATGGTGGAAGAGTTGTAGAGCGCCGAGAGTCGTGTTTTTGGGGCCGATAAATATGCGGACGCCGACGCGTTATAAATAAGTAGTTAGACGCGAAGGCCAGGCGCTCGCAACAGGAGCTCGTTGTGAAAGTTGGCGTGAAGTTTGCACATCCGGCGCTAACTTATGGGAATTTACCGCCGCCGGATGGAGCCAGCGTTGAATGTCCTGACACGCCACCACTGGAAAACTTTCAATTGCTTACATTCAATCTCATAATGGTGGAAGTCGGATCGGATCCCGTCATTCCTAAAAGTAGATCGCGCCGGGTACATAATGGTTCCAAGAATTATAGCCCTGTTTACAGCTATAAGTATATCTAATTTATTATTTTTAGTAGTTTCAATGGCGAGGAGCCGAACACAGTTCCCACTAAATTCTTTAAGGAAACGATCAATTACAATTTTCGACACATTTCGAAAAAATATACACCCAAACTTTTATAAATCCTAAACACTTAAAACATTTTAAGCCATCTATTCCTTTTTATTGCTTCCACGAATACTATTCTCTTCATAACATATTATTTTCCAAAACTTTGATCGATTGTTTACTCCCCTTTTTCTTACCCACACTTGAATTGAAATCCAAAGATAATCCATCATCTTTATTGGCGATTTAAAAAACATATCAGAGATATGCTGAAATATCAAAAAATATAGTTTTTTCACCAATGTACAAGTTTTTCCTTAAGGACAATCCTAATATGAATTTGCCTTTGTAATATTCAACCAATGAGAACTATCTTAATAGGATCCTGGAATCAACATGGGATGTTTTTTGAAGAATTAAGGGAGCAAATTACTATATCGAACTAAACCTGTTGATTCCAAACATATAATAAGAGTTACGTTCCACCATGATCTGAGGAAGAAGTCTGTAATGCCTAACGTAACGAGAATGATGGACTGATTACTACATTACCATGGTTACAGTTTTTGTCTCGTTTCCACCTTATGAACGCATTAATGTGTAAAAGAGAGACATATAACATCTAACGTGTCAACTCTCAACCAAGATCAAGTCGTTAGAGTTACAAACTTCGACCTCTGATAACTCCCTAATAACTGAAATTAAAAATAAGTATAAATTGTGGAAGAAATACCTAACTACTCACTTGGAGGTCAATGATATCGTCAATGCATTTGCTAGCTATTTTGCGAAATCCTACGAACCACCTGCAAACCATTGTAATTTGTATGCTTGATCAATTGATTCCCGTCACATGGGTAATTTTTATATTACAGAAGATGACTACAGAAGACTACCTGTGGCCTTGATCTCATACCGTCCTTTCTATTAAAGGATAGTGCCATGATCTTAGGTCACTGTCACATATTTAATTTATTTCAGGTTTTCTCTGAAGTCTGAAAAAATGGCTGTAAAAATAATATTAAAAACTAGCGCTCAATAGCCATTATCAGCAACTTCTATAAGATGTTTGAGAGAGAATTGTATATTCAATTCAAAATATATTCGACAATATTCTTTTGTGACTCATCGATCTACATGTACTAATCTCTTTAACTTTATTGAAAAGAATATCATCTGTCCTACTTACACAATTGCATACAAACTGAGAGAGTTAAGAGTTAAATCTACAACGTTAACTGGTTGCTCAGGTGTTCTCCGAGGATCAATGTTTGGACCCCTTCTATTTACCTTTTTTGTAAATGACGCATGTTGTGATATATCTTCATCCTATCTTTCCTATCGTGACGACTTCAAGATTTTTAGAAGTACGTACAATGTTTGTGACTACAGTTTACAAGGTGACGTTTCTGAGTTTGTGTCTTGATGCCGTGTTAATGGTCGTTCTGCCAACCCGAATAAATGCTGTGTCATGACTTACACTAGGAACTAGGAAAACTGCTTTAATATCATTTAATTATAATGCAAATAACTGTGTACTAAAGCATGTTGATGAATTTAAAGATTTACTAAAAGAAATACCAAATGTTTTGCTTCTACTAGTCTATAATTACCCTTTTTAATGCTTATGTTAAGAGCATCTTCCTAGACACCCGCTATAAATTTTCCGTTGGAGATAATAGTTGTGTTTTTTTTACATACTTTGCTCGAGCAAATATGGCAAATCATATTCTGTCTCATTTTCTCCTATAGAACTAAAAGGAGAAGGAAGCGATTTGCTCGAGCAAATCAGTCAAATTTTGGTAAAAGAAACACACCTAATAACAAGGAATAGAAAATCCATCCCACTTTTCTGGAGCTTCTCTGCAACCTAGCACAAAATTAATTAGAGGGGTCCAAAGTGAAGGTACTTTTAGATCATTATATTTTTTTGTACATTCTCTATTTTTTTCCTTCTGGCAGGAATTAAAGAAATGACTTCTAAATCATCTATAAAAAAATTATACAAAAATGTTGTTCGTACTAGCTTTTATGACTACAGAAAACCATTATATTTTCGGTTTCGGAAATTGCTCTTAATAGCAAGCTTGAATACTGTGAATTGGTTTGGTCATCTTACCCTTCAAAGTAATTATATGAATATGCTAGAAGGGGTATAAAAAAATTCTAAAATCTTTTCCACCCTTCTTCTGTTACTGCATTTCCACTCCTCTTTTTCGATGCACAAATATTCGATTCAGCATTTTTCGATGAGTCAATATTTCGAACAAGCAGCATTTCGAAGGGGCAATCGATCCATCGACTTTTTGTTCCATCAATTTTTCGAGCAAGGGTCATCCAGAATTAACTGACCATACCTTTTCTTTATTAGGATGTTATCCTGAAATTTGAGATAATATACCTTTTTTGGAAAGAAATACCACTCAAAATTTATCTATAAAGATGTGTCTAGAAGATTTTGAGTGCTATTTCGTTAAATAATAATATTTAAGCAACAAAAGACTCGGATGGTGGTTGCCCTTTCTAATTCATCAAATTCTTTCCTTATGCAAATAAAACAAATGTTTTCAGAAAAATACAGAGTGTCCCAAAATTCATTGTAGGTACCTTCCATTAGTTGAATAGATAAAAATCAAATCAAAAAAGCTTTTAGTTGCATCAAATTGGCTTCTAATTCCATTCTTAAAATATTAATACCTTTGACTACCCTTAAGAAGCTGTCATCAACTTTTTTTTAACGTAACTCCTTACTTTTGTAACAAAAATGCGATCTCAATTTTATACTGAACCCGGCAATATTTTATCCTTACTATTTTTGATACATGCAATTCACTTTCACATGTGTATTATGAATATTTTCTATATACTTGAGTCACCGATTATCAATAAAGATATTTCTTCAAAGGTGGCTTTGTTCATATGTACAAACAAATGAGTAAATTCGGAATTTAAATTCATGTGATGTTTAGTTAGCATTATATGTACATATATTATGATTCGTCGTGTTATTTTAGAGTTTAAGACGTAAGCTAATAACTTCATAAAAATGTCATTTATCCCTCGGCGAGTATGTTGATATGGCATGTTAGTTATTTATAGGGAGTATAAAAAACTCTTGTTTTGCAGCTCATGTGTACCAAGAACAGTTTCTTGAACGTCGTCGACTATCACATATCACAACATTATTAACAGAACGAAAAATTCTTATCGCTATTCAAAACATATCGAACATTACATTCCAGTTCTAACTGAAGAAAATATCATAATAATTGGTGTAAATAAAAGCAGTTTTCATAAGATATTAAACGAATATAGGTATCATCCTCTTAAAAATTTTTAATCCATGGATTTCGACCTACTGATTTGGACCGTAGAACGCAGTTTATTGCTCTATTCCATATTATGATTGAAGATAATTCGGGCCTTTTAAACTATGTTTGTTAGAGTGATGAAAACCGTTTTCATATTAATGGAGAAGTGAATAAGCACAATGCTCATTAGTTGTCCATTGAAAATCCACATTGATTTCAAACTGTTTCAGGAACAACTGTTTGATGTGGGTTATTTAATGGACATCTGATCAGTCCACACTTTTATGAAGCAACGTTAACCGATCAGAGGTTACTAGATTTTATGTAAAATGTATTGCCTGAACTGCTGAAAGGAATTCCTGAAATAGAACAGAATTTAATGAACTGGCAACAAGATGGTTGTGTTCCTCCACATAATGCACAAATCATTACTATATATTTAAATAATTTATTTTTAAATTCGGTAAAAGGGCACCGATTTCTTGACCAGATATTACACATCTAGACTTTTTCTGGTGACGTTATCTAAAAGATTTGGTGTATTCAACCGACTCTTTGAACTTGGAAGACCTAAGATACTGTCGTGATGCTTGTCGTAGTAGTACACCATTCAAAGTGCATGTACAAGGGAACTTTTGAAGCTTGTGTTTAATGTGCAGTAGCCAATTATAGTTTATTATATTATATAATTTATTTTGGTATAATTAGTATAAGAAAAAAGTCTATGTATGTTTTAATTAACTCAATTAATCGGCCAAACATTTCATTATTGAAGTTCTAAATTCTATAACATAATACCTAATAATATCAAAACATCAAAAGATAGACCAACTAAAATTACCAACAATCCTCAGCTCACTATAGTGATATTAAAAAATTTATAAAGATCAAATCCAATATTACCTAAAGGTAGAAAAGACACATACAAGTGTTCATCACTTAGATGTCTCGAAAACTCTAAGCATTATTATGATTTTTTTAATTATAAAATAAAGAATGTACTTAATTTTAACCATTTTTTTAAATGAGAAATATGTTGTCGTATTCGAAATTAAGATGAGATTCAATTTGTGTTCAAAAGTATCGGGTGCCATTTGTAAAAATAGTTCATAATAGCTTCTTAAGGGTGGTCAAAGACAACAATATTACAAATATGGAATTGGAATCCCAATCAGATCCCATTATTGTCTTTTCTTGATTTAATTTTGTATTTCTTTAACTAACGGAGATATGGCCTTTAAACTGAATTTTGGAATTCCCTGTATATCAAGTTTGTCGAGAAATGCCTTGAAGTTTTTGAAAACAAAGAATATACCTATTTATAGTCACATGACATTGTTTATTCGGTAACTGCCATCAGTTAATAAATACATTTTTCTATGATAAGTAGGCCATTTATGATCAGTTGTCAGTGGATAAAGTCATGAATTCTTGCACGAGTGCACATAAGCAAAAAATCATGACTTAAGTAAGTAATGCTTTTCTGCACAAAAAAGCATGGCTTTATGTACTGACAACTGGTTATAAATGACAAATTTAGAAATGTCAATACCTGTCATTAATTTCACGTTTTTCTGGAATTTTATTATTTTCAATAGATTACACTGGTCAACAGTGATTTTGCGGCATGGACTTTATGAGTCGATTTTGGATAATTCTAGTCTCCTGAATACGAAAAATATATCGGAAGGTCCAAATTGACTCTAGTTTTTGAGATAAACGCAATCCTTATATAATTAAAATAAAATGAAATAAAAGATTGAATATATTTTTAAACGTTCATTTTACAATACAAGGTGTTCCGTTCATGGTTCACCAAACGTCAATTTTAGAAACTAGAGCAAATTTAATCGAAAAAAAACAACAAAAATTAGGGTCTACCTTTTTTTAGTTTTAGAGCTACACCGTTTTGAATTTTACATCACCGATTTTTGTCGGAAATCACAAAAACGCTAATAACATTTTAACCAAAGTGCATAGGGATTTAAAAAAATTATCATTACTTAGCTAAAACCATCCTCTTTGAATTGGTGACAATAGTAATACACAAAGAATTGTTAAAATGTTGAAAAAAAAAATCGCAAAGAAAAAATGTAAAAAAAATATTTTTTTTCAGTTTTTGATTTTTTTTCCAAAATAAGACCCATTAAGGATGTATATATTTTTAAGTGTTCCTTAAGTTCTTCATATTCTTAACAAACCAAGAAAAAATTGAAATCGTAGTTCCTTCACTTTACCTACTATAGGCTTCTGAAGTTTCTCCTACAAGAAGAGGCTAGTCTGATAACATCGGAGGGTGGAAGACGTGAAATTATTATAAAACACTTGGAATTCCATCAGATGTCACTTACAGCCTAATTGACAAACTATGCACACCTTTTGACAAACAGTACAGCCTATTTAATAAACTATGCTCAGTACTACTTTTGGTAGAACTAATTTCATAAGGTATTAGTAAGTAAAGAAAAAGAGCTAAGGTTTGAAAACTTTACCTGGCTTATTAAGAATATGAACAAGTTTCAGAAAATTAAAAAAAAGAAAACCGCTAGGGTGTCGTCTTGGAAAAAAATTTCAAAATCTAAAACAAAAATATTTATTTTTTAATTTTTTTAACTACTTAGTGTTGTTACCAATTGAAAAAGGATAGTTTTAGCTTGCTAATTATAATTTTTTTAAATCTAAATTTAAGAAAATTTTAAATTTTTGTTATTTTGAGCCATATTTATACTTGATAATACCATAATAATTGTACCTGAAAAGAACTATAGTAGGAAAGAGCTTTATAAAGTACAAAACGTACGGCTAATACCTATTGTATTCTAAAAAGCGCATCTCGATTAAATTTACGCTAGTTTCTAACCCCGACATTTGGTGAACCACGAACGGAACACCCTGTATAAATCATTTGTTGGTTCAAACCAAGTCACTGGTTTTCCAAATGGAAGGCCTTTTCGTCCTCCTTGGCTCCAGTATCGAAGTGATTCTACACAAGTTCTACAAACTTTATGTGGCACCCAATTTGTTGCTTTGCAAAATATGCTTCGTAAGCATGTTTTACAAAATCAGTTAAACATCTTCTTTGTTTTTGTAGACAAAATTTACCACATATGTAGCAAAAACTGTTAGTATCGTAAGCACAAGACTTGCGTGAAGAACTCATACTTTTATGATATAAAAACACCCAAATGAAGCAAATAAATAAACCAACTGATGCTTTAGCAATCAATATTGATATACCAGATGCTATACGTAAATTCTCCGACAACAGTAGAATTATTTGTTATGATAAACTCACAATAAATTACTTAAAGAAGAATAAATTACTAAAAATTTATTATTTTGGATAGTACGGTTTATCGTGAGAACTACACCCCAAGTAATCAATTTTATTAGGGTATCTAAATTTACTAAAAAAGTTAATGCCGCAAAAAAAATATTTTTTTTGTATACCAGTGTTATCGATCGTAGAAAAAAATAATGCATGCAACTCGATTTTTGCACTTAACGTATTATCCAACTCGACCTACGGTCTCGTTGTACAATTTTTAGGTCACGTGTAAATATTATCCATTTTCTGCACTTGTTGCATAAATAACTATTCTTCTAGCAAAGCGATTCTGTCGTAAATCTGGTTCTGTAATAAGGCTTGAAGGATGTGTTTTAATAAATCATCCAGTGGGGTGTGGTCAGGTGAACGTAAGGGCCATGTAAGTGTACCCGTATTGCCAAAGAAATTCTGATAATTTGTCACTAAGAAAATGTATTGGTAAAGTGGTTATGGTTTTAATCTGAGCAAATGTTTGTTAATTGGTAAACTTTGCACGTGTAGTGGTGGCTTTAGAAAGGCTTAAATTGTATAATAGTTAATCGATGGATGGGGTAAAAGTTGTAATCATTATTCATTGTAAGTAAATGCTATTACCAAGTTCCTCTAGTGGGATTTATTTACAAGAGTGAAAAGGTATAAAACGGAATGGGTTTAATGCCCACAAAATAATTTGTAATGGCTTTCGGGTAGGTGATTAAGCTATAGCTTGTAATATAATGCGATTGTTAAAACGCACATTGAAATGTATTTTATCCGATTTGAGGACAAAGAAGCCATTAAACCGGACAAATACGTATATATGTGCGAGGCCGTTAAATCTTCGCGAAAGGTGGCGATATAAAACTGGAATGTCGTTATGCAGCACCTTTTTTATGTCTTACATATCATTGTACTTAGGTGTAGATAATGTTTATGGGCGAGTAGGAGGCTTCCGACCCATTTTTATGTCCGCGGATTTCGATAAGCGCGACACTGCGACTGAGCTTTCGCCACCTCCGAGCTGAACCGCCCCCGCCGCGACTTGCAAATGAGACGCCTGAGTAATGTTCGCGATAAATCACACAAAGGACCTTTTTAAATCTTAAAGACTGACAATCCCATGATGGCAATCGCCCCTGGGCCATTATCTGGAGGACCATTAGTCAGGTCCCGATTAAATTACCGCTTTGTGTGCAGCCTCTTCCCGTTTCGAACTTTTTAATTTCCGACTTGTAGAAAGGAATCTACCCCTTTTATTTCCCGAATCAATGCGTGGTTGTTGCTTAAAGTGGTTTTCTTCGATAGTTTCTTTTCTGGTAGCGCTTTCCTCCAACTTTCCAATAATAATAATGATTCGTGCGGAAAATGTTTAATCGCTCCAATTGTGATTTGGAAAAGTTACTTTAATCAATTGCTACGCTTTTTTTACAAGTGCGTTTGTATGTTCAATGTTCATATCAGCGAGCAAACGAGCTCTCTCTCTTTAAATTGATGATTTTGCATCGTGACGCGTCAGTTCCGCACTTACGAGCGGGTGCGCGAAATAAATCGGCCGTGATTACCACCCCTGCATTCGTTATAACTGTATATATTTTTTATCGTATTCAGAATGAGCTTGTGCTCATCATGCGTGGTGGAAGCACTCACGCACGACGCGCGTGCTTTATCTCGCCGCTCACCCCCAGCTCTGTCCGTGCGGAGATGCTGCCATTATTGCCCTGCTACCCTCGATTCAACAGGAGAAAGAAGTGAAATTGCAATTCTTCGAGTCTATACGGCCTTTTGTGTAGATGTATGTGTACGAAGCTTATCGCTTAATCCTGTCTGTCGCCATATATCACCCTTCCTATCTCTGGCCGCACCGGAAACTGGCAGGCGGCCATCTTCGCTTCTACATTTAAGGGAGACGGACGTGCGAAATACGAGGACACCACCACAAAAAAACCATGATGTTTCCAAAGTTTTCATTTTACTTCCACAAACAAAAATCAACACCGAGTCTTAAAACAAAAACTTTTCACACTTTTTTGTTTCAAATTTTACAAACAACATACATACATGGAGGATGATCGGTTTAAAGTCACTTTTGACTACAAAACTTATAGGCTAGTCAAATTAGCATTCTACTTCGAAAAAATTAAAGGAAAGCTGGAAATCGTTTTAATCACTTTATTTTTCATAAAAAAAGATTGAGTCTTGTAGAGGTTTTGAGTTCTATTTTACTTCGAGCAGTTTATTGAGATTGAAAAGGGAACGAAAAACAAATAGTATAATGAATTATTTATTTACAATTTGTCCATACTTGCCGCCACTATTTTGTAGCACAATTGGAGCACAAACAGGAAGGCTGTGTGATGACGTCAGAACTGCAGGTGTTCTTCCTGGTGGAGATACACGTTTAAACTTGCTTACTTTTGAGGTGACACTTTACTATGGCACTTGACGTGATTGATTTGCCACTAAACTGGGAACACAAAGGACCACTGAATGTGACTTAATTTCACTAACTTTATTTGTTTCTTTTACATTTTCTTCATCTTTCCCACTGAATGCCGGCCTCCACGTTTCTACTTCCATTTTTCTCCGCCATCTCCCTTTCTTCGTTTTCTCACACGCACTTCTCACTTTCTTTACTTCATTTCCTCCATACGAGAGGGCGCCACAACACTTTCACCTCTTCAGTCTGCCCCAAATTTTCGTGCAATGCTCTACGTGCTGAGTAGAAAAAAACAAGAAATTTTCGGTCATTTTGCAGTTTTGCGTCTGGAGGAAAATACTATTCTTTGCAATTTTAAATAGCGTTAAATTCTGCGTCGATTGAGTACTCTATTTTTAAATTTAAGCCTCAAGATGCTGGAGATAATTAGAATCAAAAACTGCCCCCTTGGAAAATTTTCTTTCGTATATAACGATATTTAGCACCGGAAAACTTTCTAATGAATGTAACAACTAAAAATGTCCATAATATAAGTTTTAAAGTATTTAATTAGCTTTCGAAAGAGTACCAAACTTTAAATAAAAAAATTATTAAAAGCACTATTCTTTACGAAATTCAAATGTCAGGCGTTTAGAATTTCCCGACAGCCACCTTTACCGTCATGACTATAGGCGACGAGCGAATTTTACTGTAGCGCCCCCTGTGGCAGTAATTTGCAAGAAATACAGGGACGTATTTATTCAAAATTCTTGTTATAAATACTACAAATAACAATATGAGAGCATCTCATACTTCTTGTTCTGTTGTTGGATGCCAAAAAACTATTTCAATACAAACAGAGACATAAAATTTTATAAATTTCCTTGAGAATCTTATGAGGTAAAAAGGCGCAAAGCGCAAATTAAAAGCGATAAAAGAAAGTCTTAAGCATAAGATATTTATTATTATATTAGTGATATATTTGAAATTTTTTATTATATTATTTATTCTAGGCCTGATGTGGAGTTTGGGAACCAAAGAAACACGATGTAATTTGTAGTGTGTTTATTTTGTTGAAAGTTCAATTAAAACTTTATTTTTGGATTGGTTGTTGGTAAAAACTGCTTTAAATAAAACTTCTTTCTACTACTTCTGTTTCACTTTTATGGTCAAAGAATATTGAGGTAAATTCAAAATAAACCATTTTTTCCATTATAGCTCTAGCAACAAACTTCCTTAACAAAACGAATTAACTTTAAATACAAGAAACACAAAAATTTAACCGCACTTCACAACAAAGATTTATTTTGATTCCTTATATTTTTTGCACCGAAACGCCGCCAGGGGTCGCTGTTCGCAATATACGCTCGTCGCCTATACCAGCTGTTGAATATTTCGATATGAGAGACTCGAAGTGGTTTATTTATGACGATTTCTTGTTGGTAGGAAATGTAACTACAGTGAGAGAACGGGGAATAAAGACTTTTATTGAGAGCAGCAAGAAAAGACCGGATAACAAACACAGGCATTTACAATGTCTCTCAACAGTTGTTGTTTACGAAAAGTGTAGAAAAGCATACAACAAGGAATCAAACATCAATGCTGTAACTTCCGGAGAAGTTCCCAGTAATAGAGCTAGACGATCTTCAACTGAGTTTGATTTTAAGAAGAATTGTGTGCTTTGTGGTGAAGATGCAGCATCTGGTTTTGATAAAAAACAGCTTAAAATTAATAAAGAATTGCGCGATAGAGTACATCGAGTGATGACTCTGAAATTCAAAAACAATATTCTGGAAGTTGCTACAAACAGAGATGATGAGTGGGGTCAACAAGTTAGAAGTCGCATTGGAATTTTATCAGATCTTGTTGCTTCTGAAGCCAAGTATCATGGGGCATGTGGATAGCAGAGGGCGTCCTCTGGATGATGATGTTACAGCTGCAATCGATTATATAATCGAGAACATGGCTATTCACAGTACGTTCCGCCGATAGCAACAAGCAAAAAAAGACTTTTCCAGAAATATGGCGATGATATAATTATATCCAGGATTTCAGCAGGAAATAAACATAAAACTACAATAGTATCTTTCAAAAATACTGGGTACTCAAGACTGTTAGACAACTGGTACACCTCAAGGAAACAGAACAAACAAGAAAAAGGTGTTCGCGTGACTCAAGCTTGTGCAGACAGAAAAATCGATCGAAAGCATACGATCTCAAAAATTATCCTAAACCCGATGGTTTCTTGGATAACATTGATGACGAAATTCCTGAATCTTTTGATGCTTCTGCAAACAATAATTGTCCCAAAATCCTGAAGGAATAAAAACGTGGACAAAGGAGTAGAAGCCAAAACTGCTGTACGTGTCAAACCAATCGCTCACGCAATTATCGCTGCAAGGATCAATTATGTCTCCTCTGCAGATCGGACTTGTAGCATTTCTGCATTGAAAATATGATTCGCAAGATTTGCTGGATGTTCTATCAGCGCTAGGATTTTGCAGCTCATATATTAGTCTAAGATCCCGATATACAACGACCTTCACCGAGATGCTTATTTAATGAAACGTATTTTATATTTAATTTAATATGTCAATGAATATAATCCATATGGGTTGCCTAGCAAATTTCAGTCCAGAGTATGTTTAATTAATAATTAAAAAAAATTATTTTTTTAAACATTTCACCGGTATGATTATTAGATAAATTCTATACCAATCGAAAGTATGAAGCCCATAGAATATGCAAACGTTAGGTTGCCTATTCTTTTCCGGTCACAACTATCGGGTTGCCAGGTATAAACAGGTAAATCTGTACTAGCATTTTGCAACGGTCTGTTTATTGAATGAAATTTAAATGAAATTAAAGATTATTTTATTCTGAACACGGTGGTATAGGGTTGCCTGCGAAAAATCAGTCCAGAATTGCGGTTGTCGAATTTTAAAAAGTAAAATATTGCTCCGAGTGAATGTGTGCGACTGAGAGGTACCAACCAACCATCCCATGCGATAGAAGAGGACACAGCATAATTTTTTAATTGTTGTTTTTTTATTTTGTCTTCTTATAATAAAAATAAAATTTGCAAGATTACCCTGATTAAAAAAATTCACTTTTATGGGTTTTGAATTTTTTCCAATAGTTTCAATTGATTTCAATTTCTCTGTTTACATTTATAGATTTATAATTTGCATGTAGTATATTTTTTTAATTTTTTTCAATCAATATTTTTAATCAGGGTAGTATTTATGTATCACTATAACCTTCTTTTTTACTAAAGATGTATATATACTTTAGTCTCACATAAAAAATATACACATAAATAATTAATTGATTAAAAAAAAAAATTTAAATAACTAAATAATAATAAACTACTCCAAAATGATGCATAGTATATACGAGTCTATCGCTATCCTTTTCTTTTCCAAGCCCAAATAGCATGCGCACTCTCTTTCTTTAAATGGGCCGACTTTAAACAGCTGCTATGCTGTGTCCTCTTCTATCGCATGGGATGGTTGGTTGGGACCTCTCAGTCGCACACATTCACTCGGAGCAATATTTTACTTTTTAAAATTCGACAACCGCAATTCTGGACTGATTTTTCGCAGGCAACCCTATACCACCGTGTTCAGAATAAAATAATCTTTAATTTCATTTAAATTTCATTCAATAAACAGACCGTTGCAAAATGCTAGTACAGATTTACCTGTTTATACCTGGCAACCCGATAGTTGTGACCGGAAAAGAATAGGCAACCTAACGTTTGCATATTCTATGGGCTTCATACTTTCGATTGGTATAGAATTTATCTAATAATCATACCGGTGAAATGTTTAAAAAAATAATTTTTTTTAATTATTAAGTTAACATACTCTGGACTGAAATTTGCTAGGCAACCCATATGGATTATATTCATTGACATATTAAATTAAATATAAAATACGTTTAATTAAATAAGCATCTCGGTGAAGGTCGTTTTATATCGGGATCTTATACTATATGAATATAAAAAACATCGAATTCTCTTGCATGCAACAACCTACGTCAGATGTGCCAAGAAACAGTTTTCACCAGTTTGTGTTTGATAATGCCGATGTGAACATATACACGATTGATGGTTTGAATACTTTTCATGCGATGGGTGGCATCCAGTGCATCACTCCAAAACCTCAGACTGCTTCCTTTGGAAAAGCTATTCAAAAATTAATCAGAATACATATACAGAATAAAAAATTTACAGAGACAATTTTTTACTATAGTTTACTCCAACATCTTGAAGTTTAAATTAAAAAGTTAGGCACTCAATCGATGCAGAATTTAACACTATTAAACTTATATTATGGCCACTTTTAAGTTGTTACATTCATTATAAAGTTATCATATGCCAAATATCGGTAAATACGAAAGAAATTTTGTTTCTCCAAGGGGGCAATTTTTGAATCTAGTTTTCTTCAACTTATTGAGGCTTGAATTTAAAAGTTGCGTACTCAATCGACGCAGAATTTAACGCTATTTAAAATTGCAAAGAATAGTATTTTCCTTAAGACGCATAATTTTGGCTGTATTTTGAAAAAACTGCAAATAGACCGAACATTTCTTGATTTTTTCTACACAGCACATACAGCATTGCACGAAAATTGGGGCAAACTCAATATATTCTTTTTTATGAAAAATAAAGTGATTAAAACGGATGAAAGCTTTCCTCTAATTTTTTCGAAGTAGATCATGTTTTTGAGCATATTTGGCTGGCCTATTAATCCTCAACGCGATTCAAAACTTTTATCTTCATTAAAACTAAAAAACGCCGAGCGGAATACTTTGGTAAAACGGCGTTCTCCCGATTCAAGTTTTGTTGATCGGTAATACTTAATGTTGATCAAGTATTATCGATCAACTAAACCCTTTCTTGAAAAATTGAACGAAAACTATAATAAGAACCTTTGTTTCAATAGAGTTGATCAACTTTTTAGTGGACGAATAAAAGTTTTAATGTCAACTTTGATTTGAACTGGTCACGCTACGTGTATTTAATTTCATAATTTATAAAAAATTTTAAAAATGTGCATTAGGCTGTCAGAAAGCGTGAAGCTAAAATTTATAGACTTATACCATAAAGACGATTGGAACCACCGATTAGATAAATACAAAAATAGATAAGGAAATTCCTGGTCTTACTACTGCTGATCTAAAGTACAAAATCAAGACCATTATAGAACAACATAAAAAAGCACTCATTAGTTTGCAAATTAAAAAAAGAGGAACTTTTAACCATTAGAACAAGCGCTCGTTTTCAAAAAGGGCCCGGCCAATATTAAATGTAGTTTTTTGTTTGTTTTGAATATAATACTTATTTAAAATCTACATTATTAGACCGGGAGCTCGCGACATCTTTGGTCTCCGATTTCATACAGCATGCCTTTTGGGGGAGAGAATATTTACCCTATAAGAACAAAGAAAAGCGGGTACTAAACCCCCGCACGTTTTCCGATCATATGAAAAATTGCATTTCCATTTTCACAAAAAAATTGTGTTTTTCTCTGATTTATTATTGCATGCCCTTTTAGCAAAAGATAGTTAAAATAAATTTAAGTCTTGAAAATCGTAGGCATGCGATTCGCACGGTCGCAAAGGGCTCAAATGGTCATGTGATCTAGTAATAGAAAAATATGATTTTCCGCGTTTTCATACTGCATGCCAATGAAATGAATTAAAGTTTGTGTCATAAAACCCCCATAAAAAAATTGGCATGCGCCCCTCGTTGGCTCATGGGTGGAAATTTAGGGAAATTTATGTGGAATGACACTAAAGTTTGGTAAAAATTTTAAACTTCGCCCGTTTGATTATTTTAAATGGGAATGGGGGTCGAGTGACGCATCATTTTAAAGGTCTCCTTATCTTAAAAATAAAAATATGTTTTGTTTTGGCCCTATTTTAATTTAGTCATTTAGAGGACACGATAAAAGAAAAAGGTAAAAAAGTAATATATCACAAAAAAAATTAGAAAAAAATTTGGTAACTGATTTAGCTAATTAGCTTTTGTTAAGTTAGAGCACTTGTTTTATGGTCAAAACTAAACAATTTACCCAAAAGTCCAAAAGTGATTTAAAAGTACATAAATAATACCATTATTAAGTACTTTTCTTTAATTTTTTGATACGTTAGAAATCAAAATTTACCAAAAAAATTATGACTACCATTATCAGGGTAAAAAATGCTTTCAAATGATGTATCACTCGACCCCTATTCCTATTTAAAAAAAATTGAAAAGGTGCCTCCGTAGGGAAGGAGGTTGCAATTAACATTCTTATTTTTTCGTAAAAAGATGTCCCCCTGAAGGTAAAAATCGACTTGTCACGGCATTTTCACAATGAATTATTTTTTCTAAAGTTATTTAGGGTGGCTCCTTTTAAAATGAACACCCTGTATAACATGTAAGAAAATATATCTAAAATCTACAAATCTAGAGAGAAATTAGGTATAAATTATGTCAGCCATATTTGGGGATAGGTAATTATGTCTAAATTATGTAATTTCTTATATACAATATCAGATATAAGTAAATAAAAAAAATAAACTTTAAAAACATTGAAATTAAAAGAAATTTAATATAAATATTAAGTAGTTAAAATTATTTATAATAAAATAAATAAATTCTAACCATTGATTCTAACCCAATTTCCATATATTTTTTTCTAATAAGTGTCGGTGTTCAATGTTGGATTTCTTTAGTAAGCGCAATTGTTCAGTGTTTATCGCTTTTATTATTTAATTATCCTTGGCCAGGATTTTTATATATTATTTTCATAAATATATTGAATATAATATATGTCATAGGTATACGTTTATATTACATTAAATGTTTAATGTAAATAATAATTGCGATATTTTACATAAATAATAGGTACATTAGTATTTTTATAGAAATTAATATTTAATATTTTATGTATTGTGAATGTATATTAATCAATATAAGTAAATAATACACATTATAATTTTTAAATATTAAATACATAAAGAATATAAAATAATATTATAAACTGTTGATTATTCGTGTCCGTGAATTATTAAAATAAAATAAAAATTCGTAGCTTCTTCGGACAATCTTTATTAAAAAATTATTTTTAAAATGCCAACGTTTTGAAGGTGGTTAGTTTCTTTGTTAAGGCTATACACGGTCTTAAAAAATGATTGGTACTATTGACAATGCATGGTAAGAAACCTAAGTTTCCCACAGTTGGCTATACTGATATGAATACGTTGTGCTCCGGTAAAAAAACCATCGCGAATATTTTAACTGCACTAATTTTAGTTTTGAAGAAATCTGTTTTTTATAAAATTTGCAAAAAACTCAGAAATAATAGGTACCCAAAAAAAAACTAATGAGAGACGTTTTCGTTAAAGTGAAAGGTTAGATCTAAATTTGAATGTAAATTAACACGTACGCTAACTTAGCAAGTCTAAAATCACTACAGAGTATTTGGTTGCATAGTTGCGGTGTCAATCTTACTTAAATTCACTGTATTTATTCTTGTCATTTGAAGTTAAAAATTAATTAAAACTTAACCCCAAATGACAATAGTTGTAATGACAGTGAAAAATATTCGACTTAAATTTGACCACTTGCCACTCGTGATATTACTTAAATATACAGGGTGTCCCACTTTTTTCCAGCAAAATTTTTTTTAGAAAATGTCATTCTGAACAACAATGTTCCTATGATCTATTATGTTTTTTCGACTCCTTAAAAAGAATATTATACATGGTGTTCCACAAATATCATGAAAATTTATCAATTTTAAAATTGCTGTAACTTTTTAAGGAGTCGAAAAAACATAATAGTTCATAGGAAAATTTTTGTTCAGAATGACATTTACTATCTAAAAAAATTTTTTGCTGGAAAAAAAGTGAGACACCCTTTAAGTAACTTTTTAAACTTTGTGAGATTTTCACTTTAATAAAAATGCATATTTTAAAAATTCATGATTTCTCAAAAATTAAATTACAGGGTATCGCAAAATTCGACCGACAACTGGAGATAGTAGACCAAAAAATAAGGCGATATGACCAAATTCATTTTTATAAACAATGCACCTCTAAAGAGTTATAAGCCTCCATAGATTGTTTATAAAAATACATTTGAATACTAAACACTCAATCGGTAAAAATTTTGCTATTTCTCAACTTTTGTAAATTGTGTTTGGTGGAAGAAGAAGACCTAAAACCGTCAAAAACTTTTTAGGTATTTAAAATTTCTATTTAAAAATTATTTACGTTTGTAGAGAAATTCAAGTGAAATTTGTGTAGGTTGAATAAATTTAAAAAAATAATTTGGAAAACGGTAACGATTTTGTCGTTTCCATGCCAAAAAGCAACAGTTTCAACATAAACTAATGAAATAACAATTCTTAATTTTAATAATTCAGATTTAGAGATTAGAGAATATGCTAATATGCAATTTTTTTTTAATGTATGTTAAGTGGCCTAACATTCTTAACGGTATGAAGACTTGCTATGATTTGGATAGTATATGTATTAATGTAAGGATGAAAAAAAGGATTCTATCAATCCAATTTAACTTAACCCACGTTAATTAATAAAGTATCATTGTTTTATAAGTTGGATAGATAGAATCCTTTATTTCGTCCTTACGCCAAGTTTCTTACTTTTTTTTAAATTTTGTTCAAAAACGACTCGGCCTACGAAAAATATATAAGGGATATAAAATCTTCATTTTACAGTTTTCTACATAAAAAAATGTTTTTTAAATACCTAAGAAGTCTTTGGTTGTTTTATGTCTTCTTCTTCCATCTAACACAATTTAGAAAAGTTGAGGATTAGCCAAATTTTTACCATTAAATAATCTTTGCTACTTTGGCCTAATTTAAAAAAATTAAAAAAAAATAACTTTAGAGGCAAATAACTTATTTTCTATTTAAATGAATATTTTCATATCGACTTATTTTTAAGTTTACTTTCTCCAGTTAAGCGTTGTCGGTCGAATTTTGCGACACCCTGTATAGAGAATAATTGAAATCCCACTTTAAATTCTAGGAAATTTTTTCAATCTAATGTAAAAACAAAATTTACAAGAATTTCGTAATTTCTGTTTCAAAAACCTTTTATTATTGGAATTTACTTCTTTTTGAAAATATTGGGGCGAGTTACTTTTCAGTTCTTGATTTTGGGTCCGGTTCTGAATATATACGATGGCCACAGATAAAATCAAAAAGAAGCGGTTATCCGAATGAAAATGGATACAAATAATATCATTATTTATCCCTTTGATCGATTTTCGAAAAAATAGAAAAAATCGTTTTATACGAGACATTAAAGAATTATGACCTAGTGCCCGGTTAATTGATAAGACGGCACTGGAAACGTTAATCAGTTTTTATTGAAACGTGTGAACAAAAATTAATTTAAGTAATATTCAACTTTTGTTGAACAACTATAATCTATATCTATATGATTTTGCTCATAATATATTTCCACTGGACTTTTTAAAATTTCTTTTTTTAGTGCACAGAAGTGTCTTGTGGCTACCAATTTGTTCATTTTTTGTTTTTGTAAGTCAAACCAAATAGTCATACGGCAGCAGTTAAACGGGCTCTTTACAAAAAAACGTTCGCTTAGCGGAGTTTTCCACACAGCAATAAGTTAAGGTATAAACTAAGAGATAAACTTTGGGTTTTAAAAATATTTTTGAACTTTTTACAGCGCTTCAAAAATTTCTTAAACTTTTACTTAATTTAATTTCTTTTGTGTCTTTCGTAGGGGGCGTAGCTCAGATGGTAGAGCGCTCGCTTAGCATGCGAGAGGTACCGGGATCGATGCCCGGCGCCTCCAATCTTTATTATTTTTTTATGAGTTACTTGAATATACAGGGTGTTCATTTTAAAAGGAGCCACCCTAAATAACTCTCAAAATAAATAATTAATTGTAAAAATACACTGATAGGTCGATTTTTACCTTCAGGGGGGCATCTTTTTACGACAAAATAAGAATGGTAATTGCATACATCATTTGATAGCATTTTTTACCCTGATAATGGTGTTCATAATTTTTTTGGAAACTTTTTGATTTCTAACCTACCTAAAAATTAAAAAAAGTACATAATAATGGTATTATTTATGTACTCTTAAATAACTTTTGGATAAATTGTTAAGTTTTGACCATAAAATAAGTGCTCTAACATAACAAAAGCTAATTATTTATAATTATTGAAAAATAAATTAGTTACTATATTTTTTTATATTTTTTTTGTGATAAATTACTTTTTACTTTTCTCTTTTATCGTGTCCTGTAAATGACTAAATTAAAAGAGGGCCAAAACAAATCATATTTTTATTTTCAGGATAAACAGATCTTTAAAATGTTGCGTCACTCGACCACTATTCCCATTTAAAAAAATCAAAGGTGTGGTCCTGTGGGATAGGGGGTTGCAAAGACAACTTTAATTTCATTGTGAATAGATGTCCCCTGGAAAATAAAAAAACGTCCTGTCATGGCATTTTTATATTAAATTATTTTTGCGAGAGTTATTTAGGGTGGCTCCTTTTAAAATGAACACCCTGTATAATAAATAACAATGATCAACACTGTTTTTTTACAAGAACTGTTATGTGTTTTGGCCACATTTAAGTTTCCTTATTATAAAATTTCAAAAAGTTCTTTCCTATCAGATTTTTTGTATCAGTCACATAGTTTTACCAACATTCCCACGCGATATCAATGATTAAGATTTGCAATCGAGATAAATAAATACAGTTAATACAAATGTTTATTAAATGAAATGAAAAAGCACCCCTAGAAAAGTTTTGCGATTGTCGTTAAAAAAACTTTTGAGTAACCACAGGACAGAAATTTAAAAACATTTATTAAATGAATTATTGACAACATATAAAGCATTGAGGTGAAACATGTCCTTGAAGATACATACGAGGAAAGTTTGCACCAGAATATTTGCCAAATTATTCCTGGAGACTTAAGAAGGGCCTACCGGAAGCTAAGTACTCACGAAGATCAGAAATATCTAGAATTACCGAAAAACAAGTAAACACAAGTGTATTTTTGGCTATTTTTTGTAAAAAAGTATATTATTAAATTTCTTGAAAACGTTAGGAGTTCATACAATTATCAAAGTATATGATTAGTTTTTGTGTGACAAAAAAAGTTTAAATTTTATAGACCAGTGTAATTTGAAAGTAGATCATGGAGTGCACCAAAATTTCTATTAAATTTGGTTCTTTTACGGGGGGCGTAGCTCAGATGGTAGAGCGCTCGCTTAGCATGCGAGAGGTACCGGGATCGATGCCCGGCGCCTCCAAATTTATATTTTTATTTTTTTAGCAATAGTTATTTTGAAGATTTTTAAAAGATTTATAATAAGAGGAATTCTGTAGCATAAGCCATCGACTGCCAAAAATTTAACGTGTCGTTTATATCCTCTCACCACCCATGTAGAGAAAGTATATAAAAGCACTGCCGATGAGAGCACGTTAAGCTTACAGAATTTCACCCCGGGTCGTAAATTTTCTTGCTTATTATTTTTTGCCTCATAAGTACAAGCGAGAAGTAACCATCATCAAAGCAAATCCTATTTTTTTAAAATTACACACCTTTCATAATCGCATATTTAATCATCCTTGCATTTAAAATATTCATCTTTTATAACCAGGTCTTAACGTGGGTTTAGTTTACTTCAACCAATGAAAAATAAGTAAAAGTAAAAGTTCTAATACTGCAGGTTTGCCTCAATTGTAACTGGACTCATCTCTGTTTAGTATTTATAAAATAAACTAAATAGTTTCGATTTTTAGTTTATATTATTTATATTATACAATAAAAGGTGAATATTATTAGGCGATTTACTGGACTTATAAAGTTTAATGCCAATGAATGTTTATTGTGGCTTTTAGTATAAAATTAAAAAAAATACTTGCCGTTTCTAAATTTTCAATAAACCACCATGCATTTAAAATTGAAGTACTGACCAACACGCGATCGGAAAAGTCATAAAGGCGTCTAGAATAACATGCAGACGTGGTACGTGGCTTAAATATAAATTAAAATTTTTTATACGTATGAGTTTTGAGCAAAGGCATGAAAATTACATTCTTCTTAAAGTATTTTCCCTTTTTTCTCGCCGCTAAATTTACATACAGAACGAAGGTGCATCGACGCAGGATTTTATTACAAAAAATACGGCTGACATAAAACACCGCGCCTGGGTTTTTGTAAAGTTTAACATCTTTAAAAATAAAATCTGAAGTTCGTTTTGATGGATATTTAAAACGGTTTTTTAACTTCTCGCTGACGAGGCGCTGCTGGCATCGGTGGCGTCAGGGCGTCGTTTGGACTTTTATTTGGATACGCATTAGTTTGTTTGTCGGTAGGGACTTGAACGGGGTTCCTTGCTCTGACATATTTATCGTGCTGTTGCTGCTGCCTTTGCTCTTCTCTTCCCATCACAATCCGCCCAGCAACGGACCCACACTCATCTTGCAACAACTTGTTTGGGGCCTAACAGTTTCTCCTAGATGGATGATTGTCATCCACTCCTCCTTTACCCCAAACTTGCTTAAAAGCAAATGGAAAACAACTCTATTTTGCATCCTACCAGTGGCGGAGCCCTATCATTTTCAAACAGGCTTAAATACCTTATCATGAAATTTTTTGTATCTTTCTCCAAACCCCCTTAGGCGAAAGATACAAAAAATCCCCCATTTAAATTCATTTTTTTTCATTTGTCCCAGAGATATTTTTAACTACCAAAATTCAAAATCCTTTAAATTTTAAAGTTGCAAACAAATTTATCATTTTTTCATCGTATTATAATTAATGATCATTATATTACATCTTCAAAAAAGGTCTTACTGATGACTTGCATGGTAGGAAACCTAAATTGCCAGAGTTGACTACAGTGAAATAAAAAATACTTCACTGTTTTTGTTTTAAGAAAAGAGGGGTTAAATCTTTTATGAAAATCACAAATCAAGTTGGACTTCAACAGATATGTAAATAAACCTAGTAAGTTTAAAATCACCAAAAATTTCTACACAGTTTATTTAGTAGCCCAGTTTCAGTAACGTTCTTAGTTGAACTTTTTAGACTAGAAAGCAACTTCACCTTTCAATTACCAAAACCCACCTAGTTAGGTATAAAGGATAATTCGAATGATGTTTTGTAAGCTTTAAAATGATATGTAATTGGTGGTTCCTTATCGCACTCACGAAATTGAATTGAGATTGAACTGAATTCCATATTCTTCAGTCACGTCTATCGCTTATCTAGAGAGATGGGATTGGGATTTTTTCAATCCTAGTTACAAAGCAAAAGAAATAAAATTATTACTCTAAATAGTTCTTGAGTCCACTTTTAATAATCTATGGTCTATCCTTTTTTTTCAATTCTATTAACTGCATTTATCTCGCTGAACTCGATCCGGATTGGATTGAATCGAATAGCGATTGGATCGGTCCGCATTTTTTCGAAATAAACACGGATTGGTTCACTTTTTGGATAATTGAACTGAATCCTAAAACTGGATCCAATCCGACGTGTATATTTCGGAAAAAATATTTAATGCAATCCGTACCGAGTTTCATGACATAAACGTAGTCATTGTTTCGTATTTTAATAAAAATATTGGGTTCATTTAATGAAAAGTAGTACTTTAATCAAATCAATCGAGTTTATGTTGTTATTAGTTTCGATCCCAATTATTAAGTCCAATCCCATGATTTTTTTAGGATTGAATAATTGAACTTAACCCTAAAACCTAAAAGTAAATCCAATCCGACGTGATTATTTCGAAAAAGATGTGGATGGAGTCCATAGCTATTCAATCAATCTGAATCGACTTACACGAGATAAACGTAGTTTTCGGAAGAAGAAGAGATAAAATTTTGTGTAGATATACCATAGATGTACGTTCATTTCGGCCATTCTTTCCTAGCGTTCTGGCCTGACGTTCTTTCCTTTCAAAATAAAACCGGTGTACCCACTAAATGAACTTCCGTATACGAACCGCTGAACTTTTAATTTCATAAAACTATGAGTATACTTTAAAGAAATGTGATGACGTTAATTTGGGTGATTAACATCACATTACATAACTGTTATGTCACATAAATTTTAAATGAGCCAAAACGACCGCAAATACTAACATTATTTCAGGTGTGCAGCAATTTATTTGAAATTCCAGCCAACCTTGCTTTTTGGTATTTAATGAAATTTTTCTCAGTATATGTATAAGTTTAGATCGATTGGTGCAGTATTCGGTCAAATTCAAAATATAATAAAGTATTTATCATGTATAAAAATATGTATATGTATTGGCTAAATTCAAAATATGCGTTTATATCTAGAGATTTTCATGGTTTTTCCACAACTTTTAGAATTGGACTTGACCGGTTATTGCACCAAGGTCTTCAACTGTGGGTTTCCTTTAAAAAAAATGTGATGACGTTGTACGATGATATCTCATAAATTTTAAATAACGTAAAATGTCAGCAATTACAAGCATAATTACAGGTGTCAAGTTGTTTTGGTTTGAAAATCCAGCCGCCTTTTACTGCTTGAATTTATTCCACGTTAAAGACTCACCCTGTATATTTAGTAAATTTATTTCAAAATATTCGTATTCAGTTTCCTCCTCCCCCCTAAAATTCTAGTTACGATTATGAACTCCACCTTTTAATTAGCAAATCCCACCTAATTGTGTTAAGGAGTTATAAAGCTTTAAAATAAAGTGTAATAGATGGTCCCTTTTCGCACGCCAAGAAGAAAGAAAAGTCCTGTAATTAGTTTTTCTAAAATATCATACCGGGTGTCAAGGTCGTATCTAGGATTTCATCTTGGGAAAGGCAAAATTATTAATAAAAATCCGGGATGTTTGTACAATGTTCCAATATTTTCTGAAAAAACCCCAGATTAACCTACCCTTACATTTTTTCTAATCTTTGCAAACATATAAAATAATTCTTATTTGAAAATAATGTAATGTGTCCCAAAAAGAAGTGATCAAATGAATATCGTCGAAAGTCACTTTTTCTTGATATTTTCGCTCAAAACAACCCCCATAAACTTACCACTTTTTAAGTCAGTAAGACTTTACATAAATCACTATGAATTAAGAAAGATTCAATGTTGATGCCCTTATTGGGTACATTTCAAAAATTGAGCGAAAATTATAAAAAAATGAATAATTTTTATTCTTTTTCGCTTAATTTTTTATCTTTGGGGAGCTTTTGCCCCTTCAGCCACATGAAACTAGGACTACCCCTGTTGTTATTTCTTTATCAAAATACAAATTTGAATTTTACTTACTAAATAAAAACACCCTGTAATTTTATACATATTATTAAACATTGGTATAAGGTATTTTTGTAACAAAAGAAACTTTTTTTTAAGATTTTTGGATATTTTTTTGTTAAAGAAATTAATAAAACCTACTCAACCTACTTTTATCTAATACAGATACATAAAATAAATTGTAATTTTGGAATTCATTTGGCCGTTTTTGAGATACTAATTTTTAAATTGATTTTTTTGCAAAATCTTAATTTTTAAAAAATGGCATGATAATTAGATACAGGGTTTTTTTCCGATTACTCTGATACCCTACATGAAAGTTTAATAAATTATTTTACCAAAATAAAAATAGAAATTCTTATCTTAAAGTTTAAACAAAAAATCAAATTTTTAATAATATGTTCGAAAAGTAGGGTGTTACATTTTAAATAAAGAAGTTGGTGTCATTTCCGGTGAAACCGGTAGTAATATTGAAAACATAATTAGTTCAAAAAATGTGTTTTTTTAGTCCATATAACGTACTAAAATAAAATTTTATAGTTTCGTGTACACCCGGTATATTACATTTTTTTCTTTTATACTTTTAAAGGTTACCATGACATATGCGATAATAACTTTTGTGTTAATGAAGAAATTACCTACTTCAAAGAAACCCCAACAAATCTATAACTTATTTTCGGTTTCTTTCAAAGTATATTTTAAAAAATATATTTATTACATCTAATCTTCCCTTCTCCTCATAGCATTTTAATTTTTTTGTAAAGGTCAAAACTTGTGACCTCTACGGAACTGAAGTTCTTTTAAATGAATTATAATGAGGAAATAATGTTATTGAAATTGGAATAAGTACTTGGGTAAGCGTTGGAACAAAGGTTACAAAGGATGTGCCCGGCACATTCACCATAATAATATAAATTTTTTTGTTCGCGTGAGGTGAGACATCACAATTAAATTCTTAAATTTAAATAACCACATTCTTAAGACAAGATAGGATTGTCTAAGGTACTTAATATTGAAAACTGGATTATTTGTGGAAAATTTTGTTAAGTCAATAAATTGAAGATATAAAAATGTTTTAAAATATGTTCAAGCAAAGTTTGAGTAAGAAATCATCAGTAGTGTTATTGGAAATTTATCCGGAACACATTTCCCTGGTGAATTATTAACAGTAAAGCGTGGTGAAAATTCAGAGAGCATTCAAGGAGAATAAATGATCGTCGGCGTAATGTGCGATGAATTTCAGTCTATTTGGTTCATCCGTCTTCGGATGGTAGAAAAAGGCTTCACTTTTCTCGTCTGGTAAAATTTGTCGCACGTTCAACTATAATAAGCTTATCGCTCGCTGTGCTCTATGTTTGCTCTTAAAGAGAAGAGATATCTCGTTATGTATCGTAAAGTTTCCATACAAACAAGTGTGTGTATAGAAATTTTCAGAGGCGATACAAAAGGAATCCTCGGCGCTCGTCGCCTAATTCAAGAGCAAACAGGCCTAATAATACTTCTCAAATACAAATATTCGCATCAATAATGCGGGCCGGAGCAGGGTTTTCTATTTACACTGGATTAGAGCCCAATTATTTAATGCGGCTCCGCTTTTAATGTTTGGTTTCAATTTGGGGACTCTGGTGCACATTCGCGACGTGCACTAAATCGCGTAATTGTACAATGGAGGGTGGCAGATCTGGCGGAAACAATGTGCCCCATAAATTATGAATAATTACTCCTTGCCGTTGTATTACGTCGGGTGCGCGGTGCTTAAAGTGTTTAATATGTTAATATGATTTGCGTGGCATTAATCAGCCGAACTACACGTGTATGCTACGCCATTTCATCTCCTTTCTACTACCGCCGTTATTTTCCGATCATCATTAATCAAGACTCAGCGCGTAATCATTTCCAAAATGCGCCTCCCCCGGCGCATTCCGCATTAATATACTTGACACTGATTGCCGACGTTGTCTTCTAAAGACGATTTCATTACCGGATTTATACCAGTGGCATATCTGCCGCGGATTAACATACTGACACCAGCCTACGAAAAAGAACCCTCATTAATCTTACTTCTGATAAAAATTAACGTTTTGGCGAAACAACAAACCATTCATTTTTAAGATTAGGTAATCTCAATTTACATTCGTTTTATATTTTTAAGCACACTCAATTAAACCGTATAATTCTGATAAATATACAAGGTTGGGCAAAAGTGTTAAATTTTCGTTACATTAAAATATAATAAAAAATAACAATTAACATAAGTTATAAATTAAATAACACGAAGGTCTTTACCTAGATTTACAGAAATTGCATTTTATCATAGATATATCACATTTTATTTAAAAGCTTGACTTAGGTCTATAACAAAAAAGTCTTGTACGCTGCTGATTCAATAAGGACCATAGAGACCTCTTTCTTAAAGTTGAGAAAAGATTTTTCCTTTATCTTCTTAGGTAGAGCATTAT
Source organism: Stenus bimaculatus (assembly GCA_963971135.1). Taxonomy (NCBI): domain Eukaryota; kingdom Metazoa; phylum Arthropoda; class Insecta; order Coleoptera; family Staphylinidae; genus Stenus; species Stenus bimaculatus. The sequence continues at coordinate 13,050,410 of OZ020185.1, read as the reverse complement.
ATAGGTGTGGGCCTATGAAGTTTGGTCCTATTTACGATTTGGTGAGCCTGCAGAAGTCGCCTCTGATGTCATCTCGCTTTCGAGTTTCATATTGGTGAATATCAGCTTGTACCTCAAATTGATTCAATTTTCGATGAACATACAGTTGACATTACTGTATGAATACGGTTCTTTAAATGCATGTGATCAGTCTTCTCTTTAGCTAATTCTAGCATTCACTCTAACAGCTTTACGTTGCATCCTGAAAACCCTGTACAGCAGCATGACCCCACACCAGAATGGCACAGGACATCAAAGAATGACATAACGAGTAGTAAGCAGTAGTTAGCACCTTTTGTAAGACACAGTTCAATAATGAACGTAGAACAAAGATATTCCTTGACAGCTTATTGCACAGTTCATCAATGTGTTTATGCCATCGCAGGATCCATAACAACTCCAAGAAATTTTACAGATTCTGGATTGTCCCAATTATGCCTTTTCAGTGTAAACATCATTTTGATTCTTTTCTTTTCATTCAGCTTCAATTCATTTCTTTTAAACCAATCGTTTGCTTTGGAGAGTACCTCTGTATTGATAGTTACTAGGTCTTGAACTTGAATACCCTTAAAAGTAATTCGCATAATCAACGTTCTGTAGCAAATCAATAATATATATTAAAAAAAGGAGCGTGCCAAGTATGGATCCCTGAGGCGCACCCATTGTGACTTTCATCCTAGAGAAGTACAGATTATTCATGTACACAACTTGCCGCCGATTTTCAAGGTATGACTTCATGAATTTGATGCTATTTGTATCAAATCTATATGATTCTAGCTTTTCTAATAAGATTGAATGTGCAAAAGGTCGACATAGAGTATTAATTTTTTTCCAAGCATTGAATTGTCTTTAATATAAAAGATGTTATAGTATCAGTAGTAGAAGAGTTTTTTTTTGAATCGAAATTTTTGGTGGATAAATAAGTCATTTCTTTCAAAATATACTGATATCTTATTGGCAACCAATTTTTCAATAATTTTTGAAAAGATTGGTAGCAAAGATATTGGACGATAATTAGTCATGTCATCTCTGCTTCCTTTTTTATGAATTGGAAATATCTTTGCAATCTTCATTGACTCAGGAAACACACCAGCTTCTAAACAGTTGTTAATTAACTTGGTAATCGGAAGTACTAATATGTCTATATTCCTTTTGACTACTGTTATTGGTAAGCCGTAAAAATCTGTAGACTTCGAGTTTTTTAGTGCCCTGGTGACATCGCCCAGTATTTACTTTTATTTGTTTTATAGTTATATTGCTAGCTGTATTATCAGTAGACATTTTAATTTTTTTGGTATATCCACAAAGAATTTGTTCATAACTTCGCTTATGATCGAGGTGGAATCGGTGTTGTCCTTAAAGGTCTCTTTACGTTTGCTGTTAATCACATTCTACATTGCCATAATGGGATTGCTAGATTCCTCAATTAGTTCATCATTCTCCTTCGTTTTGGACTCACAAATTGCTCTTCTATAATCAGAGCGACATGAACTTCGCAGTATAAGCAGTTCTGGTGTTCTAGTTTTCTTATATGTTTCATCTATTGTTTTTAAGGTTGCACGCATTTGCAATAAGTTTTTATTAAACCATTTGACTGATCCCTTTTTTCGTTTTTACCTACACTCTTTTCTGGAAAGCTCTTTTGAAATACTTTTTGGATGTTGTCAAGAAATTTATTCATTTTATCATTTGCCGGGATGTTTTCATCGTTGAGGTAATCATAGCTTGTTTCATTTAACATGTTAAATATTTTAACAAAAACTTTTTCAGTCAGAGGTCTGTAAGTGTGCTCAATTTTCATGGTATTTTTTGGGAGCGTAGTATCTATATTCATATTTGTAGCTTTATGATCGGACAGGGCAGTAAGATTGTGAATATAATGTAAATCTGTTTATACGCTTAAAATATGAGCTGTATTGATATTTAGGGCAAAGAGCTATTCTGTAAACAATCCTTAATTCATTTACGTTTAGATTGTCGTAATCGGTGCGGTTAAGTCGTCTCTGGCCATAAAGGGGCCGGGCCGTTTGTCCATTCGAGAAAAGCAGGCAAGTTAATGCATTAAAAGGATTTGTGGGATAAATAACGGGCGCCGTGCAGCCCCGGACTCTTGATCCTCCATAAATCTGCTCCTGCTGAGACCCCCTTTAAAACTCGCAATCAACATGCAGCCATTAGTGTGCCGTGGACGCGTATATATCACTCGGCTTGGTGGGTGGATCGCGTATTATCTCCCAAGTCCTGCTTCGCAAACGTCCTGCTCCTGGCCCTAGCCCTAACTGCCCTACACACGCACACACTGCCCCCTATTTTACGTCCAGCTTTACTGCAACCTTCACAAAAACATCAATTCTCTTCATTTTAAAAATCCTCATCAATTATGAGAATTAAATCAATAAAAGAACCATTTTTTGCTACCCGCAAACAATTATTTTCATTTATTTGTTCCTCAATTTCGCTAACGATTCCGATTTCAGCCCTTGATTGGTAACAGTGGGGGACTTTAATTATTAAATCCACCTAAAACAGCAAAAAATATTAATATTTACGAACTGTATTTTTTACTCAAAGTCAAATTTAAGCACACACATAAACATGCAATACAGTAAGTAAATATTTGAAACATTAATCGTTCACTTGCGTTTTAATAACAATAATTAGTTGCTTTTGCCGTTTTGCCCCGAGGCAAATTCTCTTTATTATATTTTTCTCATTGTGGGCTCGGTTGTTAGAGCACTACCGCTACAAAACATCCGAAGCCGCTTTTAATTAGCGTCGTTTTCCGACGCCGTGTTTTCTTCCTTCTTTTCGTATTAAAATTAACTCAATTATGTCTACCGCTTTATTAGCGCATTGTTACACGTAGCTTGAGTTTAAGTTTTACAAGAAAAACACAATATAAAATGCTTTGTATTATTAGGGAATAATAAAAAATTCCAAATTGTCTACTTCATGTTTTCATATGGCTTTTATCAACGATATAACAATACAAACATGAAAATTACTTAAAAAGCAACAACATTTTGGAAACTTTAATTTCATAGTCAAAAGAAGACAACAAATACAATTAGTTTTCAATTATAGCTATTGCTAAAAATATGTATAAACGTATTGTAAAAAAATTATATAAATAATAGCAACGAAGTTAACAAATTAAACTTCGATTAAATCTACAGTTTTGGTTTGGCAACGATATCGTTACCAGACATTGCCTGTGGCCTTTATTTTAAACTTCTCGACACATTCTTCTATTCTTGTCATAAACATAAGAAAATAAGAGTCTGTCCTTGTTCGAAAGTATCGTGTCGACTGGTTCAAGAATAAGGCCCCTGGGCTGGACCTGGATTCTCCATTATACAGGGTGGAACAAAAAAACGTAGCAAGCCATAACTTTTTTATTCCTTGTCCGATTGTTAAGAAATAAAAAGCATCTATAATTATTTGCTTTGTAGGCAAAACTGTGTTCAATACAATTTTCCAAGCCGCTGTCACTTTTGACAGGTGTTAAAAAAACGAAAAAAGAAATAGTTAATTTTTTTTATTTTTACAATGAGGTAAAAAACGATTTTTTTATAATTATTTATGAAAGAGGACCCCTCCACATGAATTTTGCAGTTTGGTTTTTTCTCTAGCACTTCAATTGGCTTCATAATTAATTTCCAAAATTGGGCAAAAAGTTTTATATTGAATTGAAATAAAAACGATTGTGTTTCTAAAAATGAACTCTAACACATTATGAATAAAAACACCAATTTTATTCTTCGTTTTCCAACCTCATTGCCAGATGTTGATTAAAATGTGTTTCTTTGAATTTTTTAACAAAGCTTTTGCCATGAAATTAAAACAAAATGCGAATGTTTGGTAAGTAAAAAGTTTACATTCTTTAAATCAAGTGATCACAGTATCGTAGCGTGTAGTCAAAATAGTTACCATTTTATTATAAATAGCACACCCACATTATGGACTACAGTCAAATTACTGATATGATTCAAATTTACTTTCAATGTCGAAAACATAGTTATGAAGCAGTACGACTCTATCGCCAACGTTTTCCGAATAGAGATCCACCAAAACCTCAAAAGTTTGCTAACTTGAAGCAAATTTACGGGAATTTGGTGCTTTCAAGAAATCCAAGAAGCCTAAAGGTCAGTATAATAATGAAGAAATGGAGTTAAATGTTTTACTAATGGTAGAAGAAAATTCAAGCACATCCATTCGCGAACTGGCTCATAACTTTGGAATATCGCATACAGAAGTACTTAGAATATTAAAAAAACGCAAACTCAAATCTTTTATCTCCCAGAAAGTACAAGCTCTTGAAGAAAATGACTTACAACGAAGATAAGTATTCTGTAATATTTATTTAAATAAAATAAATGAAAACCGAAATTTCTATCGGCAAGTAATCTGGTCTGATAAATGTCATTTTAACAAAAATAGCATGTTTAATCGAAGTATTCATCGGAACTGGAGTCTAGAAAATCCAAGAAAGATAATCGAATGTAATTATCAAAGAAGATTCAGCTTAAATGTTTGGTGCGGCCTTATGGGAGATATTTTAATTGGACCAATTTTTATTGATGGGACTTTAAAACAACAAAAATATCATAAACTGTTGACAGAAAATCTACAAATTTTTTTAGATAATTTACCACTCGCCGAAGAAATTCGCATATTTTTTCAACTAGATGGGGCTACGCCACATAATGCAAGAATGAATGTTGAATTTTTAAATGCACTATTTGGAAGAAAGTGGATTGGAACACATGTACCAATTCGATGGCCTGATCTGACACCGTTAGATTTTTTCTTTTGGGGGTATATTCGAGATAAGGTATATCTAACTACCTCTAATACTGTTGAAATTTTACGACAAAAAATTATCGACGCTTGTCACTCTATACCACCGGGAATGATTTTGAATGCAACCTCAAGCGTAGCAAGAAGATGTCAGCTTTGTCTTGACCACGGTGGAGCCCACATTGAACAATTTGTATAAATTTCTTATTTAATTTAATTTCGTTCGTAACTAAAATACTAATAAACTTTGATTATTTTTGTAATATACGGAAATGAAAAAAAATAAAAAAAATTAATGTATTTAACACAGTTTTTCCTACAAAGCAAATAATTATAGATGCTTTTTATTTCTCAACAATCCGTTTTTTTTTGTTCCACCCTGTATATACCATTTAAAAAATATTTTTAAATATTTTTTTTCAAAGTCTTTCTACTAAATTTTGACTATTGAAAAAAAATTCACAATTCATGAAAAAAAATATAATTATCTAAATATTTCCTAAAGGTACCTTTACTTCTAATAATTCCTGCAAACAGTTTCTATCTATCAAATAGTAGCCTAATTAATTTAGTTTATACTTCAGAAAAAAAATGAAAATTTGTCAAAGGAAACTAGAGATATTCTGATGCCGGTAATGTTTTATTATCATAATTATTCTTCCGTAATTCACGCGCCCTCTAGCGATCTGCAAGTAATAACAGTGATTCGCTAATAATAACACTAAAAGCACAACCCATTCGCATAGCTTTAGTTTTATTTTCACACTTATTACTTCATACACGCACTTTATAATATTGTTGTTTTGTGTTTATAATACAGTATTAATAGTTATTTATGCACCTAGGTAGTAAAGTGACTGATTTTAATCCCGACGATGTTTTGTTTCCCGAGGCAAAGCCGAGGGAAACAATCAGAGGAGGGATTAAATTCACTTTACTACCTCGGTGCATATAGAATTTTTTGCACTTTTTTAATGGGTAAAAGTTTCCACAATAATTTAATTATATGGCTATCGCTGTGACTAATATCGGTTGTCATCGGACGGCGAAGGGTATTTTTATTCGCCCGTCATAATGATCTATACAGCAACTTTCATAAAATATAGATAATTGTAGATTAATATTATAATTATTGTAATTGATTTTATAAATTTAAAACAATAATAATTAACTTCACAATAAATAAAGTAGGTAAGTTTTGATGCAGGAATAAAGTTTACCAAGTTTAAAAGATTTTGCTACATTTACAGATCTAACTAATTGATTGAATCGATTCTGTGTTCACTTAAAACACCTTTAAATTTAAAATTTAGTATCAATCTATAAAATAATAAACCGTACATAATACAATCCCCGACCCCAGAATAAAAATCAAGTTCCGTTCCAAACCAAACCAAATAAATTTATTAGAGGTTAGAATTCACTCAATATATTGGTGGTGTTTAGACTAGACTGAAGTTTGCAACGATTGTGATTTCGCGTCAAATTCAGACAAATTACAAGATTATGACTAATTTTAATTTTTAATGACAAGTTACGTGAGCGGGAGTAAAGTGATGACAAATGACGTGGGAGGGAGTAAAGTAATGACAAGACAGGGAGTAAAGTAAAATTTGACAAGAGACAGGAAATGTGACGTTTTAGTCTCTATCAATAAGGACTAAACTAGCTCATTATATATAGAAAGTGCAAAAAATATTTTTTAAACTTTTTTGAAATTAGTAATCATACTATGGATCACTGTTTAAAATTCGGGCTCATATAGAAAGCTGGAGTTGTAAGTACCACTAAGTACCACTGCACAAACCACAAAATATACCGATTTAAAGATTTCGTAAGCACAATCTGAGACACAACCATTCAATTTCAATTTCCTTTAACAGAATATGCAACTTGAGATTAGATGCTAGAAAGACTATAAATGTTCTTAGAGTTGCATTTCATGACAAGGGTTCCGCGATGTTTTGGAACCTGTATAAGGGGTCCGCGATAAAAAAAAGTTTGGGAACCACTGGCCTAGAACGTCTACTTTTTCATTCGAAAGTACACACACATACGTGGATGTACACTAAAAGTGAAAAGTAATTATTATCAGCTTCTAAGCGTATGTAAAAAAGTTAAAGTGAAAATGGCTTCATTAAAAAAAGAACTTCATTTACGCTTTTTAAGATTAGAGTGCACGCATATTCGAGAGTCTAGACTAGTGGCGAGGATAGAGTAGAGTTGTCGTTAAACTTACTGGGCGACGTTTTGCTCGAGGTGCCTTAAGCGATTTGCATTTTATAGTATATTAACACTTTATTAACTAGATTTTCTGTAATGTTTACATGTATAGCTAAAATTTTGTGTCGCAGTATGCGCTGATAACCTCTATGGTATTCGCGCTTGCATTTAAATAGATTATACATTGCTTTCTTTAGATAAAGATGCACCTTTATTCTCACCCCAATCTCCCATTCTCGGAAAAAATTGGCCACTTTAAACAAGGTAAACCGCCTTGGACACCTCGAGCAAAACCAGTATGTTTAATGGTACCTTTACTCTAACCTCTACTCTCGACAATGCGCGTACTCTTAGAAGAACTAGAGAATGATGTAAATTCTTATATCTGGACATTTTATGTGAGAGATGATACTTTCACAACCCTATCATATCGAGAAAATTTTTAAAAAAGTACGTCTATATAAATACATGACTTGAGAGCAAATCGAAATGTTAGAACTGCTCTTAACCCATCAACACGTAGCTCTGCTTTAGATGCAACAGTTTTTAGTACCTACATAATTCAGAAGATTCATAGTTATTAAGATAATAATAATCCGTATTTTTTCTTTAATGTTATTTGAAAAAAAATGAAAAGATACTCCGCAAAATGTTTGAAAAGGGTAACTTTTCGCTAGTAAATTTTTTTATTGCATTTGTAATAAAAGATCTAACAAATACAATGTTACGAATTTTTACTCTTTGGTATATGCCCGATATTTATTTATCCAGTGTTGGTGACCCATTAATGACTAATGGGGTGATTCTGAACAAAAATGTTAGCCGTAACAGCGATGTTAAATTTGACAGTCACCCTGAAAACGCAATTTTATGAACTTTACTGCAATTTAACGATTATTTAAAATAAAATTTTCGGTGTTAAAATAACATACAGCAAAGTAATAATAATACATTAATGTATAATTCATCAAAATAATACATTATATAAATGTACAATGCATTTTAATACCGAAAATGTTATTTTGTCGTTAAGTTACACTAAAGTTTACAGAATAGCGTTTTTTGACATCGGGGTGACTGTCAAATTTAACATCGCTGCTACGGCTACATTTTTTGTTCAGAATTACCCCATTAATGTAAAAGCGCATTATCAACATATATCTTTCTCCATTACAAATTCACGTACCAAATTTTATCCCGATCGTTAAATAGTATATTGTTTTATTAGGAGCTAAAGTGACACTTTTCAGTGGCGAGTTCGCAATGTTTGAAGGACGAGACGCGTAGCGTCGAGTCCACCAATTTTGCGAACGAGGTACTGAAAAGCACTTTAGCTCTGAATAAAACATGCTGATTTTTCTTCAAACGTCTATTTAAAATTAAAATAATTAATATTTTCACTTTACATGCTTGCATGATTCAAATGATTTAAAAGATCAGGGTAGGCGGCGTAAATGTCAAAGGACGATCTTGTTCGATTATTTCCGATTTATTGGTGTGTACTTGAAAATTCCATTAAATATGTTTACATTTTCTATGATAATGGTTGAAACAACATAACCTCATTTTTTCAGCAAATGATTTCTATTTTTATTCACGATTTTGAAATATAAATTTAGAATTCTATTTTTTTTATTAAAATAAGGTGTTTTTTGCAAATCAAATTCAAATTATTTTGCTTAAACTCAACAGAATCAAAATTTTAAATTCAATTGGTATAAATATTGAAGCATATAATGACATGTTTTACTGACGTTTGAAGAAAAACCGATTTTTAGTAATTTAAAAAAATTTATATGTATATTTTCATGAACTTTGATAGTTTGTATTATTTTCCCAACGAAAAACTTTTGGATAGAGACAATTTTGGCTAAATCGTCTTGATTTGGTATCCGGCGAATGTCATTTTGTAAAAAGCTTTTAGAAGCACCCTGTATATTATATAAAAATATCGAGAAAAAAGAAAAGATGGAGTGCCAAGTGTTTTATGGCATCAAACTGTCCTCAGAATGCTTCTTGTAGGAAAGTAACTTCAGAAGGTTATAGTAAGTAATGAAAAAGAGCTACGATTTCAAAAGATTTGTTAAGAATATGAGGAATTTTGAGAAAACTTAAAAAATACAACCTTAAGAAGATAGTCGGCGAAATGTTTGAAAAGCGTACTTTCCGCTAGTAAAAATTGATTTTTGGGCATTTGTAATCAAAAATTTTACAAAAACGATGCCTAGTGCCATTCAAATTTTAGTTTTCATATATAATTTTTGTTTTTAGACTCTACATGAAAAACAAAAATTCTATATGAAAACTAAATTCAATTTGAATGGCACTAGGCATCGTTTATGTAAAAATTTTGATTACAAATGCCCAAAAATCAATTTCTACAAGCGAAAGTACGCTTTTCAAACATTTCGCCGACTATCTTCTTAATAAGTTTTCTTTTGGAAAAAATAAAAAACTGAAAAAAAAAATCATTTTTACATTTTTTTTCTTTGCGATTTTTTTTCAACATTTTAACAATTACTTTTGTATTACTATCGTCATCAATTGAAAGAGGATGGTTTTAGCTTACTAATGATAATTTTTTTAAATCCTTATGCTCATGCAGTTTGGTTAAAACGTGATTAGTGATTTATGATTTAAAAAATAATCGGTGATGTAAAATTCCAAACGCTATAGCTCTAAAATAGCTCTAAGATTTTTCTAAATTAAATTTTCTCTAGTTTCTATCCCCGACATTTAGTGAGCCACGAACGGAATACCCTATATACGTCCGATTCATTTTAGTTTTGGAGTAATGAAGGTGTAGAGTTTTAAAAGAACTTAATTAATTTTTTATTAAAGATCAAGTTAGCATTTCTTAAAATTGCATCACTTTTCATGTGGCAAAATTTGTCGCAGAGCTAAAGAATCTGTCTTTAAGATTTAAGAGTACGATTTACAGTAAAAGCTACTATATTTGGATTTGAAAGAGTAGGTTGTTCCTCCTTATTAGTTTTCTCTTCTTCGTTTACATCTCAGTTGTGATTTTCATTTAGCTAATATTGAGAACACTGTTTTTTAGCTTTCTTGTCAAGTTTTTGCTAGACCAAATTATCGCATGCGAAAATAGGCAGTGAAGACCTTTTGAGAATACGGTAAGATTTTCGAGAGCGGTTAATTCCATGCAACAACGAAAGTATACTTCAAGAATCGCAGTCCTGGTTTTCAAACTCACTTTTTTATTTTGCAAATGGTTATGGCTTTACAATAAGAATAAGAATATCTTTATTTGTTGTTAAAACAACAGGTTCTTCAAAAACGTTAGGAAATTTAGTAATTTAGTAGCATTACATGATTAACTCCACGCAAAACAGACTTTTTCCTTTCCTTTGTTCCCAGGATTGAACCCTGAAGCAGCCCCAAAACGACATTCTCCATCTTAGACATTTTTTTGTTTTTGGCTACATACTTTTGTCGATTATAAAAGCTTTAAGTTTTCTATAGTGGAAATATATGTATTGTCTACATTTTTCAAGTAGGATATCGTGGGAAACACAGTCCAAGACTTTGGAAATATCTCAAAGCCTAGCTGCGATTAGTATATTGGCCTCCAAAATATGATTTTCGTGAGATATATTTTTCCATCTACCGTATTTCTTTCCGATAGAAATCCGTAATGATTTTTCGAGAATATATCAAATTTAGTAAATTGGACTTTTATTAGGTAAGATATTGGAAAAGGTACATCAGCGATTTATTAACTTTGAGAGTTGTGAGAGGTATATCCCAGAACAAGAAATTTAGTGGAGCAAGTAGCAAAATCGTTCTTCCCAGAATTCTTTGTTCAACCACACCAATACGGGTAATGCTTGTTACATTGGGTCTCTGTTCTTGCAGGAAGTACAAACTTTTCTTTTTGGAAAACAAGTTTCCTTCATCATATCGTAGATATTCTATATTTATGGGAACATCAAATTAGTCGAAAATTTTAATCTTCAAGAAATATTGGTCCCATTATGGTTTTACATTTAGTATAATTGTTCATTTTCGAAAATGTGTATATTTTCAGGAGAGCAATAAAAGTGTTTTATTCGTGGATCCCACATATAAAAATAAATCTTCACAGGTGACTTAAAGTATAAAGTATCGTCGAGGAAAACGTTTGTCGACAATAATTCCGGAGGCAATCAGCACCGAAGTCTTGGGACTTCTTACCGGGCAATAATGGGAAATGGCGACGCAATTTGTCGGCCTGAGGGCGCTGTTCCTATAGTAACAGCGGCAGCTAGTAATTCAACTATGACGGCTTTATTAAGGTGGACAGAAGCGTGCGCGGGGCTAATGGCAAAGACGGCGATAAATAACCGGACCTTGGTTGGGTGTGGACACTTGCGGCCGACCGTCGTCCACCTACACACATGTTTAAACCAAGATAGCGAGGACCCTTTTCTGCGGCCGGACATAATCCCGAAATATCGAAAGTTACCGATCGGATTAAATCTGATGAAATTTGGGAGACAACTTAATCCCCCTGATTGCATAGGCCTTTTAAATTAATAAAATTTAGCCATATCCCCTTCCTTCTTTACTTCCTTGAAGATGCGAATCTATTAAACTTCCGCTAGAAATTTCTCAATTAATCTAAATTTTTAAAAACATCACCCTAATGAAGCCTTCTTGGTAATTAATCCATAAAAGTTCCTTTAAAGTTTTTGCGGGAAGTCTTGTGATCAGACTTCTTCTCTCATCTATGCCATTATTACAATGCTCTTAGCGGCAAAGAATGGCTAAAGGAGGCGGCAGACTCCACTAACGGCGGGGAGTCAAATAAAAGCAATAAAAAGGTACGCGATTGTGAAGTGACGTGCATGCCGTTACACGAGATCATCTTCATTGGAATTTATTGCGCCATGGAGGTGTTAAATGATGCTGAAACATCTGGATTAGGGCTACCAACAACGACAACCTGACTATCACTTTTATAACTATGCAAAACGAGACGATTTCATGTAACTATAAAATATTGGTTAACTAATATGATGGTGACCTACTAGAAAAACTTGAAATAATGTACGCGATGTTTTCCACAAATTATACTTGGAAATTTTATTTTGGAATGGATATTTAATGTATTCAAGCTCGTATAACACAAATAGTTTCGCTAGATTTTTTATAACTGAACTACACATTGATTTAACACCATTTTATAGCTTTTCTTCTATAAAGTTACTTATGATTTTTTTATTCCTACTTTAGACTTTTGGTTTTTTAATGAAAAATATTCTTTATTGATATTTTGTATTATAGGTATTGTAGTTAGTGTGTTTAATTGTCTGCAATGCGCAATGCGCGTTGCAACGCCAAACAGCATCCCACGATTTTGTGATCCCATCCATTGGGATAAGCCCAAAGCAGTAACAAGCTGCCGGATTAGACCATAAAGGCAGTTAGGCTGCGTGCTAACCGATAATTGCTTATTAAATTACCCTTAAACTCCCGTAAATCCAATTTGGGGCACCGAATGTGAAAAGTTAAAACGGCCATATCGGCGATGCAGTGCTTGTAAAGGGCCGTTTACATCGACGTGGTGCTGGTACTTGTTGGTCCACGTCGACACTTTACATTGATTTCACCAAGCCATAAATGTCAGCGGATGGCCGTTTCGCCTAAACCGCCGACGGTATATTTTGCTAAATATTGGTGCAGCGTTAAGCGATTTCTCTACTTCGGTGCTTTACACTCTGCCGAGGTAGGAGATTACCACTTCCAAACCACCACTAAGTAACCATAAGATCATAATTAGATTTTTAATGTATTTCTAAAAATATAATATGATTATAACCCCACAGCCTGCTGATTACGGTAAAATAATAAGTTTTTTCTATGACTATTATATAATGGGTACTGGGTACTTTATGAACGCGTTTCTAGATAAGCAATGATAGCATTACTCACACCCGTTTTGGTTACCGGTAACCAAACTTACTAGTGATTCTCTGTTACCAAATTCAAACAATTATTAAAATAAAATCGTCAGTGATCGACTACCGGCTCGTGTCGCAATTTCGGCCTTCGTGAGTAATGGCTATCATTACTTGCTCGTTGAATTATAATAAAGTTTATTGGCCAACAGTACAGTTGGTCCCAGCTGAAAGTAGGACAAAAGTAATCACGATCACGTATTCTTTGTCCTACTTCCAATTGGGAGCAACTTTACAAATTACAGGGTAAAATAATAGTATAAATAGATGTGCAGAGAAAAAGAAAATTGAGAAAGTACAAAGTATAAACGAAAACAATATAATAAAGATTAAGATTGTAAAATAGATATCCTATAACAAAAGGGTAATAATGTTAATACATACATAGAATACATAAATTAGACAGACAAGTTACATGTGACAATCAATGACGCACTTTTTAAACGCGTTAAAGTTATCTATAAAAATATCACAGTTATTTTGGAAAAGTTCAAACGATTTAAACATTTTTAATAATGCGAGTTTGAATGGTGATTTGTTCGAAGACATACATACGAATACGAGAACAATAATGAGTTTCTACAAGATTTAAGAGGGATACGAAAAGCGAGTTCAGATAGTGTGTTAACATCATCAATGAGATTATGTACAAGCCTATACAGATAGAAGGTGGACGCATATTTATGTTTATTGAGGATAGAAGTGAAATTAAATTCTGTTAATAAATAGTTATAAGGGTGCCCTGTTAATTGATAGAACGTTAACTGTTAGAATGAGAAAATGCTAGAACGTAAATTGATAGAACCGTAAAGTGGTCGAATCGAAAATTGATAGAATCGGAAACTGCTAGAATCGGAATCTGCTAGAACCGTAAACTGGTAGAACCGTAAATTGATAGACCGTTAAATGATAGAACGTTAACTGCTAGAACGTTAATTGATAAAATCGCTCGGGCGGCTTCGGTCCGCGCGGCTTCATCTCCGCATACAATAATATGTACTGCGTGATCGAACTGCCCGAGCGATTCTATCAATTAACGTTCTAGCAGTTAACGTTCTATCACTTAAGGGTTCTATCAATTAACGGTTCTACCAGTTTACGGTTCTAGCAGATTCCGATTCTAGCAGTTTCCGATTCTATCAATTTCCGATTCGACCACTTTACGGTTCTATCAATTTACGTTCTAGCATTTTCTCATTCTAGCAGTTAACGTTCTATCAATTAACGCGTCACCGTTATAAGAGAACGATCTATCATGATAGATCCTATACTTGATAAAGTAAAGATATTTTAAGAATCGCTTTTGTACCCCCTCCAACTCCTTAATATAAATATCATATGCCGGAGACCAAATGACGAAATAAATACATTAGTTTGGAATTAACATATGCATCGAACAATTTACAGATTGTACTGTACTGTACTTTAGAATTGCGTATGATAAACACCAGTATCCTGTTACAGGACTCTGATAAGGAAGCGATGTGGTTTGTTGGAGGTCAATTTTTTGTCGAAGGTGACACCCAGATCTATTTGTTCCTCAACATGCTTTAAATTATTGCCATCAATTTTATAAAAATATTCAATGGGATTAGTGATACGTGAGTAAACGGTGCCCTGTTAATTGATAGAACGTTAACTGCTAGAATGAGAAAATGCTAGAACGTAAATTGCTAGAACCGTAAAGCGGCCGAATCGTAAATTGATAGAATCGGAAACTGCTAGAACCGTAAATTGATAGAACCGTTAAGTGATAGAACGTTAACTGCTAGAACGTTAATTGATAGAATCGCTCGGGCGACTTCGGTTCGCGCGGCTTCATATCCGCATATAAGATAATAGTACGGCGTGACCGAAGCTGACCGAACGATTCTATCAATTAACGTTCTAGCAGTTAACGTTCTATCACTTAACGGTTCTATCAATTTATGCTTCTAGCAGTTTCCGATTCTATCAATTTCCGATTCGATCACTTTACGGTTCTAGCAATTTACGTTCTAGCATTTTCTCATTCTAGCAGTTAACTTTCTATCAATTAACGCGTCACCGAGTAAACGACATCGACCTGTTTGCGAGAATCAAGCTGCTTGGAGACAAACTGCGTTATGTTGAACAGATTGGAAGTTGTAGAACGCTTCTTCATAAAACCATGCTGATTGTCACAGATCCCACTCTTAACATTGAAATAAATGTGTTCAGCCAAAATGCACTCAAACACCTTTGAAAAATTGCTTAAGATGGCATTGGGACGGTAGTTAGTGATATTATTTCGAGAGCCGGTTTTGTTGACTGGGCATAGTCTAACTTGTTTCCAAATGTGTGGAAAGAACGCCGTCTTTAAGATAATATTGAATATAAAAGTTAGGGGCTTAGTAAGCAGAGGTGCGCAGAAAACAGGGGATATTGTCTATACCAGAAGTTAGGTTGCCTTTTAAATTTTTTAGGTGTTTCTTTACCATAGGTTCGGTCACGTAGAAGTTTGCAAGCGTGTCGTAATTATTACTCACATCAGCATCAATGGGTTGGCCTGAATCGTAAATACTCTCAAAATTAGATGCAAACGCATCAACGATAGCTTTGGGTGTAGATAGGCTATTATTATTGTATGTCATAGGTCCAGGGATTCGGGTGGTATTCTTTAAAGAGTTGACAGATGACCAAAATTGTGTTGGATCGCTGTTCACCTTATCTTCACATTCACGAGCATAGCTCATCTGTGCATGGCTGAAAGCTTTCTGCATTGACGACCTCTGTGCACTGAAATATGCTCTATTGGCATGGGTATTGTCCTTTTTACATTTACGATGTAGTTTATTCTTTAGTTTAAGACCCAATATAATATCACGAGTAAACCATACAGGATAGCTATTGATGGAATTCATAGACTTTGTGTATTTGGGAACATATGAGTCAAGTGCTTGAGTAAGTGTGGAATATAAGAAGTCACACATATCGTTGATGTTATGTAGCTTATACATTTCATCCCATTTCAGCGTGCACATATGAATGTACAGATCAGGTAAATTAGCTCTTTTGAAGTTATATTTAGAGGTAAAATCATTGTGGATTGTGGAACTTAATGGTTTCATCAAAAATAAGACTAATTTGACACGAGAGTGTAGGATGATGAGAATCCTCAGGAACGAGTGCATCAATACCTCTATCTACAATACAGTTTAGTGCGTTACTAGTGATAACCAGGTCCAGTAATTTGTTATTATGATTAGAAATTGTATTACATTTCTTTGGATTTAGGAATTCGATGAAACTATTAACCAAGACAGAGAGCCGACAGTTGATATTCAAGTTAGAGTAGAGAGGGATGTTGAAGTCGCCAATAATTAGGATATTCTGCTCAGTACCAAAGGAGGATTCAATGTAATCAACATTCATAGTCTCCGAAATTAGTCGAGGGAAGTATGTAAACGCATAAGAGAATAATGATATTGTATTTGTATACTATTAATGTACCAATGGTGTGGAAGTTACAACAATTTTTGTAACATTAAATAAGTCAAGTAATCATCATTTGATAGATTTTCTAAAAATTGGAAAAAAACTTATTTTTCAGATTTTAGCCTGCAGTAAAATAAAAAAATGTTGCTATGCGACCAGCGGTTTGGAAGCTACTGGCATTTTATGTAACACCTAAAATACTTATAAAAAGTCTCCCTACTCACAAAAACCTTACAAAGACCTACAAATATTTGATTTCTTTTGTAGGATTTTTTATTTTTATACAGGTTGTATGTTTTTTTCACTGCTTAAAAAGTTACAAAAATTTTAAAATTTCAAAAATTTAATGATTATTTTTGGACATCCTGCATAAACGTTTTATTTCGAATTTTTTTACTTAAATCAAGTGGGCTTTGAATTTTGTATATCATTGAGGGTGGGTTGCACGAAAAAGTTTAACTTAAAACCAAGCTCAAACTGACAAGTATGACATTTTTTTGCATATTATACATGCCAGTTTAAAACTGGTTTTAACTAAAATTTTTTTGTGCAACGCACCCTAAGCCAATCATATGATTTATTTTATAGAGCAAAATTTATCCCCATGATCCACTTATTTTAAAAAAAGACAATAATGTTCATAAAAGCAATTTACCAAAGAAACAAAAAAAATATAATAAGATACAAAATTATACAAGAAGTTCCACAAAAATCATGAAAATTTATCGATTTTAAAATTGCTGTAACTTCTTAAAAAAAATTTCTGGAATAAAAAAGTGAGACGCCCAGTATAAGGTAACCATGAATTTTTATGTGAATGTAGATCAACGTATGAATTTGTAGTAGTTTCGAGGCAAAACTTAAATTGATTTATGTATGAGTATGCTGGTATTAAACATATTGATTGTTTATGTAGGACAAACTGGTAAACGTTTTATGCAGTTTTGTTTTTATTTCTGGAAATGTCTATTCTTATGTTTTTGTATGGAAACCATACTATTCTCCCGTCCGAAGCCAAAAAGATCTCATGTTTTTATGTTTCCTAGATATTAAACATTTTGTTAATTTCGCAACCGCATTAATATCTTGAAGTCCATCCTGTTTTTTATATGTTTCTACTAAAGGTGCTGCTCCACCAAAAAATAGTGCCGCACACATTGTTCGCGCACATTTGTGCCGCACTTATGTTCGCACAGACATTTTAGGTTATCTCCTACAACTTCTGAAACAAGAAACTTTGTTGCGAACAGTGCAAAACAATTTGTTCGCAACATTGTGCATGTTTCAGCTCTTGCATTTAAAAACTAAAACATGAACAAATTTTGTCATCATTGGTTTGTGTCATTTCAAAAGAAGAAGAGTTAAACCACGTTGCTGACTTTACAATTAAAAATAGCAGCCAACTTAAGATTTCCCATTGTCCTAGCCAAACTTCCACCTCTTTAAGAAAATCTACAATCTTTTCATTGGACTACTCCATATTAGTTTAATTAAATGCGGCTTCTACCAACAAACACTAAAGCATGTATTCAGCGACCGTGATGAAAATTTTAGAGACGTCGTTAAAGTGAATCACGTCTTTATAAAAATGTTTCTTATGAAGAAATGTTTTTTAATCACGTGTCTAACGTTAACGACGTGTCTAAATTTTTCATCACGGTCACTGAATACATGCTTAAATGTTTTCGGTTGAAGAGCGTAAACATAATTTGAGTGCGCGAACAGTGTGCGTGCACACGACTAGTGTATCCACCGAAATCAAAAGTACGGCCCAATGTCTCCACATGTTCGCGCACATTTTCTTAGAGTGCGCGAACAATTTGTTCATGCTTCCAAAACCCGCTACACCAGACGGAACATAGTTGTGAACATTGTGCGGCACAGTGCGAAACATGTGCCGCACACCGGTGGATCAGTACAGTAATGGTCTGATTATAAGTTTATTTTTTTTAAATAAAAAAATCCAGTTTTATCGTGAATCCCTGGTTTCGTATATTACCTAAACATATCGAAGCTAACTTTGCTAACAACATATGTTTTTAGCAATGTTAGCGACAAATTTAAAATCTAGGACGCAGAAATGATGACACCATTTGTTGTCAACATTTGCTGACAACAATTTTTATCAATACGTTACAATTCTATTATAAAATTTTAATAACAATTTTGCCGCCAACTTTTTCATTAACATTTGTTTTCAGCATTTATTTCAACAACATGTTGACAACAATGCGGCCCAGATCAATGTATGTCAATAACTTGTTGACAGCAATACATGCAAATAAAAGTTACTATCCGCATATTATTCAAGTTATCAACCTCGTTTCTGACATGCGGATATAGTAGGATCGGCCAGCAAATAGGAATTCCAACCTAACTGACATTGCATTAAATTCGCGACCCTGAATTTTCTTACCCATGCTGGAGAGTTGTATTAATACAGTCAAACTTCCCTAACTTAAATCTTCAAGGGACTTTAAAAAAATTCGAGATATAGAAAATTCGAGTTATAGAAAAATTCGAGTTAGTTATAGAAGTTCGAGTTACAGAAGTTCGACTGTATTTTTACAAACACATTACAAACAAAATTCGAGTTATAGAAAAATTCGAGTTATAGAAGTTCGAGTTACAGAAGTTCGACTGTAGTAGTCCCTACTACAATGCTCCAGCACGGGTAGGAAAATTCAGCGTCGCTGATTTGATCAATTTAATGGGGTGATTCTGAACTTCTGAACAAAAATGTTAGCCGTAACAGCGCTGTTAAATTTGACAGTCACCCTTATGTCAAAAAAAAACGCTATTCTGTAAACGTTACTGTAACTTAACGGTTATTTAAAATAACATTTTCAGTGTTAAAATAACATCAACAATAATAATAATAATACATTAATGTATAATTGATCAAAATAATACATTATATAGATGTACAATGCATTTTAACACAGAATTTGTTATTTTACATTGCCATTAAAGTTTACAGAATAGCGTTTTTTTGACATCAGGGTGACTGTCAAACTTAACATCGCTGTTATGGCTAACATTTTTTGTTCAGAATTACCCCATAAGTTAGATTGGAATTCTTGTTTGCTGGCCGATCCTACTATAGTAACATTTATTTACATAGACCTAATGAATGTTGATAACATTTTTGCTATTAACATGTTTTAAGGCTTCAAAAAATTATTATTTATTTTTGGGTGCCATTATTTACTTACAATGAGATATACGTTAAATTAGTTATTTCGCTTTTCGCTTAGAACAGCTTAGAATAATGAATTTCGTCAAATTTGTTTAGGTTTTTAATGAATTTCACGTACTGTCATTTGACATATTTGAGAATTGTTTTGCTTGGTATATGTATAGACAATGTGCCTTTCCACGATTTTTTAATGTTTATTTAGTCTTAAAAATAATATGCAATCAATTTTTTGATATCTTTTGTGTAAGAGCTAAAAATTTGAATTTATGAATCCGTGACATCATAATGTTCAAAAGTTCTAGTCCGGCAACGTTGTTGGTATCCCCTATCGTCTCGTCCACCGCAAAGCTCTATAAACTCTGTTTTGACAGATGACGGTTACACAAGCTAACCAACAAGGAATTAAATTTGATATTTGCAATCTGTCATCACTGATCACAGACTATAGAGCTGGTAGAGTTAATAGAGACGACTACACACGAGTTCACACAACGTTGTCGCTTTTTTGAACACAATTTCTAAATAAATTAATTTAAATTTTTTTGATGTCCTAATTAAAAAACAAACCAGCCCATTAAATTAGGTTTTTTAAGAGATATGCATAGTATAAAATTCATTGAAAAATATTTTACTGTGGAAAGGCCCATTGTCCTAAAGTATAAAATTCGCGGTTTCCAATAAAGCTTTTTTGGCTTAGTACTGCAGTAAATTTCCCATGCATATTTAATATACAGGATAGTCTATTTAATCTGAAGAATGAAAATATCTTCAAAAGTAAGAGTTTCAGAAGAAAACTGTTTCCTTTAAAAAAATTTGAATCTGCAAAAATGGATTATCAAAATTATTGGGGAATTTCGCTTCGAAATGTCAATGGCAGTCTGTTTTTTTCTGCAAGATATACAGGGTAATGTTTTGAAAACGATCCACACCAATAGGCAGATCTGGTCAAAATTAAAGGCCTTTATGGGGTTATTCTGAACAAAAATGTTAGCTGTAACAGCGATGTTAAATTTGACAGTCACCCTGATGTCAAAAAAACGCAATTTTGTAAACTTTACTGCAACTTAACGGTTATTTAAAATAAAATTTTCGGTGTTAAAATAACATACAGCAAAGTAATAATAATACATTAATGTATAATTGACAATGTAATTATACATTATATAAATGTACAATGCATTTTAATACCGAAAATGTTATTTTATATTGTCGTTAAGTTACACTAAAGTTTACAGAATGGCGTTTTTTGACATCGGGGTGACTGTCAAATTTAACATCGCTGTTACGGCTAACATTTTTTGTTCAGAATTACCCCATTAATTAGAAACAAATAATGTAACCATGGAAATTGTCCATTACAACCCATATAATAAATTTAAATTTAAAGGTCTTTAAATTTAAATGATTTGACCAGAATCTGGGTACAAATAACTTCAGTTTGATGACATGTATAAAAATTTGGTAAACAGATTAAACCCTTACACTTGCTACACCTCGTTTTAAAAGATTTTAAAAGCAGAATTCAGTGGTATATTTAATTTCAAAATCAGGAGATCATGCTAACCTTTCTGTTTTCTGTTGGACCTCCTCGTCCGATCTATCTTTCTGCAAATCGACTATTTAATCGCTCTCTTACCGGTACAGCATCATGTGGTGACGCTCAGTATTGTTGAAAGTATAACTTTTCTTCGTCAAGGAGCAAGTTTTTTGGCTCATCTTACTGATTTTCTAAATTTTCTGTTATAGAAGGATCGGTTATATTCTCAAGGATGTCTGAATATCGTTCTCCATTTAAATTTTCTTCCATAAATATTGGTCCTATTATAGCGTCTGCTAAAATTCTGGCCCAAACATTGAATTTCAGTACTTAGACTTTCATTAACCCAATAACGACTGTTATTGTTTTCATATGATCACCCTGTATACAAGACTAATTTGAAAGAAGACAGGGAGTGGGCATAGTTACTTTTTTAGCTAGAGGACTTCATGACTAATAGAAAAATAGAGCTAGAGTACCTAATTAATATCTATAAAAAATTGGTTGATATATGAAAATGTCATAATGTACGTTACATAAAACATAACACAAAAAAAATTCATTGTATACTCTGTAATATTTATTTTTCAATTGAATCATCTTTTTGGATTAGTCCATATTTTTACTTCCTTCTAAATTTCTTGTTTTTGAAAGTTTAGTAAAGAAAATTTATAGAAACAGTGGTGTTTGAAAAATTTTCCAGTGTGTTGCCTCTTTTGTAATGCAAAGCTTTGTAAGTTGAAACGAAGTTTAGGCTCGTTAGGGAAGTTTTTATGCAAGTGCATAAATTGAATACTAATGAAAGTTGTAGTGAACTAGGTTGCTAAGATAACAACCGTTAACTTGTTCGTACCAAGCCTGGGTTCGTACAAGCGTGCGTGGCAAAGGCGTAATTAGCCCGGGCACTTGATACCGTTGTTTTTAGTGTTTGCTTCGTGACCACGATAAAGTGGATGCGATGATGAACGCGTTTTACTGGATTTACATGCTAAAGCGGGTGCAATTATCTATCCGCATATATCTAAAACGCGCCTCGGAACTAGCTCATCTACATAAAATTTTGCGCAGTGTGGACGGGCTGAAATTTCAATTTCGTTCCGCACAAATGGAATTAATAGTAATGCAGCGAGCATTTATGGTATGACACTCGAAATTGTTTTTGGACAATATAGCATTGATGCACGAGCCAAATGTGTCTTTCGGATGATTTAGTGAACCAGACTAACCCCATCATGCAGATATAGGATATAGGCGTCGCTGGTGATCCTACAGAGTCATAGGGCAGCGTGCGTTAAAAAATAAAACTAAACACTAAATCATTTTTATCGTATAATGAGTCATTAACAGTTGTCAGCAGCAGAGGCGAGCTGCGCACTAAATAAAATTCCATTTTCATTAAAATAAACCAGATGAGTGGTTTTTACACAACATATCCTTGTTTGGCGTACACGTTGCGTTGACACTTCCTGAAATATGATCCTGGCCGTGGGTTGGGACTAAGGGAAGTACGGGACCGAGTGGGTGACATGGACCCGTCTAATTGCGAGATAATTAAATGCTGCTTGCAGGAGTCCCGACGGTCGCGTTAATGTGATGTGTATGTATCAACCGACATCTTTACAGCCCCATAAACTGGACTTAACTAAAACGTCTGTTTATGCTTAAACAAAATAATCACCTTTGGAAACAAACCAAATTAAAGCAACAGGATTGTCACGCGTTAATAAAAACCGCTTTCAATTTACGGTGTTTGTTATGTGCGCTATAAATTTTCAAAAATATCCCTCTTCTCTTGTACGGATGTACTCCATTTACATGTCTATACACAAAAGTAAATTTATTGGCCTTTTAAGCTACAAGATGCAATAAATTTGTTCTCTAGATTAGAATGTACCTTGGAAAATTTACAGCCTAACTTAAAACCGGATAAATGAAATACACGATCCCCTACGCTTTGATTATGCACCTCGTGCCATGAAGCGGACAGATTAATGTCCCGCACCCACCCGGCCCATTGTTTTCCCCATGCACTCGCGCGTTTTCTCGCGTGTACCATCTACCCCACTGTCCCGTAATTTCCCTCCGCCGCATTTTCCACGGCGGAGTTTCAGCTGGGATTTATTTATCGGCAACTCGGCGTACTTCCATCGCCATAAAATTGTCCGTGGAATGGCGTGGTTCTGGAGCCGCAGGATTAAATTTAAATATATGCACGCAAAAACGTTCTTGCGGAGACGTTTTTGAATATATCCCGAGCGCACTTAACGCTTCGGTAGCGAGTTCCTCGACTTTGCAGGTGAAGGAATTTCATTTTGCCCTTTAAACGCCACCCACTTAAACTTTTAACGACGCAAATTTATTTTATGACATATGCTTAAGCTTTTTCAAATACCTATTTTAATTTTTTTTAACTTTAATTTATAAAATATTAAACATTTATTACTTTTGAATTGAAAAATTAAGGATATAACTTAATAATTACCACAAATAATTACAGAAAACAAAACTGCAAATTTCAATATTTAACCCAGGTTTATCCCCTCCGTCGGTTCGTCTACTGTAAAGCACCACAGCCTTAAAGGCTTATTGCACCCATATCAGTGTTCATTTTATACCCAGTCTGTGATGTTTGAGCTCTGTACTAGGAGATGCAGGTCCTTTACAGGATGAGTGGCGACATCTTTTCGTTCTACGATTGACTTCCCAAAAATCTTGTCTCTTTCTCCCCAGAGCATCTCGCATTTACATAAAATGTGCATACCGTTTTTAGTTTCTTCTCGCATAGCCTACACTCAAGGTCAACGTCAAATTTTCCAATTTTCCATGGGTGCTGCTTTACAGTCAAGTGTCCTGTATGAGTAAACCTGTGTCCGTTCTGACTTGTGTTCTGTTTAAATTTAGAGAAAATAACTCTGCTGATTTGTTGTTGCAAGGTCTATTTCATAGCTTCTTGCTATGATTTTGTCCAAGAATGTTTTTCCAGTATTTAACATTTTCAGAGCGAATGGGTAAAGCTGGGTAGTGCAGGGAACACTTCAATAAAACCACTATTTCCAAATAACTATATAGAAACATTTATTAATGGTAACTGCGACCATTCATAAACAAAATGGCGGAAGGCCAGGCGTGGAAATGAATTAATGTTAAAAAAAATACTTAATATAATTTCAAGTATTTTGGTAGTACCCTAAGTTTAACACATATGCACTACTCACCTAGTGAAAAGCACTGGAATTTAATGTGCTTCATGTGATCGAGAGTCACTAATTTACCGGAAAAGACACTTGCACTAAAAGTCAACAGCGTAATGAATCCTTCCGAAAAACACAAATTCCCGAAAACCAAAATGCACAGATGGAGGACATCTGACGCAACGCACTGCGCGAAAAACGCGACAAAGCGGCAGTTTTCCTCACGTAGGCAACATTCCGTTTCACAACCTTATTGTACTTTTTGGTATATTGCTGGTTCTGGCCCTGTGAAACTGATTTCATATCCCATTCTAGCTAGTTGTTGGTCCGTTGTTTCGTTGCGTGGCATTCAACAGTGTCCCGGGCCCAGAGCAGCTTGACTCTGTTGAGAGACCCCAGAGAATTTAGTTCATTCAGGCATTCCCAAAGCATTTTTAACGTCACCTTCGTGCCCCCAAAAGCTAGAAGTCCAACCTGAACGTCTGATAAGATAAAAACCTGCTTCTCATTGTAAGTTCTCTTATTCTATTGCATGAATCTCGTCAGTGTACCATGCCAGGCTTCCAGTGGGGTATCCTGAATGGTTTGATCCTTCGATTCTTTATAAGCATAAGAGCTTTCTGGATGTACTCATTGAGTCTGTCCACATTTCTATAAGGGACTCCTTATTCTTCCTATAAGTTTTATGTCCTGCCATTTCGCGTTGACTCGGCAGTTCCTACTGAAGTCTCATTCTTGCCTCCTTTTCTATTTATAAGTGTAACGAAGGAAGGTCCAAAAATGTCTCCAAAGCTAAGATAAACTAGGTTTACATTAATAGTGTAAAATTACGATTAAGAATGATCTTTAGAGAAAAGATTTCGGTTACCTTACATAGTAAAAAGGAGTGACCTAAGGAAGAATTATAATTTTGCAAAGTTTATAAAGTAAAGTCTGACAAAGAGTTAAGAAAAAATAGTAGATGAGTCAAGTATAAAGTACGGAGCGAAGCTGAATTGGAATAAGTCGCTCGACTAATGTAAACCAAACTTTAATCATCAAATATTTTTTTCCTAAGAAGATGCCCAATACATGGTGTTCCGTGTAATTGATCGCGTAAGTATTAGAAATTAGATGAAATACCAACGTAAAAAATCAAAAAGTAAGGGTCTATATTTTAAGTAATGCAATTTGGAGTTAGAAAGTTTTAAATTTTTGATCACGGATTTTTGTAAAATTTTAGTACATCTGTTTACATAATATGAAATGACAAAAAGTAAAATAAAATAACTTGAAGAAGTACGGATGTTGGCAAATATTGTTGACCATCAAAACGGAGTTACAGCAAAACTATAATAGATGTACCCATATTTTTTTTCATTTTTTGACGAATAATGTACCCTGTATATTTCGAGATACTGTAGTAGCAGTACATAAGCTTACTTTTGTTGTTGTTTAAAAATTCAGACAATAAAAAATAATGGAGGACCAACCAATTTGCTTATGAATAAACAAAAGCTTTGGTTACTCATAAAATTTTAATTGAATATATTTTAACCCCTTTCGGAATTATCATGTTTATGCTTGGCTTAGTATATCAGTTGTTTCAGTGAGCTCTACCAAGTCTTCGGAGACAAATTCGGTACTTGCAAACTAAATATTGAAGATCGAAAGTCCATGATTAAAAATGATGAAAGATTGGTTTCTTTGCTCTTTAGTTTTTATATAAAACATCGTTTGACAATTCACTTTGGTATACCGTACTTGGGTAAAATAATTCTTCTCGACGTCGTGGTTTACTTGTACGAGAGATGTTGTTCTGCAGGTGGTAGAAGTTTAAGAGAGATGTTTAAGTTCTTCCTCCGGGATAGGGGTTGACATCCTTGTTTTAAGGTATTTAATGAAGGATTTTCAAAACAAGAAATCCCGTAGAACAAATCAAATTATACACATAAAATCAAAAATATTTAAGGTATATTTATGCAAACATAAGGCATAATGTCATAAGAAGTTTTAAGAAAATGTAGGATTTATATTTATGCACTATGCACTTAGTTTTTAGAATTTAACTAGCGATTAATTGTGGAAAGCAATCAATGCATGTCATTTTATATTTGGTCTCATTCATTCCACAATAAATACTCCAATTGAAAACCACATATTTTATACCTTAAATGCAAAATGTTAAAAACTTTATATCTTATCCCTAAAATACATCTGTATAAATAGACCTTTATTGAAATACATACAGGACACAGAGATATGTGTAACATAAATGTTGGTCACAACAAATGGGAAAATTTATGACAAGTCAAAATCAAAATGGGTTCTAAGATGCTGATTGGTGAATATTTAAAACTAAATTGTTCCGCAAAAACTATTAAATTTAGCGAAAAATAAGACTTTCTGCACTCGTCCAATTTCTATCACTACAAAATCTTTACAATATACAAAATGGAAATACAGTTTAACACTATTTAAAGTTTCTAAAGAAACTAGATAAAATCGAGATTTAAAAATAGATTTCGTACTAAAGAATTTAACTAGTGTACAACACTTATGGGCAGATTCTGGTCAAAATTAAAGGCCTTTAATTAGAAACAAATAAGGTAACCATGGAAATTGTCCATTATAACCTATATAAAAAATTTAAATTTATAGGCCTTTAAACTTAAATGATTTGACCAGAATTTAGGTATTAAGCTGTATTTTAAATTTAAAAAAAAAATTACTACACTATATCCATGATTTGTATTCTCGCTCATATATGTATGTATACTACTATGTTGAGGATATTATTACCAAGAAATCAAATCGCATCTATTTTCTCTGAAGTGAATCTTGTGAGTCTTTTCAGATTCAGAAATTGGTTTTTAAAACAAAATTTATTATACAGGCTGTTGGGTATTTGGTATTTCATATTTGTTTCAAAATTTCTGGTGGTGATTTCTTGGATCAAAATAACAAACAAATTTCAATAAACATGTGTGATATTTCGGCAGTTGGCAAAAAAAAAGTTTTTGGTAATTTGTTTCAAATCGGTTCATATTAAATCGTTTAAATTTTGTTCATCACCAAATACCCTTTGCTCACTTCTCTGATTTTTCAGAGATTTTTTTTCCTTGGTTGTAAGTGGTAGTTTGAGGGACCATTGGTGTTAAAACATGTAAAAAATGTTTTTTTTGTTGTACGAATTTTATTAAAAGGGATATAAATAATTTTCACGTTCAAAAATTAATAAATATGTTCCGCTTCAATTATTTATAAATGTAGCTTCCATTGAATATTGTGAGCAAGAGACACCAATAAAGAACATATTAATACTAGACTACTGAAATAATGTCAAAGGGCGAATGTTTATAATAATTATTTTCTATGTGCAATAAACCCTGCGACCAAAGACCTTGCATAAAATATTTGCATTTTCAGATGTGGTCCTAAAATGAGAGCGATGTCTAATCGGACGAGGAATCGTCACCAGAAATTTTGAAACATAAATAGAAACATCCTGAATATTAAGAGCAATTTCCTAAACGGTTTAATTATGAACATAAAAGCTAGTACGAACAACATTTTTGTATAATTTTTTTTGTAGTTGATTTAGAGGTCATTCCTTTTTTTTTGCCAGAAGGAAAAAAAAATTGGAGAATGTGCAAGAAAAAATATAATGATCTAAAAGTACCTTAATTTTGGACCCCTCTAATTAATTTTTTGCTATGTTGCAGAAGGTAACTCTCTGGCAGGATGTAGCCTAATCAATTAAGATTATAAATCTGAAAAAAAAATTGAAAATCTAACAAGGGAAACTTCAGTTATGATTGTAGAACTATGCTCGATTTCATGATTTTTCACAATTTTTCCTCCCAAACTCGCGCGCCCTCTAGGGATTCGCATTAATAATCAGTTATTTAATCATAATGTGCAAAGAAGCTCCAGAAAAGTGGGATGGATTTTCTATTCCTTGTTATTATCTCCAACGGAAAATTTATCACGGGTGTCTAGGAAGATGCTCTTAAGAATTTAAAAAAATAACCAAAAATTAATAGCAAAATCTTGTCTGGACAAAACATCGACTGCATACAATGAGTTTTTTAATGGTAATCTGTGCATCCATTTTGTAACAATTCTACTAAAAAATCACAAAGACGTTTAAATTTTATAAGCTTTAAATTTATTAAATGAACAATTCTGTTTATTCAATTTGATAGTTTGGTAACAATATATTCGAATGTGGAAAACGATTGAATGATCGCGTTTGTTAGTTATTTATAATGAACCTGAGTTCATATAAAATCATTTAATTAATGAAATCAATTTTTTAATTATTAATTTATTATTTAATTAAAAATTCCGACAAAATGTCATTGTTAAAAGTATGGATTTTAAAAATGTATTCTGTATTTGCATTGAATATTTGCATGATTTCAAAACTGTTCGTTAGATTGGAGCTTAATTTTTAATGTATCTATTTAACTTTGTAATAATATTGCAGTACAGTTAACAAATAAATTTAAATGTTTTGTTTGTATGTAATGATCGATTGCTACTATTTCCATAGTTGAAATGCGTGATGCGTGTTGTTTTTATTAAAGCAAATGTAAAGCAGAATTAGAGAAATTCAACAAACACGACAGACCCGAAACACAAGTTGTCCTTTTATAAATTATTTTTCCCTTGCTCTAATTACTGAAATATCTTATTAATATCTCCGCTCTTGCGTTAATTACATTTTGAGAGCTGTTCCAGCTCTGGCCAATATATTGTTGTGGGGTGCGCTGCAAAAAATACCATCAATTCTACATTAAGGTCTGCAAGAGACAAATTAATGATGCGCTCGTATGGTGATGCGTTTCTATTATACCAAGACCTTAATTCACCAAAAATTATTTTATTTTTTTGCGACGGTAGTAATGGCGACGATTATCCTTCGCGCTGTTTCTAATTTATAACTTGCTTACTCCATTTTCGTAAGCGTCGTCGATTATTCGCGTGCAATTTAAATTCGAGGGGCCATCTTGATAATTGTGCTTTATTTTATCGGGCTCAATTAGAGTTATTTGGAAGAAATGGCATTCGAATTTCTCCTTTTTCCTTTTCTTCCCAACACTCCTCGCGCGTTTATTTATGTTAATTGGGAAAACTCAGATTATAGCCATGTGACTGTGTTGTGCAGGAACGAAACCTTATCTTAATACAGTTATCAGGAATATTTGATGTTTTCGCTTTTAGAGTGGCGACCGGAGGTAGGCACTGTGAAAGTATTATGGCCGCATCGCATGCACACTTCGGTCCCACGTTACAAGTGTCAGAAAATCCTATATTTCACCCAAGTTTTACACAAAACGCTCAAATTGTGGAACAGAGAGTGGTACGGCTTTACAGTAGGCGGAGTCACTCTGAGAAAAATCATTTTTACCTTTATTTTTCCATTAATATCCCACATAATAATTTACCAAAAATTTACTGTCATAAATATATCATTACAAATAGTGTTTACTACTTTTACTACCATAATCAGATAGGAAATTAATGTCAAAATGCAAAGCGTAAATACATGTAGGTATACATGCTAATAATTGCTTTAATCATTAATTCTAATAAGCACTGGTATGCATGTTTGTTTATCGGAAATAAACAAACTCACTAACGTGTGAGCAATAATTAAATTATTTACTAAAGTTCCAATCAATAATTGATCTTCATTTAAACAGTGTTAATTTATAAGCGACTTCAAATGGCTTCTTTGGTTGGTTAGTGGTTAACCAAAAATTTGACAGCTTCTTCAGTTCTTTCTTCTCCATTCGAACCGATAGAAAGAGATGGGGCGAATAACCAAAGTTCATATTTCGGTTAACCAAACTAAATTGGCTAGAACCAAACGGTCTTCATTCGAATGAACCAAAGACGAACCAAAGCCATTTGAAGTTGCTTTATGTTACTTTTAAAACACGAAATCAGTAGAAACCAGTTTTAATTAGTTAAAACTAGAAATACCCAAAGAGCAACCAAATATGCAGGTTGGTACAAATAAAAAATTATTAGGAAAATCCCCTAGTAATCCAGTGGCAAATATTTTATTTTTTTCAAAATGAAAAAATGAATAAAATAATTATACATATATTATACAGGGTGTCCAGAAAATGACGCCTAAGCTCTCCAGTACGTTGTTGGAGATCCTTCAGGGATCTCCAGAAAAATTGTTAAAAAAATCCTCGTGATCAATTGACCGAGATATGGAGGGTCAAAGTTTGGAATTTAACTTCTTTATTTTTGTGAATTTTGAAAAACCGTCAGTTGTCCTGTAAAGTTTGGTTTCTCTTTAGTCGCTTAGTAATAAATTTAATTTAAATCGCGTATTAATAACTTCACCATTTATTTTTATAAATTGAAAATTACCTGTCATAACCACTTGTCATAATTTTCAATTTAAAAAAATAAATTGTAAAGTTATTAAAACTCAATTTAAATTAAATTTATTACTAAAAGACTAAAGAGAAGGCAAACTTTACAGGACAATTGGCGGTTTTTGAAAATTCATAAAAATAAAGAATTTGAATTCCAAACTTTGACCCTCCATATCTCGGTCAATTGGTCACGGGGATTTTTTTAACTATTTTTCTGGACATCCCAGAATGGTCCCTAACTACGCACTGGAGAGCTTGGGCGCCATTTTCTGGACACCCTGTATATTATACAGGGTGCTGGAAAATTCGCGGACCAACGCAATGGTGCGATGTTGAGGAACTCTTAGAGAACAAGGGAAAAATAATTAAAAAATTCATTGTTGCTTTACCTCGAAGATATATATGTTTTTAAAATCTTAAATTTGGCAACTCTGTGTTAATTTTAGTTATTTAAATTAAAATGCCATGATCAGGTGTAATTCGTTTGTATTTAATTTTTCCATAACAACCAATGGCATGCATAAATAACTAAAAACATTTAAAAAAATTACTTTAAATAATACACAAAAACCTGCAAACTTAAAGGATTACTAACAAAAAGTTCGAACTAATAACAAGAGAAACTACGCGATTCAGAAAATTTAAAGTATTGCTAAAGCGAACACAATAAACAATATACAAACAAATAACAGATAACGACAATAATAAATTAAACTAAAGGAACTGCTCAAAATTACGTCCTTCTACATCTAAACAAATCTCAGCTCTTCTTACAATATTATTTTGGACTCGATCTAGCATGGCAGCATTAACTAATTGTGCAGCCTGGTAAATACGGTTAGTAAGTTCCTCCTTCCTCCACATTGTGGACTTTAGTACGATACACGTATTTTTTTACAAATTACCAGAAATAAAAATCGAGTGGGGTCAAATCAGGACTTCTTGGAGGCCAAGCAATGGGACCTCCGCGACCAATCCATCTGCCAGGAAAATTTTGATTTAACCAGCCCCTCACCTATAGCGCGTAATGCGCTGGGGCACCATCTAATTGTAACCAGGTGTTACGTGCTACTGCTAGTGGGATATTATCCACGAAATTATCTAATTGGTTTTCTAAAAATTGAAGGAAATTTTCTCCTCTCAATCGATCTGGTATTATGAAAGGTCCAATTAATCGATTCCCTAATATTCCGGCCCAAACATTTACACTAAAACGATGTTGATGTCCTCTTTCAAGTGTAAGGTATGGATTGTTTGTAGCGTAATAGTGATTATTATGTTGGTTAAACATTCCATCCCTACTGAAATTTGCCTAGTCAGTCCAAATCACTCTTGACGTAAAATTTCGATCCTCCTTAACTTTTCTAAGTAACCAATTACAATAAATTAGTCGGTGATTGTAATCTTGAGGTAACAATTCGTGTACCTTGCAGTAATGATATGGATGGTACTGTTCTTGTTTCAAAACGTCCCAAACTAATTTTCTATCAGCACCTAATTCGTCTGCAATTCCTCTGGTGCTTCGTGTAGGGTCTTCTTCGACGCACTGAAGAATATTGTCTTCCATTTCTGGACTTCTCACATTTCTTCCTCGACCACGATCTGTTCCTATTAATAGGAAGCTACCGGTTTCTCTTACTCTTTGTTCCAATCTTCTAAATACATTTTTATTCGGATGTCTTCTCCCAACATATCTCTCTTCATATAGCCTGGAAGCTGCTGTAGCATTATTTCTACATTCGCCCAATATTAAAAACATATCAGCATATTCATTGTTACTATACATTTTACTACTTTTTTTGACAAATTCGTGTGACCAGTCAGATCAGTTTGACACTGACAATTGTACCTATTTGTAATTAAGCTACAACGTTCACATGTTTATTTATGTGCAAAATTCAAATATTTAAAATGTAAAATAGCACGTTTAACAATACCATTCTTAAGTAGGATGGACAAGGCTAAATATCTTTGCATTTCTACATAATTTACGTGTCATACTAAAGCATAAATATGGGAATATTGCAAATTAAAAGAGTAAAAAATTGAAAGTTTAACTTTCCATAACTTCGAGCTAAAGCAACAAAGAATTTTTTAATTATTTTTTCCTTGTTCTCTAAGAGTTCCTCAACATCGCACCATTGCGTTGGTCCGCGAATTTTCCAGCACCCTGTACAACTAAGGTTTTGTATTTTTGAAAATAACAATCGTAGAATTAGCTGTCTAATTTTAAAACAAATGTCAAATGTTGAAAATGATATTCATTTTCGAGACAGATGCTGAAACAAAACAAAGATTTACGCAAAGTAGTCTTGATAAAAACTGATGTTTACGAAATCTTACCACACATCTTACTTTTAAATAGAAGATACAGAAGTAAACATATCCTTTAGACGGTTTTTAAGAAGGTAAGATAATTTTATTGGTGGAAAATATTTTGCAAAAAGCGCATACTAATGATTAGGTACATGTACATATAAATTTAGGCATATACAGGGTATGTCAGACCACCCGCCCAACCTTTTTATTTATTTTGTCAAAGATGACTGGAATAAAAACCACCAAAGTGAATGCAATGAATTCATTGGTATAGTTTTTATTTTCCAGAACGAACCGGAAGTACCCGGAACCAGAAATAACTTTTAAATTTAAAATGGCAATATGGGTCGAATATGGTGTATTATTGGATAGGAGTTTTCAAAAGAGGTAACTTTTTTTATTATTTTGAATATTTACAGTAATGAACTATAAAAATTAAATTTTTATAATTTGCGTCTATAATATTGCTTTTTTATATTTTGCGTCTATAATGTGTACTTTTCAGCACTCAAATCAGTGTTGAAATAGCCTACATCTACCGCTTTATAACACGCATTATTTATTTTTTCGAAGTTGGTAGCATTGATATGTCAAACAAAAAACAGATAACCTCTAAACCTCACAAAGATAACCTTAAATTGTCAACGTTGCTTAAAGAATGTCTCGCTTATTTATTTAAGGGTTTATACTAGTTTTGCCTCGACTTTTTCATATTAGAAGAACATCGAAATCATTTTTGTAATTGTATTATTTTATTAATTATTAAAAATTGGAGGTAGGCAGTTATAGTGAATTTTTAGCTGGTTATCTACTTTGGTTGTGGCCAAATTGCCAAGAACCAAGATAGCAGCGCAAGATGAAGAGTCTTGTTTTAAAAGCAAATAAACAATATATTCAATGTTAGGAATACGTTTACATTTAATTTTTATCGTGGCTTTGAATGGTACAATTATTGTATACGTTGTAATTAATAATTACACTGGAAGTGTCTTTAGAATGAATCGTAAGGCCTGGATAAGCTGTATTGGTATTGGTATTAGTATTGTCATTAGATACAATATTAATATTATGTTCCGTAGTATTATTTTCACAAGAAGTAGAACTATTATTGGTAGAGCACCCAGGTAATGTAATTTCATTCTCCGTTGGTAGTTGGTATGAACAGTCTGGACACATTGATTTTGTTTTGTAGAGAAGCGTCAACGTATCCCTCTGCAACACTAGAAGATTTCCACCCTCCATGACGTTTCAGCATTAGTAAGTCACCACCGCGATTTGCCAAATGGGTGGCACTGGATCTTCGAAAACAATGACCCGCAAATGACTCCGGATTAGGCAACTTGAGATAAGCCGCAATATTTCTGGATACTTTTCCCATTATATTTATACCGATTGGAGAATTAATGCAATAACCATTTCTAAAGGTTAGGAAAAATCGCTTATGGGTGACGTTCTTTGGCCTCAGGCTTGCATATTTCTTAATTAACTGAACCCAATTGTTTTCAGATATTATAAATTTTCTTGGGACGTAGTTTTTTGTTTTTGGTATTGAAATTATTATGCAATCTGTTTTAAATTCGATATCATCTATAGAAATATTTATTAACTCCTGCCTTCGACATGCACCGTTATAGCCGATTATTAGAATGACCTAAAATTTATATAAAATCGTACAAAATAAAATATTATACAAAAAAAATCACTCGTACCTTCATAGCAAGATATACCTTGTCATCGGCCTCTTTAATAAACTTCGTAATATGCTCTTCTTCCAAAATATTTGACTTTTTAGGCAAGTAACCTATTGAAGTACGTTTCAATAGACCTTGTAATTTATTAAATTTTGAAATGTCTATATTCTTGTGTAGATTTAAAGAAGCCTTTAACATGGAATAAACGGTCCACAAAGTTGACGATTTGTATTTCTTGCGTTGCAATTCAAAATATGCAAGCATAACATTTTCAGATACACATTTAATATTTTTTTCATCACACCATTCTTCAAATTTATTGTACTGTTTTTCATACAAGTGTCGAGACTTATCGGGTATTAAATTGCTTATTGTGCTTGCTGCTATTTCTCGAATTTCTGGAGGAGTATTTGGTATTTCTTCATCCATGTTTAATTATTAGGATAATTTAAAGTAGTATTATTTAAAAATTCAATTAAAAACTCAAACTTCAAATAAGCTGTCAATTTGAAAATAAATGAATAATTGTTACCAACTGTTAACTGTTACCAACTTATAGAAAATTAATAAAATAATTGTACATCGAAATTTATTTATTTTGTTTAAAAAGGGCGCAAAATATAAAAAATAGTGTATGCAACTCGTTCATAAGTCATTTATTGCACTTGTCCTTTAAAACACTCGCCGCTTTGCGGCTCGTGTTTTAAATTTGGACGCGTGCAATAAAATTTGACTTATGAAACTCGTTGCATAATATACTATTAAAACACCGCTAGCGGTTTCATAATGGACCATAGCGCGCTCATTGTGGCACCCGCTTACGAAGTTGGTAGCATTGATCTGTCAAATTTATGGTATTGATTATCATAAATAAATTTCAAGATTTAAAATACTTGCTATGTTTTTTATATCTCCTAAATTTTTGATAGGATACAGAATAATTCCTCACTCCTTTTAAATTATTAATTTCCAACAAAAAATTAAATTAAATAATCTTTAAATTTAACTGTCAAATAAGGAAAGTCAAATATGTGGTATTAATTTTTGTGAAGATATGAAAAGATTTATCAAAAATTAAGGGCTTACTATTTTTTGCTATTTTCGGAATATCTGGTAGAATACACGATAACTTCTCACTAGTTTTACACTAAAAATCTGCAACTTAAAATCTAAAGACTGAAACCTTAAAATTAAACTGTCACTGTCAAGACTTCTATGTTTTCTGTTGTTATAACAACGATTCAATAAGAAATCATTGTCACCAACTGCTAAAAAAATAAAGAAATATTTGTACGTCGAATAATTTCCTTTATTTAATTTTTGCGCAAATTATAAAAAAAAGCATAAGCAACTCGTTCATAAGTAAATTATGGCACTCGTCCATTAAAATACTCGCCGCTACGCTGCTCGTTTTTTAACCTTGGACGCGTGCAATAATACTTGACTTATGAAACTCGTTGCTTAATATACTATTATATCCTTTTATTACTTATTATAGTCAAGTAGGCATTAATCATTTAAAAAAATTTAAGCCAGTCGACGAAGTGTTCTGAAAATAATAGGTTGAGAAACCCTATACACTATACAGAGTCTTCCAGACCACCGATACCATCTCCTTATTTCGAAAATCCTTTGTCGTACATTGATAAGGAAGAAAATTACTACTTCTAAGTGAACCTAAAGAATCTTTTGGTGTAATTTGTAATTTCCAAACCACACCGGAAGTACCCGAAACCAGAAGAAACTTTGATATTTTAAATGGCAACCTAGGTCGAGTATAGTATTGTTGGAAAGGTCTTAAAAACTACCTCTATTAAAATATTTTTTAATATCTTACATAATTAAGATCAATCCTCCTTTCGTGACGTCATTGGAATCGCAAATAGCGAAAACGGATTATCGCGCTCAAATTTCAATATTTTGATAGTAAAAACCATTCGTATGAGTTTGGGTCTGTATTGGGCACTAATCCACTAAGACATACCCCCACTCTTTGTGCAGGAGCGCTTACAGCTTCCAGGCTTAAGCAAAACTTACCTTCAAAAAGTCCCCTGTAACTTTGTTAATAATAAACAAAACAAATGAAATTTTGCACATACAAAGCTGAATATATGCTCCTTCGAACGGACAGACTCCTTTTTTGATATTTTAATTTATAGTCTCTTAATTCACTCTTTAATTGTGTGTAAAATTAACACTTTTTGATGGAACATATCTAACATCATTTTAACTTTTTTAAAAATTGAGTTTGTCCTTTCAAATGGTTGATGAATGTACCTTACTATAAAAAAGAAAATGAAAAAATATTAAAAAACAATGCAATCAGCCCGCTGCATTTCTTAACAAATTCAATGAATGAAAAATTCAAACAAGTTCTAAATTATGAAAAAATGAAAACATTACCATCATCCATAATAGGCGAGAAAGAATTTTTAAAATGAAAACTCTTTTTCTGTATTTTTCGCTCCATTCCTTAAAAATAATCAACTTTTTTTAAATTTTTTGATTAATACTTAAAGGGAAATAGCTAACCTTAAAGAGTTGATTATTTTTAACAAACGAAACGAAAAATGCAAAAAATACAAGTTTCTGTTTAAAAAATTATAGTTGTCTCTATCCTCGGCCATAGAGGATGATGGTAGAGTTTTCATTTTACTATAATTTAAGGAGATAACATATTACACCAAAAGATTCATTAGGTTCACTTTGATGGTAATTTTTTTTTCATTAATGTAAGTACTACAAACTACAAAGGGTTCTCGAAATAAAGAGGTGATTCGGATGGTCTGGTATACCCTGTATTTTTCTGTGTTTGGCTATGCTATTTTATAATAAAAAAAATTAAATTTTTAAAAATATTAATGATGTCAAATATTTTTTTGGATAGTAAATATCATTCTGAAGAAAAAGTTTCTATGGACCTTTACCTTTATTGATTCCTTAATAAGTTACAACAATTTGAAAATTTTATCAATTTTTGTATTTTGTAGCAAAGTGGCAGCGTAAACGACACGTTGCTAAGCAAAGTATTCCGCTCGGTGACTAATGAACACTAAAACCCACGACCACGACCGCTAAATTTTCCCTTTCCACTAGCTCAAAACGTCACCATTCAACAAACGACCACAGAAACCCACGAATAAATACGGTCGTTGTGAGCTTCTTGCGGTCGCCATCGTTGACGTTTTTATGCAAGAAAGAAATAACCGCGGTCGTATGCGGTCGTCGTGGGCATTGTGAGACTTTAGTGGAACGCGCCCTAAGTCGTCCAAATCGTCACTAGCAAAACACACCTTAATTTTTTTCAGAAAAACGCTCGGATAGGTCGACTTTAGTTTTTTAAATGCCATCACTTGGTATAAAAAAATATTAATGGTGTCACTGATGATTTAGCAATAACATCATCATCGATTTTTTTAAATGAAAACCCGCATTTTACTTTCTTACGATTTCCGATGAAGACCCACTGTTACCCGATGCCCGGCTAAATATTGGTAGCTGGTAATTTATATACCATCTTCAAATTTTTCATTGATTACATCAATAATAATGCCAATATTGCATCAATAGTAAAAAATCCCCTTCTAATTAACAACTATTTGGTAAGTTATTCTACTTTAAAAAAATGGTGATATTTTTGGCATGCTACCACTTCATCGATAGTCCATTTCATCGACGGTGCTTTTTCATCGACAACCATTTCATCGACACTACCTTTTCATCGACAAGGGCGTTCATCGACACTACTTTTTCATCGACATTACATTTTCATCGACACTTCTTTTCATCAACAAATCGTTTCTTCGACATTACCTTTTTATAGATAAGAGTGCTTCATCGACATGCTTTATCGCCAATATCGTTTTACCAAAACAGACATATATTGAATGTTCTCGAAAATTTGAACACGTAAATGGCGAATATGCTTTTCTAAATTACTAAGAAAAAAGGAGTTCGTTGTTCGCCGTTTTCACATTTTCCCAAGTATACTAAAGATTCTGACGTAATTTAATATAATGTCATGGTGTCGATGAACCGTCCTTGTCCATACAAAAAGACCTGTCGATGCAGATGAAGAGGTAGTGTCGATGACCGGTTGTCGATGAGAAGTAATGTCGATGAAAGAATAGTGTCGATGAAAGAGTAGTGTCGATAAAACGTCTTTGTCGAAGTAAGGTTTGTCGATGAAAAGGTATCGACGAAATGGTTGTTGATGAAAAGGTAATATCGGTGAAAAGGTAATATCGATGAAACGTCTGTGTCGATGAAAAAGTATTGTCGATAAAACGTCTTGTCGAAGAAAAGGTTGTCGATGAAAAGGTAAAATCGATGAAACGTCTGTGTCGATGAATTGGGCATATCGATGAAATGTATGCGTCGATGAAGGGGTCGTGTCAATAAACCGGACTGTCGATGAAATTGCATTCTATAAAAAGGCAATGTCGATAAAAGTGTATTGTCGATGAAACGGTATACAACCATGTTTCTTCCATTTCTTAGACATAATGCCGCCTTTTTTATATTATTGTGATATTACAGTTTATAAATTTGCTTCTTTAATTATTATTATAATAATAGCACACGCTTTTGGAAGGATTTTTAGATTGAGAAATTTAATCATCATTTGTTTTGAGTTTTGTTTTCTTTGTTGTTGCTCTTACTCTGTACTCCGTTCTACATGATGATGTCTTTCAATTCTAGATTTTCACTATTATTTGCAACTTCTCGAATGAAATTGAGAGAATCTTTTCCTTACCTTGATACTGGTTCTTCAAAGAAACCATTAATTTAAATGCCTTTTGTTTATCTGGGGCCGAATTACAAACACTACTGTCGTTACGTAGCGCTCGTCGTTACGACGGTTGTAACAGAAATCGCCAAGGAACGAAAATAATTCAGAGATTCTTAAACCACTCAACATGATGTCGTATATTGTTTATCATTGTATCCTTGTCATTGAAATGTAAGAAATAAGAGTGTCTCTATGCCATATCGTATATGACATCTTGTCGAGTGGTTCAAGGCCAAGTGGATATTGTTAGATAGATGTTTTTTTTTCACAATTTTTAAATGATTGGATACTTTGATAATTGAATTACTTTGTAATTTGGCGAAGACAATTAAAGAGACGAAATTTAATTATTATTGTTGCAGAAGTTTTAAAAGGAGTCTATTTCCGTCAATCAAATTTTATCGCTATAGTTAAAAAGAAGGCTGATAGATTAAGTCCACATCGTAATATTTTATGTTGTATTTTTAGTATCCCTGATAAAGACATCAAAATGTCATTTCAACTACTTCCTTATTTATTTTCAGCGCCTCGTTTATCGCGCCCTCCGACCCACATCCCCTTCATTCACTTGTGGTTTCATTTTTTTAATACGCGCCGCTTAATTTGCCGCAAATCCTAACGTAAGCAATAAAAGCGCCCCTATAAATTGCGATTTTTCCACGGCGATAATCACCAACGAAAACAAACAACAACGGTGCCGCTTCCCAATTAGAAGAAGCTTAAAGACGTCGTTCCTAAAAAATATCTAAATGGAAATGTAGGTCGATGATATTTCAGACAATTTGGGGAACCGCTAACTTCCCACGCTTAAAGGTAATGGAAATATGTACAAAAATACAGCGTCGATTATAATTGCAAGCAATTTGTGAAAAGCGCCGTCAAGTTTCAGCGGTGGCACTCTCTTTCGAGGTGAGAGCGCATTCGTTAAAGAAAATAACGAGGTGTTTTATAATTAAAAATGCAACTATGTTAAAATGTGTCTGAGTACTTCGATCGCCACTCGTCGCTGCGTTTTGTCAAATATTATCTACTATTATTCAGAGTTGTATAATTAAATCATTTTTTAATTAAAGACAATTTTAATTTACACCTAATAGATTCATACTTTAATCTTGATCCTACATCAAAGAGACCTAAGGAATCAACACTTCTTTAATATCCAAGTTAAATTTTAGTGTCAACATTTTTATTTTTTTTTATAAACACAAATGAGTAACTACTTTTTATGAAATTTGCAAAATTTAATTAAAATTTGGCAAATAAAATTTTTAGTATTCACATTTTATTGCATAATTCTTGAAATTATACAAACTTTTATTGTATGTTTTGATATAAAATATTATGTTGTTTAAATATTTATTTATTAAAAATTCCTATCAAAATTACCAAGCGAACTATTATTATTTTTTAGTAAATTTTATGTTGAATCCAAATTGCTGTTGTTATTGTTTTCAAATGTGAAATTCTAAATAAATACAATCTAGCTCAAAATATAAATTCTATACTACCAGCCACATCTATTGGAAGGAAGCCGAAGTTTGAAGAGAATTACACGTTCAATTATTATTTATACTCTAACTTGTTTTTTTGATTTGTTATTATGTAAAATAACATAGCGCGAATTATAATTATTAATGATATTAATTAGAAAATACAGGGTGTCACAGCACTACGAGGATGTAACATAATCTAAAATGAAAAAGATATTCACATGCGGTTTTCGACACAATATACAATACGCACACTCTAAAAATCTTTTATTAATCTACCAGATGCCATTCCAAGATGTTACGGTTTTTAAATGAAACCCCAGTGTACAGTGTGTCCCAATTTGAGGTGCATTACATCATGTCATGGGGAGGCGGGATTTGAATCTAGTGACAGCTGATGCAATTTTGAAGTTTTGATTTGCTTCTTTACGTGAAAATGAAGATAACATTTCAAGAAAATTATTGGAGGTTTTGTTATTTCGCGTGAAAGAACGAAGAAATCAAGATCTGGTGCATTGGCTAAATTTCTTCAAACTCTTGATTTGCAGTCTACTACTACCGAAGATTTACCTTCATCCTCAAAGTCTGCAGTTAGTCGTTATGGAAACGAGATCTTTTATAAGTTATTCACACTGGATAAAGATATTGAAGACAACAATGTTGAAGTTGATATGGAAATAGGAAGCGATAATTTATCTGGTACAGAAAATGATAAACTTCCTGATAATAATTAACATTATTAATAATTAATGGATGGTTAGTTGAAGCCAAATATTCCACTTATTCCATAAATGTTTATTAAAATAAATTAATTAAACATACACATGAACGTTTTCGATTTATTAAATCATCTTCAGATGTGGCAGTAAATTTTGTATCAACTAGAAACAA
Source organism: Stenus bimaculatus (assembly GCA_963971135.1). NCBI lineage: Eukaryota > Metazoa > Arthropoda > Insecta > Coleoptera > Staphylinidae > Stenus > Stenus bimaculatus. The sequence continues at coordinate 13,008,439 of OZ020185.1, read as the reverse complement.
TAGAAAAATAAAATAGTTAATTGTTGTTTACAATAATAGAGAAGTGAGAACGATTAATCGATAAGATCAAGCAAATACCAAGTTGATAATGGGAAGAATTAACTCTTATTATTAGTTTAAATTAAATTACAAAAATCGCTTACCTAATATTAACAACAGACGTAAATATTTCATTTAATATGAAAATCAAAATGTCCACCAATACGACGACAAATGACGGAACCACTTCAAAAATACATAATGTTTATATTTAATATTTAAACAATTCATAAGATGTCGCAAATTACTTAATTTATACAGGGTGGGCCAACGAAAACGAAACAGACGAGTTTTAAAATAGTTAATAAAAAATTTTGAAAAAACGCTCGGACAGGTCAACTTTGGTTTCGAGGGGGACATATTTTGCAATAGAAGTGATTCAAAAATCCATTCACCCCTGTGCCCTATGGACACAACCCCTAAAATTTTAATAGGGATGGTGGGGTAAGTAATACCTTGTTAGAAAGATCTTTTTACTCAGAGTAACATACAAAAAAAAAGTTAAATCGATCGATTCGTTTTAAAGATATTCAAAATTTAGCAAGTAGAGATTTCATGTCTTTTAAAATTGTACTATGAACACCACGCCTTCAATTTTAAGTGTTTTGATAGGGTAAGTAATATCGTTTCGAGAGGGACATATTTTGCAATAGACCTGATTCAAAAATCCATTCATCCCTCGCCCTTTGGACACAACCCCTAAAAATTTAATAGGGATGGTGGGGTAAGTAATACCTCGTTAGAAAGATCTTTTTACCCAGACTAACATGCCAAAAAAAAAGTTAAATCCTTCGATTCGTTTTGAAGATATTCAAAATTTAACATGTAGAGTTTTCATGCCTTTAAAATTGTGCTATGAACACCACGGCTTCAATTTCAAGTGTTTTGATAGGGTAAGTAATACCTCCTGGGAAAGATCTTTTAACCCAAAGTAACATAGAAAAACATGTAAAACGCAATTTATTTTCATTTTCTACAAAAGAGAGATTTTAAAAAACAAATTTAAATTTATTCGAGGAATTGTTTAAAATTTTGTAACATCTGGAAGAAAACAATGCAAAACATGAAACGATTTATAACCACATTGAGATTCTTTTTATCAGTTGTATTTTGTATGAGTGGTGATTTTCATCGTGTTAAAACTGTTTATGACTAATTATTAGAAATCAACATTTAAAATTTTGTGAACTTCTGTAAAAGCTTCTGCTAGCAATGGTTTATACAATTCCAGAAAGGGTTGAATTAACCGTTAATCGTCATAATTGTCGATATAGGTCAGTTGAAAATCCTACGGTATTTCATGAAGTTCACACTCCAACTCCTCAAAAATTGAATGTGTGGGTTGGAATTTTTGGAGACCGTCTTATTGGTCCTTATTTTCTAGATGGCAATCTAACAGGGGATATGTACTTGGATCTATTTCAAAACTTTGTTCATCCATTTCTTGACGATATTATCGAAAATGACGATCGTAATTTAGAAGACCATCTGATTTGCCAACAAGACGGAGCCCCTCCTCATTACACACGGCCTGTTAGGGAATTCTTGGATACGACGTTTCCTGGGCAATGGATTGGGCGTAGAGGACTTTTGGAGTGGCCGCCGCGATCTCCCGATCTTACTCCCCTTGATTTTTTCCTTTGGGGGCATTTAAAAAGTAAGATTTACGCAACGGAACCAGGATCTCTAGCAGAGTTACGACAGAGAATTATTAATGAATGCCGAGAAATTACTGCTGAAATGTTACAAAATGTAAGAATTCGCTTTGAGCAAAATTTGTACGTTTGCATGGAGGTTGGTGGAACTCAATTCGAACATTTAATAAAATAATAAAAACATCCTTGAAAGTGTCGGGATCGATGGGATTCTTTAAAGTGTTAAGTTTTCTTCAAAAAGATTAGTTAAGTTTAGTTTGGTTAAATAAAAAATAATGTGCAATACTGATTTATTTTGAATTCTTTAAAACAAACCAATCGATTTCACTTTTGTTTTTTTGTATGTTACTCTGGGTAAAAAGATCTTTCCAACGAGGTATTACTTGCCCTACCATCCCTATTAAAATTTTAGGGGTTGTGTCCAAAAGGCGAGGGATGGATGGATTTTTGAATCAACTCTATTGCTAAGTATGTCCCTCTCGAAACGGTATTACTTACTTTATCAAAACACTTAAAATTGAAGGTGTGGTGTTCATGGCACAATTTTAAAAGGCATGAAATCTCTAATTTTGAATATCTTTAAAACGAATCGATCGATTTAACTTTTTTTTTTGTATGTTACTCTGGATAAAAAGATCTTTCCAACGAGGTATTACTTACCCCACCATCCCTATTAAAATTTAAGGGGTTGTGTCCATAGAGCGCAGGGATGAATGGATTTTTGAATCAGCTCTATTGCAAAATATGTCCCCTTCGAAACTAAAGTTGACCTGTCCGAGCATTTTTTCAAATTTTTTTATTAACTATTTCAAAACTCGCCTGTTTCGTTTTCGTTGGCCCACCCTGTTTATTATAACAATGAATTTATAATTTTATAATAAATTTATGTTGTTCTGATCTGAACTTTAACAAAGTGAGAGACTTTTTGGCGTACATGATTCAGACTCATGTTTACACTTGCGCAGTTATAACAAAGGAATGTTTTTAAAGAAATTTGTTGATTTGGTCGTTCAAATTATTCCCGCTCTTTTTATCTAAACTTATTTCTAAATTTTCTGCAATGTTCAGTTTTATTACTTTGTCATAGAAAAGTAAAGGTTCACAAAATTTGTCTTTATCAAAAGGATGTCCCGTGTCAACTATGTGTTCTGCAAAATTAGATTTAGTTGGGTCTTTTTTAATGTGTCTTATATGTTCCGAAGCTCTAATCCAAAAGGCTCTACCAGTTTGACCTATAATTTATAAACTCCATTTCGATCTAAAATTTTTCCTTTATCTTTATTTTTTACCATTGTCTTCTTAAGATTAGATTGGTTAGAAAATGTAATATTAAACAATTCATCTTTAAACAATTTTTTTAATTTTGTGTGAAATAGCACCCATGTAAGGCATTGCAAAATATTTACTTGATTTTTCTGTGTCAATTACTGGTTGAGAATTGTAGCAATGTGAATTGAAGATTCTGGTTTTAATAATTGAATATTGTCTTTTAATTATTGATAAGGGATAATTATTACTGGAAGCTATTTGAAGTATAATTTTAAATTCATTTATAAAGTTGGTATTATTTAGGGGAGTTGTGAATAACCTGTAGAAACTACTATTGAAGAATGCCATTTTATGTGTGAAGGAGTGATTTGATGTGTAATTGATGCTGTGATCAGTTTGGGTGGGTTTTCTATATATTTCAAAGTCCAATGTATTATTTAATCTTGTAATTGTTAAGTCCAAAAAATTAATTTTATTATCTGTTTCTATTTCATGTGTGAATTGGATGTTATGGTTTTGATTATTTAAAGATAACAGAATTTTTGAGATACTATCTGGAGATGAGGTGTCTATTATACAAAAAACGTCATCTACGTATCTTTCCCAAAATTTAATGTCTTTTTCTGAAAGTAGGAATTTAGATTCTAAATCGTGGCATGAATAAATCCGGCAAAAACGGGGAAAGGGGGTTGTCCATAGCTAAACCGTGATCCTGGCAATACAGTTCATCATCGAAGCTGAAAAAATTTTGTTCTAGGACAATTTCTAAAGGTTCAGTAAGTGCTAAGCCTTGTGGGGCTGAAACTTCTGTATTTAAAAGTTGGCTCTTAATTAATTGTATACATTCTGATCTTGGAATGGAAGTGAAAAGGTTACTGACATCGAAAGATACTAAACGGTAAGTATCTGTCAATTGGAAATTATTAAATTTATTAAAGAATTCCTGGGTGTTTCTAATACAATGTTTGAAATTTGGTTTTAATACCTCATTTAATTTATTGTCAAGAAATTTAGCCAGTCTGTAAGTATATGATCCAACAAAAGAACAAACCGGTCTTATGGGATAATCTTCACCTTTATGGATCTTTGGGAGACCGTATAGTTTAGGAGTATGAGGATTCATACTATTTTTAAAGATAATAAAGATAGATTAGCATTAGCTGATGCTATAAGTGCAGCATTTAAAATTAAAAAAGTAGATAAAAAACCTCTAATCAAAAAACCATTCAGAAGGAAATACAACTATATGAGAACACAGGAAACATTACCCAAAATTTGCAAAAGTTGTTGAATGCTTTAATGACTATACAGCCTGCCTCAATTGAAAGCGAAAGGGTATTTCGGTATTTTCCGCGTCCTCGAACTTTTTTACAAAAAAAAGATCTTCACTTAGCGACCAATCCCTTAATAATCTTTCCTTTTTAAAATGTTATTTTTTGAATAAATAATATGTTTATAATTAAAAGAAGTTAAAATAATATTTAGTCAGTCAGAGTTTTGCTTTTGTTATCTAATATTTAATAAAAAGAAATATTTTTTTTAAGTTTATTATGTTCTATTTTTAATATTTTTGTTGTTGTTTACTATTTTAAGAATAAATGTTTCATTTTTATTTTACTTTTTACTATTTTTACAATTTTTTCTTAACAATATTAATTTTCTAAATTTCTCTGGATTCCCGGAAATAATTATTTCATATTTCCCGTTTCCCGGGAACAAAGAAAGTCCGGGAAATGGTACCCTCTAATTACATGGGTATCTTTAATAATGTTACAGATTCGGTTAAGTGTACAATGTCTAGCAGGTTTTGATATTTATTCAGATGCCGTTTAAAAAAAAAGAAAAATTCCGAGCCATTCCGAAGATAAACGAAAAAAAGTCTATTATTTCGTTAACTACAATAATTACAAAAAATGTTTCTAATAAAAGTTATTCAATTCGTAAAGATGGGTGTAAATATTTATATTACAAAAATATCGCAAATAACTCGGTTTTCAAGATATCAATAGCAACTTTCTTATTTTAAACAGACGCCATATCGAATTTTCCGACTGTTAAATTGCATATTTTTCTGATTACAACGATGTATTATAATTTATGTTCGAAGTAATACACTACAGAATACTTGATATTATTTGAATTAAATTAGTAATCTATGAGTTTTTGACATGACTTCTTTAAATAAATGACAATTCAAGCTGTCATTTTAGATTATTTTATAGGATATAAGTCCAAAACTTGTCATATTGTTCATTTAGTTAGTGGAAAGGTTGCCATTTGTAAATGATTAATCAATTACTAAAACTTATTAATTCTTACTTGATGTAGAATAAACCGATATAATATTCTAAAGTGACAGCTTGAATCGTCATTTGTTTAAAGAAAACCTGTCAAAAAGTCACTTAATTTAATTCAAATTATGTCAAATATTTCATAGTCTGTTACTTCAAACATGGATTGTAATACATTGTTGAAAGCAGAAAAAAAGGCAATTTATTTGTGGAAAAATCCAATATGATGCCATTTAAAATAAGAAAGATGCTATTGATATCTTGAAAACCGAGTTTGTTATATGTTTGTAAAAAACATATTTATATTATTCTTTACGAAACAAATAACTTTTATCTGCAAAATTTTTTTGTAACTTTTCTATTTAATGAAATAATCGACTTTTTCAAAAATTGCATTTTTCGGTTTTTTTCCTTTATCTCCGGTATGGCTTTTTGATAATTTTAGATGCCATCTAAGTGAGCATAAAAAACTGCATAACATTGCACATTTAACCTGTAACTTTATTAATAACAAAGATGCCCATGCAATGCAACTCAAATTGGGCACCCTGTATATGACATTTTTGGTTTCCTTATCAAAAATTAATCATACTTTGTATAACCTTTTAGGGGTCTATCTATCTTCACTGCTTTGCTGACATTTGCCATTTAAGCGAAAAAAAAATAAATTTTTGAAATATCCCTTACAATTTTGGGTTAAAAGTTATAAGGGACAAAAAAAATTCTTTTGAATTTTTCTACAGAAGAAAATAAAATTTTCGAATACCTAAAGTGTTTTATGTCCTCTGATACCATTTAAGACCATTTCTGGTAATCGAGGATTAGTAAAATTTGTACCATATGAGCGTTTTTATAAAAATGTATACATACAAAATTTCATTAGAAAAATTTTAGTACTTTGGCAGCAATAAAAAAATATTTTTTTAAAAATCATTTTCAGAAGTTTATAACTTCTTAGGGTGCATTTTTGGATATAAATAAATAGGGTCAAATCGACTTATTTTTAGGTCTATTATCACCAGTTAGGCGTTGTCGGTGTTCTTGACACTCTCACAATTATCAATTTTTGTTTTGTAAATTTAACAAATGATGTTACCCTTATTCTGTTGAATTTCGTTTTTTTTGCTCTTTTCTGCACTTATTTTGATAATAGCTAAACAGAAATAATAACTTTCCTCAAGAAGAAATGGTAATATCCCAGACAACCAAAAATTGAAGCAAATAGAAAATTGATGGAGCGTTTTGAAAATGGAATTGTGTTGTACAATAAAAAAAACTATTGACTAATCAAAGTATTAGCCCCAATTCTGTTCTGGATGTTTAATTGGTGGTTGAAGAAAATCCTTCGATTAGTACAAGAGAAGTATCCTCCCAGAGTGATGTTTCAAAATCTTCAGTCAATCACATTTTCAAAAATGTTGTGGAATTTTCTGTTTTGATACAAAACAGGATGTAAATTTAATAAACAAACTTTTGTTTAGTGACTATCACTTTCAAAAATATTTGACATGCCAAATTATATGATGCAACGAAAAATTCGCACTGGGTGCGGAATATTGATCATCAAAATAAATGCTCCTTAAATGATTAGGGGGGAATTATTGGCCCTCACTTTTTTTATAGAACCCTAACTGGGGGTAGATGTACCCCAATTTTTAAGAAATTGACTACTATTAATGTTAGAAAATGTTGACTTAGTGTTAGTGACAAGAAGAGACTTACAGCTTCAGCAAGATGCAGCTCATGTGTACTATCAACGGATTGTTAGTCAATATTTAAATGATTGGCTACCTAACACTGGATTGGCAGAAATGGACCTTTAAATTGGACGGCCAGATCTCCCGATTTAACCCCGATATTTTTTTTTGGAGTTTATCATCATTGAAACCTAACTTCAGTTTAGCAGCTCAGTGGCTCGATTTGCCTTTATGAGGCCTTAGGCAATTTTGAATTTTGAGCCATAAAATATTGATATTTTTAAGAAATTATAGTCGAATTCGGTTATAGGGAGCTTCAAGCGAATTTTGCTTACTGTAGATCTTGAGATTTGCGGTCTATTTGGATATTGCTCATTAAACAAAGCACAAGCTTCCCCATGGGTTCTTTTTCTATCACCGTATCCTACCATAATTAAAATTTCGATTCTTTCGCGTTCGCTTATACGAGGCATTTTTAATTTCGCAAAACTTAATAATTGTTGATTATTATTAAACAAACGAAGTAAGCTATTCAACCATTGGTAAATGGATTTAAAATTTTATTTGCCATACAAAATAACGTCAACTAAAGCACTTTTATAAAGGCAATTTTTATTTCAATAAATTTTGAATATCAAAAGCTTTTTCAAATTTATAATAAATTACAATTTTATTTAAAGTTTATTATTACTCAAACATTATATTTTAATTACCTTTTTCATTAAAAGTTATTTAAAATTAGTTTTAAGAAAATTCCAATTGTGCAAAGAAGAACAATTCGAATATTTTCAATAATAATTTGTTATTTTTAAACTAAAAATTAGTTTAATTTATTTTCCTTGCCATATTTTCATTGAGAATTATTAATTTTTTTTTGAGTAAATTTATTTTTTTTCTTCAAAAATGGTTGAAATTTTTTAAAATATTTTTATGTGATCATTAATATGATAAAAAGGTCTATGAAAAATGTGTAAAAAAAGTAGGGGTTTCCATTTAAAAAAATTGATGATGACGTCATAGTGAAGTTATCAGTGACGTCATGAATATTTTTTTCATTCCAAAAGATGGCATTTTTAAAACAAAAATTGACATGTCCGAGCGATTTTTACAAAAAAAATTTTTACGGAAGTTATGACCTTGGTTCCAAACTTTATCACCACCCTGTATAGAAAATGTTAGTAAAACGAGTGAAGATAAAAGATTATACAGTATACAGTATGATTATATCCAAAAATGTGGTAATACACACGGTATTCCATTTAAAAAACATAACTTTGATTCGGCATCTTGGATTGGACACCCGGAATATTATTAAAATATTTTTAGAGTATGCATCTATAAGAATTGAGTATTTTGTCGAAAATCGCATGTCGATATCTTTTTGAGTTTTAACTAAAAAAGCGTCTTTAAAAAATTTAAATCTTTAAATAAATATCATAAAACAAATACAAATCTAAAATTGTTTTTGTATTTGTTAATAATATGAATGTTGGAAATTTCCTGGAAAAATGTCGATATAATCCTACTTACAACCCCAAATGGTATCAAATGGCACAACAAGTTCTAATGAACGCAACAATTGATTAAATCCTTTCTAATTTAATTAACACCCTTCAAAGTATAATTGACGAAGCTTTAAAATAAGTAGCTAATATGAAGCTCTACAAGTGTTAGGTATTACCTTAAAAACTTGTCTTCTGATTGATAATTAAGCCAGAAACATTTTATTTATCTAGGCACTGCACACAACCTATTTATTGATACGAAAATGCAAGTCATTTTTGAAAAATTATTTTCAGTTGGTATATTAGGATTTCGTTTTATTACGTTACATAAAAACATTGATATTATAACATTTTATAAATAGGTAAATACAAAAATAATTAATACTAGATAAATAGTAACATATATAGATAATTATATACACAGATTTTATTTACACAAAACACTCCTGTTTGTATGAAAATTGCGATTTTTTGCGGTAACGTCTTGTTTCTTGTAATGCCAACACAAATAATTAAACCAACGAAAATAATCTATACATCAAAGTCCTTTTAGGTGGTGCATTATTTATATAATCAAGTTTTATTGGAGTCGGTTTTTATTAGGTTTTCGATGGTAAACAGGCTCGAGTTTTTGGTTTTGCGCAATGGCGTTGCTTCTGTTTGGTCACACGTCGAACCGTTCTTCATCCTTAGAAGGGAAACAGCCTCGTCCTGCATAATGCCCAAGAAAAAAAGGATGATTAATTAAAATAGCTCACACAATAGGCGTCTTGGAAAAGAATAAAGGAAAAGAAGGGACAAAAAAGAAGTGTTTTTACGTGGGATTAAGGCGGTGAGGACGTAAATAGTTTTTTGTTTTATAATTTGTTAGAATTAAACTAAATTACATAAATAAGTATTCCAAGAGGCAAACATTCTCTCAGATCGAAAATTAAAAATAATCTTCATAATTTTCATATAAACTTTAAACAAGCTTAAAATAAATCAAATTCGAAAAGGCTGCGAATTTTTATGCGTAAAAAATTAAGATTAATATGTTGTAAGAAATATTAGAGGAGCACATTTTTGTTCCCAAATCTTGTGCAAGATTTGACACAAAATATTTATGACCGTGTAAATATAAAATTTACCAATTTTCAACCCAATCATATTTTATGTCACAAATTATATTGAAGGTATGCGCATGGCCGCAAAGAATTTTGTTTTGGAAATTGTTTTGCAATAATGGGGTTAACCCACATTTAAATAAAAAATGAGTTAAACACGTACCTACTATGTTAAAAGGTGGCATTACTGCATTTCTACACTAAGCAAAAATGAGTTAATCCATGGTTCTATTAGTGATGTTTAAAATTTACCTTTCTCATAGTTTTAAAGTTTTAAGTGCCGAAACCAAAATTATTATAAATTTTGACATCCTCTACTATTGTTTTGCATACAAATTTTGTGAAAAATGTTAAGATTTGATTTATTAGGGCAGTAAATATTGACAATGTTATCTGCATACATTAACGATGTAGTACCATTTAAAAAAATAAATATGATGGTTAACCCATTGTTGCAAACTGTAATTTTCAGAATGGGATCTAGAGGTTGCTTGTTGAATTGGCAAGAAAAAGCAACACGATCTTGTGACTTGTCAGACGATTCCAAGGAACCATTTTCTCCATCAGGTAGTGAGTATTTACCTTTCGATGAAGGCGGACGCTTTGATAATAATGAAACATTTCCTCTCACATTAATGTCAAACTTCGATAGTGAAAATAGTTCACATATTGAAAATGAATGAATCAGAGCATGGTCCAAAACGAGGACATAAAAATATTTAATGAATGGACAAGAGGTCTGTAGAATAACTTTTCTGAAAACGATACAAATCGCAGATAATCGCGGTAGTAAAATTGGATAAAAAGCAAATGCTCGCCTGAAAAAGTTCAGGAAGTTATTAATGGACCACATTAACTCATTTCCAAGATTATACATTATGTATATCGCATTATTGACGAAAAGAAACGGATTCAAATTTCTTAGGTCCTGAGCTGAATCTGCCAAAACTTTATGACCTGTATAAAAAATATAGAAAATAACCTAAGCCTGTTAACTTACTTTTTTAAAACAAATTAGTATCGTTAACAGATGAACAGCTTGAAGAAATTAAAGCAAATCATGATAATATTCACCTAGAAGCGGCGAAAACTCTCAGAAAAACAATGAATGCCGACCTAGCAGAAGTTAAAACCAATAAAGAATTGGAAACTTTAACTGTTGACTTTTGACTTACAAATACCCATCCGTTACCGAAAATACCTGCTGGCATGGTCTATTAAAAACGACAATTCAACTTTTTCATTCATGTTGGCAGTTCTGGCCGAGGAATCTTTAATGTGTGGACAGAGAATGTGGGAGCCAAAGGCACGCAAGAGGTCGGATCCTGTTTAAAAAAATATATTGAAGAACATTTCAAAGATCCAGTAAAAGAATTTCAACTTCAACTCATGCGGAGGGCCAACTCGCAGTATTAAACTTGCCTTTATTTTAATTGAACCATCCATCTCTAGAAGTAATGACTTCATTTTCTTCTATCAGGGCAAAGCTTTCTCCCCAATGATTCGAAATTCCTATCCAAAACAGCTACGTCAGAGTTTGAAGATGATTTTGATGGATAAGGTTTGGTATAGACTTTCAGCTTAAAGATATTGAGAAAGCGGAGGAGACCAAATATAAAGAAAAAGGCATCAAGGGTATATTATTTGAAAGTGATGTGTATTTCTTAGTATAATATCGTATTTTTTATTGCAATCAAATTTCTATTAATTTTTATAAAATTATTTTTTTAATCATTGCAATTTAATATGTTTTCCTAAGACACTGGTCTAAAAGAAATACTTTGATGTGACAAAAAATTAATTTAATTATTTTCTATAGGGTGTTACACTTTAACCCTCGTTATCTTAAAATTAAGCTGCAGTTGGTTTATCGCATTGTTGCAAAACACCATCCACAAAATATCTTACTTGCATTATAATTTGTGACATAAAAAATATTGAATAAAAATTGCTAACTTACACGCGGCCACAGAAATTTTGTGAAAATTTGTTACAAGATTTAGAAACAAAAGTATGCCCGTTTAAATCGGCCTTAGATTTAGTATTACAATTTAATTCTTTTATTTCTAGCTCATTTTGTGGGTAATTTTCTTAAAAAATTGAATTCTCTAAAAAGGTAGTAGAGCAAAAAAATAATTTTAATCAAATGAAATAATAAAAACAAAATATACGAATTAAATCACTGAGTCTTGTTAAAGTTTTTGTGTTCAGAAGACTTACACGATTTTTATATTTTGTTTTTTTGTGACTGAAGACATTTAACATCCTTGTTTTTGAACATTTTTTCCAAAAAGATATGTATGTATTACTTATTACCCATTGTGGAGGTTAATACTTTTGGTGAGGTTATTCAAAAATTTTAGAAAATTTTCAATATTTATAAAACATACCTGATAAATAGTGGATGGGCACTCTCCTAGTCTCTGGCGTCTTGTTTTCCTCCTTCTATAATTTCCTTTCTCAAACATATTATTAGCCTTAGGATCGAGCATCCAATAACTTCCCTTTCCTCCACTACTTGTTTCTTGTCCTCCTGGAGTTACTTTGTCTCTAGGTACTTTAACGAAGCAATCGTTAAGACTTAAGTTATGTCTGATGGAGTTCTGCCAGCCCTGCTTATTTTCTCTGTAGTAAGGAAAATTATCCATGATAAATCTATAAATTCCACTTAAGGTGAGTCTTTGTCTTGGTGATGAACTGATTGCCATAGCTATCAAAGCAATGTAGGAGTATGGTGGTTTTTCTGGTCTTGGTTCGTGTAACTTAAAGGGTAATGGTAACCATAAGTTGTTTATATAGGGGTGCAGTAACCCTTGCTAAAAATAAAAAATGCACATAAGTGTCTGCCACGTAAAACGAAAATTAAAAATATTTATCTAAAATCAACAAATTAATGGATTAACTTCGTATAAATTTTTTTTGCGGTTTCTACGCTCTTTAACGCTTCATTAATTAAAAGTTTAATTATCAATAATGACTCCTCAAGAAATTTAGAATCGAAACTTTTTCGTATAAAAGTTGTTTCATCATCAAAAATTCCAAACAAGTCAGATCTTTCCCATACACATAGAAAATGGACACCTACACAAAATTTAAACAAACACATTAAATATTGTTTAGGATTAACGCATTTAAATTGTTTAATTGAAAACATGAGGCAAAATCTCCATTTTATTCTGTATATTTTTCATTTCTTTTTAATTTGATGTAATTGGATTTAATTGCATAGAAAACTTGGTTTTTATATAACTATTATATAGATTGACAAATTACAGAACTTTGGGAAGTGATGGATATCTCCTCAAAATTTATCAAATAATAAAGAATATACTAATAATAATAAATAAATGACCTGCTATTTGAGCATTTTATTTAAATAACAGTTGTCTTTATTTTATTAAATAAATAAAATGACTACATTATTTGTTTTTTTTTATTATTAGAATTTTCATTAAATTTAATATCTCATTTGAGAAGATATTTTATGGTAACCTTAGAAACTGTTCATTAGACATTGGATTCATTCATTTATTTTTTATACAAATTTTCAAATTTAACACATTTCCTAAAGGAAAGTTTAATGTTAATAAGCAATCTGAAAATGTATTTTTTTATTATCTGATGATATGACGGCCATAAAACATAAAAAAAGTTGAATATAGCGGTTTTGAATCTAGGCGGGCAAAAAAAAATGTTGACGTCATTTAACTCAATTTCATTGATGTAGCTATAATTGTTTGGAAAATATAAATTATTTCCTATCACATTTTTTAGTTTTTTTTTGCGATAACTTTGCAATGAGAATAATATCTTAAATTTACTTTCACATTTCTAATGCTTATAAAACTTTTCTTTAATTTAACCGACCTTGAATATCTTCCACTAAAAAGATATCTCTTTGTGGTTTCTTTCGAAAACATTTTGCCTCTTTTGAAATCTCTTAATATTTAGAAGTTAAATAAGAAATTGAGAGGTGTGCCTGAAGGTACATATTTTCATTAATCATTTTAAAGAAGAAGTTAACTTATTTAGGTGGAAACAAAAATGTATTATATTATGTATACTTTTCTAAAAATTTATGAGTTAATATACAGGGTGATTTTTAAGTTTGGCAAAATATTTTGTTTATAAAAGTAGCAAAAAAATGAAGTAAAAAGGAAATAACAAAAAAGTCAATAAAAGATACAAAAATTGTAATAATAACACAAAAAATAAAAACTTTAAGTGGATAATGACTGGTCCTAAAGTTTAATTAAATATTCTCATTTGTATTTAATGATTACTATAATAAAGAAGCTTTGTGCTAAATTTGAACAAATCATCATTTCAAATAGAGAACATTTAAAAATGCGATTAAAGTGTATTTCCGAAATGAAGTAAGTATATTAGAAGAAAGTGTTAGGCTTTAAATTGTTCCTGAAGTTTTATATATAAATTTTAGAGTGTTTTTGGTAAATTGGATAATTTTTGGAAACAACAAAGTAGGACTGTTAAATATGGTTTTTATGATTTATACAGTGTATTTCTAAATATATGCGAAGAAATTCTACAGGCGATTCCTTGACCAATTCTAAGACAAAAGTAAAGAATAAAAATTTTCTCAAAAGTGCTCTACTTTTTAGTTATGGGGTGTCAAACTGTCTATATATTTTTCATTTTTTTGAGTATAACTTCTTTATTTTTTAAGATAATTTGATCAAATTTGAAACACAGTCTAGTTATTATAGTCGTACCAAGATAAAAATATCAAATATCGAAATAAAATACAGGGGGATGTATTTTGGGGGTATATACCCCATTTTTTATGCCATAACTTTTCTATGCTACCCCACTTAACATTTTAAATGAGATATTCTAATTCCTTTTTTCTGAAAATTTTTGATCTCTTTAATTTTTTCACAGCTGGTCCGGTTTAGAAGTTATTTAAAAACATGTACGAAGTTGTATGCCAATTTTGCATTAAACAGGGATGGCTTTTTTTAAAAAATAAATACCGGAGACTTCCTAGAAGACTATTTGACCAATTTTAAGACGAAAACAGAGAATAAATATTTTCTCTAAAATGCTTCGTTTTTAATTTAAATTAAAATAAAATTTTGAACATTTTAGTTAAGAGCATTCACGTGTAAATTTGGTTGCCTGAAAATTAAAGAACAACTTCTCATTTTTTTAATTTATTTTTAAATACATATATTATTTTTTCTTCGGCCGAAAATTAAGTTACATTAATTCTTAGTTGTTTAAGGTTGGTTTTTATTTTTATTTTAATCTAAGAATTAATATAACTTAATTTTCGACCGAAAAAAAATTAACATACTTAAATATATATAGTTGTTTTTTAATTTTTAGATTAGCCGTGAACGCTCTTACGACAGAAAAAGATAATATTTTACCAAACGACTTATTTTATTGAGTTCCACATCCTTTCCAAAAAAAGTACCAACTTAAAAATCAGGGTGTACATATACTATATGTATAATTTCGATTATCAATAAATTTGTGCGTCTTGTATTTTTGGGCAACGTTTTCAATATTAATATGATCATCATAGTTTATAGTCATTACTGGACATTTCATGAACTTTTTGATCAGAGTTAAGGAAACTTTTTTGAACCATTTTAATGAAGGTAACTATTACAACAACTTTAAACCTCGTTCATCTTAAATGATGTGACCTGAATTACGATATAAGTCACTAAAAAATATTCTTCTAAAAACGGTGTCCTAAAAAGTTTTAAAGTCAGTGTACAATAAATTGATTCCAATATCCAATATCTACTTAAAATTTAATACATTTTCTTAAAATTTAAAAACCATTACAAATCACAAAAACAATGGAAAAAAATAAGCGTGATATAATTACGTAATAAACCGAACAAAATGTCGTAAAAAAAAAATAAAAATAAAATATTGGCTAGTTTTATTGATATCTTATATTCCAATGTATATGATAATAGGTAATTAAATCATAATTACCTGATAATATTGATCCAGAGCGTAAATTGCTTCCAAGTTGTGCAAAGCAAACATATTCAAATGAACACCACGTACATCACACACATAAAAACAGAATACTGAGAAAATCAGGATAATTCTGTCTTAAGTAGTATCCCCCTCTTAAACAGGCGTCTTATTTTCTTTTCAAAAATCAGTGTCGCCGCCTCCAACTCCAATAATACCGCGGAATTAAAACCAAAAGATTCGGGCGGCGTCTTTAAACACGGCCCAATGAAATCCCGCCTTGAATTATGGTTGTTTTCACACGTGTTGTCAAAACATTTGCGGTGCTTTCTGTAATAACCATGACGATTAATAAACACAGGAATTGTCCCTTGCGTAAATAAGTAATGCGTCACTGTAAGAGACTTAAGACGACTTTAAGCTACTTAATCCCTTGTTTTTAGTAAAGCTGCTTAATGGGCTCTAATGTTATTTCTGGCCATGTTCTTATTGATAATTGAGTAATTTTTGATTTGGCGTGTGTGGTCCAGAGGTTTTCCAAATTATACATTAAATTTTTTGTTGTCATATTGCAAAAACAATAAATATATCTTTAAGATCTTTTATTTTAGACGTGGCGTAATTTACGACCGGAACGCGCATAATAAACACCTCGTTATAATTTAAATCTTTTAGAAAAACTTACAAATTTCTGTAATTACAAGCAGCTGCTGATAAATTTGTTTGAAAATATACATTATTCTGACGTTTCATATATTTATATTCTTTAGACCTACCTAACTAATAAAATTTACATGGTTTTTCAAAAGTCAATAAAACCATTTTGATAATATTTGAAGTTTTTAATATAAGAACCTAGTTAATATTTGGAAAATTTCGTGATAAATCGACTAAATTCAAAATAAAATCTCTAAGAACTCACCAATGTGTAATTGATAAAATCAACAGTGTAAACAATTAAAAGAGAAAGGGAACAATGGACAATTATGGACTTCTCTTAAAATTAAAATTGTTCAACATCAAAGAATCTTGGTTTTAACAGTACATGACAAATTAAAAAGCATATACTCATGTTAAACCTGAAGTGGTTTGAAAAGAATACTTATTATATGATTAAGAGCATCTTCCTAGACACCCGGGATACATTTTTCGTTGGAGATAATAACAAGGAATGGCAAATCCATCCAGGGTAGGATATCTCTCATATAAAAAACGTCGTCCATATGTTCATAGGATTTTTAATATGTGTCGCTGCTGTATCAGTTTTTTTAGGCAACTTTTTTTACAAAATACGTCCCCTCTATGATTCCCCTTAATAAAAAAATAGTAATTTTCAAGTTAACTTTGATATTTGTTCATAGTTACTTGTCACAAACTACGAAATTAAAATTGATTAAAATATTTCCATTGCCTAGAAGATGTTTTGTTTTAATAATTGTAACAATACAAATCATCTAAAGAAATTTCCCAATTACGAGACTGAAACTGTGCGGTTTGGTGAGTGCCCGCGAAATGAAAATTTGCTGTTAATGACTCCAAAAGATGTTTTTGAATACAGAAGAGTCTGAGGTAGTTCTTTTGAAGGGAATCTACCCAAGGAAACCCACATACCGAAGGATTTAGTGCCGACAATAAATTTACCTAGTAAGTAGTATTAAGTTAATATTATTATCGGTTTTAATAATATTTTTAATCAGATCCAATAAAAATTACATGTTCGTGGCTTTCTCCAGAGGTGGAATTCACTTTATTTCCGAACAATGATGAAGAAACTGACCATCTTTGTAAAAAATTGAAGACTTTTTGGTAATTTTAAATTTAGCTTTGAATTTGTTTAACACTATAGCTTGTATTACTTCACTAAGGCTAAAAGCGGATCTTATTGAATATTTACTGGACAGAGGGTAATAAGAGCCTATTTTGCAGTAATCTATCAATTTCCCAATAATTATGCCTAAAATTATTTGATAATATAGAATTGTCTTCAAAACATTATGCGCAAATTTTGAATGGATGAACTGTAGGGTGTACTACCTGTGAACTTAATATTTAATATCCATGTTTTTTATTAACTATCAAAACATTTCTTCACTCCAAAGGAATATTTACTTACTTTGATATTGAGCCAAAAATAATGATTTTTGTAAACTGTTTTTATTTGCATGTATAATTAAATTGTATTATAATAATTATTAATAAAAATTATTACAAAGTAAAAGGTATTTTTATTTTTAAATTAGTTTCAAAAAATACACAAAACAATTTCTTTTTGTTAAATATTGCATTGAGATAGTAGTTAACAAAAAGTTAAAATTGAAATTTCTAATAATTTTCATTAATAAAAAAATTAAATTTCTCGGAATTTTAAATCTCCCGCCATTTTTATTGCGATTAGTTCCTGGGATTTTTACTACGAGCGCTGATGTCGCCGGCAGAAAATTTTGTATTGCAGTTGGCTATCTATATTATCTATGAATCCATCCCACTTTTCTGGAGCTTCTTTGCAAATTATGACCAAATAACTGATAATTAATGCGAGTTTGGGAGGAAAAATTGTGAAAAATCATGAAATCGAGCATTAGTTCTGCAGTGACAACTCAAGTTTCCCTCGTTAGATTTTCAATTTTTTTCAGATTTATAATCTAAATTGATTAGGCTACATCCTGCCAGAGAGTTATCTTCTGCAACCTAGCACAAAATTAAATTCTATTTAATTTTGTGCAAAGTTAAGGTACTTTTAGATCATTATATTTTTTTGTACATTCTCCATTTTTCTTCCTTCTGGGAGGAATTAAAAAATTACTTCTAAATCATCTACAAAAAAAATAATACATAAATGTTGTACGTACTAGCTTTTATGACTGCAGAACTAAACCACTATGTTTTCCGTTTAGGAAATTGCTCTTAATGACAGAAAAATTATACAGGGTGAAACATTTAACGTGAGTCAAATAAATATCTAAGAAACTAAGCAGTTTAGAAAAAAATCTCTTAATAAAAGTTATTATAGAAATTAAATGCTTTAATTTTAATTCAATTTTAGAGTCACTTTCAAGGTAATTTCAAGTTAACTTCATTTTTTCAAATCGAAACCCATATTTTTTGATAGATCATCGTATTCTATTAAAAAAATATGGCTTTTATTCTTTACAATTTTTTGAAACAATATGAGTGTTCTAATGATATTTTATTCTAATAAATTTCATTATAGTATTTAACTTACGTAACTCAATATTTTAGTTTATTATGTACTGAGAAGTTTCAGAAAAATAAGCAAATAACTGACATTACTACAATAAAAATATATCTTTTATTTTAACAAATGCTCGAATTGATGCCCATAAACTTCAATGTATTTCTCAATGTGTTTTATTGGGGATTGATTACATTGTGATAAAGTATCTTCATTAATTCCACGACAAACATTTGGGATGCGCACTTGCATGTCTTCCGGTGTTAAGTATAGGAGCATTGCAGTAGACTTTCACTTTAAGATAATGCCATATAAAAAAGTCCAGCGATGTAAGATCAGAAGACCTAGCTACCCATTTTACTGGCCCACCACAGCTTATGCAATGATCATAAAAAGTTTTATTCAATATTTGACGACCGTTAAGGGAAAAGTATACCAGTCTTGCTGGAACCACATGTTCTGTCTACGTTCTAGTTCTAAATCAAGATGTTCTAATAGTGATAGCAATTCTTCGCTAAGAAAATTACAATTACATGTTCCTTCGATAAAGAAGGGACCCACTAGTTTACCACCAATTATCCCACACCACGGATTCACAGTCCAAGGCCGCTGATGTTCTACTTCTCTTAACCAGTAAGGATTTCCAATTGCCCAGTATTGCATATTGTGACCTTTAACTTGCCCATAATTGGTGAATAGAAAAATCGAGCATCTCTCTGATTTTTTGTTGGGCCCACCGACAAAATATCAAACGATTGCAAAATCATCACCACCTAAGGCTTGGTGCAAAGAGACATGATAGGGATAGAATTTATTTCGTTTTAATATTCTGCAGACACTAGTTTTTAATGTAGCAGCTCCTCTAGAAATATCTCTTGAACTAATATGTATATGTGTATTGTAAGCTACAACTGCTAGAGTGGTTTTCATCTGAAGAGAACCCTGCTCAGAAATCAATGGTTAAGAGTATTTAGATTAACTTAGTTTATGATTGATGTACGTGATGATGTACTGGTCATCTAGAATTAAGGTTTCTCAATTAATCTGAATTCCTGTAATGTATGAATCGACATTATTTAGTTTTAATAATAATCGCTCGGGTAAAAATCCACTCTAGTACTTCGATTTCTTTGTCTGGAGTTGTTGCGGTGTTTCGGGGAGTTATTTTTTTACATGTACATTAACATCTTCAGTAAACTTCTTGATGATACGATCATATGTTGCTCGCGAAGGAATATTCCTATCAGGTTATCTGAAATATTTTTTTTTTCGATTGAAAGGCGCGGTGCAAAACTAGGTAACTCCAAAATTTTTGATTTCTGATTCAAATACTTATCTAAAAATCCGCAATAACTTTTTAGTACGACTAAACAATAAAGAATAATATATCTCTAATCATAACAAAATAAGATAATAGATACCTCTAATTATAACAACGAAAAAGAGAAAAACAACGAACAAAATCTCCCAGATTCAAGCGAAGGTGAAAATTCTTGGAAGAAGAGATTAAAGTTAACACAGCCGGATCTAGGGTGAAGCACACACCCAGGGTGAAAGGCAAGGGGGGCGCGAAAAGGGGCAATTTTTTTTATTAAAAAAATGTTCTTATATAAAATGTTAATTATTATTTATTTTCCGCAAATACACATTTCTAAAATACCATCTATTTATATAAAATATTTGCTGCTCTAATTCAAAGAAGTATGTATAAACAGATTTTGCAATTACATGGAAATTTGTATTTTAGATGTCTTTCAAAAAACCTAGTGGCGAGAAATATTAAAAAACAAAAAGATTAAGAGAAGAAGTAAACGAATCTCAGACAAATCCATTGAACACCTGGTTTGGAAAATTGGGTAGTTCAAGTTCTGCTACAGAAACCAATGCAACGGTAACTAATGCATCGATAGACGACGAAGTAGTTGTTGTACCCGAAACCCTTGGAGTGCCTGGATGTTATATAACAAGTTAACACAAATCAAATTACTGAAAACAAGAGCAAGGAAGATTTAAAAAAATATATTCCAATGGATACTTGACGTTGATTGGCTTTTATATACTCAAAAACATCAATGTCGCTCTTCTGTTTTGCATATACTCTATTTTTTCATATGTAATTGTCAAATATAATCAACTCTCAGAAATCCAAAAGAGGGTTATACGAATTGGAAACATCTAAACCGAATACAAATTCGAATCACGAAAATTGCACAACCCATCACAATTCTTAATTTCAGTGGAAATCCATAGAAAGGAAAATTAAAAAGAGTCGCTTTTATAGATGATTTACTTAAAAATGGTAGAGTCAGAGAGGGAACGTGGCGAAGCATATTAGTAGTGGTGCTTGGTGCTGGACTTTGTATTATTTTATGCCAATAAAATACTTTTAGCACTAACAGGTAAAAATTAAAATATTGGTAGTTCAAATACAGACCTTTTCTTAAATTTAGTGGAACTAATTATCACGAGGTTATAATAGAATACAAGCAATCATAGAAAAGCTTCTTAAAATGTTACATACTTTTTAGAGCGCTTTAAAATGTCATAAAGTTCGGGACGACAAAATGTGTAGATCCGGCACTGGAAGTTAAGTGTGTTACAATAACCTGCGTTTCTGTCGAGATCTATATGACCATTCATCAATTTGTATATAAGCATTATACCAATATTCATCCTACGGATTTTTGAGGATTGGAGACCATGGAGTTTTTCGAGTTTTCCATAATTTACCTTCATTATTCTACATAAAACATGGAGGTCCGAAGCCGTTCGGAGAAACCGAATATGATATAATACAAAACAGAACACAACAAGGTATTGTCAAAAATTGAAGTTGCCCAGTTTTTACACCGAGCCCTTCAATTAGAAATTTTATTTTTATTTCATTGAGTGTAAATTTGTATCTAAAAATACTCAGTCCTTGTTATAAGTTTTTCTGGGTATTTAGATGAAGTGAAATATCTTCAAGTTCGTTGGTCAAAAAATAACTTATTTAAATGTGCAAATTATTAGGATGGCAATTTTAATGATTTCAGACAAGGATCTTGTAAACAGTGGGAAATATAAAATATTTCGGATTTGATTTATCTGCTTTGTCGGTAGTATTGGGGGCTTTTCAGTCGGTGTCGACATTTCTGGGTCCGTTTGATGTGATTGATGCCGGGAAAACACAATTTGTGGTTTTCGTTTTATTGGGATAGCATGGGCGTTCGGCGTTAGTACGTGTTTTAGTAAAAGAGCATGAAAAGAAGCAGCGGCAATAAAAATGTCGCTTCAAAATAAACAGGAAAGTTTTCGCGTATCCGCCGCTGTTTTACGAGGTGCTAGGCCGGACCACCCGGATCGGCCCTGGCGGACCCGCGGGGGCGACACACGCATCGTACACAGAAATAGACAGGGCGTTCGAGCAGCAATAAAGAGATACATAAATAAGTAAATAGTAATGTTCTAGAAATCGAGTGTTTATTTGTGAATCGGCTTTAACGTTAAATAAACATTGGTCTCCAGTGGCGTGCTTCTTTGCGGGGATTAACAGAGGCATGCGAGCGGCAAATGTATCGCGCATTCATCAACCCGATGGATTGAAGTGACAGTCATTATGTTATTACAGGCACGTTACATTTGATGTATAGACCTAACCGTGGCAGCGTTACGACGTCTTTTCCACGAAAAAAGAGCGACGAAAACGTTTTTACGGGTTCGTTTCAAATGTGCTTAGAATCAACAAACATGGTTTTCTTTAAACATATCATTACTGTGTTACCACATGCACTTTATGTCCCAAATTCTCTTTGATCCCAACAACCAATGTTTGTTATAAATCAAACATGACCCACTGCTCAATTTTACTACAATATTATTTTTAAAGATACCAATATTATAACAATTTACAAACTTCAAAACAAAGTTTTCAATTTCAAACATTTTCGCAAATTTCTCCGAACTCTATACCAAGGTATTTTCCTCATTCTGATAATTTATTCTTTATCAAAATCATACTTTTTGAGATCAACAAGAAATTCATATCTACTGACTGATATTTATCTTCATCCATGCACCATAAAAAGAAGTATAAGTTCAATTATAAAAGTAATATTTTATGGGGAAGTTCCAGACATACACCAGAAATCAAAAATATTATTTTTTATTTTATATAGGAATGTTGATTAAAATAAAATTTATGCAAGAGGATTTTTTCGCATCAAATCAATATCTGCATCCATCATATCCTTAACAAGTTCTGGAAAACTAACTTTTGGACACCAGTTAAATTTCTTCCTAGCCTTTGAAGAATCCCCTAATAGTTGATCCTAAAACACAACGCATTTATTGACTTTTCTTGCTTTTAAAAACTACGAAATGTAATACTCACAACTTCAGTAGGGCGAAAATATCTCGGATTCACCCTTACTCTAACCACTCCAGTTTCTCTTTCCATACCAACTTCATCAACTCCTGATCCTTTCCAAACAATTTCTATTCCGACATGTTTAAACGACATTTCAACAAATTCTCGAACGCTATGCATTTCCCCTGAAGCTATAACGAAATCTTCAGGTGTATCTTGTTGCAACATTAACCACATGGCCTAAAAAATAATTTTTATAAAAGTAACTAATTTTATTAAGCATCTACCACACCTCCACATAATCTTTGGCATGACCCCAATCTCTCCGGGAATCTAAATTACCCAATTCAACCACTTCAGCTTGGCCTAAGTGAATTTTAGCAACCCCTCGAGTTATTTTTCTTGTAACAAACGTTTCACCACGTCGAGGGCTTTCATGATTAAAAAGGATTCCATTACAAGCAAACATGTTGTATGCTTCTCGATAGTTTACCACTATCCAATATGCATACAGTTTAGCACATGCTTAAAAAATACAAAACAGATTAAATTTCTAATCTTTAAAATGTTATTATATTATTAATGTTAATTATAAGTAGTGGTGCAACCAGGACGCGTTAGCTAAAGAGTTGAATTTTAAGCTTTGTTCAGACCTGAACAACGAATCGAACATCAAAGAGAACGGAGAATGAAAGTTGTTCCCGGTGATTTCAAATAACTATGAAAACAGCAACTGCGTACACAATACCGTATTGACATTAACCGAGAAGAAAAAACGAAGAAAATCAAATCAAGAAGATGGTGGTGTTGTTGGTACACGATACACACTATTTAATTTATAAATTTAACACTTTTCTTCGGACCACTCCATTCCTGCTGTTCCAAGTCGCCATTTTATTTGTAGACCCGTGCAAAGTGCAAACCTGTTAACACTTTCGGACGCTTTCTCTTTTATGTATATCCAAAAACTAAAAAACTAATGGATCGGCCTCGTTTGGTCCATTGTTCTGGTTGTTTTTCGTCGCATTGTTCAGATCTGTACGAAGCGTTAATTTCAACGGTTTGTGTTCCTGAAGTGGGATTTTGTTTCTATCTTGATATTTATCAAGCTTGATAAAACTCAAGAGGGGGGATATTCTCGAATCACACGACACAACATCGTATACGACATGACAAGGACAGACTCTTATTTTTGCATTTGAATGACAAGGATAGAATGATAAAAGTCGTGTCATGTGTAATTTGAGAATAACCCCCTATTGAGTTTTATCAAGCTTGATAAATATCAAGATAGAAACAAAATCCCACCTCCGGGGTCTTATGCTTGATCACACGACACGATGTCGTATACGACTTTAACATTCTATCTTTGGCAAATTGGCTGAATAACCGAATACCGAATATTCGGCGAAAAGTTGGCCGAATGTTCGGTCCCCCTCCAACGTCCTACTTCATTGTGTGAGCTTAGCTACGTGTTTCGCATGGGATACTAATACAGAAACCTAAAAAATTGATAATTTTTGAGGCGAGTTTGTGGGTAAGCGGTTCATCAGACAGAAAATCTGAGCTGATATTCGAGTTCATTGGTATTTAAACTTCAAAAATAATAAAACAAAGTTTTGTCTCGGACCAATCGTCTCAGTGCTCCAGCGTCTCCTTGATGGGTCTGCAAAAAATCATTCTTAAACTTAGATCGTAGGCGTTCTCCAGACCAAATGAAACGTCTAAAATATCTGGGGTTTAGTTTTTTTCAATCTAAAAAGATGTAATTCTAGTGTGAACCTCGGATATTAAGGTGAGGCCAAGATAACTGCCTTCAAAATATATATAAAATTTGACTTATATATGTTGAATCCATCTGTAAGCGAGGTTAGCACAAAATCAACATATTTGGGGAATGGTGGTACCAAATCCAAACCGATTTGGTCAAAAAATACGATCTGGAGAATACCCACCAGTTTGAAAACGGCTGTTTTAGAAAAAACGTGCTTAAAGTTTTTGGAAAAAAGTGGTTTTCTCGATTTCTGTCGCCAAATCATATCATGAAGGTTTAGATTCAAGTGCGGAAGGGTTCGTTCCGTCTATCGGAAGGTCTGAGGGACCCAAAAATGTAAAATAATATCGATCGTTTTTTGACCCGCTGTACTGGTGACTAAGTGACCGAAACAACAAAATATAGAACTACAACTATTTTGAATATGATAACAACAATTTATTTTCAATAAAATAATGTCGTTTTTTTGCCTTATATTTGACATGAATATTCGGCCGAATAGTTAACGAATATTCGGTTCACCTCTCATTTTACATTCATTTAATTATTAGTCGGAAAAAAACGAAGAGGATTTTGATACAAGCACATAAGAGATGCAGACAATTTTGGCATTTTGCCACAATAACAAAATAACAAACGGGTCTACCCCAAAAGACTGAATCCCTAAAGGCCGAAAGGGACAAAAGGCCGACAAGGACAACAACCATACATGCACAAAAGACCGAATGGGACAGAAGGCCGAATGAGAAAAGGCCGAACGATAAAAGGCCGACTAGGACAAAAGGCCGAAGGAAAAAAGGCCGAATGGCAAAAGGCCGACATGGACAAAAGGCTGACATGAACAAAGGGCCGAAAGAAGAAAAGGCCGAATGACAAAAGGCCGGGTCTTTTGCTGCGTTAACTATAGCTATTTGTTTAGTTTATAAATATAAAATTAATAATAAACATGAAATTAATTAAGAAATTATTCGTCTTATTAGCCTTATACCATTCTTGTTTAAAGACTTATATGCAAAATATTTTTCCAAATGACTTAGTACATTGAGTTTTACATTCCGGCGAAAAAAAGTATCAACTTAAAAATCACCCTGTACATGGTGTAGGTGAGTCACACGTCACACAACATGAAAGATGAAAATATTTCCGAAACTAGGGATTTTATGAAAAAATGTTTCAAATAAACATTTGTTTTCAAAGGAAAAACAGAATAAACATATTTTTTTAATTTTGTGCACATTTACTTTTATTATCGGTCTTTTGTCCGAGTCGGCCTATTGTGCGCTTCGGCCTTTTGCCATTCGGCCTTTTCTCCTTCGGTCTTTTGTCTGCGTCGGCCTTTTATCCAAGTCGCCTTTTTATCCTTCGGCTTTTTTTCTTTCGGTCTTTTGTTCACGTCGGTTATTTGTCCATATCGTCCTTTTATCGTTCGGTTTTTTCTCCTTCGGCCTTTTGTCAAAGTCGGTCTTTTCTCTATGGCGGCCTTTTGTCCCGTTCCCAGTACAAACTAATTCATTTAAAATCTTATCTTCGGGCCACTCCATTGCAGCTGTTAAAATTCGCCATTTTGCAGACTCATCCGATCCTGCAAACACGTTCACGCGCTAATTAATTTAAAATCTTCGGACCACTCCATTGCAGCTTTTAAAATTCGTGGGTTTTCTTTGTAGACTCGTCCGATCCTGCAATCACGTTCGCGCGCGTTTCTTTTGATGTTTGTCAAAAAAACGACAATTGAAGGATATACCGCACGCAAGTACGCGAATGGGTAGGATTTGGAAGTCTGTTTGGAAATTGGTATCCCGTTTGGCGCGGTTCGTTGTTCTGTTTGTCTTTCGGCGTATAGTACTACAATCCGAACGATAAACGGTGCAACGAACTGAACGGCAAACGGAACACGAGTTTGAACGAGGCCACAAACGCGTTTGAAAACAGACTTGCATATCCTACATCCTACCCATTCACATTCGTATTAGCGGTCGATCAGTTAGTTGTCGGTTTTATGGCAAACATCAAAAGCTTCGTACCGTCTACCGTCTTGAACATTGCGCCGAACGACAAACAGAACACCAGTTTGGACTGGACCACGAACGCGTTTGCAAAGTGGCAAATCCTACCCATTTACGAACATACGCACGGTGGACCCATCAGTTGTCGCTTTTTTGGCAAACATCAAAGGAATGTTCGCGAGCTTGTTTCCAGGCTTTTACAGCGAATGTGACCACTGGCAATGAAGTGGTAGTTGTTTGAAAAAAAATTTCCATTTTCTGTTCTGTTTGATGTTCGGTACATTGTTCTGTTTGTTGTTCTGCCCAATATTCAGGTCTGTACGAAGCTTTAGACGTTCGTTCCTTTCGATTTTTATTAGTGAACAATTGAACTTGTGTATATATCACCGCAAATACTTTTTAAACGCATCGAAAAGAGATAAGTTTGGTCGACATTAAGAAACCACTAGTTGATGTGTTGATGATAAGACCGCAAGATGTCTTTGTGTGTGAACTGTGAACATTTTCTGGATAATTCCACCAAATAGTGGATAATCGTATAATATGTATAGTTTTTGTACCAAAACCCGATCTCTTGTCTCACCTTTTATAACAGAGATTTAAGATTTACATAATATTTATACTTCATTCATGAAATACGCTCCAGGCACCTTTGGGATTTTTTAAACTTACCATACGGTGATCTTGGGTAGAAAGGGGTAGTTTCAGATTGTGGAACTTCCATGACTTTTCCATACAGCTCTGAAGTACTGGCTTGATAAAATCTCACGGACTTTTCCAAATTACAAGTGCGTATAGCATCCAGTAATCTTAAAGTACCTACTCCATCCACCTCTGCGGTGTATTCGCTCAAATCAAATGATACCTTTACGTGACTTTGGGCTGCTAGATTATAAATTTCTGTAGGTTTAATTGTCGATACAAGTTTAACAAGGCAACTAGAGTCAGTCATATCGCCATAATGTAGTTTCATCCTTCCACCTTTATGGCCATATTTGTCTTCATATAGATGGTTGATGCGAGATGTGTTAAAAGTACTTGCGCGCCTTATTATTCCATGAACTTCATATCCCTTATCGAGGAGGAATTCAGCTAAGTATGAACCATCCTTTAAATTAAAAATAAACTGATTAGATATAGGTTTAGGTTTATATTGGGTTGCAGAATATCTTGTATATTCTTCATATCCGGGTAGGAATTCAGCTATATATACATATATATATATATACATGTATATGAATCATCTTTTAAATTAAAAATACTGAATAGATTTAAGTGTATTGGGAATTTTAACTACGTATAGATGACGCTATAAATGGAGGAAATTCGGTACTTGTCATTGTTAAAAATTGTGTTAAAAATTCATTCTTGTACCTTATAACTACATATTCATTAAAACTCAAATAGATTTATCATTTAAAGCTTCAGTAAATCTCAAAAAACATGTACCAATGCGTTAAATCAAAAACGTAAGTACCGAATATGGAAGTTCATATTTTGTCACCAGAGGGCGAGCGGAATCTAAAAATTCCAATATTGGGTTGCGGAACACCCTGTATAAGCTCCCTGAAGTTAGGTGTTAATAAAGTGCTTCCATCTAATGCCCGGTGGCTCAAGTCGAAATAAGTTTTAATTACAGTTTTCTGTAAAACCAACCAGTTCTTAAATCTTAAAAGTAAACATTTGTTATTACTCCCAATAATTTATCATTGACGAAGTTTAAAATATTAATACCTTTTTAAATATTAATTAAATTAATTTACATTGTTAACAACGTACCTGTCCTGTAATTCCAGTAATAAAAGCAACTTTCCTAGCGGTCTTATCCATTTTGGAAAAATTTACAATTATTCACTACACAACTAAACCAACAACCATAAACTGTAGGTTGTTAAATCGGAATTTCACTGGGTATTTCTACTTATTTTTATCAGGTGCAGTTTTTTGATTCCATTGCAAGCTGCCCCTGCCCTCGCGGAAGTAGATAACTGCATTGCCTACAAATTCTTCAGATAATATTGACATTTCAACTTGCAAAATTCTATATTTAAATGTTATAACAAAAACAAAAATGATTTGGCGAATAGTTATTTGCTTAATATTTATAGGTGGTTTTCAGCTTGTTCAGGTAAAAATGTTAAGTGATATTTTGAAGTAATTTTATTTACAATTTTAAATTTTAGTCGCAATCGTATGAAAACAATCGCTGCAAATGTGTCTGCCCAAGTATTTCTACAGTAACGAATAGTACAGAAAGCAGCCATACGTCTAGGATTTTACATATTGCTAATGTTCCTCCGAATAAATGGTTGGTAATTGTAAAGTATAAAAATTATTTATTTTAACTTTCTAATTTGCAGTAACTGTGATGGGGTAATATTACCTCAAATCGGAGACCACATCAAAGGTAAAGAGCAAGAGTTTTGCCCACGATGCGAATGCAAGTACGAAAACCGAAATACCACTATCATAAAATTTGTTGTAATCATAGTAATTTGGGTCATTTCAATCCTAGTAATTTACATGGCTTTCCTTATAATACTCGACCCTCTCCTAAATAAACGTAATAAAGGTAGTTATCAAGAGCATACTAATGAAGAGGATGAAACAGCTGCTGGGATTGGAGGACCAATGTCTCATAATATGAGTGTAAGAGGTAATGTTTTAAATCGAGTGGGTCATCAACAAGATAAGTGGAAACGACAGGTGAAAGAGCAAAGGCGGAATATTTATGACCGTCATACAATGCTTAATTAATATTTTTGTTAAAAATTTTTAAGTTATTTTATTTTAAAATATATGTTAATCGTAGTTTTATATGAAGTTTTCAATTTCATTCACCCACTTCTTATCTTTTTGAAACCTAATTACTAAAACATTTTTATTTTTGACCTAATTCAATTGCAAATTTAAAGGCCTGATACCTGATTTGGCCAGAATTGGGTTTTACATGGTTTTACTCAACCAAAATTTTTTATACTTGATTTTGAATATTGGACGCTTAATTGGTAAAAAATGGCTAATACTTGACTTTTGTAAATGGTGTTGGATGGAAGAAGAAAACTCAAAAGAGTCAAAACCTTTTTAGGTATTTACAAATTTTATTTAAAAATTATTGTTTCATATAGAAAACTGAAAAACTAAGATTTTTTGTCCCTTATGAATTTTTCATAAGCTTAGTAGTTTTTGAATAAAATAAAAAAAAAATGGTAGGAAAGTTAGACCACTCAACATACATTTTCATTTAAATACTTTTTAAATTACAACGATTATTTTGGTACCCCATATGTAGGGGTATGTGTTTGTGATACATTTTTAATTTTGAAAAATCCCGAGTACAAAAAATATGATAAACTGGGACAAGTAAATTGATTGCACCCTACATATGGGGTACCAAAATAATCGTTATATCCTCTTTTTAAAAAGTCGAATGACCCGGCATCATTGCATTTAAAAAAAGTGAGATATTTGATAAAATCTTCATTAACTAAGTTTAAAAATTAATAGTTCAAAAAACACTTAAATTTTTTTTCAAATTACAATTTTATTTAGGTATTTGAATTATTTAGAATTAGTTTTGGTACTTTTCACCGACTTCAAAAACCTTTTTTTTTTTTGAAAAAAATTTTTTTTTCGCAAAAAATAAAAACTAATATCTCAAAAATACTTCTTTTTTAAAAGTTTTTTAAGCCATGAATAAAAATATGGGATGTTACATTTAAAAAAACAAAGTTCATGGTGTTTCCGGTGAAACCGGAAGTGATTTCAAAAATAAAAAATGCTCATAAAATTTGTTTTTTTGAACCATAGAACATAGCCAAATTTCAATTTTTTTTATTCATAAATAAAAAAGTTATCGAGGTGACCCGGTTTTCATTTCCACCCAGTAGATATAAGTAGGGTCATATCAACTTATTTTTAGTTCTACTATCTGCAGTTAATCGTTGTTGGTCGAATTTTGGTACACCCTGTATATTGGTCTCTTTTAGGATAAAATATAATTTTATACTTAATACTTATACTACAAGTAAAAATAATATAAGACAAAAATCCTTATAAACATATATCGTTCGGAAGAATAGATCTCATAAAATAATGGAAGTATTACCAGCAAAATGCAATTAAAATTTTCAGGATTTTTTATTTTATAAGATTTAAAATCTATGGTAAACAGTAATGTTTAAAATCGTTGCCCTGGAAAATGATGATTTTTGAGTTGTATCACTATTCTTCTGGACGCGCGATTTGTCCAAAACTCAACTGTTACCAAAAAACAGGGTGTTGAAATTTCTTTTTATTTTCTCTGGATCAGCTGAATGAAAATTATTAAAAATTTTACTTGTGTTGGGATTTTGGTGTAACAGGATTTCTTGGGAATTTTAATTACGCATAGATGGCGCTATAAATGGAGGATATTCGGTACTTGTCATTGTCAAAAATTGTGTTTAAAATGCATTCTTGTACCTTATAACTACGTATTCAACAAAACACAAATAGATTTATCATTTAAAGCTTCAGTAAATCTCAAAAAACATGTCCCAATGTGTTAAATCAAAAACGTAAGTACCGAATATCGAAGTTCATATTTTGCCACCAGAGGGCGAACGGAATCTAAAAATTCCCAATAAACAAAACTAATCATTCACATTCACCAGACTAGTTTAGGTTTTTAATGAAGGTTAGGCATGCTGAATGTGAATGATATATTTTATTTCTAAAGCCCGTTTCACCAAAATCCCAAGACAAGTATTATTAAATATTTTTGGACTTTAACATTTTTGGAAATTAAATATTTTATAGTGAGAACTTCTAATGGGTAGTGATATCTTTGGCTGTATTACTTTTGTCTTAATTTAATAATTCAGTGGCGTAGAAACAGGTTAAGGTGCACCCTTGTTTGAATACAGCACTGCAACATTTTTGTTTGGAGTTTTAAAATCCTCATTCAATTTATCACAAAAAATACACCTGTTAAATTTTGATAGGATTGGTGGTAGTGGTAGAATTTGGATTATTTTAAATGGCATCTGAAATAAGTATAAAAAACTGCAAAACATTACTGATTTAACCGATTTTGTCCTTTATTAATAACAAATATCCTGTGTAGTGCAACTCAAATTGAGATTAGGGATACATTAACAATTATTGCTTTTTATCACAGATTTATCAATTAGCCTGTATCTCAAATATTAGAGCTTCTACGAAAAAACCTGGAGTTTTTGAAATTGTTAATAAGAGGATAGCCGGTGTAATTTGGGTATAGGCGATTTCAATGTAAATTTTTGTCGATTTCAAAGACAAAGTACGGCTATGGCCAAACAAAAAAATCAAAATCAGTTTTCACATATCTTTTCCAGACATTTTGGAGAATGTCAGAAATTCCCATTTTTTTCGTAAATTTTTGTTTTATATTTATTTGGGGTCATTTTTAAAAATGCAAAAAAAAGTCTAAATTTCAAAAGCCTATAACAATATGTTATAATGCAATATTTATGTTTTAAATTTAATACAAAACATGCCTTGGGGTATCCTTTTCCAAATTAACTTCGAAAAAATCAAAAATAAATTGTAGTTTTTCTGGGGTTTGTTTTTAAAGAAAATAGCCAAATTCGCGCAATTTTTACTTCACAAAGACAAAAATTGCAAAAAATTATATCCTGAAGATTCTACATTGCACCCCAAAAAGAAAATTAAAAAAATCTTTTAAAGAAAAGTTTTTATGATCAAAAACACAAGACCCTAGCGAATACACCGGCGATATTTTCTGTCAGAAACCTAAAACAAAATCCAAAACAATACAAACATTAACTAGCATTAGAAAACATGCAGTTTAAATACTACTTATATATTTTAAATACCTTTTATTTTTGTTACAACAAAGAATGCCTATTAACATTCCTAATATCCTCTATTTGAAAAAAAAAGAAAACAAATGAAAAATGATATAATGTTTAGAATGTTTAGAATGTGAAAATAGTAAATCAAAATTTTTTTGTTTCTAACTTTGTGGTAACTTTTAAACTTTATATTATTATATATTTTTCAATATAAAAAAAGGTTTCTTATACCCTGTATTATTATTATTATAATTAAGCAAACTAAAAAATAATGTAATATTGGGTATTTTCCAGTATTTAATCACAATTTTAATTGTTTTTTAATATTATTTATCTTATCTTTTATATTTTAAGATAAAAATCGAAAAGATTTTATTTATCAATAGTGAAAACTCACTTATTAATTGCTTTATTTTTATAGAATTATCGAATTATGGTTATTGTGTAATTTAATCAGAAAACACATTATAGTGACCGTAATGAAAAAATTTGAGACGTCGACTTTAAACACGTGATTAAAAAATATTTCTTCATAAGAATTTTTTTAATGACGTATTTAACTTTAACTACTTCTCTAAATTTTTCATCACAGTCTCTGAATACATATGCTATTGAATCTAATACAAATGAAGGGTAAAATTGAAGAAAACTTCAAAATATACATTTACATACTTTGAACTTTGAACAAAAAGGACATCTTCATTTTTAAAATTTTATTATAATAAGCTTTTGTGAAATTAGTTAAACATCAAACATCCCTAAACAAACTCATTTCTTGAAGATAATATTTTCAGAGAAAAAAAAAGCCACCCCTGTTTAATGCAAAATTGGCATACAACTTCGTACATGTTTTTAAATAATTTCTACGTACCAGCTGTGAAAAAATTAAAGAGATCAAAAATTTTCAGAAAAAAAGCAAGGAATTAGAATATCTCATTTAAAATGTTAAGTGGGGTAGCACAAAAAGTTATGGCATAAAAAATGGGGTCTATACACCCAAAATACATCCCCCTGTATTTTATTTCGATATTTGATATTTTTATCTTGTTACGACTATAATAACTAGAGTGTGTTTCAAAACTTAAATAATAAAGAAGTTATACTCAAAAAATGAAAAAAATATAAAAACTTTGACACCCCATAACTAAAAAATAGAGCACTTTTGAGAAAATTTTTATTCTTTACTTTTGTCTTAGATTTGGTCAAGGAATCGCCTGTAGAATTTCTTCGCATATATTTAGAAACATCCTGTATAAGTCGAGGAATAGTTTTATAAATATAATTTGTTTACAATATAAATATATTACAAATAATAATTTTGTTTTCTAATTTTAGAATGGGTTAGTCTAGTTCGTTTTTCTAAATCGGTTAAAATGTAATTGATAATTGAAATCTATGTGATAAAGAGGTGAAGGTTACATTTTTAAATTTTGGCGCTTAAGTAGTCACGTGAAATATCTCCCGGTAGATGTCAGCAGCAGTCCTGCTATCTGGCTTTTGATTGGGTTTTGGGCGGATGACGTCATCATCCGGAGTTCTCGTGAATATCTACCATTACGATTTTTCGACTTCCTCCTTTTACACCGAGCGCTGGTAGTGAAAAGACCTACATCATGCCCGCCGATGCAGTTTCATTCGCCAAGGATTTCCTCGCCGGTGGAATTTCTGCTGCCGTATCCAAAACAGCTGTAGCACCCATCGAAAGAGTGAAATTGCTTTTACAAGTACAACATGCATCCAAACAAATCGCCAAAGAAAACCAATATAAAGGTAAGACCCTCCCGAATCCCAGCCATCCACCATCTTTTTATATCTTCGGCATGCGGCGTGGTACACCCCCAAGATATATTGAAAAAACATATGCTATCGCTTGGGGGTTTTCCACTCGCTGCTCTTTTGTTTTTCAGTAATTTTTAACGTTTCGGTATTATCGATCATAGCGTTACGTAACGCGATCGTCACAATTATAATTGTCTCAATTGTCGACGCAACCTTTGGGAATTATTAAAATGGGGCTAAGAATGAAGTGGTATTTCCATTACCTCGTGTTAATTTACGATTTTTGCTGAAATCATGCTTTAACTCTATATTTTATTATCAATATAGGTCAATGGCAATTGATTTTTTTATGTAACACTATGCTAAATCATATGATCTATAGACCTTACTTAAATATTTAAGACAACTATTTATGTAATGTTTTAGTTTTAAATGGTTCATGGTTAAATTTAATTTAATGTTAACATTTTTATGTAACATTACTAAATAATTTGAATAAATATTTTTTTTAAGTTTTATAGGAGTAATTTTTATTTTAGTAATTTTCACAAATTTGAAAACTAATATTATCGTAGCCAACTTAAATTTTTTTAATATTACATGACTAATGATAAAATAAAAATCATTGTCCTTGATTTTAGCTCGACTTATTAATATATTCGTAAATGTATACAGGTTGTCCCATTTGACGATAGACTCTATGGGTATCTTTGTTATTATTGGTGATAGAAAGTCGGTTAAATGGACAAAGTAGTACAGATTTTTTCGAATATTAATAATTCTTTTATAAAAAATTTGAATATCGCATCGTTCCAACGCTATCTTGAAAAATCAAGAACATGCGATTTTTAAAATATGGCTATAACTTCGTTATTTTCGGTGGTACCAAAAAAAATTTTTAACTTAATACAGACAATTTTTTTGTACAATGCAGTAAAACAAATGAATATTTTTTTTCGCTAACGGATTGACCGGAAA
This sequence comes from Stenus bimaculatus, assembly GCA_963971135.1. Classification (NCBI taxonomy): domain Eukaryota; kingdom Metazoa; phylum Arthropoda; class Insecta; order Coleoptera; family Staphylinidae; genus Stenus; species Stenus bimaculatus. The sequence continues at coordinate 12,973,001 of OZ020185.1, read as the reverse complement.
TGAACCAAACTTATTTTTTTCTTATGGCAGCCATATTGGATTTACACATATTCGGAATCAGTAATTTGGTATACCATGTATCATATTTAAAAAAAAAATAAAATTATTTGATTTTACAAACTAACATTGGACATGAAGAGATGTAAATTGTCAATAACATAGATGTAGCCATTTAAAATATTAAATGTAAAATAAATCTTAACACATATGTATTGACAGTTTACATCTATTCAAGGCCATTTTTGGTTAGTAAAATAAAATTATTTCTATTTTTCTTAAAATATTACATATGATATATCAAATTACTAATTCTGAATATGTGTAAATCCAATATGGCTGCCATAAGAAAAAAATAAGTTTGGTTCATTTTCGGTCAATCCGTCGGCGAAAAAAAATATTCATTTGTTTTACTGCATTGTACAAAAAATTGTCTGTATTAAGTCAAAAAAAATTTTTGGTACCACCGAAAATAACGATGTTATAGCCATATTTAAAAAATCGCATTTTCTTGATTTTTCAAGATAGCGTTGGAACGATGCGATATTCAAATTTTTTATAAATGAATTATTAATATTCGAAAAAATCTCTACTACTTTGTCCATTTAACCGACCTTCTATCACTAATAATAACAAAGATAGCCATACTGTCCAACATCAAATGGGACACCCTGTATTTTATTTAAATTCACGTGTGATTTTTTGAGCTGGAATTGATGATGCTAAGGAGTTAATTGAATAAACCCTTTACAGGCATGGTGGATTGCTTCGTGAGGATCCCTAAAGAACAGGGTTTCCTAAGTTTCTGGCGTGGTAATATGGCAAATGTTATCCGTTACTTCCCAACACAAGCTCTTAACTTTGCCTTCAAGGATGTTTACAAACAGATGTTCTTGGGTGGTGTAGACAAAAATAAGCAGTTCTGGAGATATTTCGCTGGAAATTTAGCTTCAGGTGGTGCTGCTGGTGCTACTTCCTTGTGCTTTGTCTACCCTCTTGATTACGCCCGTACTAGGTAAAGTTTATATTTATGAAAAACCTAAATTTACTGGTAAAACGAATTACAAATGATGGATTTAATTATTCTGATCATATTTGATGACCACTGTATACCACAACCCATTTACTGATGTTAATAAATCAATAAAATATTTATTGATTTTGTGTTATGTAAGTTGCTTAGATATTTTGGTTTCTTATAGATTGGGAGCTGATGTAGGTCGTGGAACAACTGAACGTCAATACAATGGCTTATTAGATTGTCTCAAAAAAACTGCTAAATCTGACGGTATTGCTGGATGGTACAGAGGTTTTGCAGTATCTGTTCAAGGTATTATCATCTACAGAGCGTCGTACTTCGGTTTCTTCGACACAGCCAAGGGAATGTTACCTGATCCTAAAAACACTCCATTCTACATTTCATTCTTAATTGCACAGGTAATTAATTTTTAATTATTTGCTTATCAAGCACTTCAAATATATTGCAAAATGAACTCTTGACTTTTGTAATGACGCTATTGATAAAAACTACTGTATCAGCTTTCTTAGAAAAAATGATTAATTTGTCTTTATCACAGACATGTTTATTTTAAATCTTACTCAAGCATGTTTCAGAGTGAATTTTATTCAAGTTATTGTCTTGTTTATCAATGATTTTAAAAGAATTAAGTGATAAGCACCTTTTACACATTAAGCCATAATTCATTTCTTCTAAGTTAATATTTTAACATGATGTTTTATTTCAACTGAATTGTTTGATGACAATTGTCTACCACAACCCATTTACTGATTTGAATTTAATTAATAAAATTTAATTTTGTGTGGTAACAAATTTATAATATGTTTATTTTTTGTAGTGTGTCACAACTGTATCTGGAATTACATCATATCCATTCGATACAGTAAGAAGGCGTATGATGATGCAGTCTGGTCAAAAGAAAGAAGAAAGAATGTACAAAAACACATTAGATTGCTGGAGAAAGATTGCCGCCACTGAAGGTACTGCAGCTTTCTTCAAAGGTGCATTCTCAAATGTCCTCCGAGGTACTGGAGGCGCCCTAGTACTTGTATTCTACGATGAACTTAAAACGTTAATAGGATAAATTTTTGCTAGAACTAATTTATTTCGCGTGTAAAATGTATTAAGTGTAAAGCAAGCATTCCTGCAATAATTCCATCAACTTATTTTTCTGTTCATTCCAATATTTTTTTAAAGAGTTTATTTTTTTGTAGTCGATCATTTTTCATGATGTATTAATTTATAATTTAATTGGAACTATCTGGTTTGTATTAAAAGTTGTTTCAGAATAGTGTCGAAAGAAATACGGAAAAAATAAATTAGAATTTTAATCGTTTTTTGACGTTTTATTGTTTTCCTACAACCTTTTAATTAATTATTCATTACTAAGTAATGACTTTCAGAATTTATGTATATCCTTTCCCAAATTCTCCATCTAAGGTGTTAATCAAACTCCATGTACATAATCTACGTCATCCCGAGGACTAAATTAAAACCATTTTTGCCGGTACAAACTAATTTCCTCGGCCGCGCCGTAAGAAAATTTTTCGTCCAAATTACAACACCACCACCCCCCCCCCCCCCTGGAAAATGCGCTGGATCCGTCCTTGATATACGTCAGCGTTTTCTCAACAAACTGATATAATTAAAATCAAATAACAAGGTTTATAAATAGAAGTGTTTTTGTAAATGCGAATTCGAGAAGGTGAAATTTTTCAAAAGTAAGTTTTATACGCAGTCGCTGTGCTTTTGTCCCGCCAAAATTGAAAAATTTGTTGCCAACTTAAACCCCAAATTTATAGATTACATATCTGCCCACACATTTTCCGATATGCCGCCCACGAAGCCGCAAGTTATCGTCTTTGATTTGGGTATTTAGTTTAAACCTATTTTTTAAGTTTTTTTACTGTGAGTTATTATTTTCAGATTATACACTTTGGCCTTTTTGGGTTGACACACATGTAACACCGCCATTCCGAGCCGGGTATGTCAATCAATGCACCCTAACCTTAAATAATTTTCAAATTAAAAATTAATTTATAAATTTTTCTAATAACTTTAGTATTATAATACTGCTTATTTTACTTTATAAAGCAGAAAATTTGATTAATAAGAATCAAATCTTTTTTATGAACTTTACTTTTTTTTTATTTCCACTGTATTAGTAAAGCAAAAGTACCTATCGACTATCATATACCTAAAATTTTAAAATTAACTAATAATTAAAGGTAGTATTATTAATATTAAGACCTACAGAAATAAGTGCTTTAACATATAAGTCGTAGGAAAATAGTCTTTTCTAGGGGTTTATTTCTGAAATTGTTGACATTACAAAGACAGATTAATTTTTTCATGTAAATGACAAAGACAGAATGATGAAAGTCGCTTGCAACATCTTCTTGGGCAATTCAAAAATAACCCTCCAGGAAAATAGCATTTTCTTAGGCCTAGCTAATACTGTGTGCCCGGGTAAATAACTTCAATTTGCCCAGGCTAATAGTATTTAACTTCCTAAATAGCATTAAACGGACCGGAAATTATACAAATAGAAGTAATCAAGTGGGATATAGGGAATTTTCTTATTCTTAAGTTAAGATGATTATCTATCCAAATTTCCGGCCAGTTTATCTACTTCCAAATAGCATTAATTCTTACTCTCTATGTCCAAAAATATGGAATACATTTTAAAAGATTGGGATTAAAGGAATTTTTTTTGGTTTTTTTTATATTTTTACTTCCATATATGTGATTGTGAGCCAACAAATTGACCGTAAATATTCTGCCATATGATATGTTAAAAAATATTCATAGAATCTCTCTTATTGTTCAAAATTATAATGACACCCACTGTTGTTGGAAATTTTTTTATTCTCCTATCCTAATGATGTGCTAAAGTTGTGGAAAACTAAGGAATTTTCCAATAATTATTGTATTTTTCCTTGACGTGTGTTATTTTAAAGAAAATAAAAGTAGAGTAATATACAAAATAAATAACACATAAAATCAAAACTTATAAAAAATGATATAATTATACAGGGTGTCCTAATTGGAGTTACATAATTACATAGGTATCTTTGTTATTAATAGAGTTACAAATTCTGTTAAATGGGCAATGTTTTGCAGTTTTTTCTACTTATTCAGATGCCATTTAAAATTATCAAAAATTCCGAGCCCTTCCGAAGATAAACGGAAAAACCGAAAAAAAATTATTTTTTAAAACGTTAATTTATTTTGTTACCTAGAAAATTTACAAAAAAATAGTTTTGTGTTTTGTTAAGGCGAATAAAAAATTCGATTTTCAAAAGCTTAAAAAGTTGCGGACACGCTCCACGGTACGTTAAATAAGGATAAAATAATTAAAAAAATATTTGGATAGAAATTCTAGTTATTGGTATATTTTAAACAAGTAAACTTGACAACATTGTTTTCAAAGTACACTTTGAAGATACCATTTACCTCTTAATAATTAATTCAAATTTCAAAGTTATAATTACAATCTAATAAATATGGTGAGCATCAAAATTATTACCACCCTGTATACAAAATAACAATATTACATATTACATGAAAGTAAAAACTGCTTAAGACTTGTGAGAGACAGTTCTTTAATATTTGTATGGCCAAAAAATAGGTAAAATATGGTCTATTTTTATACTTATCATTTGGACATGTACCGTGGGTCAATATTTCTTCCCCAAATTCAAGAAGCTCAAAATATATGTTTACTATCGGAGCGCGCTTCATTTTCTTGTCTTCCCTTATACAAAAAAATCATTCTTTTTTGAATTTTAGAAGTAATGATAAAGTCCTAGATGCTCATGGAAGTGTTGTAAAATATTACCCAGAAGTACCACAAGTTTTAAAAAAATTACACGAAGAAAATTTTAAGTTAGGAATAGCATCACGTACCAGTGAAATTGATGGGGCTAATCAACTGATACAATTATTTGGTTGGGAAAAATATTTCTCTTTCAAACAAATATATCCTGGTTGTAAAGTAACTCACTTCCATAAGTAAGTTTACATAATCTCCTCATTTTATAATCATGGTGTTATTTTTGTTGTAGGATTAAGAATGACTCAGGAATAAGCTTTGATTCAATGATTTTCTTTGATGATGAGAATCGAAATATTCAGCATATTACAAAGCTTGGTGTTCTCTCTATTCTTGTAAAGAATGGAGTTTCATTAAAAGTGGTAGAGGAGGGTTTAAATGAATATAAAACTCATTGGTCTTGATTGTTTTAATATTTTATTTAAATAAACGTATATGTATAAAAGCACTAATAATTTTATTACACACACAAAATGTTTATATCTGCATTCACAAAATAAAACTGTACATAATTACAAATTTATCCATAAAAAAATACAAATCACAAATTATTTATATTTATTAAGAAGCATTATTCTATTACAATAAAAGTAAGGACTAGTTTAAAATAAAACAATTACGTGTTAATTTCAGGACGTGTTTGCTCTGTATTTAGGCACTATCATATGAGTAGTTTAAAAATATCTTCTGCAATAATTTACTTTTGTTCGATTACTTCCCAAAATATTTTGATTAATACATGTGTACTTAATCTATAAGCCATTTATAACTTAAATATTCTCATTTTTACCTTTGTTTAGAAATGCAATATTTAAATTAAAATTATAATAAAAGATCCAAAAAGTTTAAGCTAGATAAGGATACACATGTATTCTACTTATTTACAAGATAAAAAAATTATTTTTTTACGAATAATAAAATAAATTAATTTATATTACCATTATTGAGATTTTTGTACAAAATGTATATGCTTTATTATTTTCCATTCCTAATAATCACAAGATCTGCACTATGTTTAATGTCTCCGTACCCTGGTCAGCCTTTAGCATTTCTTTAAAATTCCATTTACAATTCCATTAAGAAAAAAAAATAAGTTATTCATTAGTGGAATTAAATTTCAGAGCCGATTCCTTTTGCAAGCATTTGTTCTTCAAATTCCTTATCATCTTGGGAATACCTATAAAAAATTATTGTGTGTAAAAAGGAAGGAAATAAAAAGTTTCAAAAAGCACAAAAATTTCACCTAAATAAACGAAAATAAAAAACTATTTGCTTCGTGCAATATTATTAAATTAGTCACAGTATTATTAAAATGTTAAATCATCACCTTAGTAGATCTTTTAATTTTTTTGACAAAGAATCCCGTTTTGCAACAATCTCCATCATTTCATTAATAATACTGCCTTCAGTCTCAAAGTCCTCTTGGGTTTTTTTACCATCTGCAACAAAAGTAATCATAGCAATTTGAAATTTAATGAATTATTTAACCTGCCATTATCTAATCTCTCTTTTAATTCCTGCTGAAGTCTGGAATGCCTATCTTCAAGCTCCAACTCTTTTGCTCTTATTGTCAATTCCGTTTCAAACCGCCTTAATTCATTCATTTCTTTCATTAGATCAAACCATTCCCTAAGTAATTCAGGTTCATCAGGAACTCGACCGGTTATTTCTCCTCTCACAGCTTTTTCTAGATGCACTCCTCTTTGTTCTAATTCTCTGGTCTTGACCTCAACCTCCTCTAACTTACGTTGAATTTCTTGTGCTGTGCGATGTCTGTGTTTAAGTTAGTTGTTAGTATGTTAAAATGAGTTTATGTGCAAATTTAAGTCACATTATCTACCAACTATATAATTTTGATTTTACAGAATACATGTGGTGGATAATTGCGTTACATTTATGATTTATGCTAAATTATACCTTTTCAACTGGGACTGCCTTGCCATTTTACGAGCTGATCTATTACTTCGCCTACTGCAGTGTGAACCATCTTGTAAGCCAGATTGGTCTAATGTATCACAGGAACTACGATCAGTTTGTTTCCAATCAAATTCATGATCTGAATTGTATTCTAAGAACATAAGTAATCAATATGCTAAAACTTGAGCTAAGAATATTATATTACCTATTGAATTAGTACCGGTGTAATTTACTGGTAGAGGTGGAATAGGAGGGGGTGATACATTGCCAGGAATTGGTTTTCTATTTTCACTTAAACTCATTCTTCTCACTGGTTCTTCTTTAATCAATTCCTTTAAACAGATTTTTAGGTAAGATTATTTAAATACAAATTTGAATCATGTTATTATAACAACAATTACTGCGTTAGTATAAAAAAATAAAATATTTTTTTTCAGTTTCTAAAGATAATCAAAAGTAGATAGTATTCCCTAATACATATCAACCAGAAACTTCCAACCAATAAGTATGTCAACAACATTCTACATTTACAAGTACTACTATTCAAACTAAAATACACCTAATCTTAGTACAAGCAATACAATATAAAAGATAACAAACATTATACTCAATAAAATTCAAATAAAACTAAGATACAAAATATTTATCAAAATACAATTCATGCATTCCAAAATAATACATAAAAAAATAAAATTTGGTCTTACATTATGAATTTGATGCAGATCTATGTATGACTGCAAAATGAAATAAAAAATTAAATCAGTTTTTGTGATACTAAATTTAAAAATAAGTTACGAATTATAGGTGTAAATTCTACTAATTTTGCAAGATGGATGATTAAGTGAATTTACAATTGCAATTTGCTTTTATAATAGAACATTGAAAACTATAATACGTTGATTAAATATTAAATTATTTGCAATTTATATTTGATAACCGTTAATTTAGTTGAAATTATTTTTATTGCAGTTTATATTAACCCTTAACGAACGATAGCATTTTTCTAGAACAATGACCAGTAGGTCGACGGATGCTTTATTTTAATATATTTAGACGCCTGTATGGCGGCATTCGATTTTTTTTTTGATTATTTGTAATGTCGCGAGTATGGCGGCTTTCGTTCGCTAAGGGTTAAATACTATTATAGCAAGAAAATACACTAATGAAAAATTTCAAAAATAATTTTGAATAATGAATTTTGTAGTTTAATTTAGTTGTCTGGATGTGAGGCCATTTTATATCGTTCAAAGAAATAAGCCTAAGCTCCCAGTATTGACCTGTAGTAGGTATAATAAAAATATTTAAAAATAAACTAGTACCTTAGATTTATCCTTTCCTCGAGGTGATATTCTTGATAAAAAACTTTTATTTCCAAGATTAATCACCTGGTTTGAATCTTTTTTCTTCGTAAAAAGATCTGTAATTAATTTGGTAATACTCTTCCTCCTCTCTCTATCTTTAGTTTTCTTTTTCTCTTTTTTCCCCTCAGCATCAAGCAATAAATTAGGATCCGACTTGAAAAATTTTTGTTTTTCGACCTTTTTCTCTGCTTGTATATTTCTTTGTAGATTTTGTATCTCTGGTATAGATTTGGTCCTTTCAACTCTTGTTAAATGTATGTAATCTTCACCACTTTTAGACCTTCTAACTGCATTATTACGCTTCTTACTTAAAGTATCATTAGCGTATATTAGCGGATTTTGTTTTTCAGCATGTAAAACAAAAGAACTCATATCCGAATGGTTTTCTTTTCCTCGCTGATTAACCCTTTGCCGCAATCGCGCTAATTTATCTTCAGGACTAAGACCTAAAAAAAAGACAACATAACACAAAGATTAATTAAAGTGAAAAACGTACCTAAATCTTCATCAGAAAGTAGCCTAGCTCTAGCTCGAGCATCCTCTTTCAGTTTTTCAACTGTGCGCATTGTTTCTTCATTTCTTGTTCTGGGTGGAGCTTTAGGTGTTTTAAAATCATCATTTAAAGTCACTTTATTTATATCGGGTAAACTAAACGCATCAATTGTTGTAAGCTTATAAATGGGGCTTTTATTTTTATCACTAGAATTTCTTAAAAATGAAGAATGTACACTTAAAGGTCGCGCACTAAATTTGTCTCCTGAGTTATACTTTGTCCGTGGCATCGGCTTAGGTTCATTAGTGTTGTGTAAATCAATCCCAGTTTGTGACTTCTGCAGTGGCATGGTGGTTAAAATTACATCAGGGGTAGGACTATTTAATTGTGTTGTTTGTGATCTATTAATTTCATAGGGTCGACTAGGGCTTATACTAGGACTAAAAGGATTCCTATTACGTTTTTTCCTTTCTAAAGATTTATTTTGAGCTTTCATTTTATTCATTACCATTTCTTGAATCACCTTTTGATTAAAATCTCGTTCAATTTCAAGCTGCTCTTTTCTAGATCGAATTGGGCTGATTTCTTTTTCTTCTTGAATCAAATCAGGTTTAGGAGGACTTTCAGTCTTACTTTGCTTACGAGATTTACGGATATCAATTGAATCTTTGGCATTATTAAAATCTACTTTAGACTGTAATCTTTGACAGTGTTGATCAAATTCGATGTTATTACGTAGATTTTGTTCTTCTAAATGTTCTGCTTTACGTTGTTCACTTAATTTTTTCATATCTTTCTTTACCTGCGCCAACTTGTCTTCCAATCTTTTTTTATCAAGCATATTGTTATTTTCTTGGAAATCAATTTTTGTTTCCTTTTCTTTTGAAGGAATTACTTGCGTTATGTTTTTAACTGTAGAGTCACTACAAGTGTTCTCTTCAGTTGTTGTTCCAGCTTCTATGATTAATAAACTATCTTCTTCATTTTCATATAAGTTACGCTTTTCTTTCAATTTTTCTAAATCAGCAGGTTTTAAATCTATCACTTCACCACCAAAAGAATCCTTTCCATTTTGTGAAGGTTCTAAAAAAGTACAATAATATTAAAATTAGTTTATAAATATAGTAATAAAACCTACCAAATACACAATAACCAGTATTTCGTGTAACGGTGGATAAATCATCTGGATCTTCATCAAAAGTTGCTTTTATTTTAGGATTTTTCGCCTCATACACATTAATTACAGGAGATAGACTGTCTTCATCCAAAATATCATCCTCATCATGAAATTGTACATATCCATTATTTTTAACTTCCACTACATCATCATCACTTGCCTCTGAACCAGTATCCATAAATTCAATATTATCCAAATTGGGATTTAAAATATTACTAACGTATTCTGTTGAACGATCATTTTCTTCAGTCTTAGAACAAACATGATGCATATTTTTTACATCGATGGGTACAGTTTTTTTACTATCTTTTAATTTTCTAGCAAGACTTGATTCGTTCATTTTATCAACCTCTTTCTCAGAATTCAAATCAAAGTCTTCATCTTCATAATCATCAGATACAATTCCATCACGTGCCCAATCTGATAGTTCCGTTTCTGTCAAAGCATTGGTAATTTGATCATGTGATGAGTTATTTGATGGCGTGCTTCGTCCGCTATTTTTATCGTTGTCTTCAGGTTTATTAATCTTACTGTGTAAAACAGAGTGGACTTGATTGAGCAACGAATCATTTCCAAAGGTAGGTAGTGGTTTTGGTTGATTTAAAGTTTTCTTTTCATTTGAAATTGATTTTGTTGAATCTTCAATATCTTTTTTATTATAATTTAAGCTATCTGGTGGTAGATTTTCTTGTATTTCCACTTTTGGAGGTGTATGTTGAAAAGCCTTTATACTTGGAGATTTAGGTAGATTAACATCCGAATCACTACTGCTGCTGCTACTACTACTTTCACTTGAATTGGTGGAATTATTAATTTGCTTCTTTTGAGACCAATCAATTTGGGGTACTATGATAGATGTTTCATGGACAGGACTTCTGGGTCTTCCTTCCGTTTCATTTTGGAATGGCTCAGGTGTATCTTCAATTTTTGTAGTTTTTTCTTGAAGGTCTACTTTGGGAAATTCTTTATTTTGTAGAGTTGTTGATATTAGGAGTGGTGAAAGAGGTGACGCACGTTCATTTAACTTATTACAGAAAGTTTGCATACCTGGACTAACTTCGGCTGCAGGTTTAAGCAATTTTTGACAATCTGATATTGTTGAATGAAAAGATTTAAACTTCGAATCTAAGGTTGAAGCACTACCAGATTTTTGAATTGAATTTGCGTTGTTGGTTTCTCCAAGAAGGTATTTCTTTTTAAGCTCTAATGATACTTTACTAGCTATACCGCCAGTACTCTGAGTGCGATTTAAAGCATAACCTTCAGTTAAATTAAGTTTTAATGGTGGAGGGATTTTTCTAACAGTTTGTACAACAGGAGTTGTAATTTTTAATGGGACTACTTTATCTTGGGATTTAGGATTTATTGATTTTTGTATTTCTGTGGATTTAACTTGCACCTTTTTAGCTGACATGTATTGACCTCTATATTTGGCGACAAAACGATCATTGAAACAAATTAATGGAGTTTCTCTTGTCGGTGTGGGATCATCCTGAGCAAATTCTGAGTCTGTTGATATTTCAGTTGCTGAATTTTGTACTTCACTAGAAGATTCACTACTGGTGTCATCATCAGATGCAATCTAAAAAACATTTTTATATTAATTAAACTGCCTAAAACTTACGTTTATAAGTGTTTTAAGTAATATTTAAAACAATAACAAAAACCATGCATATACATTTATAAATATTAGGTAGGTAATATATTTAGGAGTTAGGGTATATTGTATGTAAATATGTTACATATGAGTTAAAATCACACAACACTCACGTCAGCAATGGGCTGGGTTAATCTGCAAAATTAATAACATCAAACTATCACTCGCATTTATAGTTACCTTATGACACCATTGCTAACATGTGACTGTTGAAATGGGAAGAAGACCGTCCAAAAATTAAAATTTTAACAAAACAAGTGAATGCAAATATAACTTATTTTCATAACTAAATAAACTTTAAAAATATCAACATTATTAAAACTTTTTAAACTTAACAATCAACTTATGATTTTAGGTGAATATATCTACCCGTACTCTTTTCATAAAGACAATTGACTAGAAAATATAAAGAATTTTAAAACTTTTTTACTGTATAGAGCATTCTTTTTCTTTGCTTTTAGCTCTTTTCTGCTCTTTCTTCTCAACAGATTTTTCTCCTTCATTAATTTTCTTTACATCAACAATTTTATTTTTTGAACGAGGAGGAAGTACAGGTTGACTTATATCTTTTCTTGTTACCCCAGGTGATGCACATTTCTTCCTTAAAGGAATAGTAGGAACCTCATCAGACTTTCTTAAACACAACGGAGAATTTCCAGCTGATTTAATCATAGGGGTATTTTGAGTTACAGATAAATCAGAATGTTGTTCAACTGATTTTTGCCTTACAGGTCTGTGAGGTGGTGTTATTTTTCTATGCCTCTGGGGTACAGGGGGTGAATAATTTATTACATCATGATTTTCCTCTTTAGGTTTCTTATTTACTTTTGCATATAAATCTTCAACACTTTTTAGAGGTACAGAGTTTTCATCAAAAGAATTAACCACATTGGACTCCTCCTTTTTATTCGAGTGTTCAGATCTAATATCATGATTGTCATTGTTATGCATATTTAAGCAATCCAATTCGTTACTTTTATCAGGAGTTTTATCATTTTTTGATACACTATTTTGATCTTTACATTCCTCTTTTGATTCTGTAAACAAAAGTTGTTGCTCCTTATGACCTTCTTCTGGCGAAACTGCCTTTGCTGTAACTTTACTTTGCAGTTCCGAAATTTTTTGAAAAATGTCATCAAATTTCTTTTTATTATTTTCAGCAGCTTTTATTTCATTTTCAATGCCTTCTGTTAAAATTGTAAAACCTTCCAACATATCATCAATTTCTTTTTCCACAAAATTTTCGGAAACATTTTTTTGAAAACTTTCAATAATGCTCTTGCTTTTTACTTTAGGGAAAATTTCTTCATGTTTTACTGAGTTTTCCCAATTGAGCAGACTTGTATCTATGGTTTTATTATCTATTTGTAATGAGAGGGATTTATTTTCTTCCTTAATATCATTCATTTTGTTCGTATCTTTAAATGAATTTTGCAATGTTACTTCACTCAAAGCATTTTTGGAAAATTGAGATGAATCTTCAATATTCTTCTCATTTCCTTTAACAACATTGCATACAATGTCGTTAAGAATATCTTGTACAAATTGTGTTTTATTATTGCATTCGACATTATTGCAAGGAGATGAAAAAGTATTTTCCTCCATATCTGTACCAGATTTTATATTATATACTTTATCATCAATATTGTTATTATTTTCAATGTTCATTTGATAAAAACAGGGGTTAATCATACTTTTCACAGTACATTTACTTTCATAAAAGTTAGAAGAGTTATCGTCATTATTCTTAAAACTAAAACTACTCATAGAATTTCTTTTGCCAAATTTTCTTTGTGGAGTTAAACCAACTTTACTATAATCTTCATCAAAACTTTCAAATTTTTTCAAGACCTTTTTAATGTCTACTTTTCCTAAAGCTTCAAGATCCACAGATTTTCTTGAAACTTGGTTACAATTTATATCAGTTTTCGATCTTGCCAGGCCAAAGGTATCAGGTATTTTTTTACCAGCAAGATGCATTTCAAAATATTTGATATTATCTTTAGGAAGTCTACTAACAACCTCAACTGTTTTCTCAGGGTTCTTTAACGTTTTTTCTAAATGTTTATATTTGGCATCACTGAATGATCTATAAACTTTAGGAGTGGTTTGATAATCAAGGTCATCCATCCAAGTTAGTAAGTCTTCAATTTGATCATTTTGCAGCAATTCGACATCCTCAGTTTTAGTTTCACTTTCTAGAGCTTTCAATAAATCTTCTATACTGCTGGAAACTTCTTCATCATCCTCATTTATTTCCGGTGGTGGAGTTTCCGTTTTAAATTTGTTTGGGTCAATAGGTTTTAATAGTTCCTCCTCATTTTGTATCAAGTTTTCAATGTAATCATCAATATCATCATCTAATGGTTCAAAATTAAATGCATTGCTAACTTCAGAATCTTTCGATTGTTCTTTTTCTTTTGGAACAGGTTGTTTTTGTTCATTACCCAAATCACTATTTCTTCTTGTTATAATTTTGTTTGAGGGCAACTTCTTAGTTTTAATTTCACCAAAGAATTTTTTAGCATGAGCAACATTTTTTACAGCTACTTTAGGTTTACCAACTTCCTTGGGAGGATTTAATTTTTTGGGAGTTGGTTTAATTATTAATATAGGTTCTTGACTGGGCAAATTGAATTTAGGAACAAACACTTTTCCAAAACATTTTCCATTCTCTTTTAAGGGATTCGAAGGAGGGTTTGAATCAGGATTTGAAGGAGAATTCGAATCAGGATTTGATGGAGGGTTTGAGTCAGGATTTGATGGAGGGTTTAAATCAGGATTTAAAAGGGGCGTTGGATCAGGATTTAAAAGGGGTATTGGATCAGAATATAAAGTGGAATTGTTTGATTTATCAAGATTAGAAGGTGCTTTCACCTCTGTGTCTGTGCCAGTGTCTGTATGAACAACAGGTGGTTCTACTCGAACTTCTTGTTTTCTCAATTCTCTAGCTTGAATTTCTTCTTCACCTTCAGTTGCTGTATCAGTTTCATCTTCTAAAATAGATAAATAAATCAAACATAAGTTTGAAAATTATAATAATATTTTTTACCTCCACTGGAGGAGTAATAATTATCATCTGAACTACCATAATCTTCATCAGAACTATAGTTCAATGTGCTTGAATATTTCTTGTTTAACTTTTCTACTAACTTAAGTGTACCTTCTTTGGTTGGTGGCTCTTCCAATGCATCTTCATAAGCCTCTTCGTTATCAGAATCGTTTCCACTAAAATTTTTATCAATTTAAATATCAGTTTAAATAAAATTAACAACTCTTAAAATCAGTACCTTAAACTAGATGATTCATCGTCAGTGCTACCTAACTCAGCAGCTGAAGCACCAAAATTTCGATCAGTCCACTCATCCTCATCCATTTGGCTCAAAGATTCTTCATGATCCGAGGAAGCATTTCCAGTTGATAAATTAGAAAATTCTATTCTCTCTGGTGTTTGGACTAAAATGACAAGTTTTATAAATACCTTAGATTAATAAAGAACAGAAGAAGTTACCTCTATCTAATAAATCCACTCCTGCCACTCCTGATAAAAGCCTTTTATCTGAATCATCAGAAGTTTTTTTAGTAACTTTACTGATTTTAAGTTCACCAGGCATACCAAAATGTTGGGAACAATAAAATCTGAATCCGTATTTACCTTCTCGATCAAACAGATAAGAACCTAAGCGAAGTGATGTATGACAATATTGGCACCTAAAATTATTTAAATTAAAAATGCTAATTAATTTAAATTAGAATATATTAGAACCTAAAACAACCACGGTGGAAAAATTTACCCTCAGCTGACAACCTTTCAACTAAATAGACACACTTTAAACAAAAATGACAAATCTTGGAATTTCCTTGAGTTGATATCACAACATTTTTTGTGTTCTGCTGAAAAATATAAGAGAATAATTACACAAATAAACTCATTAAGTATTTTACTTACTACATTTTTTTGTGCTGGTTTAGCTTCAGTTTCACCTTTTGGTAATAATTTTTCAGTTATTTTTGCTACTTTTTGTTGTTTTATTTCTCTTATAGTTCCTTCTTTTAATTTTTGATCCAATTGTCGTATATTTTTATCTATTTCTGCAAATTTACCTAAAATCATTTATTATCAATTAACAATAGATCGTTATAGAATTAAATTCTGAAAAAATTATTAACCTAAAGTGTACCTATTTAATAATAAAAGGGAATATGTATTATAATATTAAAATATTACCTCCAGTACTATCTTGCCTTTCCAAATGCTGTTTTTCCATTTTAGTTTGTCTAGCTAAAAACTGTTCCCGACTCCATTTCGGTACTTTTTCCTTATCTTTATTAACATTCTTCCCTAATTTATTTTCAATGATCTTCTTTTCGATTTCTTTAATATTCCAATCAGTATTATCAATTTTCCCAATAGCACGCATCAAGTCTTTTGGTTTTTTATCTGTTTGTACCATTTCATAACACTTATCTTCCATTCCTTTTATTCTAGCTTTAAAGTCTTCATCGGTCTCTCCTTTAATCTGTGCACGAACACGGTTTTCACGATCCTATAAAATTATTCTTGTTATTAAAATGTATTTTATACAATTTAAATTAATATAAAACACAACACATTATTTTATTAGTAAATACCATTAGTGAAAATAAATCTAAAAGTTAATTGTTAGTTTTTTTTCTGTAATATACATCTCGTGCAAGCACACCAATAACGGCTTACTGGGATGTACGTGAATTTCTTTTCAAGATCTTTAACTCTATCTTCAAAGTTTGGAGCTGTTTGCCTGTAAACAAATATGGAGTAGTCTTCAAATGGTTCTGAATGATCTGGTTTGCAATTGCCTTGAAGCATTATCATGCTTTTTAAAAATTGATCTGTTTGCATTTTTCGTTGTTGACGTCTCTTATTTTGTCGATCCGTTCTATTTTGTACAATTTCTTCAATCCTTTTAGCTCTTTCCTCCTTCATACACAAATATTATATCACTAATCGTAATTAAACACATAGTTGCACGCAAAAATTATATTTAAAAGCCAAGAAAAACACGCATAAATCTTTGCATATCAATATATTGAATATGTAGATGTGAATTTAAAATAGTAAGGTTTCAAGTCCGTATTGATCAAAATTTAGTACAATGTCTAACAATAATACTAAAACAAATGTCCCACATCCCCTTGCAAAAATTGGCAATAAATTCTGAAAAAGCTAAAAAAAAAGAGAAGCCAGGGATTAGGATGGGGTGTTAAAAGCAGGTATTTAAAGAAACTCTAAGTACTATCATAAGAAATAAATGTATTAGTAATGATTTCAAATGGTTAAACTGCACAAGAAGAATATAAATAAAAATAGATGAGTATAACATTTTTCAAAAATTTAAAAGAATTAATAAAAACCAAAATAGTAATTTGCATCATTTAAAACTAACCCCAATAAAATTGTACAACCTAAACGAAAAATAAAACTCACCACATGACAATGGTTTATCTTTTCATTAGTTTTTCGTTTTTTGTGACGAATATTTGATCGAACTCCTTGAACTGCTACCATCATAGGTGATTGCGATGCATTTACGTGCTTCTTCAAAAGTGCTGGATGATTTTTGGTAAAAGCACTTTCATGACGTTTAGTTTCCGTAAAATCCTACAATTATAGTATTATTTTCAGACTATAATTTACCCCTCAAGATGTTCTGCTATGTTAAATTTAAATTCATCACAACAAGAATGACAATAAAAATTTATTTGAAGTAAACTATTACACAATTTTAATTTAATATGGGGAAAACATGCAAAACACCATGAAGTCTTCAAAGCCGAACCATAAAATGGGAATTAGTAAAAAAAGGAGTAAACTAAAAAAGGATATAAAGGAACGTACTGACTCTTCGTTTTCTTTTATAATCTCGAAAAAGGTGGGCGGCACAGATTTACTTCTTTTATACCTTCTTTTTCTTGTTGAAAGTTCTCCAGAGATTGTTTCAATTTTTTTCAAATCTTCCAAAAATGCGGAAATACTTTCCGAAGAAGATTTAGTTGCATTCTCGGGAATATTTGGCTTTTCTTTTACTTTGCCTTCATCTGATTGTAATTCGTTCTTTATTATTGGTTCCTCCGTAGTATCTGTTGTTATAGTTTGTCGCGATGTGACCGATGTTAAATCTGTTATATCACTCATATTATCGTCTTTGAAAATGCTATGTTTCGAAGGTGTGTTCTGAATACGAAAATCACTACCACTTATCCAGTTTTTAACACGTGAGTAACCTTCACCTTCATCGTTAACTTGATTCTTATCAATTTTTGACTGCTGTGGTATGCCCATGTTCCCCAAATGTTTTCTTTCAAAATTGACATTATTGAAGTAAGAATGTTTATTTGTTTTTTCTCTAGCTCCTGGATTTACACCATTTAGTCCCAAGCAAAATCTTAAAGTATCAACTACTTTCGGAATAAAAATTTCTACTTGATTTTTTATGGAATTAAAGATCACTCTGCTTTCTTCATAACCATCATCAATTATAATATCTATTTCACTTTCATCGTCGCTTGGAATCAACGGTTCGTCAACTTTTTCAAAGTTGTTTTTATTATCACCATTACCAAAGTTATTTATCTCACGATTACTTTGATTTGCATTTACATTATGTTTGTGGTATTTATTATTTCTTTCATTAATGTAGGGACCTTTATTGGGGAAATTAAAATCCACCTTAGCTGAATTTTCCGATTGTAAAGTGCATTTTCTTTTGTTTTCTACAAAATTTGATTCACTTATTTTTAAAATTAGTGACTTTGAATTTTCACTTTGAAGAGGTTGAGGACCCTCTGACAATTTTTCTTTATCTTTTATATTTTTATCATAAAATTCTATATGACGTACTTTCTCTTCCGTGGATACTACAGCATACTTTTCGCAATAAATAGGGAAGTTAGTGTTGCATAAATTATCCTGAGTAGGTCCATACTCCTCAATACTTTTAATAGGTGCTAAATTTAATTCTGCTGAATATTCTAATGAGCGATTTATTAATGAAAATTTAGATTTTTCACAGTTTTTTACTTTAGAACTCATTTTAGTACGCGAAATACATGTTGATGATAATTCTTGTGATATGTGATTGGTTTGTATGTTCGCTACAGTTGAAGTTGAAACTTCTTGAAAAACTGGGGGAGGTGGGACCAAGGGAGATTTCTTTAAAAGTTTTAGGTATTTATTAATCTCCCAATTTGAATCAGGAAATTTTAAAAGTTCAGCTTGAGACTTAATTCTTCGATGTTTATTAAATTTAGGAACAATGTTTATATTATTTTCACTAGTTTTCAATTTTCTTGCAGCCACTTTCTTCTGTTTGAAAAATCAAGCTTAAAATCTTTCAAATATCTCAAGTGTCAAAAATTTTAGTTTTTCTATGAGTTTCTAATAATAATCTATTTGGAAGTTTTTATGATTTTTTTTTATATTAGATTAAGAAACTGATTCAAAGAAAAGCTAAATATTTTATGATTCAAAATACTATAAAGTTGTTGGACTTACCAATTTTGGATGCTTAATGTGCGGTATTTCGCACCTGAACGCGTCATAAATTTGTGTTAAATATGAGACCATCGTGAGGTAATCAGGATCGTCTGAATTGGCCATTTCTGCACCAGTCATCACAGGAGGGATACCTGAATTATGTAAAATTGAAGCAAATAATAAATCCAATAATGAATAATTACCTATTTCTTTTTCTAGGAGATCAAAGACCATTTGGTTAGTTTTTGCACTGTCCTCTGAATTAATTGCACTGTAATCTAAAAGATCTGGCCTATAGTGACTTATTATTGCACATAAAATTCTTCCATCTTTAAAAGATTTTGTAACGTCTTGAACATAAAGCTCTTTATGTTCTCTAACTTGTTCCTTGACCCAAGATAGAAGAGTGTCAGGATCTACATGAGTATCTAGAATAATATTATTAATCGGAGCATATTTATTATCAAAAAATCAAATACCTCGCCTTCTTCTCTTTTTAGGCATATCAACAACAGTAGTAGTCATTGGTGTTCTAGAATGAAGTATGCTATTTGGATCATCAGTATCATACAAAGCTAAAGCCTGTTGTGGGAGCAGTAGATTTTTATTAAGATTAGGATATCTTGTTGAAGGATCCAATGTGTAACTTTTATAATCCTTGTTAAGATTTTCGGGCGTTGTTTGAGCTAAAAGCCTGTAAATTGATTCTCTTTCAGCAATTACTTCGAGCGGCGTTAAAAGGCCCGAGCCGTAGCCTCTTATAGACCAACCCGCATCCATGGAAGACAAAAAACCACGAGCACATCCTGAACCAGTCGGCCAAAAAGGCTAGAAATATTGTAAATTTAAAAATAAATATTTCCAAAAAAATAAAATAAAGTACCTCCAAAAGACTATCACCAACTAAGATGGTGAACAATTTATAACCATGCCTTTCAATTATTCTTGAAGCATTTTCTGCAGCATACATACTAGTGAAATCAAACATAGCTACATCAGGTTGCCCGTAATGATTTACAGCAAATTCAAGATCCAGCATATTGTAATTCGTACTAAATTCCGCGGCTTCTCGTGCATAGTTATGTAGTGCATCCCTATCCACATTATCGTGTGAAAGCAATTTGGCAGTATCAGCTAAATCTCGTTTGATAACACCTTTTTCAATAAGACTTTGTTTTTTAGCAGTCATAACAAAATAATGCGTATCATCTTTATAATAAACTATATTTTCTAAATCAATTCCAGTTTTAGCGTACAAATCCTTGAAAAATTTTTGGTTGAAAATAAATGCAACTCCACTAATCTCTTCGACGCGGGCTTCTGCTTCTGAGCGTTTATTTATAAAGTTCGCAGTAATAGCAATCGCTAGTTTACCCCTAAACTCCTTTCTTTTAAACCCTTGTAAAGTGTTTCTCTTTCCATCAGCTCCAATTATCACATCAAATTCAAATTGCGACACTGGATGTTCTGCTGGTTTAAAGTCAGCTCTCCATCCCGTTTCTAAAAATTAAAATATTAATAAAGAATAAAGGATTCACAAATTATAAATTTACTATCATCCAAATTTGGTTCTATAAGCCCTTCAAAGCTTACTTCGGTGTGTATCTCGACGCCTAAGAGTAAAGCTACTTTCAATAAGATGCATTGTAGTTGCCTTATGCTAATGTGATCAATTGACCCAGCACAAAATTTTCCAAAAAACTTTTTGGCCCCCAACGAACGCAAATCATCAATTACGAATGGCCATAAGTGGAGGACGTTATTTCGGGATATACGATCGCGTTTCTCCACAACAACCTAAGAAATTTAATCGTTGGGAAAACAATAACCAATGTGAGTATAGTTTTTAACTTACCACTTTGGCACCAAGAAGTTGCGCTTCTATAGCTGACCTTAGACCGCAAGGTCCTGCACCAATTATAAGCACCCTTGTGTGAGGACATAATTTCCCCTTTCCATAAATTTTATTATTAGCCCTTAAGTCAAATTTTTTCCAAAGCGCCTTGGCCTTCCAAGTGGTTAAATTTGCCTTTAGTTTAGGATAAAAAAGGGGAACGACATTGGGTTTGAGGTGAAGCAAATCGCATATATTCCTATAAGTACCCAAAATTGTTTTTAAGGTGGACGCGTACAGGAACTGATCAAAGCAGTCGTTAGCCTTTGCGGCCTCGAGGGTAGTGACTGGCCGCCCCCTTTGCTCCGCATTTTGGCCACTTCTCCTATCCATATTAACCAATCATATCTGAAATAAAAAAGAACAAACGTTTATAATTTTTATTGTTGCATTAAATCGTTGGAATTTAATTCGATCTTTTGTATTTAAAAGCATTGTTTTGTGTCAGGAAGCTTCACGTACGCAAATAACAAAAGATTTGAGCGATTAGGCAGAAGTTAAGCGTAACAATAATCATCTATAGTGTAAAATCAAACATCCGAGCAATAATAATAAAGGAAATGTTTACTTATCTCCGAAAATCGCAATACTATTTAATTAATTTAAAGTGGGGATTTTATGACAATTTTTATGATTTTTCCAAATACAACAATAAAATTTCAAAAAATAAAGTAATTATTTTTTTGAAGTTTGTGCTTATTTTGTGGAAAGAAATAATTTTAGGAATCAGAAAAACTAAGTAAGAAAATAAAAGTGTAGACACGTGTATTCTAAATATAACTTTAGTATTTTTGATTTAGGGGTTGATAAGGTTAATGACTTAGGAAGTTAATTCATGAATTTCTGAAAAAATAATGTGCGCTTGGTTTGGTTTAATAACATTGAACTTTGCAAAGTAAAATTTAGAAACGATTTCAAACAAGGACTTTCATTATATTTAATTCTAGTAGAAGCTAATTATTGGTTTATTAAAAAAGTATTAAGTAAAATTGAAATCTTTACATTAACATATCCTGCACTGATTATTGTAAGTAATAATAAGTTTGTTTGCAAGTGCAAGAAATCACTACAAAACGCAATAATCCTGTGACTTTCAGAGCGAAACTGAATGAAGTGCTATTGACCGTAACGATGAATCAAGTGAAATTTTACATATGTATTGAGTCATTTAATATATTAAGTATAGTATTTAGTAAATATGTAATTACTTTAATATTTTGTACGAAGATTGATCTTGATTTTTATTCTCACTCGTATCTATAACGCCTAGATGATGTAATATGATGAATAAGATGTAATTTCAGCAAGTAAATACAAAACAAATAAAGGAAAACAACCAAAAGATTTATAAAAAAACAAGCAACAGATTTACAAGTATATTTTGGACTATCTAAAACATTACTAAAAAAAAGTAAGTTAAAACAACAAGATGAAAGTATCTACCACAGTTACAATTGCTTCATCATTGATCAAATTGTAAATTATCTTCAATCATTTAATTGAGTCAACTCGGCAAGATTTATTATGTACAATACTATTAATCTAATGTAATTTAAAGTATCATTTTAATTGCTATTATATTTTTAAATATTAATAACATAATAAGAGTGGTAATAAAAACTAGTACCAATTATATACTAATCCATAATAAAAAATTGGGTCATTGTGGTTTATGATTTGTTGTAATTAATGTCCTTTTTAATTGTATTTATTTCTTCCAGGTTCACTATATCTGTATACTAGAAAAAATTGACGAAATTATAAATAACACAACGCACTTACTTAGTCTGTATTTACTATTTTGTAGCCAAATAAAATTTACGCGCGTACAAAATTATACGCGATTTTATGATCGAAGTCTACCTACGTTCTACAAATATCTGATGCAAATGTTATCTATAAATCATAAGAGTGCAGTTTATTTCCGGAAGTTTTTCCTTACTTTATGTTCCTACTTGTTAGGACCATTAATTCTATCCACACAATGACTTGTGAAACTCTAAATTTAAATCTTGAGCATGTAGGAGTGACGCAAGGACACTAAATGTCAGTGGCGGTCAATAAATTTAGCCTGGTACTTTACATCTAAATGCCAATATTGATGCACAAAATTTACATCACATGGTTTTAAAATGGAAGATTAAACATTATATTTTGGCCAAATTTTTTGAATGAAAACACGGTGGGATAAACCTTTAATGAGGTAATTTATAATTTAAAAAATACTAAACTATGCAAAATCTGCTCATACTTTAACTTTGGTCCAATGTGAATGTAACCCCTAAAATTCCAAAAGGTATGATTGGGCAACTGTTGGATCGTTGTCTTTATCCAAATTAGATTCCGCGATGCATTAACATTGATGCTCAAAAATTTTAAGTAAGTAAGTCGGAACGACCAAATCTAATCATGTTGTATACAGTTATCAAATGTCTGTCTTGAATTATAGCTTTGTTAAATAAATCAAAAGACCTTGATAACTGCAACCTTTTTATAGGTGTTTACACAAATTTTAACAAATTATCAAAATAACTTTTGGCAGTCATAATCATAAAAAGAACCCGGAAGCAATTATATGCATATTTTATAATAATGCACCGAAAATATAATTCGACCATTTATTTTTTTAATTGGCAATTAACTCCGGGTAAAGTTTTACTTGGTTGATTTTTTGAAAAAGTATAAACTAATTAAATAGCCTTCCCTAATTAATAGTCTTATTTTTAAATTTGTTTTGGTTCAATTTAAGACTCAATAATTATCACCTTGATTCTAGATTTTTTTGTGGTATTAAAAAATAAAACTACATTAAACAACATATCGTGTATTAATTAAACTGTAAATCAATTGAAATTACTTCCTTTCTGTTTCCAAATAAGGCAGAAAGTCAGTATGTGGAGGGCGATAAATAATAGCAACCATTGACGTCAATACACGCCGTACACAGGTTGAAGTGTTCAAGTGCATGATTTTCACGGACTTGTAAACATGATTGCTCCTACATTATACTTTATACTTATACTATACTTTCAGCACTACTAAGCACGGTCAAGCAACAATATATGATCGTCTCATCGATCTTCGATTATATTAGAGTTTAATAAACAATTTGCTAAGTTTTCACTTACATTCTACTAATTATAAAGTATTTTAGATTAGATTAGAAAACCACGAATTTGTACCAACTACTTCCAAGTACAAGTTACAAGTTCATGAGAATCAAAACAGTTTTTAATTTAATCTGAATATTCAATATTTATAGATAGATACTATCTTGGCAAAGTTATTGAACACAAGAAATACCTAATATTCCCCACATTTACAATATAATCCATTTCAAATTTCAATTGAGAACAATAATATACATATACAGGGTGGTGATAAAGTTTGGAACATAATTCGTAATTATTTTTTTTTGAGAAAATAGCTCGGACAGGTCAATTTTTGTATCATCGATTAAGTGACATGAATGTTTATCAAAAACGAGTAAAAAAGTGTGGGTTTTCATTTAAAAAAATCACCAGTTGCATCATTAATATTTTTTTATACCAAGAGATGGCAATTTAAAAACAAAAATTGACCTGTCCATGCGATTTTCTCAAAAAAAATAAATATTGCAGTTACGGATTTTGTTCCAAACTTTATCACCACCCTGTATGTACAATCATGCGCAAAGATATCGAGGACACAAAAGAAATATTTTAACTTCTAACCCAATAGCAAGCGACCGAACACCCGAGATGACACAAAATTTGAAAGCAACGAATATCGTGAGCTAGCAAGGAAAAGGCACTAAGTTAAAAAAAATGGATTTGCGTAATTTGAATTTTGAAGCTTGATAGCATTCGAAAAAGTGTTTTTTTTAATTACTGGCATAGTTCTAAGGTACTCTCCACTGAGTTAAGAAAATTAAAAAAAGATAACCGTAATGGGTGTTATCTTGGAAAAAAAATTTCAAAAACTGAAAAAAAAAATATTTTTTTCTACTTTGCGATATTTTAACAACTACTTTTGTATTAGTATTGTTACCAATTGAAAAAGGATATTTTTAGGTTGTCAATGATAATTTTTTTAAATCTCTACCCACTTTGGTTAAAATGTTATTAGCGTTTTTGTGATTTTTGACAAAAATCGGTGACCTAAAATTCGAAACGCTATAGTTAAACTAAAAAAGATAGACCTCCACTTTTTTTTTGTTTTTTCTCGATTAAATTTACTCTAGTTTCCAACCCCGACATTTGGTGAACCACCTACGGAATACCCTGTATAAGTAAAAAAATCAACAATTTTTACCCTTGACTTCAGAAACAAATCGAACGTAAAATGCTCAATAAATCGCGCCCAACGCGATGGGACTTTTTTAGTCATTTTGGTTATATTTTCTGATTTTTACCAAACAAATGCTTATTTTGTTGTTTAAGTATATGAGTAGGTTGGTTTTTGTTTTCAAATAAAGGAAATTTTTAATTTGTTTTTATATGACGTACACTACCCCCCAGCCACCCCACCGCCCCCATACAATAGTTTTTAAATGCAAGAGCTGAAACATGCACAATGTTGTGAACAAATTGTTTCGCACTGTTCACAACAAAGTTTATTGTTTCCGAAGTAGGATCAGTACCTTAAATGACTGTGCCGAACATTCTTGGCGAACGTAAGTGCGGCACAAATGTGCGCGAACACCGTGTGCGGCACAATTTTTTGGTGGAACACCACCTTTAAGGTACTGAGCCACCGCACTGTGCCGCACAATGTTCACAACCTAACCTAAAATGGAGTTATCCAATGAAAAGATTATAGATTTTATTGAAGAGGTGGAAGTTCGTCCAGCAATATGGGATACTTACCATGCCGACTATAATACCAAAAAATTGAAACATGAAACATGACTAAAACCTTTAGTTATTCCTCGGTTAACATGGTGAAAAACTAGAAACTTGCTATGGTTATAAACTTGTTCGTGTTGTAGTTTATAAATGCATGAGCTGAAATATGCACAATGTTTCAAACATATTGTTTTGCGCTGTTCACAACATAGTTTTTTATTTCCCAAGTTCGAGAACACGAACTTGAATAACTGCGCTGAACATTCTTTGGAAACATAAGTACGGCACAAACATCCGTCTGCGGCACAAAGTTTTGGTGGAACAGCACCTTAACATGAATAGGTTCTTCGACCTATTTAAAGATAAAAGGTAAGAACAACATTTTTAACAGAGCTCACTTTTACCAATCGTGATTGTATAAACTGCGAAAATTCAAAACACTCTTTGTACCCTATAATTTAAAAAAGAATGAAAATAATCAGTCACTTTTTCACATTTATTTTTTTTAATCGAAAACAAAAAAATGTAAGAGCTCATTTTTTTATATTTTGTTACAAATACAGTCCTTAGTAAAATGGCAGAAAAAGTTTTTTTCAAATCAGACCGGGAGTCAAAAAATTTAAAAAAGAACGAAAATAATCAGTCACTTTTTCAGATTTTATTTTTTTAATCGAAAACAAAAAAATGTAATGGCTCTTTTTTATATTTTGTTACAGACACAATTCTTAGTCAATAAATTGAAAAAAAAATTAAAAATAGTAACTTTTTCAGATTTTATTTTTTTATCGAAAACAAAAAAATGTAAGGGCTCAATTTTTTTATGTTTTGTTACTGATACAGTCTTTAGTAAAACTGCATAAAAAGTTTTTTTCAAAGTCAGACCAGGAGTCAATAAATTTAAAAATAGTAACTTTTTCAGATTTTATTTTTTTATCGAAAATAAAAAAATGTAAGGGCTCTTTTTTTTATATTTTGTTACAGACACAATCCTTAAGAGCATTCACGTGTAATTTTGGTTGCCTAAAAATTTAAGAACTACTTCTCATTTTTTAAATTTATTTTTAAATATATTAATTTTATTTTTCGGTCGAAAATTAAGTTACAATAATAATTCTTAGTTGTTTAAAGTTGGTTTTTGTATCTATTTTAATTTTAAATTTTTTTATAAAAAAAAAAATAAAAAATAGAAACAAAAACGAACTCTAAACATCTAAGAATTAATGCAACTTAATTTTTAATCGAAAAATAAAATTAATATATTTAAAAATAAATCAAAAAAATGAGAAATTGTTTCTTGATTTTTAGGTTAGCTGTGAATGCTCTTAATAAAACTGTATAAAACGTTTTCTTCAAATCAGACCAGGAGTCAAGAAATTAAAAAATAGCTACTTTTTCAGATTTTATTTTTTTTATCGAAAACAAGAAAATGTAAGGGCTCAATTTTTTTATATTTTGTTACAGATACAAGCCTGTATTCAGCGACCGTGATGAAAAATTTAGAGACGTCGTTAACGTTAAGCACGTGATTAAAAAATATTTCTTCATATGAAATATATTTTTAAGGACGTGATTAACTTTAACGACGTCTCTTAAATTTTCCTCACGGTCGCTGAATACAGGATACAGTCTTTAGTAAAACTGCAAAAAAAAAATTTCAAAATGTGACTTATTATTTTCATTCTTTTTTAAATGTTTTGACTCATGGTCTGATTTTGAAACAACTTTTTATGTAGTTTTACTAAGGACTGTATTTGTAACAAAATATAAAAAAATTGAGCCCTTACATTTTTTTTTCTATTAAAAAAATATGAATGCAAAAATGGATGCATTTAAGTGTAACTTCAGCCCGGTAAATTTGATTTGAATTTTCGCAGCTTTATTCAATGAAAAAGTGAGCGTTGTACAAAATTGCAGCAAATTATCTTTAGAAATAAAAATATTTTGTTATAAAATTGAAAACCGTGTAGGTAATTCGAAAATAGAGCATTTTGGAGAAAAAAAATTCTTGCTTGAAGTTAGGAACACTTGTTTAGAAACACCCTGTATTACAAAAAAACTAAATTCAGTCAATACTAAATCAACAAAAGTAGAAAACTTACTCCTATTAATTTAAAATTTATGTTGCGACAAAGTGACAAAGTTCTTGTTAAAAATGATAAAGTATCATCATCATCACAAGCAAACATTTGTCCAACAAAAATTACATGACAAAAGAATAAACAAAACTTATTTATTTAAACATGAACCAGGATTTATTACAACAATTTGCTTGCTTTTATAGCCCGCTTCTTTTTCAAATGCGTACATCCCAGAATTATCTAGAAGGAAAACATTTGTCAGCACACCTTATCTATTATTTACACAAACACATCAAATAAAGAAAAAAGCTTATAAGAGATTATTATCTTATTAAACGGCAAGAAATTGTTAATGGGATTTAATTAATAAAATGTTGCGATTATCAATTTTCTTCTTCGCGTGTCTGTTTTTGGCCGCCAGAGGACAGTATTATCCTCAATTTGGTTATCAACCAGCAGCACCACCACCGCCACCACCCATCGCCTATATTCCAGTTTATACAAATAATCACACCTATAACGCCTACCCAAATTACAACTATACGCAAAATAATTACACCAATTATAATGGATGCCAACCAATATCCCATGATTTACCTGGATCACACAGCCTTTTCACTGGATGCCTTAAAAGAAACGACAGTCTCTTATTTAGCGAGGTAAGCATTAAAACGCGTTTAATTTTATTTTTAACCATTTATTTATTTATATAAACTTTACTTTGATACATTTTCTCATTTTAACACCAGAAAAACTGCTCTAAAAGCGAATTTTAAACAAACATAATTCAGCTGCGTAAACTATGAAGGGGCGTTAAGGTAGGCGGGTTGGGTTAACATTCTTGTTGACGAAAAAGCGCCATGAGGAATTTAATTAAGTTCTCATTTAAAATTAACTTCATAGAAAAAACTAAACTTCCTGGCGTAAAGTATGACATTAATTAACCAAAAGTTATGAAAGCCTTTTCGTAATAAGGAAGATGATAAACCTACCTAAAGTAATAATAAGCTGACCAAAGAACTGAAAACAAAATTTAATTAACGAATTAATTAGTAAATCTTGATTAGACTAATGCTTAATAGATATCACTTAATTGTGCCAATACAATAAATTATTCAAGCTGAATTATCATCTGATTCTGTCAGAAATCATTTATGCTCCATTGTTTCTATGTCATTGAAATGTTCTACTCATTTCGCCAGGAAAACTATTAAATTGTGTCACGTTCGTCTAGCTTTGCAAATTTGTCTGCGACGAACAAGGTTAAAAAGCACGCAAACGATTCCACCACCATCTGAGATGTCTGCATGATAATTGCCCCTTGGAGGCTGTAAATAAGTCGTGTAGGCGGGATTGAAAATTAAATAATAATTTGCTTTAAAAATAAACGCTCCTCTTAAATGGCTTATGTCTATTTTGAGAAAATTAAGTCAAACAGAAATGCGAAAGCATAAATTTTTAAACCCGCGCATATGGGGTGTTTCCATGAGTCAGAGAAGTTCCAAGTCATTCTGGAAGAAAAATCATTGAGCGCCAAATAACACTAAATTTAGATGTAGTTTTATTTTTATTGATTTCAACAGAATATGCTTACACCCGTAAACTTTTGTTAAGACGAATGATTCACCCTGACTATTCAGAAATATCTTTAAATTTAATTACTTAAATTACTCAGAACAATGGAAAGGTTTTCATGACAAATTTAATTCAAATGGATTTTATGATTATAGTGCTTTTTATTTCGCAATGTACACTCTAAAATACTGATAACCTAAATAATAACCGTTTTAATTTTTTAATGGAAATAAAAACTTCAATTCTGGGAATTAAAAAAAAACGCCAATTAAGAACTTTATACCTTCAAAACCTCATAACTGGTTAAATCCAATAAGTATCTAAATCCTAAAAAATTCTTGGAGTATTTTTTCCCTTTAAAGTGCTTTATACCCAGATTCTGGTCAAATCATTTAAATTTAAAGACCTTTAAATTTAAATTTGTTATATGGGTTGTAATGGACAATTTCCATGGTTACCTTGTTTGTTTCTAAATAAAGGCCTTTAATTTTGACCAGAATCTGTCTATTAAAGGAAAATAAAATTGATTTCGTGGTGTTTTTTTTATTTTGATTAATGAAATTCGTTTTTTGTAGGTTATTAATAAACCGGCTCGTTTGTTTTCATTACGCGAGAAAACCATTGATTATCCTGGAGAAATGCCCCCAGGGCACATAAGAAACAGACGAATCAGTGCTATACGATGCTACGACCTCAAGGGTAATGGCAGGGGCGGATTTGCACGCATCACCGAAGGCGGCATCGGCAAGACTCACGCCAAACTCTATTTCACAAGTGGAGTAAGAAATACTGGATTATTCTATAGAGTTGAAATTTTTGGACAATAAATATTAATCAAATTTGACCATCACTAACCATGTTAAAATGAAAATATCAATAAATCTAACCAAGAATTACTATATTAATCCCAATTTTATACTATGTATTTTTTTCAAATTAATTATTCCCGCCAATAATGATATTAGAAGTAGGTCATTGCAAAGTGGGGTAACCTCGGTGACAAAACTAACCTACTTTTGACGTCATCGGAAGATCGCTTAGCTTGAAACAGCTTGGAAAGCGACAGGAAAAAACGATCATGGTCCACAATTCCTCAGAATTTCAAATTAACTTTAGCTTGGCGTTTTATTAAATACCACCTCACATATTTTACCCTTATTTTCTGGAATGCTTTGACCTTTTTTTACAACTGAATCATAATTTAATTTTAAAAAAAGTTGCAAAAGTTTTCAACCAAATATGAACTTTCATCGTATTTTTCCCCGTCGCCATTCATATGTATGAAAAATTTCATCCTTTGTTATCTTGGGGCTTGGGGATATTTTCTGTGACATCATCCACTTCTGAATACATGAGTCAATATTGCTATAGTGTATAGGGTAAGTTTTAATATCCTTAACAGCCATTTTAGTTAAAAAATGGGCAGTGTAAAAAATATGTTACTAAAGTGAGTTTGAAGAATCACAATTTGCATTTTTTTATCTTTTACCCTGGGTGAAATTTCAAGATTACCTTCATTTCCGGATATGTTCCGGTTTTATTTGGAACATTAAAAGGTATGGTTTGATAGATTTTTCAAAAACAAATAACTTTTATTAAAATATTTTTTTAATATTTTCCATAGTTTAGAATTTATTCGAAAAACAAAAAAAAATTCTTAATAAAGGTAAATAAAAATTATTGCATATTTTGAAAAATTTTATAAATTTATAAACTCTTTCTACAAATTCTAATATTTTACCAAATTTAAATATCATACTTGTCCATATTTAAACAAAATTCTTCAAAATATGCAATAATTTTTATTTACTTATTTTAACAATTTTTTTTGTTTATCGAATAAATTCTAAACTATGGAAGATATTAAAAAAATATTTTAATAAAAGTTATTCTTTTTTTGAAAGACCTATCAAATCATACCAAACTCGACCTATGTTGTCATTTAAAATGTTGCCAAAAAAAAAGTTACCTCCGGCTCCGGATAGTTCCGGGTTGTTCCGGAAAAAAATAAGTTCACCAATGGATTCTTTAGGTTATCCACTTTGGTAATAAAATTTTTTATTTCGGCCATGTACGATAACGCGTTCTCGAGATAAATGGGTGGCACGGGTGGTCTGAATCACCCTGTATAGAAATTTTTCGAACATACTTTAGTAACATTTTCCTACCTCAATCTCTATCTCTCTCCTGGGTGGTGTATGCCCAAGATTTCCTACAAAAAAAAACAATTGCCAGTGGAAAACCCAAAAGGGGCTCGGAGAGTGACTTTACCCCCTGATAAGATATAATATTAACTGATTGTGCCCTTTTCAAGATTTAAATTAATTAGATTAATTTGTACCCCCTATATTTTTCGAGGAATCAACCTTATTCTAAATAGTCTATAATTTCCGGACTAAATTTGACTCTAAAGTCTAAGGTGGGTTTTTGGACATTTTTGTACAGGTCTCAAAATGATTCTTTTTTTGGCCAAAAACTTTGGTTAAAAAACATAAAACTTTAGGTTAATTAGTAAAATTTAAAGTTTTTTTTTTAGAATTTATTATTTAAATATTTTCCAAGTTTACGATTTCTATAATTTTCTTGGAAACTACTAATTATCAACACTAAAATTTGATACCAGAAACATATGTACACTACCGTCCATAAGTATTTGCCCACCTCAAAATTTAGAATCTATTCCTAAGAAAAATAATGAAAAATTCCGCAACGAATATGTTTATTTGTCAAAATTTAATAAATCTGTGTCCCCTTCTTGTATCTACTGCATCAGCCTATAATGAAGGTACTTTTTTCAAATATTTTGTTTATGAAAATTATTAACTGGACAAATTAAGAATATCAAACAACGCAACATTCAATGAGAGACAAAATTGAAGTGAGACTTGGATTAGACAAATAATGATAAAATACATATGAATTTTTATGTGTTAGATTCTTATCAATCAATTCCCACTAAATAAAAAATTTAAAAGTTCAACTCGAAAACATCAAACAAACGGTATCTATAATGGAAACACATTCTTGACTTGAGATGTTTTTTTTCAAATAAGTCATATTTTAATACCAAAAGACTAAAAAGATTATCAAATTAGTTTATTTTTACTTAAATGAACTTTCAATTTTCAAAATTAGCACATATTGGGGTGGACAAATACTTATGGACGGTAGTGTATGTATTATAGCACCCAGATGTATGTATTTGAAAAAATATTTGGTGAAAATCGGTCGATTAGTTTTCCCATAATAAAATCACAAGATATTTGCTAAAATTTGGAAACAAATAAGGCCCTGGAGAGTTTATTTGAACACTTCCAAATATTTTAATAGATCGATCAGAAAATACAATTTATTTATTAAATTTTTAACCTTTAAACGTTTTTGTCTCCCGCATGGTTTTCAAGCAATCAACTTCTTTCTGAAAAATTTAAAATTTTTGGTTAAATTTTACTTGAAATGGGATTTTACACATTTTGTCCAGAACTCAGAAACCAAAAGTGATAACAAATTGATTCTTTTTTTTTTGGATGAAAACTCATCTTTAGCTCTTTGGCTCTTTAGCCCAAAAACATATAAAACATTAATTGAATAAGTGTATTTAAAGTTTTTTTTAAGATCTTATATTATTTAAATATTTTCCAAGCTTACAATTTCAATAATGTTCTTGAAAACTACTAAAGTTATCAACGCTAAAATTTTATACCCGAAACATGTAGAAAACAAAATTGACATGTTTCGTTGAATTTTTATATATCTCGTCATATTAGTGTTATTAAGGGTGGGTCGTTTTCAAATGATCACCCTGTATGTATAAAAATTTG
Source organism: Stenus bimaculatus (assembly GCA_963971135.1). Lineage (NCBI taxonomy): Eukaryota > Metazoa > Arthropoda > Insecta > Coleoptera > Staphylinidae > Stenus > Stenus bimaculatus. Next base: position 12,939,836 of record OZ020185.1, on the reverse strand, counting down.
GTGTAAATCGGTCGATTAGTTTACCCACAATAAATAGCAATGTATAGGACAAAATTGGTACAAATTCGGTCCTGGAAAGTTTATTTGAAGACTTTCAAACATTTTACTAGAATATTCGGAAAGAACAATAATAATTCATTCCTTAAGTTTTGAGCTCTTAACCATTTTTGTACCTCATATAATTTTCGAAGAATTAACTTTTTTCTGCAAAATCTAAAATTTCTGGACTAAATTTGACTCGAAATTGAGATTTTACACATTTTTGTTCAGAACTCAGAAACCAAGTGATAATTAAATTATTCTTGAAGTTATATTTATGGGTTTTGCGGATCAGTAAGAGGTCAAGAGTTAAATTTGATCCATCTCGATTTTAACCAACGTTTCGAAACTTTTATTGTTCCATCCTCAGGGCAAAAAAACTAAGTATTCAAACGTTGGCTAAAAACAAAATTTAATTGTTAACCTCTTACTGATCCACAAAACCCATAAATATTAACTTAAACAATAATTTTGTTATCACTTTTGATTTTATAATTCTGAACAAAAATGTGTAGAATCTCACTTTCGATTCAAAGGCTGTAGCCGGGTAAGCATGGGCAATGTGCCTATGCACCGATTTTGCTAATTTTTTTTTCAGAGATGCCTTATTAACTAACATTAAGTTTCCTCAAATGTGGGCTTCGAAATGTACATGGTCTTCTTTAAAAAAAAATAATATTGACTTTTTGAAAAAATAAATTTTCTCGGTAATAGTTGTTGGAAATTTTCCTGGAATGAAATATATTATAGAGATGCTAATATTTCTCATATGTAATGTATTTCTAAAAATTAATATGTTATACCCAATGGAGAATTTTAAGATTCATACAAGTTATAGAAGTAGATTTGAGGAATATTTGACAAAAAAATGGTGATTGTCCCCCTAGTATAAAATATATTTTTTTATTTTGAATTTTTTTTTTATTTTCCTGTAAACCAAAAATCGTAAAAAAATACCACTTATAAGTATTTAGCATCTCTATAATATATTTCATTCCAGGAAAATTTCCAACAACTATTACCCAGAAAATTTTTTTCAAAAAATCAATATTACCTATTTTTTTTAAAGAAGACCATGTACATTTCGAAGCCAAAATTTGATGAACTTTAATGTTAGTTAACAAGGCATCTCTGAAAAAAAAATTAGCAAAATCGGTGCATAGGCACATTGCCCATGCCCGGCTACAGCCTTTAGTCCAGAAATTTAAGATTTTTCAAAAAAAAAGTTAATTCTTCGAAAATTATAAGGGGTACAAAAATGGTTAAGAGCTCAAAACTTAAGGAATGAATTATTGTTCTTTCCGAATATTCTAATAAAAGTTTGAAAGTCTTCGAAATAAAATATTACTTTCGAGTCAAATTTAGTCGAGAAATTTTAGATTTTTCAGTAAAAATTGCTTCCTCGAACACTATACGGGGTACGAAAATGGTTAAAACTAATTAGTAGAATTAGTTTTTTGCCCCGAGGATGGAACAATAAAAGTTTTGAAACATGGGATAAAAACAAAATGGTTTAATTTAATTCTTCACCTCTTACTGATCCATAGAATCCATAAATATTAATTTATTATAATAGATCTTAAAAAACTTTTTAAAAATTGACCTTATTTGAAGTCCTTTCCAAAAAAATAAATCCCATATTAATAAATTAATGGATGGCTTGGCGCCCTAATATTATAATAACCTGAGATCGTCGTCACTGATAATTACGGGTGGTCTGAATCACCCGGTACACGATTTATGAATTTTTGGAGTTTGGTGATTCACTTGTTCCAAAATAATTAATTATAATTATTTGTAGTATAAAGTATTACCAGAAGATCTCGAGGCATACTTTTTATGTTTCAATTAATGCCGAATTACTTTTAAATTAAGGCCGTAAGTTTTTTCTTTGAAAAAAAAACGAATGTGGTTAAGGTATCGCATCACGTAACCCAGTTTTATAATTATATTTGATCGAAGCTTGGTGGAGATGAGGAGAAATAACTGTGAAATTGCATTTAAAACTTTAGTCTAAATTTTAATTCGTTTTGCATTCTCGCTTCTAAAAATAACCGTTTACTCACAAGTGGATGAATTACTAATGTTTTATTTTCGAATTTAGTTGCGCACTTTGTTTCATTTTGGAAACGGGGATCAAATAATCTTACTACCAATATAATAAAATTAATTCCATAGCTAACAAAGATAAAAACATTAAACAAATATTATTGTTCTTACATCTACATTTTTTAAATTATTGTCGTTTGGTGCTGAGTTGTGCATAACTTTTCCAATTTTATCGACAAGTGGATAATAAATCATTACAAGATTAAAGAAACTAAAAACTCATTAAGATAAAAACTTTAAATTCTTGGAATTATATAAATTGCAAATGTGGCTATTATTTTGTTGCTTACGTTACATCTAATATTTGGAATAAAGAAGACCGACCTAACCCAGAACCTACCAACTTAAAGGATTTTGTAACATCAAAGTTTTTGTTGTAAGACGCCCATTTGTACTTTTCAGGGTGTTTTAATTTTTTTGTACCATAAGCTGGATTAAAAATGAAATTATAAAAATATTGTCCGTATTTTGTAAAAAATAGTATTATTAAAAATCGAAATTGAAAAGTAGCCATTTTTTAGAAGAAAAACTTTTGTGAGATTTTTGTATCAATATGAAAATTACAAAAGAATTTCTTTAAAAGTTTTTTTAGGTACAATAAATTAAAAAAATTATATTATGTCTACAAGGTTTTTTTCTACAAAACTGCACGCGCACCTAATTAGTAATAAGGAAAGCCCAATTAACTGATTGCATAACACTTCCTAGAAGATCAGGCGGTCTATCGTGCTTGAAACTTGCAGCAATTCCTATTTTTTTGTTTTTGTGAAGATCGTGCGCGATTCAATGGCGAATAATTGCAAGGAATGGCGTTTCTGCACACACTCACATTCTCGTTTCCTATTTTCTAGAGTCACCAAGGACTCCATAAGCATTCAGGCATAATAAGGAGACGAGATTTTAAAAGCAAATAAATTCATGACAAGATATTATTTCTTCCATAAAGACATTAAACACCTATAATGTCCATAAAAGATCATCATCTGCCTGTTATTAATGTCTTTCCGCACTCAAAACCTTTTATGGCGTGGAAATTTTGATCTACTACAGTGATCTACTACCACAGATCGAGATTATGATTGATGGATGCGTTAATTGATAATTTTTAAGAATTGCATAGCTTACCTTAATTGGTTTTAGCAGGAAAATGTAACATCTAACGTCTTACCTGGAAAGACAATAGGTTATTAGTCATTATTTTATACTCATAAATAATTAAAAAATAGTACAGAAAAAGTGTATTTATTTATAGGAAATTAATTAATACTTTGTTTACAGCTACTTGAGAGCGTTATCAGGAATAATTTTGCAAATACATATTACGTTAATTTATTATATCTGGTGATTTATTTCGTTTAATTAATTTTAATATTCTCACGCTCTAATAATGATAATTAGTGCGTTAAATTCAAAAATAACACGATTTTAAAAATTAAACAAAAATTATGTAATTATTATTAATTAAAACGTGGTGTTTTACTACATGAAACCTAAAATTTAATCCTTTATGAAATAAATAAAAACCAAATAAGTAGGAAAATCTCTAGGCGCAAGATTTTAATATTTGATAGTCAATGATGGAACTCGTATACGGTAATTCAAAAATAAGGCCCCTAAGCTTTTATAATTTTTCTTGTTAACCAAAATTCATTATTCACTTCTTAGTGAAAATTAATCACCAGTTGTTCGTACATGGAATAATTTTGACAACTCAATACATCAATAGAGTGTTTACTTCTACTTTAATTTAGAAAATCAATTAATTAATTTTAACATCAACCTATTTTAGATATTTTTAAAACAATTAAATCGTTTATGTTTTGCAAATGGCTGTAATTAATTATTTTATGAGCTCGTAAAATTTATTAACTCATTCTCGTAGTATTTAAGTAACAGGTGATATCACATTTCTGAACTTCTGAAATTCAATATTGACGATCGGCGACAGGCATCGCCTTTTTGAAAGGCTTACTAAGCTCCTAATAATAAGAATTAAGCCACGTTTAGTGATGATTAAACCTACATTTGATTAATTACCGAGGAAAGTTCTATCAGCATTTTTTTTTTAATTTGGCGACTAATTTTATTCACTTTTTTAGAAACTTTACTAAACGGTTTAATTAATTCGCCAAATTAGGGGGAAAGTTAGTAGCTTCTTATTTAGATAATCTAAAACAGTAATGTGGGATTAAATAATTTAATTTACAAAATCTTACATCAAAACACTTTAACCGATGGTTAAAAAAACTGATTAGGAATTCTAATATTTTGTGAAACTGCAAAATCAAAAATTTCAAGAAAAACGATGATTTAAACATCTAGAAAACTAATTAAGATTTAAGTTTTTTTTTATAAATAAAAAATGCTGTTCAGAAAAATATCTATGTAGTTAAATTCCAAATTCTTAAGAAACCGAACATCACAATGAGTGAATTTACACTTTTGGGGATTGTGTTGTTTTATAAATAAAGAATTGTGATGAACTCTAAAAATTTAAAAATAAATTAAGAAAAGGAATAAAAAGAAAATACATTTGTAACTGTTCTACTTAAAGTTCGTTAAACTGGGAAAGTAAATATTTTGGCACTAAAAAAATAATATAAATAGGCTCTGGCAATAATTTGTTAGGATAATTTATTGGTTCATTTATTTTGTACAAATTTTGAATAAACTTTCTTACAACACTTTAGCATCGATCAGTATGCACCATTAATTTATACTTTTGATTTTGCTTCCGACAACTAAAATTGATTACAAGCTATTACAAGAATTTACATTTAAAGGCCTTTTTAGACGGGCTAAAATCAGTCGATTTGGGAACAAATATTTGGATGAAATAGATGGAACTGCACATTGCGTATTTGAATCCGAGTCGGTTTGGGAACAAAATTTTGGTAAAAAATTGTGCCCGTCTAAAACGACCTTAAGAAAATATTTACCATATTTGGGAGGATTGGAAGATTAATTTTATTTCACATCTACGTAACTGTACCTACCATAAATTGGGTAAATTACAAAAATAAAAAAAAATTATAATCTTTGAGAAACATTTTGTAGATTTCTTTATGGTTAATGAATGAATGGAAATGACCAAACCAACAATAATCAAAGTTTGGTATACGTTTTCCTAAAGAAACCATTTTTTACGTTTTTGGTTCAGTAGCACAGTATGAGTTTTATAAATCACAAAAAAAATGGTTTTTAGCCAAGTGTTTCTTCTTTAAAAAAGCAATTGTATACTTCTTGTGATTCGAGTTATAAAATATACATATAATTATCAAAACAATGACAGAATATGACTCTGAAATAATTGTTTTTATTATTATTTAAATATTTAATGACGCCTGTTAAAGTTACATAAAAAGGGATAAGATAATCTTTAGTAAACAGTAATTAAACAGTGTTTGTAATCATTAACTCAAGAAACAATAGAAACTAGCTGCGTAATTCATAAGAAAGCATCATTTCAATAGTGGGAATTTTGAACATAAATAAATTTTATGCGTGCATAAAACAAAACACAAAACGCATATTAATTACAAATTATGATGAACCCATAAAAACTGATATTAAAAATATTTGCACGAAATGTTTTTGCCTGAAATTAAAATTAAATAAACAAAAAAAATCACGTTTATACCTATGTTGTTTGTTTAAAAATATTTTGAAGTCATAGAAATACATTCTTGTACTATTAAAACCAAAATAATTACTTTAAAGTTATACTAAGGTATCTAAGAAATTCACGAATCTGACGAATTAGTCTTTATGCCCATTCTTCTTTATGAAAAATCAATAATGATCAATAAGCCAAGACAAAAAACAGAATCTTCAATCCGGTAATCACCAAAAAGAAATGAAGAAGGAATTGCCTCAAAAAATCTTTTCCTAATTTTAACTAAGAGACATTTAAATGCATTCATTTTTACATTCATATTTTTTAATGGGCAAAATTTTGATTCGTATTATATGTACTAATATAAAATACATACAATTCCCAGTAAAAATATACAAAAAGTTCATTGAAATCATACCTCGAGTCAAAACATTACGAAAATCATGAAAATAATAAGATTAGAAGAATCATTGACGATAATTTGGGATAGTAAAGATAGTTAAAAAACAAGAAAAGAAAAGACTAGATGGCGCCATATAACAATATGTGGTAATAATGTGGGATATAAATCCAGAGTTGTTATTTGAAATATCGAGGTACGAAAAATAATCTTAACGATAAAAAAGTTAAAAAAACAATTTTTTTGAAAATACATATATGTGAATTAACCTCCGAGTAGAATAATAATAATATTACATAGATTTCACTGATAAAAACTTCTTTACGTTCGTTTTGTGTAGTAGGAATTGTGTGAAAACAGCAAAAATCGAACTCCTTTAAATGCCTTAAAACAGCAAGGTTTATAAAATTACAAATTTTACATCACATGGTGAATATTTAACCAAATAATTAGCCATGATTAAGACTTGAATTCAAGTCGAAACGTCGGCAATTTTTATTGAAATAAAGTTTCACCTATAAAGGAGTTCGATTTTTGCTGTTTTCACACAATTCCTACTATAGATTTCACTGTTATCTTGTGATCATTGTACTTACAATTCATTTTTTTTAAATTAAATGATTTGATCCTCGTGTAATACCTACAAACAGGGTAAATAATAAAATTTTCAAATGTCAAAATTATCCTATTAAAACATCCCATAAACTAAAACTATATTTCAGACTTTTAAGTTCAGCAGCAATTAAGACCCAAAACCCACCTGAACCCAAAAACAAACAAAACTATAAATACGCATAACTCAAAATAAACATATGCGAAAACCTCTTTTGTTTGTATATTTCTTTATACAGGGTGAGTATAAATACGTGTCTATAATTTATGTGGCATATTTTTTGGAAAATTCTAAGAAAATAAAAAGTCACTTTTTCAGATTTTATTCTTATAATCGAAAACAAAAAATAAAAAAGCGTATTTTTTTATATTTACACATAGAGTTCCGAGTAAAACTACATAAAAAGTTTTTTCTAAACCAGCAACCTTATTCTTGAAACAGTCAACACGAAGTGGCTGACCACTTTTATCATTCTGTCCTTTTCATTTACATGAAAAAAATAAGAGGACAGAATGATAAAAGTGGTCGGACACATCGTATCGACGGTTCAAGAATAAGGCTGCAGACCAGAGGTGGAAGTCTGTAAGCTATTCGCGATTTTAGGAAAGAGCTCTCCCTCTGTCGGGGAATTTGTAAAACTGTCGGGTTAGTATAAAACGTCAGTAGTAATTTTGCCCATTTTGAATAAATATTGATTTTAAATACAAAGTAGAAGAATTGTAACGAAGCGCTTTTTTAAGTTGGTTGATTTACTACAATTTTCAAATTTCCCGCGTTCTTTTTGTCATTTTACGCCGCGAGTCAAGTTTCATGACGTAAGCCTAAGGGTACGTTTATAGTAATAATGAAAGAGCAATAAAGTCATGCATAGAGCAATGAAGTAAAGCAATAATGCAAAGCATACCCGGCCATACTAAAAAACACGACCAGCGATGAACGCTAAAAATATTCCGTGATAAATGTAAAAGCAATTATATAATTTAGTATTAATTAGGGTAGACCATTGAAAATAATTATTTCTATGTAATTACTCTCGTACTTTAAATTCTATTTTATTAGAATAGGTTAGGGGATTGGAAATAAATAAGAAAATTTTCTATGCCCCGAATGTATTCAAATTTGAAGTACGATATAATTATTATAAGGATAATAGTTTATTTTAAATTATTAGCTAAGTAAATTTAACGAAAAATCCGAAGAATTGCAACCGCGTGCGGCCGGCCGACCAATCAGAGACCTCCGCACAGTGATCAGAATCATGATAAAGCAAACCGATTTGCTTTATGAAAATGCATCATTGATCGTGCTGCATCACTATGCGCGCTCGTATTTGAAATACATTGGTTTGCTTTATCATCATTCCTCTACTACTTGCTTTATGAAAAGATTACTTTACTGCTTTATCAAATGCTTTATTACTATAAACGTACCCTAAGGGTCATGTGTGACCCGATAGGATTTTGGATTGGAAAATGAATTATGCTCGCTGAGTTGGTTTTCAGCCACGTCCCGTACTGTAGTGTTGTTCCCGTTTCCCGTCCATTTTTCCAGCCTCGTGATTGTCCAGAAATTGTAAGTACCTGCTCGTCTTTATTTTAATCGCCACTCTAGTTTTTAAGAGCATCTTCCTAGACGTCCGAGATAAATTTTCCGTCGGAGATAATAACAAGGAATAGAAAATCCATCCCACTTTTCTGGAGCTTCTTTGCAAATTATCAGCAAATCACTGATAATTAATGCGAATTCCTAGAGAGCGCGCGAGTTTGGGAGCAAAAATTGTGAAAAATCTTGAAATCGAGCATTAGTTCTACAGTCAAATTTCCCTCGTTAGATTCTCATTTTTTTTTTTGGATTTATAATCTAAATTGATTATTTCAAAGCGAAAATTTCCGTTAGTTTGGTCCATATTAATAATATGAAGGGAAACAGCCTTAAATACCAAACGAAACAAAGTAGTTACTCATTTATAAAACTTTATCTAATGCATTTCGAAATAGAGATTTCATCTTCAGAGAAAACATTCACTTTTTATAAACTAAAAACAATATAAATAAACGTTTAAGCATATAAAATTAACGTGAAACTTATTGGAACTTTTAAGAGCTATCGAGTGATCAAAAACGTCGAAAATTCAAGTTCAATCTCAACATCAGTTCAACAAATGTTATTCATAAGAAAAGATAGTCAGAGACTCAGAGGATGGTGTTGATTTTTGAAAACAAGCATAATAAAAACACACTAAAATTAACAGATTGGTGTACACCATAGACATTGTACATTATGATACACAATCTAAAACAACAAAGTAAGTAGTAAGGCGAAAAAATATAAAATTAAGAAAAAACTTACTTAATGTTGACATGTAAAAACAAATTGTACAAATTGTACAAAATGACCAAAAATTGAGTTGATGTCCAAAAACAAGGGGGAGTCGTGGAGAGATTTAACGTTCAAAGTAACTATTTACAACAATTTCTTTTTACATATTTACAATATTCACAACTAGACACCACCCATAAATGTGTCAGATTCATAGATGGTAATTGAGCGAAAAAAAATTGTAGGTGTAAATCACAAAAAATGTACATTACAATAGACGATCTAAAAAAACATAAAGTAAATAGTAAGGTAATTCAATCAAAAGTAAAAACGATGAAACTTACTTAATAATGACATGCAACAAACAATTGCACGAATTACAAAATGGTTGATGTCCCAAAAAACGTCATGGAATCAATATAATTAAAATAACTATTTACAAAAGTATTTTACATATGTACACTATTTACATCTGTACAACTCCTCATTGTCTCTAACTCATATATAAGCTTGATTATTAAAGATCTAAAAATATTTAACTTTAAAATTAAGTAAAAGTCATTACAACGAGAAACACGTTGTCAACTACGACAAATTTGGAATGCGAACGAAGGTCAATTGAATGCAAAACATTGAAGTGTAAAATAACTGACATCTATCAACGAAATCAAAATTAAAATGTAATGTTGGATTGGAAATTGATTAGGCTACATCCTAGCGAATAGTCACCTTCTGCAACGTAGCACAAAATTAATTAGAGGGGTCCAAAGTTAAGGTACTTTTAGATCATTATATTTTATTTTGTACATTCTCCAATTCTTTTTCTTCCGCTAGGAATTATAGAAATGACTTCTAAATCATCTCCAAAAAAAATTATACAAAAATGTTGTATTTGACTGCAGAACTGAACCACTATATTTTCCGTTTAGGAAATTGCTCTTAAGGGGATACTCGGTGAAATGTGTAACTCCGCCATTTCGCCCGCAAAAGTATTGAAAAATGGTGATTTGGGATTTGGTGACATTACTAATTGAGCAAAATGAAAAATTTTAATTGCATTAGAAAGAAAGTTTATTGTGTTAGTACGATAGAAGACGCTTTTTTCTATTTTTTTACTCAAAATTGTAAAAAAAATCTTGAAATGTGCAAAAATATGCTATTTTTTAGACCTTTTTAGCGCAATTTTGAGTAAAAAAATAAAAAAAAAGCGTCTTCTATTGTATTAACTCAATAAACGTTCTTTCTAATGCAATTAAAATTTTCATTTTGCTCATAAGCCAGGGTTGTGTTAATTTTTAGGTATTTTTAATTATTATTTTAGTTGATCGGAATTTGATTTTGTTACCTTTTCAATTGTTTTATTGGAGAATAAATTATTTAATTTGTATTTTTGACTTTTCTTGAGCTCACGTACAAGACCCGTTCATCTCCAATTATTTTTCAGCATTGACTCCTGGACATAAGGGTCACTATTATGTAAGGTAAGTAACTTTGGGATATTACCAACTTTAACCCATAGTGCGGACGCAGTTAAAAAGCCTGGCGCCCGAGTTTACCCCCTTCATCCCGTAAGAAAGCGCGTCACAGAATATTTATTAAAAACATTGTAAAAAAACAATTATGTCCGTTTTCACCAACGATTCCTAAAACTTAGGCATTGCTTATATGATTAAAAAACTTACGCCCGGTTTCTCCACCATATCTTGAGACCAAACTAAATCTTAATCTGCGTATCAGACCCACGTGGTTTAAGAAACAGCCAATTAGAAGAGGACTGGGAGCGTAGCATCTGTTTTGAGGCTGAGCTTGGTGAAGTTGCGTCTAAAAACATGTTGGAGAAACCGGGCGTTAGCAACTAGCACTATAAGCAATGCCTAAATTTTAGGAATCGTTGGTGAATACGGGCATTAGTACGACTTTATCCTGTATTCACACATAGAAACATGTAGGTTCAATACTGGCTCTGATAGTGCATTAATTTGCCGCAGAAGGCCAACAGCGCCATCTATTGGTAGTTAAAATTCCCAATACGTTTGTTTTCGTATAAGGAAAAAATCGTTTGTTGAATATGCTGCTATGGTGACAGATTTTGTCTTCTTTCGACAAATATAAAACGTGCATAAGGAAGAGAGATAGAAAAACTGTCACCAAGCAACTTAGTCAACATTTTTTGTTATACGAAAACAATTGATTGGTGACCAATTATTTATCTTTCTTCCTTATGTATTTGTTGAAATGAAACAAAACCCATCACCATGGCAACTTAGTCAACAAACGGCCTTTTCCGAAACCAATCGTTCATCTTACAGATTTACACATCAGGAGTTAAAAAATTGGGAAGAAAAGGGAAAATAAAAAGTTACTTTTTCAGAGATATGGTTTCCTGTGTAGGTACTAGATCTCTGATTGGAAGAAATTTTGGCAAGAAAAATTTTACGGGGTCATGTCCATCTTTTATTATTTTCAGACTTCGGGCGTGATATAATCTGCACTTCTCTCCCAAACTTCTGCTGTAAAATGGTGTTTTTAATTTTTATCTTTCAATTTTCTTTGGTCATTAGGAGAAACATTTCATTGAGTGTTTTTCTTTCTTCTTGGTTTCCATACGATATCAGTATGGTAGTTCCCTTGAGAAGGACTGATCCACGCGCTGTCTTGCATTTTCTGGATCTTCTTTTCTTCGATCTCGACTATTTCTAGTTGTTGTATATTCTGCCAACTACGCCGTTTAAGGTCCACGAAAAACGTGGTGTATTTTTTAAAAAGGAATTCCGAAACTTTTATTAGGTCTAAAGTCCTGAGGTGGCAATATGTTTCTACGGAGGATTCGCCAAAACGTCATCATTCAGGTGAAGAGAACAATGTAAATTATGACGACATGGCGGAAAATGATGACGTTTTGGCGAGTTCATAAAACTCGCCAACAAAACAAAGTCCGGCCTCTGGTCTGATTTTGAAAACAACTTATGTAGTTTTATTCAGGATTTTACTCGGGATTTTATCTGTAACCAAATATACTAAAAACCTCTTCCGTCACTATATGGCAAGTTATTCAAGAAACGATTTTTTTCCTTAAAGAACCGTCTATCTTAGGGTGCCCATCATGCATAAAGCAGGGCCTTAAAGCAAAGCATTAAAGTAGAGCACTCATGAAAGAGCATAATAGTGAGGCTAGGTACACATGCCGAGCATGCATGAAGTAAAGCAAGAGCAATGATGAACTGCCTATAAATTTATAATTCATACAGTTTTTAGAATAAACATTCCTCTTTACGATACCTCTCGAATCGGGCGAAAAAAAGCAAGAGCAATGATCAACTGCCTATTTCAAGTGCTGACAATCGGAATAAAATTGACCGTTTTTAAGAATAATTTTTCAGAGCGTTAGTATACTTCGAATAATTTAAAACTCATACGCCTCTTAGAATGAACATCCCCCTTCATGACGGAACTCGAAGTTTTAAAATCGAATGAAAAAAACACCTTTTTTCGTGAAGAATACCAGGGCCAAATTTCGTCGGTTTTCAAAGCGACACCCCCGATCGTCAGAAAAAATCGGCAATTTTCGGCATCTTTTTTTCAGGGTGTTACCAAATTTCGAAAAATTTATAATTCATACAGCTTTTAGAATAAACATTCCCCTTTACGATACCCCTCGAATTTTTACAATCGGGCGAAAAAAAAAACTACCCGTTTCGTGTCTCCGCGCAAAAAAACGTCCTAATTCCGGGTAAAAATACAAAAGGCGTTGTATCTACCCCCCCCCCCCCTTAACAAATAGGTCTAGGCGGGTTAAAACCACAACCTTTATATGATCATTAATAATCCGGCCACGTTCTGCCAAAATTTCTACCTCTTCCAAAGCCTCCATTGCCGCCAAATTAACGATTTCGTAGATTTTTGTTTATACATAGTTAGAAATATAAGATTAATAACAGTTTGGAAATAACAAGGAAATATAAACAAACGCACTAACTAACTTATTAGCCTCTAATTAAAATTCGGAAACGTCAAAACGATGACCGATGACTGGCTTTGCGCATGCTTGGAGTCTATTTCGTGTACGAACTTGAAGTTCGTATGGAGCCTACCAACTCGATATGCTTCGATCGAAAAAGTTCGTATGCACAAAAATACACTTTTTTCATTTTATTCGAACTTTTGACATAAGCTCGTATACGAACCAAGTTCGAACGGTACGAAAATAGCCCCCCAGCGTTCGCCTTCGCTGAAGCGTACACATCAAGCGAACGCTCTCGCTTGTTAACGTTCGTTCGTTTGAAGTGTACGTGGCATTACAGACTTCCACCTCTGGTCTGATTTTGTGTATTTTTACCTTGGACTGTATGTATAACAAAATATGTATATATAAAAAAAATGAGCCCTTGCATTGTTTTTTTTTCGATTAAAAAATAAAATCTGAAAAAGTGACTTTATTTTCACTTTTTCCGAACTTTTTGTATATTTTTACTCAGAACTCTGTGTATTTTTATTTTAATATTATAAGAATCAACATTTTTCTCATTAAATTTATATAGAAAATATCCAATTAAAACGTTCACCCTTAGCACTATTCCATAGTATACATTTTCGCGTTCTCGGATTATGAAATTTTATTACCCGAGTGCAAAAGTAACGTGTCCGAATGTAAAAATGAATACATTTAAATGTAAGTTCAGCCCGGTAACTAAGAGTAGATATTGGAAAATTGTATTTTTTAAAAAAACTTATTTTTTTTTCGTTATGGCAAGGTACTTGTATTAAAAAGTAACTGTATACACACGTAACACTCAGTAGATTAAGTAATAAATTAGCTTGTTATAGGTTGGAAGTAAATTGCGCACACCTGTGAATATGTTTAAGATCCGCATTAGAAATAATGAAATGTCTAGTTTTATGCAAATGCAAGGACTTATGCAAAGACAGTCTTTCGAAACGACATTCAATCATTTGACTTCTTACTCGCAATTTCGCAGGGAGAGATAGGTGCAATTTGCAGTATTTTCGCCTGAGTGTATTAATAGAAGGTGTCTTTTATCGAGTCAAGTGGGTGGCACACATTAACATAAAACGAAATTAAGTCTAATTACGAGCAACGACAGTCCTTCCGTTGTTCAAAGTGTGTGTGTAGGCCGCGGGTGGCGAAATGACTCTAAAATAGAAGCAGCTAACAGCAGCTTCATCGTAGACAAGAGACAACGAACTGAAAACTCAAAAAGCGACAAATCACACATCTGCTCAAACTACTATTTGTTTATAAAACGGACGAAAAACGTGCCTTTTAGTTTATTTTAAAATGTAACAAGACGCAATCACAGCTGCTGCGATACATAATTTTAATAGGCGACACTTTTCGCGCCGATTTAGACTTGATTATAGTTGAAGAAATGCAACTCACTCAAAATATTACTCCACTCCATGTTCAATTTTAGAATCATATAATTTCTGTGGAAGATTACCCGTAAATGAAGCAAAAATACCGCTTATTACATGATAGAGTTATTTTCATTACATTTTATGAGCACAATTAATTATTTCCTTGTTATCTTTATTAAAACGTGCAGAAATAACCATAACAAACGCTTTCATAATTTTGAGGAATCTTCAGTCCTCTTCTTCAACCATTCAATTTTTAACATCGAAGATTGGAATCTCATACAAGAACTTCCGAGGAATGAGCACGACGTGCCAAAAATGGAAAGTGTATGGGTATTCATATTCTCAATAATCGCAGGTATTAAAAAATTAAAACCTTGCAGTGTTTACTGCTTAGCCAAGCGTTTTCACTTTGATTCTACCTGGATAAACAGATTATTTGAAAGTGCTAAGTGCTAATTCCAGACACCAACCTCTTATTGTAATAACAACAATTAAAAATAATAAACCTAAAATTTACTAAATTTTATGAAATACAATGCATGTAATATGAGTCGAAAGTGAAAGGTAATTTACTATTAATGATAGACGAACAGTGTCCAATTTGATTTATTCAATGAAAAATCAACTTTATGAATAATCATGTAGTGGTTTGAATTTTCATTTTAGAAATTGTACGATTAACGATTAGATTAATATTGCAAAATTCGTGCAATTCAAAATACGATATACAGGGTGGAACAAAAAAAAAACGGAGCAACTTTTTATTCATTGTCCGATTGTTGAGAAAGAAAAAGCATCTATGTATACTTATTTTATTACGTTTATGTTGTTGAGTTTATTGTTTTTTTTTTATATTATTTATGCACAACAAGATTTTTCTTATACCAACAAAATGTTGACTGAGAAATTTTGTTGATCAATAGCATTGTATTGTATTTAATAAATAATTAAATAAATCTATAATTATTTGCTTTGTAGAAAAAACTGTATTCAATACAATTTCCCAAGCCGCTGTCATTTTTGACAGGTGTATATCAACTTTTGTTTTTCAAATGGAACAGTCATTTTTTTTTTCTACGATTTAATAAAGGTTTTTTTCTGAATACAGTGGTGTATAAGGTGACGCGTTAATTGATAGAAAGTTAACTGCTAGAATGAGAAAATGCTAGAACGTAAATTGCTAGAACCGTAAAGTGATCGAATCGGAAATTGATAGAATCGGAAACTGCTAGAAGCGTAAATTGATAGAACCGTTAAGTGATAGAACGTTAACTGCTAGAACGTTAATTGATAGAATCGTTCGGGCGACTTCGGTCACGCCGTACATATTATCTTATATGCGGAGATGAAGCCGCGCGGACCGAAGTCGCCCGAGCGATTCTATCAATTAACGTTCTAGCAGTTAACGTTCTATCACTTAACGGTTCTGTCAATTTACGGTTCTAGCAGTTTCCGATTCTATCAATTTCCGATTCGGCCACTTTACGGTTCTAGCAATTTACGTTCTAGCATTTTCTCATTCTAGCAGTTAACGTTCTATCAATTAACAGGGCACCGTGTATAACATTATTTTTATTATTATTAAAAAAACGAAAAAAAAATTATTAATTTTTTTTTATTTTTACATTGAGGTAAAAAACGAATTTTTCTTATAATTATTTATGAAAGAGGACCTCTCCACATGAATTTTGCAGTTTGATTTTTTTCTCTAGCACTTCAATTGGCTTTACAATTAATTTCCAAAGTTGGGCAAAAAGTTTTATATTGAATTGAAATAAAAACGAATGTGTTTCTAAAAAGGAACTCTAACACATTATGAATAAAAACACCAATTTTAATTTTCGTTTTTCAACCTCACTGCCAGATGTTGATTAAAATGTGTCCCTTTGAATTTTTTAACAAAGCTTGCCATGAAATTAAAACAAAATGCGAATGTTTGGTAAGTAAAAAGTTTACATCCTTTAAATCAGAGTATTGTAGCGTGTAGTCAAAATAGTTATCATTTAATTATAAATAGCACACCCACATTATGGACTAAAATTACTGATATTATTCAAATTGACTTTGAATATAGAAAACATAGTTATGAAGCAGTACGACTCTATCGCCAACGTTTTCCAAAACCTCAAAAGTTTGCTGGACTTGAAGCAAATTTATGGGAATTTGGTACTTTCAAGAAACCCAAGAAGCCTAGAGGTCAATATAATAATGAAGAAATGGAGTTAAATGTTTTACTAATGGTAGAAGAAAATTCAAGCACATCCATTCGCGAAATGGCTCAAAACTTTGGAATATCGCATACAGAAGTACTTAAAATATTAAAAAAATACAAACTGAAATCTTTTATCTCCCAGAAAGTACAAGCTCTTGAAGAAAATGACTTACAACGAAGACAAGTATTTTGTAATATTTATTTAAATAAAATAAATGAAAACAAAAATTTCTATCGGCAAGTAATCTGGTCTGATGAATGTCATTTTAACAAAAATAGCATGTTTAATCGAAGTATTCATCGAAACTGGAGTCTAGAAAATTCAAGAAAGATACTCGAATGTAATCAAAGAAGATTTAGCTTAAATGTTTGGTGTGGCCTTTTGGGAGATACTTTAATTGGACCAATTTTTATTGATGGGACTTTAAATCAACAAAAATATCATGAACTGTTGACAGAAAATCTACAATTTTTTTAGATAATTTACCACTCGCTGAAGAAATTCGCATATTTTTTCAACAAAATGGGCCTACGGCACATAATGCAAAAATAAATGTTGAATTTTTAAATGCACAATTTGGAAGAAAGTGGATTGGAACACATGGACCAATTCGTTCTGACATTGTTAGATTTTTTCTTTTGGGGGTATATTCGAGATAAGGTATATTTAACTACCTCTATTACTGTTGAAATTTTACGACAAAAAATTATCGACGCTTGTCATTCTATACCAACGGGGTTGATTTTGAATACAACCTCAAGCGTAGCAAGAAAATGTCAGATTTGTCTTGACCACGATGGAGCCCACATTGAACAATTTGTATAAATTTCTTTTTTAATTTAATTTCGTTTGTAACTAAAATACTAATAAACTTTGATTATTATTGTGATATACGGAAATGAAAAAAAAAATAAAAAAAAAATTAAATATTTTTTTTTCGTTTTTTTAATAATAATAAAAATAATTATACACCACTGTATTCAGAAAAAAAAAACCTTTATTAAATCATAGAAAAAAAATTGACAGTTTCATTTGAAAAACAAAAGTTGATATACACCTGTCAAAAATGACAGCGGTTTGGGAAATTGTATTTAACACAGTTTTTCCTACAAAGCAAATAATTATAGATGCTTTTTATTTCTCAACAATCGGACAAGGAATCAAAACGTTATGGTTTGCTCCGTTTTTTTTGTTCCACCCTGTATCAACCTCAAAAAACCTGGACCAACCAATTATTCAATAAAAATTTGTTATCTTGATCCTATATTGATATGACAATTTGCTTCTACAAAATTAAGATAAATCTAGTTACTATTGCCAACGTATGTTTGTTGTACAAATAAGGAATTTTCACTTTCTTCAAAACATATACTAATTTTGGTCTATTTTTCTACTTCCAATACTTAGAAGAAACCTAAACAGTCACTTCTAGAAGAAAAGCTAAAAATCTTCCTTCTTTTTTCGATTTTTGAAAAATGTGAAAAATACAAAAATAGAAGAGTATTAATTTTATAGGTGTTTAGAATCATGATTGTTTGACATGTTCCTCATTCGTCAATTGGCGTAAACAGGTTGTTAGTTCCATCAGGTTTGCTGTGTCCAAACTGTGAGTGCAGTGCCCCCCGCGGAAACTGAAATAAACTGGGACGACCTCAATAGCCTCGCCCGGCTGCTGTCATTATTATTCCGGTCTGTCAAAAGTATTTGAATAAAATTTGGGTTAACTACGTGTTTGGTCATAATTTTCTTGCACCTATTGTTCAAAAATTCCTTAAAATCAGTTTAATCTGACGCAATAAAGATTATCTCAAATAAAAGTGAAACATAATTCTCACTGAAATAAAACACTTTTTTGTCGCCTTTTATCTCTGAGTAATACAACTCATAAACTTACGTTGTTAATGAAACGTGAGTAATCTTCAATATGGAAAAATCTAAATGATCACTTGTTTTGTTTGAGGTGCCGGTCAAAATAACAAAAATAGAATTCCTGTGTATTCAAGTATTCAAGAAGGATGTTCATATCAATAGCGTTATGTCCAGTTTCTGAACTTATTTGTTAAATCATAAGTTATGAATGTGGAAATTTTACGAGATCTTTCTCGTATATTTCACGCTTCGTCGGGCAAAGTTCGACCCCTTTTATCACAATAATAAAAAATTGTCTTCTAGGAACAAAACTTTATCTCTCAAGTCCATAGTTTACTTGGAAAATATTGTTTCTACTATTAAGTTGGTTTAAATTGTTTTAAATATACAATTTTGTTTTGTGCTTCGTTTATTATTCGCATGCCTTTAAGTGTCTTAAAGCATCTCGTTGCGTGCTCTCATCACTGCTTTAATTGTACACTTGACCGTTTTTATACAAGAAAATCCTGAAAAGGAAGCTTTCCATTCGTTCTTAGTTCCATACACGAATTGTACAGTGCATAAAAATTAAAATAATCATTATGAACACGAAAACAATTAAGTGAAGAAAATTAAAAGTCCTTTATCTCATTAATCTTATCAATTACATCTGATTTTCTTATTATGAAAAGTGTAGAGTAATTACTAAAATTAAAGATAACTTCAATTGTTTATGAATTGGATGCGCATGATAATTTATATTTTAATGCGTCGGGACGCTTCGATCGGTGTGAGTCACGGTCTAGGAGTTGGGGATTTTAGGGGATGCTGCACCAAAAGTTTTCCCAATTGGACCAACTCGTAAAAACCTTTTACTTCAAAACATTCCCCTTCACAAAGTTAATAAACCATGGTGGAATTACAAAAAAACCTTATTAGCAACATAAATATTTAATTAATATAATTAACACAAATTTTTAATTGCACTATAATTAATGATTTAATAACATATTTTCATTTATTAATTTATAAGGTTTTTTAATAAAAGTCGTTAAATTAGTAAGAATTAAAAATTCGAAATGGTTGATTTAGTTTTGTTGTTTAAAGAAAAGTGGTTTTCTTTGGAACTTTCTTCCATTAAAAAAGTTTCACCGCATCGTTGCTGATATCTATTGGAATGTCACGTAGAGTTTATTATAATGACAGGTGGATGTTTCCAGTTTTTACCTGTTTTTACGTTACTTTAAAAAGCTTTCTTTAAAATCAAAACTACTAATCATTATTTGTTTTAATTATTGTATTGCAAAGTAGTTGATAACAAAATCGAGATAAGTTTACATATTTTAATTTTTAGTACAAAATGTGCGTTTTTTAGGTAATTTTAAAATTTACGTTTGGTCATTGTGCGAAATTTCGAAATAATGTTGGCACGCGTTAGTGCTTCACTCATTTTGTGTTTGTATATAATAAATTTAACACCGTGTGTCTGTTCTCCTTGCTTAATGTAGCACTTTCAAATGCGTCTATAATTAAATAATTGCAGCGCTATTAGCACACAAAGAAACTCTTCAACGAAATCTCATCTGCAACAGTTTTTTTTTTCGCAGATTATTACCAACAATACAATATTTAATTTAAAAATGTCATTTCTTATTTCCTCGAACTATTTTTAGAATATTGGAGATTATTTTTACATCAGCATTTTTTCATTTCCTAGATTTTATTAAAATATTATTTCAAGTGTATTGTGCGTTTATCGGCTAAATTGTGTGTTTAATGATAGATATGATAACAAATGATTTATAATTATAAACGTACCTAGTTGATTTATACAATCTTTTATTTAATTCGTAAATTGTTTATACATACATATGTTTAAAATTTGATATTGTCGTATTTTTTAGAGCTGATATACCGGGTGTTCATGGAACTAGGGCCTCCCCTGTAACTTCTTTATTTATGAAAATAAGAAAACGGATTTATTAAGCTAAAAAAAAATCAGAAAAAAATCCTCTATCTAAATACGAGGTGGCCCCACTATCATGCCATTTAAAAAAATGAATATAAATATTTACAAAAAACGCGTTTTTTAAATTATAAAAATTATTTTTTCAAAAACGGCTTAATTAATTTCATAATTAATAATTTATTTTACCTTTTTAAATTATTTAAGAGTAGTTTTAATAGATTTTATTAAAAGAAAATAAAATTTTTTTTTAAAGTTCAAAAAAAATTTTTTTGTCAAAAACATATTTAGAAGTTACAGTGTTTAAGAGCCGAGAATGCGCGAAAATTTTAACATATGAAAATTTTATTATTGGCCCTGTTTGTAGATATTAGGTGGGTATCGGATCATATAATTTTCAAAAAAAAATAAAAAAACTGAAGTTTTTATATGTTTTTGCTTACAAAGTGAGCAAAATAAAAAGTGAAATTCATGTAATACTGTTTTATTTAGATGTTAATTTATATACAGGGTGGTGATTATTTCGATGCTCACCATTGGTATCTTTTAAAATGGAAGAGATATGAGGTCGGTTAAATGAAAGAAAAGTTGCGCATTTTTATGGCCATTAAAAATCTGAAAGAAAATTTAAGACATTTATACTCACTTCAAAATTATGGCCAATAATCTAAAAAATGTGATTTTAGAAAATAATTTATATTTTCCAAACCATTACTGCTACATCAATGAAATTTGGTACCTTTAAATTGATGACTATTCTGACTTAAATGACGTCAAAAAATAATTTTTTGGCCTCCTATATTCGAAGCCGCGATATTCAACTTTTTTTATTTCTTATGGCAGCCATATTGGATTTTTACCTCATCAGAGGCCGGATTTTGTTTGTTGACGAGTTTTATGAACTCGCCAAAACGTCATCATTTTCCGACAATTCGTCATTATTTACATTGTTCTCTTCGCCAGAATGATGACGTTTTGGCGAGTTTTAGAATACGCTGTGGAAACAAAATCCCACCTCAGATAATAAATAATAATACATTTTCAGATTGGTAATTAACATAAATGTGTTTCCTTAGAAAATGTATTAAATTTTAAAATTTGTATAAAAAACTAATGAAATCAATGTTTTTTGGACAGTTTCCATGGTTACCATAAAAATATTGCCTCAAATGAAACTTTAAATTTGATCAAAATTCTAATAATAAAAAAGCAAATACTTTAATCATTTTATTTGTTTAATATTATAAAGACACCTGTTATTTACATAAAATACTCTTGTTGCAGGTCATTTGTTTACTATTATTATTTTCTTTATTATTAGAGCAATTTTGAGGAGATACTTTTGTGGTAACCATATAAACTGTCCATAAAAGATTGCTTTCATTTGTTTTTTATACAAATTCTTAAATTTTACACATTTTCTAAAGGAACATATTAAACTTAATTAGCAATCTGAAAATATATTATTATTATTATCTGATGATGTAAAAATTCAACATGGCGGCCATAAAAAATAAAAAAGTTGAATATCGCGGTTTCGAATCTAGGAGGCCAAAAAATTATTTTTTGACGTCATTTAACTCAGAATAGTCAACAATTTAAAAGTACCAAATTTCATTGATGTAGCAGTAATGGTTTGGCAAATATAAATTATTTTCCAAAATCACATTTTTTGTTTTTTTTGCCATAACTTTACAGCGAGTTTAAATATTCTAATTTTTTTTTCAGATTTTCAATGGCCATAAAATTGAGCAACTTTTCTCTAATTTAACCGACCTCCTATCTCTTCCACTTTAAAAGATACCAATGGTGAGCATCGAAATAATCACCACCCTGTATATCTTCAAAAAAAAATTATTTTTTTTTACTTTTTTATTTTTTTCGAAAATTATCTGATTCGATACCTACATAGTATCTATAAACAGAGCAAATAATAAAATTTTTCTATCAAAACACTTCATAAACTAATCAAAATTCCCTAGCCTTAATAATAAGTACAAAAAAATAGGGTGTTACATTAAAAAAAAAAAAGTTGATATCATTTACGGCTAAGCCGGAAGCGAAATTAACATTTTTTTTTAGTTAAATTCGTTTATTTATGCCACATAACATAGTAAAATTTCAAACTTTTATTTTCAAAAATAAAGAAGTTACATTGGTACCTGGTATACTCAGGGTGTTCTTGAATAACTGAGCCAAATTTCTTGGAGAAATAGAAGGAGTAAAACTGAGCATTTTTGGAATATAAAGTAGTCTTCCTTAAAAGTTATTCCGAAATTTTAAATAAATTATAGTCTACTTTGGTGTTGAATTTTCAACAAAACGAATTACTGGTGCTACTTACTATAAGAGCACTGTTTCTATAGTACATTGATCAAAAATTATTTCAGAAATTTTAGAACTATTAATAACGCAAAAAATATATGATAAAAAAAACTGGATGACCCTTCCAACGTGACGCCCCTGAAAACATTTTCAAATTTTTCTTACATCTCGTATTACACTTAAATGTGTATCCATACTTGAAAAAGTTACAAGAAAATAGAAAATTTAAAAATTTTAATAGAATTTTTCAACCTATTTATAATCCTCATTATAAACCAATAACTTATCAGAGAAATAAGAAAGCTAATCTTTTTAAAGATAAAAGAGACTGAAAATGCTTCCCGCTGGTGTATTAAATTAAAAAACTGAGATTGAAAATTTTTTATATTAAAAAGGTACCTAGGAACTTAACAGAAATTTACTGCTCCAAAATTTTGATCACATTATAAGGGGGTTTCTAGTCTAAAAATTTGAAAAAATCGAAAAAAATTCCCATATTCCCATATTTCGATAGTTTAGATATTCAAGAATATCTCCCTAAAAGGATTTTTCAAAATTCGAATTATTTTTAAAGTTATAGTCATTTTAGTGAAGGTTTTGTCGTCCAGATAGATCAAAAAAGAAGGTTCAGTGGCAATCAACAAGAAACTCTGGATGATTTTCAACACGATGATCCACCACTTACTGATAAAGTTTTAACAGTTTTAAAACCTATTTACGAAAGCCTGTCAGATGATTCTTTATTGGAACGTTGTCTGGGTTCCGAAACTCAAAATAACAACGAATCACTAAATTCTTTGATATTGACGTTTGCACCCAAACACATCCATGCTGGAGTCCAGACAATCGAAATTGCTACTTATTTAGCAGTCAGTATTTTCAATGAAGGCTTTAATCCCATTTTAAATATAATGAAACTTATGGGGATGAAAATTGGTGGGGAAACCCATGGGTTTGTTGTTAGGCACAATGAAGTTCGATCTTCAAATGCTTCAAAAGAAGGAAGAACTGCTCGTCTTGCGGAAAGAAACGCTGAAAATCAGCAATATGAAGTAGAAGGTAGAAGAAGGCCCGATGTACGGAGCTTGGCTGTCTATCGTATGAACCAATAAAAACTAGACATTTTTCATTTTTAATATTTTTAAAAAATTCGGGAAAGTTAAAAAATTGGTGGGATAATCAACCTCAATTTTTGAGTACCCACCATTTTGCGAAAAAATTTTTTTCACTTTTTCTGGTTCGTACGATACTGGCAATTATATTGATCAAAAATTATCCGTAATTTTATTTTTCAAGTGACCAGGAGGGTAGATATCATGACGACCGGGACCCGGTTTTTTTTTCGCCCCTCTACTTCAACGACGCATAACTTGCTGAAATTTTAATATTTTTTTTATTTTTATTTTTTTATGTACTCTTGAAATATGCCATAAAAAATGGATAGTAAAAATATCAATTGCTTTTTTTTATGAATCCTCAAAAAACGCTCGAAATTCGGGCTTTTAGACTAGAATACCCCCTTAAACTTCGCCTTCGAACTTAGTCCCTGGGGATGGGCCAGCGGCGTAACCAGGATTTTTAAGGGGGGTGCATGGAGCAGCAAAATATACTTGAACTTGTTTATAACGAACAAGTCCGGATACTTATTTTCGTTCCAATGTGTTTCAATTCTAAATTTCACGGTTATTACGAGCCTTTTCACGATTATACCGAGTCTTTCGGCGAATTTTGTTCATGCCTTTTAAATAGCTTTTTCCGTTTATAACATTTTATGGTATTCGAAAATATTAATTACCACCTACGCGATTTTTCATTTTTAGGTTATTAAGGGTCGATTACACCAGTTTTACTTAAAATTCGACCCTCGGGAGGTGGATTATCGTATTTTGCAATATAAAACCAAATAGTAGTAAAATTTTATTAAGGGCAATAGTGTTGGATCAAAAAAATTTCAGGGGGTGAAGAGGGTGAATGCCCTCGAAAAAACTTCATCTTAAAATTTGTTTTGAAATTCAACATTTTTTCTAAAAACTACTGCCAAAAGTAAACTTTTGTCAAAATTTAAGAAAACTATCATTAAAATTGTTATGGGAGAATGAAAATACACCAGCAAAATTGTTATGTTAAAAAATTTGAAAAAGTGACAAAAAATCAATTCCCAAAGTTACCAACACCCGAGCCAACACCCCGTATATTTCAGATTAGAATAATAGCAGGTAAATACCTTTTTACGGCTATAACGGTTAACGGTTATAACGAGCAACATTCGCCATCCCTTGATGCTCGTTATAACCGAGTTCGAATGTAGTTCTTTCAATTTTGTTAACAAAAACATTAATTTTAATTTTATTTCAATATGTGCATACAAGGTGTCCCATCAGCGTATGATCAATTTTTATGGTAAGAAAATATATCAAATTTCATCGTCAAAAACAAAAAGAGTACGAAATTTTTTAGTTTTGAATTTCACCAGAACCAGAAAGTTAAAACATGTAAGTTAAAATACAACATTTTTTTGCATTTTTTTCGTTCTTTGGTAAATGAAGGGAGGAACTAGGGACTAGTTTCAGAATACGAAATAAAACACTTTCAATTGGCCATTTTAGAGAAATAATCTAAAAACTGAAAAAAAAAATAAATCTTTCGATTGGCGATTTTGTTAACATTTAATCAAGGATTTCTGTATTACTGTTGCTACCAAAAACGCTATAACTAAAACTAAAAAAAGATTGACCGCTACTTTTTTAACGCTGAAATTTGATTTATTTTAAACATTGAAGTTTGATCACTCACGAACGAGACACCCTGTACAGGGTGTCTCACTTTTTTCCCGCAATTTTTTTTAGATAATAAATGTCATTCTGAACAAAAAATTTCCTATGAACTAATATTTTTTTTCGACTCCTTAAGGTGATAGCGAATCAAATGTTGAAAAACCGATGTTTTTATCTTTCCTGAATTTTTTTAAAGTGTTTCAAAAAATAATTAAATACCGAACTTAAGTAAGAATTGCACTTTTATATGCAATTTTTATTTTTCATTTATCTAGATTTATACGAGCATAGTTTTGCAAAAATTAAAATATAAATATAGAAGTTTTTCTTGCAAAATTACACAAATGTAATTGTAGATACATAAATAACAAAAATTATAAATGAAAGTAAAATTCTTAATTTAGTTTGGTATTTTCTTATTTTTTTAACTTTCCAATTCGAAACACTTTTAAAAAAATCATGAAAGGTAAAAACGTCGGTTTTTCAACATTTGACTCCGTATCACCTTAAGAAGTTACAGCAATTTTAAAATTTCAAAATATTAATGATTTTTTGGAACACCCTGTATAAATTTCATTTTATTTCAATTTTTTAAATTTAAATCAAGTATGCTTTGGATTTTGATATTATCTGTAAGGCAATCAGATAGGTTAATTTTCTTGTCAGAAATTTTAAATGAGTCCACCTATTTTTAAAAAAGCCAATAATGTTCAAAATGGCAAGTTGGGAAAGACAAAATCCAAACCATAAATGTTTTAAATAAAAACATGATGATAAGAAATAAAAATTATACAGGGTGTCACAAAAAATCGTTAAAATGTTGAAATTTTTAAATTGCTGTAATTTCTTAAGGAGTCGAAAAAAAATATTAGTTTACAGGAAATTTTTTGTTCACAATGACATTTACTATCTAAAAAAACTTTTTGCTGGAAAAAAAGTGAGACATATATTTATTTTATTTAACTAAACGCAAGCTAACACTTTACTATTTTATGTAAAACTTCTGGAATTGGAATAAAAAAATTTCGTCCTTTCGGATCGGCTGATCTGATGAGGAATCTGATCCTGCAAGAGGGTGCATATATGCACCCATATACCCCCGCCCTGGTTGCGCCACTGGGATAGGCTATAGCCTGTTCAAACTAAAAATAAATCTGACACTGAAATCCAAGATCTAAGATAAGGTTCGATCCTTAAATCTTTTGAATAAACTGTAGGTTACTTAACTTGAAAAATCTATAAAATAATAAGACATAAATAAGTTAACAAATAATCATGTAACGAAACTAATTAGTCAAAGTATTGCACTAATATAATCCATAACGAAATTTATCAATTTTTACGTAACTCATTTTATAACGTGCATTGCATCTGTGCTAGCTGGAACGTGGGCGATTTCGTGCTCTAAATATAACTAAATTAAATTCTTTACGATGCGGAATACCGGTGACAAACACAAAGGTTCGATTGCACAAAAAATACATTTAAGGCCGTGCAGTGAAAAGAAGATTTTGCAATGTCACCAAGGAAGGAACTAAGAAACCGAAGGCCGGATGCGGGATGTGAATACCTAGAATCGAAAATGAGATAAAGTGGATTTATATGTCAGAATAAGTGAATAGCAGTACTAAAATATTCAATAAAATCTATAATTCAAGATAATTTGTGGAGTTATTCTTGAATAAAAGAAAATTTTTAAAATAATTACAATCCAATATTTTATTATTTTTCCTAAAAGAGTTGTATTTTAAAAATCTAGACCTAGGTGTCAACATTAGTTTAAAAAAAATCCACAAAATATTGTAACCAAATATTTTTCAAAAATATTTTATAAAAGGAGATTTATAAAATCAATTAAAGTAATTTTCATTATAGGTAAATGAAATCCTTAATTGAGTCAAAATTAAGTATCGTGACTGGTGACCCTAAAGCTGCATACTTTTTTTTTATTTCGTGCTCCATAAAAGTAAACGAGGTCTAATGTATATTAAATAGAGCCGTCATAAGCAATTTAATTCGAGCATTGTTGTACTCATTTGTCGCATTTCGGCTCAAACATGTGTAAAGAATTAATTTAAGTACACAGACGTTAATATGATGGTAAGTGTGTAAACGGCAACTTCAAAAGATTAAAAGAGAATAATAACATTTAATAATTTCAAGTCTTTGATGTTTACAAAAAAAACAGTAAAATTATTCCAAAATATCTGATTTGAGGTACAAAAGGTATTCCCAAAAAAACATGGACCTACAAAGTAACTTGAGAGAATTTGATTGAAATCTGTCCTTTAGAGTTCTACAATAAAATCCATTGAAAGATGATGGATAAAACTTTTATGGAAACAAATTCAGTATTTTCAAACAACTTCACTTCAATGAACTTTAAATTAGGGGTATAATGATATAAAAGAAGGATCAAATTTTGGGAATCTAAAAAACATGTGGACGTTACCACAGTATTGTAGTACCAAAAACGTAGATTTCCCAAATTTGATTCTTTTCCACTGAGGTTTCTATAATATAGTTGTTTTGAAATTTGAGGATGGACGGGTTGGCACCTAAAAACTTATCAAAAATAACTTACATCCTACTGAGCAAAGTCACAATTTTCCATCATCAAAAGTCATAAATTTGGTGGGCGATTAAAATCTGAGAGTAATGTGGAAAAAAGTGAGCCGCTTTGCGGATTAGGAGTGTCTTTAGACACCCACGCAGGCAAAATTAACACACACGCGCGTCGCTACTTTTTCAATCTCAAACAAAAATATAAATAAAACGGGAGGCGAACGAACGTTACGCGAAACGCGCTCGGGGCCGGTCTGAGGTGAGTGGTCGGCGGTTGGCCGTAAATTAGAATCGCGAAATGACGGGCGCGGACAGAAAGTCGAAGAAATTCTAGAAGAAATTGCTTTGGCAGGAGACAGGAGATTTCCTCTATCTATGATTATGTTGTTTTCTGTATTAAATACCAGGAACAAGTATTGATATGATTGCCGGGGATCACACGCGTAGAGTTGTGTGCAACCGCGAATTAAATAGATTCCAAATTATCGATTTACATCGAGCAAGACTCATTTTTTAGAGCCGACAAGCTCCACTTACATATTTATAACCAAGTGTTGACGGTCGATACTGCATACAAAATACCAAAATAATCCCTTGTTTTTGTTCCACTTTTAAATCCAATTATAAACTTAAAAATAATCTCTTGAATGCTGCACTTCATTTTTTGCAATAAACCTACAATAACTGCAAAGTCATAAAATTTTACTTGATCTCCTAAAGTCTACTGAAACAAAAAACTTATTAAGTTACCTACTTAAAAAACCTCAAAAAAATAATAAAATTAGACCTATCAAAAATGGTAGAAGACAATGCCCTTGAAAAAGAGGCAACGCATTACGAAATTTAGAAAATTAATGTTTATCGTCAAGTAATATATGTACAATGTACAGAACGAGGTACAGGATGTCTTTGGACATCAGTTGGGGGACTAAAGCTGCGTTTCCACCAAAGCAACATTGAGGAACTTTTTGTTTCGTTTTGTTTCTTCTTGTTGCTTCAAAAAGAAACTTTAAGAAACATTAATAAACTTATTGTTTCCACTAACGCAACTAAATCGTCAGTAGTCGCACGTTGTTTCAGGCAAATAAGAAACGCGCAACACAGTGTTTCCACTGGTGATCGATGTCGGATGTCGCCGAGTTAACCGAGCTAAATTTGGTGTATTGTGAAGTGGTGAAACATGGATCAAGATGAAGAAATTGCGCCAGCAGCGGCTGCCTACATTGTGTTGTCTAGAAAAAAACAAAATAAAAGACGTCACAAATTTTGGGTAGAACTGAGCCTTCAAGAAAGACAAAATCATGGTGGCATACGCCTGCTTAGCACCCTCAAAGTAGACGATATTACCTCTGGAAAAATAAAAAATCGAAGTGTTCAAAATTTTTTAAGAATGTCCAATTCTGACATAGAATGGCTATTGTGTCAGATTGCTCCACGTATTCAAAAAGAAGATACAAATTTTAGGCCAGCTATTTCCCCAATGGAACGATTGCTTGTCACTTTGCGATTCCTTGCAAGGCGATTCTTACCACCGCGCAGAGACTAAGCAAAACAAGTAAAGCAAAAAGCAACAAATTTATGTTCCTAGTTCGTTTCCACTGAGACGGCAACAAGAAGAAACTTATTTTAGTTTCCTTTTGTTGCCGATTTTCTTTTGAAGTTTACCGCTCGAAATGGAAACCGTCGACAAAAAGAAACATTCGGCATTTGTTTCGGAAACAACGAGAAACATTTAGGAATTTTATGGAACTTTGTGAAACATTTTTGGAAACAAGCAACAGAAACACAAAAGTTCATCAATGTTGCTTTGGTGGAAACGCAGCTTAATGATGTAAACAAAGTTAGATTCAATAAAATATATAAACTTGGAAGAAAACTTCAAAATTATAAGAATTCCTATACCTTTTAATGTCTATTCCAATTATGACCCAATTACTTGCCAAAAGAAGAAAGAAAATTGAGTATAATGCATATCCAAAATATTTAGTTACTTTTTGGATAGAACATCACCTTTTAACACATAGACAAAACTAAAGCTAAAGATTCAACTAGAAACATTCTAATTTAAAAATTGGTTTGTTCTAAATGGAGTGTCTCTCCTCATACATTAAGGGGGTATTCTAGTCTAGAAATCTGAAAAAATCAAAATTCGAATTATTTTTAAAGTTATAGTCATTTTAGTCGTCTAGACAGAACAAAAAAAAACGGAGGTTCAGTGGCAATCAACAAGGAACTCTGGATGACTTTCAACACGATGATCCACGACTTACTGATAAAGTTTTAACAGTTTTAAAACCTATTTACGAAAGCCTGTCAGATGATTCTTTATTGGAACGTTGTTTGGGTTCCGAAACTCAAAATAACAACGAATAACTAAATTCTTTGATATGAACGTTTGCACCCAAACACATCCATGCTGGAGTCCAGACAATCGAAATTGCTACTTATTTAGAAGTCAGTATTTTCAATGAAGGCTTTAATCCCATTTTAAATATTATGAAATTTATGAGAATGAAAATTGGTGGGGAAACCCATGGGTTTGTTGTTAGGCGCAATGAAGTAAGAATTCAACGTTCTGAAATTCTATCTTCAAATGCTTCAAAAGAAGGAAGAACTGCTCGTCTTGCGGACAGAAACGCTGAAAATCAGCAATATGAAGTAGAAGAAGGCCCAATGTACAGAGCTGGGATGGCTGATTAAGAAAATGCAAGCTATATGTACGCATCTATCAGTTACACTGACTGAAACTTAAGAACAATTTCCTAAACGGAAAATATAGTGGTTTAGTTCTGCAGTCATAAAAGCTAGCACGAACAACATTTTTGTATAATTTTTTTTGTAGATGTTTTAGAAGTCACTTCTTTAATTCCTGTCAGAAGGAAAAAAAATGGAGAATGTACAAAAAAATATAATGATCTAAAAGTACCTTAACTTTGGACCCCTCTAATTAATTTTGTGCTAGGTTGCAGAAGGTAACTTTGTGGCAGGATGTAGTCTAATCAATTTAGATTATAAATCTGAAAAAAAAATGAAAATCTAACGAGGGAAACTTGAATTATGACTGCAGAACTAATGCTCGATTTCATGATTTTTCATAATTTTCGCATTAATTATCTCTGATTCGCTGATAATTTGCAGAGAAGCTCCAGAAAAGTGGGATGGATTTTCTGTTCCCTGTTATTATCTCCGACGGAAAATTTATCTCGGACATCTAGGAAGATGGTCTTAACGTAAAACTTTAAACGAGTTTTTCTCGAAACTATTTTTTTCGATGCGATTGACATAATATCTGAAGTTCTAGTCGACCGATTTACTTGAAATTTGGCATGAATATTCTTGATATATTCCTCTATCGTATGAACCAACAAAAATTTTTAATTTTTAATATTTTTAAAAAATTCGGGAAAGTTATAAAATTAGTGGGAAAATCGACCTCAATTTTTGAGTATCTACCATTTTGCGAAAACAATTTTTTTAACTTTTTCTGGTTCATACGATACTGGCAATTATACTGATCAAAAATTATGCAGAATTTTATTTTTCAAGTGACCAGGAGGGTAGATATATATAAATAAGCCATAAAAAAATGGATAGTAAAAATATCAATTGCTTTTTTTTATGAATACTCAAAAAACCATCGAAATTCGGGCTTCTAGACTAGAATACCCCCTTTAAGATCTACTGCACTTAAGGCCTCTTAATCTATAAAGAAAATACAGTTGTAGGAAAAATCATTAAGTGATAAAGATAGGAATTTACTTGCAAATCCCAAAGAAGGTCTTCCTCCTGATCCCAATAAAAATTGGGTAATTTGGAAAAACCTGAATAGATTACGTACATTAGTTAGTCATTGTAAGTATAATATGAAACATTCGGGCTTCTATGATAGGTCTCTTTCTTGTTGATGTGATGAAGAATTACAAAATATGGAACCTCTTTTAATTTGCCCACAACTTAAAAATTTAACAAATAAATTTGAACTGCAATTAATTATGCGACGTTTTTGGTCTAGTGTTACTTAACTTCATAATGTACTTATTGTTTCTTTTTTGATATATACAGGGTGACCCAAAACTCGTGTTTATGCTCTCGCTACTTTGTTGAAAACTGAGAGATACCTGGAAAATAATAGTTATGCGCGAATTATTGGACACTCTGTATATTATGTATATTCATATTATGGTCGATAGCAGATTGGAAATGTCTTTTTATCAATAAATTACTAAAGAAAACGATCACTTATGTTATATACCTATTAGTTTCTAAAATCAGTCATCATAGAGGACACATTTTTATTTAGGACCGAGTCGAGCTCGAGTTGGTAAAAATGCCCCTGTCGTCCTTCGAAGGATTTAAATGTCTACCTGTAGTCTTTATTGCCTGATACTAAACATGTCGCCATGTAAACAAGTCTTTAAATAAATAAAAAATAATAAAAAAAAAATGTTAAAAATATTAGGTACGTACATCCAAAAATATTGCTTCATCTTTGGAATTTAGAAAGGTTGTAGTAATGGGTTGAGGAAAATCTGATGAAGTCTAAAAAACAGGGCTATCCACCGACTACAAACACTAAAATCAACTTTAATAGCAATCTAAAGTAACTACAGAAATTCCAGGGCATTGATTTTTTTACATTGTAATGTAATAGCTTTAATAAGAGATAAGAGCTCAAAAAATATTTAATCACTTTGTCAAAAACTTTCCAAGTTTTGCAGGTTTAAATTACATTTGGAAATAGTTTACTGCTACAATATTATAGGGCCTCTGCAGTCCGCAGGATCCGATTTGATCGGACGGTCGGATTCGCTGACTAAGGCTGTGCGCATATACAAGAGTAGCGGCGAGTCGAAAGTAGAAGTGTTGTTTTACATTTTACGTTGTGTTAATTTACGACACCACGCGGAGAACCTTGAGCCTTCACCACGACGCTCGCAAAAACTCATCAGTATAAGCGCTTAAATACATTGGTTTCTTTAGGTAGACGTGCACCTCGAGGTAAATCTCTAACATCTATGCTCACCTCTTGCAAAAACGCGATAGCATACACAGCGCCTCATTCGGATGCCTCATCCACATGGTCCGATCAGCCCATCCGATCGACCGCCGATTCTTCGCACCTCCTGCACGATACTATTTGGTCGGTTGGGTTTTCGGGTGTTAAGCATGTTGCCAGTTGTGAGGCCGGCACCGTCCGACAAAGTTGGACCGTGTGGACGTTGATTCCTTATGGGACCACCATACGATCCGATTTGATCGGACGGTCGGATGTAATTTGGTGAGATCGGACCGTGTGGAGGGCTGTTATCAACCAAATTATCAGATCGGATGTTCGAGCGGACAGTGTGGAGGCCTTCGACCAATTTGAATACTTCATCCGACGGTCCCACTACTTTCGCAATTTTTAGTGACATAAGGACGCGGCCGGCTGCAGTAAAAATTTTTGCGCAAAGTAGTTTGTATATTTATAAATCCTTATTAATTATGAATAAGGTGGCTGAAGAATATCTGATAATAATGGCGATGAAATTGCAGCAACTAGCCTCTCTGTTGTTAAGTATCTTAGTTTAGGGTGACAATAAAGCTCTCCTCAGTAGTTACTGCTTCTCTCATGGTGGAATCTTGATTTTTTTTAATTAATGGGTTTACTAAATTCAATAATGTATTAAAACTTTTATGATCCATTCTTAACTATTTTCGAAAGTAATCACTATTAAGTTCTTTAATTAAAACCATATGGTTAAATTTGTTTCTTTGGATTAACCATTTTTCCCACTTTTTTCTTCTCTTTCTCCCGTTCCTCCTTCCTCCGTGGCTACTAATACGTAACGATTTTTTGCCGTTTTGATAAAACGCGAGCCATAATATTAATTTGTTGATAGCCTCTCACCCGCTCTCAACGCAAGTATCAAAACTGAACTGATCAAATTAATATTCTTGTGCACGAGATGCGCAAAATCGGCGGTCGGCCCAATGAACTGATCAAACCGTGTGGATGCGGCATCCGATTTAGTCAACGTATCCGATCGTCCGACCAAATCGGATCATGTGGAGGCCCTATTAAGTCCCAAATAAACCGTTTTCAACCCGTCGCAAAACCCTAACAAAACTGGTCGGATGCAGTAATGCGCTTGCGCCAACTTTTACCGTCCAAAGTCTATAATGGCTATAGATTTGTTCCAACAACGAGTGAACGAGTTTTAATATCACAACAATTAACAATCCGAGAACTGGAGTTTGGTTGGAACTGTAACTGACTTGTGTGAAATTAGCAATAGATTGCAGCAATAGATGTTTTTTCAAATAAAAACTCGTTTTTTTTTTAATTTTTTCTTTCATAATTTGGTTAAATTCAATAATATAAATCTGGGAAATTCGTTTTAATGAGATTTTGATAAATTCTAAGGGTAGAAACCTAAATAAATTAACAAAAAAAAGGGTTAATTTTTTTTAAATTTTACTTTTGTATTTGTTAATTCGAAGTAACATATCAAAAATTTGAGTGGCAGTTATTTTTTGTTTCTAAGTAATGCACGTTTAAAGTTCCGCGATTTAGCAATATTACCCATATGTATGTAATAGTATATTCTTCAAAAACCGAAAAAGGATTTATTTTTTTGTATTTTTTTGTTTTACATTATTCATTTAAACAATTTTAAATAACATATCAAAAAATTGGATGGCAGTAATATTTTGTTTTTTTGTAAATCGTGTTTAAATTTCCACTGTTTCTCAACGTTGATCTAGGAACTTTAAACATGATTTACAAAAAAACAAAAAATTACTGCCATCCAATTTTTCGATATGTTATTTAAAACTGTTTTAGTAAATGACCTCGGAAGAAAAAATAAAAAAAAAATTAACCCTTTTTTCTGTTATTGAAGAATGACTAATTCATGTACATAATGGGATCAACGTTGAGAAATAGCGCAACTTTAAACACGATTTACAAAAAAACAAAAAATTACTGTCATCCAATTTTTTGATATGTTATTTAAAACTATTTAAATAAATGACCAAGCAAGAAAAAATTTAAAAAAGTTAACTCTTTTTTCTGTTATTAAAGAATGATTAATTCATGTACATAATAGGATCAACGTTGAGAAATAGCGAAAATGTAAACACGATTTACAAAAAAAAACAAAAAACTACTGCCATCCAATTTTTTGATATGTTATTTAAAACTATTTAAATAAATGGCCAAGCAAGAAAAAATTTAAAAAAGTTAACTCTTTTTTCTGTTATTAAAGAATGATTAATTCATGTACATAATAGGATCAACGTTGAGAAATAGCGAAAATGTAAACACGATTTACAAAAAAAAACAAAAAATTACTGCCATCGAATTTTTCGATATGTTATTTAAAACTGTTTTAGTAAATGACCTCGGAAGAAAAAATAAAAAAAAAATTAACCCTTTTTTCTGTTATTGAAGAATGACTAATTCATGTACATAATGGGATCAACGTTGAGAAATAGCGCAACTTTAAACACGATTTACAAAAAAACAAAAAATTACTGCCATCCAATTTTTGAATATGTTATTTAAAACTGTTTAAATAAATGACCACAGAAGAAAAAATTTAAAAAAATTAACCCTTTTTTCTGTTATTGAAGAATGACTCATTCATGTACATAATAGGATCAACGTTGAGAAATAACGGAACTTTAAACACAATTTAGAAAAAAACAAAAAATTACTGCCATTCAATTTTTTGATATGATATTTAAAAATGTTTAAATAAATGCCCACAAAAGAAAAAATTTTAAAAAGTTAACCCCTTTTTCTGTTATTGAAGAATGACTAATTCATGTACATAATGGGATCAACGTTGAGAAATAGCGCAACTTTAAACACGATTTACAAAAAAACAAAAAATTACTGTCATCCAATTTTTTGATATGTTATATAAAACTATTAAAATAAATGACCAAGCAAGAAAAAATTTAAAAAAGTTAACTCTTTTTTCTGTTATTAAAGAATGATTAATTCATGTACATAATAGGATCAACGTTGAGAAATAGCGAAAATGTAAACACGATTTACAAAAAAAAACAAAAAATTACTGCCATCCAATTTTTTGATATGTTATTTAAAACTGTTTAAATAAATGACCACGGAAGAAAAAATTTAAAAAAATTAACTCTTTTTTCTGTTATTGAAGAATGACTAATTCATGTCGTTCTTTCAACATTCGACTCCCTTAAAATTTTACTTAGGAAACTTGAGATCTAGTGGAGCCCGTAATGTTCGATTTCATGACTTATCAAGACTTCTTCCCAAAGTCACGCGCACTTTAGCGGCCCGCATTATCAGTGATTCGCTATTAATATCAATGAAGCTCCACAAAAGTGAGATGATTTTTTGATTTAAGACGAAAAATTCTAGAAAGACGCACTTAAGGACAAAATGAAAAATAAAATTTAATGAGCATCGCAAATTTTGGTAATGTATAAAAAACAGAACCTATCGAAATTATGTTAAAGTAAACTTTATTTATTTCGAACCGATTGCACCACTTCTCCTAGGGTTTGCCCCCCCCCCCCCCTCCCCCTTAAAGGAATGTATTTTAGTAAAAAAAATGAGAAAAATCTTGCTAAAATAATTGAAATTTAATTTAAAAATCCTAATCTTTAAATTAATTATGAAACTTATTTTTTATGAAAATGCTCGTGAACAAAAATTTAATTTTTTTAATTGGAATAACAAATAATAAAATATAGAATGTCAAAAGGTTTAAACTACCAACAAATGCAGTCTTAAAAGTTTTAATGATAACAATTAAAATTAAATAAATACCTATGTATAAATTAGAATTGTATAACAATAACATAAAATAAGTACCTATTTTACATAATATCCATAATAATTTAAAAATAAACTATAAACAAATAGGTCACAACTAATTATTCAACAAGCGGTAGAATAAAAATCAATGGGACCTAACAATTTGTTTATTTATAATAATAATTTTAAATACAAAATAAACTAACCTTTAAATAAGTCCCTAATCGTGCATAGACGCTGTTAATTAATTTGGGCGGGTAAATCAACCTCGTGGATGGTTTATACATAAAATTATAAAAAAGTTCGATAATTTTCCAAATATCCGCAGAAACACAAAACTTTAAAACCCCGCGTTTGACAGTGGAGCTCGCAGAACTGTCGAAATCACTGTCACTTCTAGTCTCACTGCCAACCCTAAAACAACTAAATTGATCCGCCTTTCTGGAAGAAAGCCAACTTTAAAAATAAATCCGATAGGACAGCGACATCTAAGAGCGAATAGCTAAGTTTTTAGAAACCAATTCAAAATTAAAACTAATTTCCGTATATTTATGTATTATAATATTGCATCATCTATTCATATATTTAATTTATGTATTATACAAAAATAAAAATTAAATAAACATAAATTATGCAACTTTATTGACATATTTAGTGCTACATCCAGCTACAGCCAACATAATAAACAAAAAAAATAATTGACATACTTTAGTTAAAGCATTAAAAAATTGACTCAATTGAGGTTAAGTTCGGTTATTAAAAGTTAAAAGTAACGATGTGATATTGCAAAAATGGCCATAATAAAATCGATTTTTAATACTTTTTTATTACTAACAATATTAGTTGAATTAGTCTCGTGTTTATATGAAGACCAAATAGGCAAATTTGACTGGAAAAAAACTCACATAGGCAAATTAAAGTTCGCCAGTTTTGATTCGGTGAAGCGCATAGTTATCGCCACCGAATTGAATACAGTAGCTTCAATTAACTTAAAAAATGGACAAATAGCTTGGAGACAGTTGTTGGAGAGCCCAGATTCTCACCGAATAGAATTATTGCAAGTGGGAACTGAAGTGATAACCGTGTCAGGAAATGGGCTAACATACTACATCCGTGGTTGGGAATTGAATTCAGGGACTCTTCTATTTGAATGGAGTATGACTGTAGAAAAAGAAGGTGGAAGATGGGTGCTATCGAGAGACCAATTATTACACATCGTACCTGTTCTAAATTCACATTTGGAAGTAACAGAATATCAAGTAAGAACCGGTGCTAACAAAGGAACGACTTCTAGAGTATCTACGCCTTGGGTGGTGGATTTGAAGAATTGCGTACTTGCTGGGACTTACTGGACATGTCTATCGGGTGAAGAAAGTAGTTCTTCTTTATATTCAATTAATTTAAGTGGAGATTTAACCAAAGTAATTACCAAAACTGTAGATAGCCTCATGGGTGATGTTACAGGCAAAATCACTATTGAGGAATTTGATCATTCAGAGCCAGCCATTATACTAAGACGTAATAATATCAATAGAATTGTAATTATCGGGGAATTACCAAAAATATTGCCTTACTCATTCGAGTCTAATTTAATTAGTATTACCAATGGAGAAACAAATTCTTTATTACAAAAACAAGCTCTTGGCTTAAAAATGTTCGACTTGGATAATAACGAAATTAAAGATTTTGATACGGAGGATTTAAACAATGGAATTTTAGTAGCTGGAATTTGTAGAAATGCTAATTGCCGAGTGCTAATGGTAACTCAAGATGATGCCATACATTTACTGCAATTGCCATCAGGTAAATTGCAATGGAGCAGAGAGGAAGCTTTAAGCGATGTGGTAGCTGCTGAATTTGTAGATTTACCTTTATCTGAATTAGAAATTTCTATTGAAAAAGAGTTTAACGAGGCATCCAATGATATTGTTAGTATGTTTACTAAAAGACTGATGAGCCAAGCAAAACAAATTGCGACATTTATAAGTGGCAAACCTACATCGGTAAATAATGGTCTGGTAAGAGATAATTTTGGCTTGCATAAACTTATTATTTTAGCAACAAAGGTTGGAAAATTATTTGCTATTGACACCATGACGGGTAAAATTATATGGTCTCATTTTGTTCCTAATACAGTTCCTTTTATGAGTTTAGAAAAAGAAATTACCATTTTGTACTTACAGCGAACGGCAAGATTTGCACCAGTATCTCCAGAAATGACCTTCATTGCCAAAGATAAAATAAGCGGTTTTGGTGTAATGTATAAATTTGATCCCATAACAGGTAAAGCTTTATCAGAAGTAAATATCTTAGATTATAAAATTAAACAAACACTTCTGTTACCTTATGAAGATGAAAATCATGTGCGTGGTATTTTAATTTTATCACAGGATGATAAGTTATATATTTACCCTACAACGGTAAACTCAATTATTGATAAAATTGGTGATAAAACCTTCCTCTTTACAGCTGATGAGGAAAAGTCTGTATTAACTGGGTATACAATTACTTTTGCCAATAAAGACAATATTAAAGTTACGAAAACTTGGAATGTTAACTTGGGTAATTCACGAATTGTATCTGTTAATATGCGCCCTGGTATTGAAAGGGTGCACTCTCAGGGAAGAGTATTAGCTGACCGTTCGGTGTTTTACAAATATGTAAACCCTAATTTAATTGCTGTGGCTACGATTTCTGATGACATAATGCATAAACATGTTTTAAGTGTTTATTTGATTGATGGTGTCACTGGTTTAATTGTTCATTCGACTAATCATAAACGAGCAAACGCACCTGTTCACATGGTTCATTCAGAAAACTGGATTGTTTACTCGTATTTCAGTGAGAGGTTTAGAAGATATGAAATGACTGCTATAGAGTTGTATGAAGGAGCACAACAAAGTAATAGCACAGCATTTAGTTCTTATGCATTAAGCCAATTACCGCATCCAGAAACTCTTTCATACATTCTACCTGTCAATCCTTTAGCCATGACTGCAACTTTAACGGAAAGAGGTATAACAAACAAACATGTATTAATAGCAATAAGTACTGGTTCCGTTTTGGAAATGCCTTGGGCTTATTTAGAACCAAGAGATCCACACCTTCTCTCCAACCCCGAAGAAGGCCACATACCCTACATGCCTGAGTTACCAATTATAACTGAAGCCATAATCAACTACAACCAAAGTTTAGCCCGAATTAGAGGCATGCAAGTTTCACCAGCCCGTCTAGAAAGCACGTGCCTAGTTATTCTCTATGGACAAGACTTATTCTACACTCGTGTCACACCATCCAAGACATTTGATGTTTTAAAAGAAGATTTCGACCATTGGCTTATTGTGATGGTCCTGGTTGGGTTGGGACTCGCCTCCTACATCAGCAAGCAGCTGTCCATAAGAAAAGCTCTCAAGCAAACATGGAAATAATAATAGGTTTTTTATAGTTTCAATCATTAGTTAAATTCTCGACTGTTGTTTTCTTTTAAAATAATTTTATTTATTTGTCACCTAAGCAAATCGCATTTTATACTGTGTAGTAGATTTGTAAGAAAGCATTTATTGGATTTGTTTTGTTATGTCTTGTGAAATGTTTGGTATCAAACCATTAAGGTTAAGACCCTCCATTTTAAAATAAAAAAATGTTATTAAATATTGGCTATTACTACAAGTCCTCTCATCCTGAAGAAACCCTATAAAGCGGCGTATTTTTTATTAGTATAAGAACTCATATGTTTCAAGCTGGAAGTTTAGTATTAAAGAAATTGGAAATTTTGGGTTGGGTAAACATTTGAAGGAGACCAGGATCAAAGATCATCTTAGGTGTTAGGGTGCAATAAATAAAACAAAAGCTGCTTTATATAACAAGTTTTTAATACAAATATTGATTGAGTAGATTTTTATATTACAATTATATTTTTAAATAAAAAGTAGACATTTTACAAAATTATCCATACCTTAGTAAATTTTCAATTAATTAAATATTTGGCATTTTATAATGGCGTTTTTATTTTAAAGAGATTGGTGTAAATACAAAACCTACATGATCATGCAGTTATTAACTACATATTAAAATAAGAATTCACCCAAAAACTGAACATTACCATGTCTTTTAAGGATAAACTAGTATTGACTAATCTTGATAGGGGTATATTATTTTTACATGCAAGAAAAAATGGAGTCATGCAATTAATGATTGAATAAACAACTGTTTTACTAAAACAAAAATAATTTGTCAGTTTTATTTGAAAAAATTAGTAAAAGAAAATGTTATAAGCAATTATATGTTAGTTTGCAAAAATAGAAACAGATTTACCAGTGCACCCCAAAACCAGATTAATTTGATTTACCCTGAAATATAAACATTATTATACATCTGTGCGTATTTACATATTTTATAAAAATCCTTAAAAAATCCAAAAATAAATAAAAACTTAAAAAACATTTTGATTTTAAATTGTGTGTACCTCAGTAAGGGGTTCATCTCTGCTTGAGTCTCTTAACTTAAACAGTCTTTCGGTACCTATTATTTTCACACCCCTAAAAATAAAGTTATTTTGTGTAATTATTTTCAAAAAATATAAAAGTTACTTGTAAATACAGCAAATATAATATTTTGTTTTTTGGCCATATTTAT
Organism: Stenus bimaculatus; assembly: GCA_963971135.1. NCBI lineage: Eukaryota > Metazoa > Arthropoda > Insecta > Coleoptera > Staphylinidae > Stenus > Stenus bimaculatus. Next base: position 12,898,247 of record OZ020185.1, on the reverse strand, counting down.
AATTTTGTAATTAGTAATTAAGTGAAAACAACTTACAAATTGAATATAATTGGGAAATAAACGGCAATATAAGTAAACGGTATTAGAGGAAATACAGCCATCCACGATTCGCTGGTTTTATTGGCTATCCCAATGGCACATAATTTTCCACATCTTTCAGCAGTCATTCTTTTATCTGTTTGTTTTACAGATATTCCATATTTCTGCAAAATATAAATTATGAACCAAAAGTATAATTAATATAATACACACACCAGCATATTTAAAGGAATGGATATAAATATGAATTTATTTCCAAATGAAATTAAATTATTTTCTTTATTTTTTGACTGTCATTATTTGAAATATCAGGGACTTGGGAATTGTGTACGATAACGAACATAGTTTCAATTCTTATTAAACTTTTTATATACAAAATTCTTAATAATTTTATTGATTGCAATCTTATTCTGTTGCAACTATATGTTTAAATGTTCCTTCCAAACAATTTAGATATAAGAACACCTTCTCCTTAAGGAAAGTTCTCAATTATTAAGACCAATTTCCTAAACGGAAGATATAGTGGTTTAGTTCTGCAGTCAAATACGCTAGTGCGAAAAACATTTTTTACCTATAATTTTTTTTGTAGATTAGAATCCATTTCTATAATTCCTAGCGGAAGGAAAAAAATTGGAGAATGTACAATAAAATATAATGACCTAAAAGTACCTTCATTTTGGACCCCTCCTATTAATTTTGTGCTAGGTTGCAGAAGGTGACTGTTTACTAGAATGTAGCCTAATCAATTTAGATTATAAATCTGAAAAAAATTGAAAATCTAACGAGGGAAACTTGAGATTTGACTGTAGAACTAATAGCGTTTTCAGATTAACTGCACTCAGTGCACATTTGCACCGACAGTTCCTTTACAGCACATTATTTGGACAATTTCAGGGAAATCCTTGAAATTAACCATTGCTGTTGCATTATTTCTTCATCACCTCTAAGATCATTTGTTGCATTTTGAATACGATGCCACAGTTGTTCTTCATTATTTATAGGTGTCATGTAAACCATGGATTTAAGATGTCCCTATAAAAAATAATCCATTTTGGAGTTAAGTTGGGAAATAATGCTGGACAATTTATAGATGTGTCATTGCCTCTACCTATCCATTTGTTTGGGTACTGTTGATTTAAATGATTACGAACATTTAATGTAAAATGTGGTGGAGTTTGGAGCTCCATCATGCATAGTGCATAAACCACATATCTCTCTGAAGCTGGAGAGGTAAATCCTCGTTCATATCTGGTAACGTATTTTGTAGATGTTGCAAATATATTTCTCCCGTTAATTTTGGTGACAAAATGACAGGATCAACAATAAAATTGCCAATTATGCTAACCCACACATTAATTTTAAATTCGTGTTGAAAATGGACCTTTTGGTTGCATGCCGATTTTCTTCTGCATAAACGTGTTGATTATAGAAATTTGTTATCCATCTTCTTGTCAAACATGCTTCATCAGTAAACATTAACAAACCGACAAAAATCAAGGTGTATTTCAGGATCAAGAACTAAGAGATCTTGAACTGCCATTTTATGGTATGGATATAGCAACTGTTCTTGAAGCAGTTTATGAAAGACATCTTTTCCTACTCCTAGTTCCCTCCCTATTCGTATACATATATAGTATAGTACTGATGAGTTCTGGATCTTCTTCAACACGTTCTAAAATTTCTTCTTCTACTTCAGGAACCCTTAAAAAACGCTATCTACCATAATTAGTGGTGAGAGGAGCAAAACTACCAGCCTCTCGTAGACGTCTCTCGACAGTGGCAAATGTTGGGTGGGTTGGTGTGCGACGATTTGGAAATCTTTCGGAGTACACTTAAAAACACTACCATCCATTTCCTTGACAAAATCCATATATCAATAACATATTGCTATATTCTGCATTTGTGTACTGCACGGGCATGATCAATTACGAAAATTTAATTGTACCTTTAGGGTATACGTTTATAGTAATAAAGCTGTAAAGTAATCTTTTCGTAAAGCAAGTAGTAGAGCAATGATGAAAAAGCAAACCAAAGTATTTCAAATAGGACCGGGCATAGTGATGCAGCACAATGAACGATTCATTTTCATAAAGCAAATCAGTTTGCTTTTTCTTGACTCTGATCACTGTGCGGAGGTCTCTGATTGGTCGGCCAGCAGCACATGGTTGCAATTCTTTGGATTTTTAGTTAAATTTACTTAGATAATAATTTAAAATAAACTAATATAAATTTTCAATTTCTAAAGATTCTTCCAAACTACAAAATAAGAAAACTTTAGCTTTTGAGAATTTTTTAGATATAAAAAAACAAAGAGAGGTGAAGTAGAAGTCTACTTGAGGAATCACCTGAAGATGATGAAGAAAATGGCAAGGAAGAAGTGGAGCCTGAACCTGTTAAGAAAGGATGTGGACGTAAACCAAAGGTTACCCCTAAAGAAAAAAAGGAACCAGTTAAAAGGAGAAGACAAGTTAAAAGGGCCCCAGAGAAAACTGAGGAAGCAACCTGTTTATAAGGAACAAAAAGTGGCAGGGCAACTGAAATGTCACAAGAAGAAAGAGATGGTATGACCGACTTGTTTTGATACTTTTCGTATGTTTTACCCACATCAAGAGAAGGCATACACATTTTGAACATACATGATGAAAGCTCGAAGCAAGAATACTGGATGGCATTTAGATTATTTTATTGTATTGGAAAGATTCTGTGAAAATATCTGCGATAATGTTATTCTATTATATATATATATATTTTATTATTATTTTTATATTTTATTATCTAATAAATTTTAACTAATATCCTTATAATAATTATATCGTACCACAAAATTTTAATTTGTTTGGGGCGTAAAAAATTTTATATCTCTCATTTATTTCCAATCCCCTAACATATCTTAATAGAATAGAATTCAAAGTACGAGAGTAATTATACAGGGTGTCCAGAAATTAAACGGCAAAATTTTATGAGGCGATTCTACAACTAATTTCAAGAAAAAAAACTTTCTATAAACGTATGTCCGATTTCAATTTCTAAGGGCGGTACAGCCTCTGAAATATTGTGTCCAAAAGTAGGTTTTTTGTCATTTATTTGAAAATGGATTGTAGTAGAGATTTGAAATTTGGTGTGAATTATAATACACTGAAGATGTAATTTTATGAGCTTTTTCAGATTTTTTGAACCTTCTGAAAGGGAAGTTTCAAGGAGGGTTAAATTTAAAATAGCCTTAACTTTTTAATGGTTAAAATAACCTAATATTTTTTTTCATAATATTATTCTTTATTTAATTTTTGACAAAAAAGGTACTCTTATAACAACTCGATAGAATGCACCCTTTTCGAGAAAAATACACTTAACCATTCACATGCAGTTCCAATCATATTTTACCATACAATAATTTCATTATTTTTGTTCTACAATACTCGACTTTTATGATAAGTTACTTAATGAAATGTACCTATTTTATTAGTTTTAATAATTTCTCTAAATATAGGCTTAATCGCCCTTTGTACCGACTATATTTAAAGGGCTCTGTAGCTCCCTTAGGAAGCGAAATCGGTTATATGTTCATAGGAAGTTTTTTTCTTAAAATCAGTTGTAGAATCGCCTCCTAAAATTTTGCCGCTTAATTTCTAGACACCTTGTATAAAAATAATTACTTTCAATTCACTACCCAAATTAAAATGAAATATAAAAACTCTTACATTTATCATGGAATATTTTTAGCGTTCATCATTGTTCCTGTTTTTAAGTATGGCTGCTTTTTCATTATTACCATAAACATACCCTAACTAAGCTAAAGAATATGTATTTGTCACAATTTTAAATAAAATTTAATTTGAATATGTCTTTAATTGACAAAATACTGTTCAATAGGTTGAGACACTTTTGATGGTGTAAATTATTATATTCGTGTAAATCGTGGACATTTTGAACATTTTTTATTTTTAGTATTGTGTTTTGGTAAATATTTTTTTTTAAATTTACTGCAAATTATTAAATGACAAATTTCTCGAAAACCGTGAGAGTAATCTTATCTATGGAGTAATCGAGTCTTATCAATAATACCTTTTGTTTAGTAAATAAGTTGTTTAATCTAAAAACCATACCTAAACCCCTTTGCTTCCATTGGCATGGAAATTTGAAACATTTATTTATTAAAAAAAACAAATTCTACACCCCTGGATTGGTTTTAATCAAATTTTTTATATGGGATTTTTTGTCTCCTAAAACTATGCCAACCTACCAAATTTTAACAAAATCGCATAAGCTGTTTTAAATTTATAACAGAAAAACAATTTCAAAATTGTAACTTCAAAGCCATAATATAGCGCCCAAACTAAGCAACTTTATATTAAGATAAGTTTACTTAAATCGATTTATTTTGGCTAAGGAATATGTGGTAAGCTGTTGTAAAAACATTTTACAGACACCCTGCATAGTTATCTATGATAATTACTAATGATTAGTAATCGTTAATATTTGTCATAATAAAACATTACATTACAATTCTCATTCATTCGCATTCATAATTACACTATTGTATTTAAATACAAAACACAGGTACTTTGAATAGTCCACTTGCTCTACTTCATGAGTGATTTGCAAGCTTATTTAATTCAGTTGTGGTTTTTTCAGTAAATAACATAATTTGTTTATATTTTGTGATTTTTTATTAGGTAACTTGGTAACTTATTATAACTAAAGCCTCATTTTCAAGGTGATAGTACTATCATGAAAGTACTGTCATGATAGTCACCGCAAAAGTGTTATCATATGAAACGATGGAAAGGAACTATCACCATGAAATCGAGACTTAATATTATCTATTAAAGTATTATAACTTTTTATTTTTTTATCATAATGTTCTTTATACACACTGCGAAAATGAATGGTAGGTATGTCAAATCACTTACTACTCCACTTACCACTTCCAAATGAAATAGCCTAAGGGAAATGACTTGGCCAGCATGTTCTCCAAACCTCAATCCGGTTAATTATGTTTGGGATATGTTAACCAAACAACAAAGGTTAAGAATTCTAACTGTGCAATGCACACTTCAGTCATAAGGGCTCATGAGGAAAAAATATGTGTTATTGGAAAACATAAATCATGTAATTTCTTTTGTTCATTAAATGTTAATAAAACAAGTCAAAGTGTACAGTGAGTTTGTATAAAAAACACTATTTTTAAATTTATTTTTTTTAAAGGCTTAACAATAGCACAATTCTTTAGAAAATAATTGCCGTTTGTTAGTAAACTTCGATATATGAGATTCGTTTAAAATAATTAAAAAAAATATTTCAATTTAGAAAATAAATAAATAAAATTTATCTCCGTTTTTTAAATTTACCAGTGTGTGTATATTAATTATTTTTTTGTACATGCTCTTAGTAAATTGTCAAATGTTTTAGTTGAAGTAAATCATAAAATTACTTACCTCACCAGGTTTTTCAGTAAAACTTTCTTGCAAAAAGTTTGTAAAAGTTGGACCTGGACAAAACAAGCTTACTGACAGTCGTTTATCAGCTTTTTCTAAACGTAAACTATTGTAGTAGCCCTAAAATATTTTCAATACCATTATTTAGCCATCAAAACAATTTGGTATTCATTAGTTGATAAATTAATGAAAAAAACTTTTCAAAAATTTCTTACATGTAAAGCATGTTTCGTTGCAGTGTATGATCCTGATAAAGGTACACCTATTACACCAGCCATACTAGAAGTGGCAGCTACGTGACCAAAACCTCGTTGATTAAAATAGTTAACTGCAATCCTTGTTAAATTTATCACAGAGAAAACATTTAATTCAAACATTTCCTTATCAACGCTAATCTCAATATTCTCCCAAGTAGCTCTTTGAGATCGACCTGCATTATTAAAGAGTACATCCACACACCCAAAATGTCTTACAGCGTAATCAAAATGTTTTTTATGCGAATTTAAATCACACATATCCATTTCGATAACAAGAATATCTCTGTCATTTAACGAACCATTAGAAACTTCTGCAAATATATTAATATGACATCAACACAATTACATTATTGTTTTTAAATATATTGTATTTGTTACGGAAGAAATTTGTTTTATTTATTAATTTTTAAAAACTCATACCAATGCATTTTCGTTTTACTCTTTCGAGCTCAATTCTTCGCCTTGCAGCAAGCACAAGTTTAACTTCATGTTGTGCTAAGGCATAAGCAGTATATTCACCAATACCACTTGATGCTCCAGTTATAAACACAACCTTCCCCTTGAGTCGCCCTAAAAATTACAACTTATTATTACGAAATATACAATAGGATAACTTCTATAAATTACCAATGGATTTTCCAAATTTTTCGCATATTGCCAATTGCAAATCACAATCGAGTAAGCAAACTGCTAACGAATAAATAAAACCGTACAAAAACACACCAAGACCAATTAATGTCCAAAACATTTTAATCTAAAAAATTTCTAGTTTCTTATGAGACTGTTTAACTCTAAACCTACTTTGTGTATTTCTAGGGGTGGGGTCACTGAAGTAGGGGGTCATATTATCTATTTTAAAACAAATTAAAAGTATTATAACCTTTAAATGCCTCCTAATAAGTTTATAAGTAATTTTAGAATACGCTTTTAAACAAATAAAATGTTTTACTGCGTAATTTAGTAATATTTTTGTATCTTTTGTAAATAAATCGTAAACATGCCTTATCATCTTTACTTGTCTTTATCAATTTGTTTATAAAAAAAACTTGAAATAATTAAAATAATTATGATTTTTAAATTGAACAATGATTAAACTTTAAACGTTTTCGTTATCAGTTGAATATTGTGGGCGCAGAAAATGCAAATAAATTAAAAATTAAGTAATAAATTTTGGTTATTAAAAATTAATTTAAAATTGTTTTGTTTTATAAATGTGAATTAATTTTTTATTTCTTTTTAAGCTAATAACTTCGAGAAGTACTAAAATAGCATGTTTTTAAAAGAAAAGTAAATTCCAAAAATATTTTTTTTAAATTTAAATTTTCTAATACTTACGAGTCACCCTGTAAATACAACGGTGCCAAATTACTTGCGCATATCTCTATACCTTGTAGCTCTATGATATAAATTTTAAAAACTAACCTAAAAATAAAAAAAAACATTTAGGATTTTTAATTAAAAAAATGATATCCTTAAGAAGATTAACGTTTTGTAAAAAACAATTAACTGGTGCTTTATCTACTTTGACAAACCCGGAAGAAATTATTAAAGGTAATACTCTTTTAATATAAAATTTGATGCTCATATAATTTCTTTAGATCCCATAAAAGTGAAAGAAGCTGAAATATTAAAACATCCTGATTATTTTAATGTACGTAAATTGTTTACAATTAAAGATTTGTTTGATGCAAGAGTGCACTATGGACATAAAATCGGATCGTTGGATAATAGGATGACGCCTTACATTTATGGTTCTCGATTAGGTCATATAATATTTGATTTGGATAAAACTGCTGAATATTTAACAAGGGCTTTAAATATAACTGCTCATGTTGCTTACAGGGAAGGAGTAATTTTATTTTTCTTAAAAGGTGCAAAGAATATGCATTTGGTTGAAAAAACTGCTTTAGAATGCGGCGAATATGCACATACACGATTTTGGAGGGGTGGTATATTCACAAATGCTAATACACAGTTTGGAGCTGTTACACGATTACCTGATTTATGTATATTTTTAAATACATTAAATGATATTTTGGTACAACATACTGGTGTAAGAGATTCGGCAAAAATGTCAATTGCTACAATTGGAGTCGTTGATTCGAATTGTAACCCAAACTTAATAACTTATCCTGTACCTGGGAATGATGATTCCACAGCTGCTATTCAGTTGTATTGTAAATTATTTAAAGATGCCATCATGCTGGGGAAGAATAGAAGAAAAATTGACTTAGAAAGTTGTTAAAATATTTGTATCTATAATTTAAGTAGCGAAATAAAAATAAGTTTTTAAAATTGTATTTGCGTGTTTAGTTTTATTGAACCAAACTTTCTTATTGCCTTAAGTCGGCAAATCTAAGCAGTTTATTTCAAAATTTTGTTGATGCTTATGCTTTTGGTCATAACTTTTTTTCTGCTGATGTTTTTTTAATTTTATTTTTTTGGTGTACTTTAATATCTTATGACTTTCATTTGTTGCAATTTATGTCTTTGTAAAACAAACCATTTTAAGGGAGCAACAAAAAGAGTACATTGTAAAAACTGCACGCTTTTCACTTTTAGAAATTAAGAAAAAACAATAATTGATAATATATTTTTTGGGTTACTTGTTACATTGAAGAAAATGCTTAAGAGTATAGTCGGTAAATGTGAGCGCTAGAATTTAAAATTCGCTTGATATTTGCGGTTTTGCTCATAATTTTTTTTCCTGTGGAGATTTTTAAAATTTCTTTTTTTTGGTAAACTGAAGAGTCTTGTGGCTACCAATTTCTTCTTGTTTTCTTTTAGTAAGTCAAACCAAATAGTTATACGGCAGTAGTAAAACGGGTTGATTACAAAAAAAGTTCGCTTAGCGCCGCAGTGTTTTCCCCACAGATAAAAAACTAAATAAAATAATATTTTTTTTCAACGCTAACAATAAGTTAAGGTGTAAATTAAGAGTTTGACGTTGCGTTTTTTGTTTTAAGTATATTTTTAAACTATTTACAGCTGTTTACAGCATCCCAAAAATGAAGTAAAATTTGAAGAAATTTTTGGAGCATTGTAAAAAGTTTAAAAATATACTTAAAACAAAACACGAAACGTCAAACTCTTTGTTTATACCCTAAGTTATTAGCGTTCGAAAAAAAATATTATTTTAATTAGTTTTTTTAGAATTTAGCAAAGCGCCGCTAAGCGAACGTTTTTTGGAAAGAGCCCCTTTTACTGCTGCTGTATGGGTATTTGGTTTGACATACTAAAACAAAGAAAGAATAAATTGGTAGCCACAATACTCACCAAAAAAAGAAATTTTAAAAAAGCTCCACTGGAAAAAAAGTTATGACCGAAACCGCAAATATCAAGAGAATTTCAATATCAAGCGCTCAAATATGCTATCACCTTAAAACAAGAACTGAACAGGGCCATTTGACTGTTTCTAAACCCCATAAAAGAATAGTAAAATCAGTTAAAATAAAAAAGGCCAAGTAAAGCTTTCATTTTAATAAGCGTTTTCTCCAAAGTAGTACAATAAAATACAGTGCGGACATAAAGTAAATCCCCCCCCTGCTAACTTTTAAACGGTTATGTGTTCGATTCTGAAAATTTGTCTACGAAAGTATTTAATTGCGAACTTTCTAATAAAGGTATTTTTGATTTTGTGGAACTTCCGGTTATACCGGAAGTGGATGGCAACTTTTTTATTTTAAATAGAACACCGAGTATATTTTTGAATTTTCGTGTTCTCCATAAAATTAAATTGACCTAGCGTAGTGTGATCTACAATTAATACTTTCGGAATTATGCCCATTTGAAACTCGCATTCTTATGCAACTTAATTTTCAGCAAAATTAACAAACTTACGGTTAAACATAATTTTGTTTAAATTTAATGTTATTAATTTAACTGAAAAAAAATACATTTAAAATAAGGAAGTTGGGTCCTATAAATGAAGTTGCATAAAAATGCAATTTTCAAATGGGCGTAATTCCGACAGTATTAATCGTAGACCACACTATGCTAGCTCAATTTAATGGTATTTTTATGGTGATCACGAAAATGCAAAAATATACTGGGTGTGTTCCATTTAAAATAAGAAAGTTGCCATCCACTTCCGGTATAACCGGAAGTTCCACAAAATCAAAAATACCTTTATTAGAAAGTTCGCAATTAGATTCCTCCGTAGATAAATTTTCAGAATCAAAAACATAACCGTTCAAAAGTTAGCAGGGTGTGGATTTACTTTATGTCCGCACTGTTTATTATAAAAAAAGTTAAAAACCCTCAATTTGTTGCTCTCTAAAAATTGTTTAGTTTACCCCACAAAGCAATAGTTACAACAAATCATAGGTGCAAAACTTTTGAATACATCAAAAGAAGAATATTAAAACAACTTGGGTGGAAAATTTATTATGACCAAAAATGCCAGTATCAACTGGATTTCAAAATCAACTTATTAAATTTGCCAACTATCCTCTTAACCCATGTGATTGAAATTTATCTTATTTTTATCGGAAATTTAGTAAATTACAGCTCTTACCTTTTTTCTAGTACCGAATTTTTAGAACCATATTTTGGTGAATTACTGTTCTTAATTATTTACTCATCCTTTTGATTTAAATATCAAGTGACTAAAAAGGGAATTAATCGGTCTAATAAAGCTGGATGATAGCTACAAATTTGTGTGAAGCCTAAACTATCATACTTTAATTTTTTTTTGGGCGTTGAAAGCACTACAGTTTTTTTAGTACCAAATTTTTTAAATGCTTCTTAAGTCACAGAATTTTGGATTAAATAAATATATTCATTATAAAGGTATATCAGTAATGATTATGTTATAATCTAAAAAAAATAACACAAAATGTTGAAAATACTTTATTAAATATTAAATAACTTTAATCTCAAAAATACACTCATTAAAAACTTGTACTTATCAAAATTTGTACGTAATTATTAATAACAAAGTGAATGATTAAGATGTTCATGACTTAAAGTATCTGATTAAAACAATTAAGAAACTTAAAGACTAAAAACATTAATTTTAAATAGTTAATATTGCTCTTAAATTACATTAAAAATAAAATCACATAATTATTTGAACATCAATAATATCAAATAATATGGTTTATACAATATTAAAGCTAATAAATCACACAAATGATAACAGCTTCTTTAAGCAAAACCAAGATTTACTATATTACGAAATTTGAATGAAAAATTATGATATCAGGCAGTTGGATTTCTCGCTTATGTTCCCATTGGTTGTTTCTATTTCGCTAATAATTAGATGAAATATATCGGAAACAGCTGCGTTTTGTTTCGCAGATGTTTCGACAAAAACAGCTTTCCAACTTTCCGCTAATTTCTTTCCTTCTTCGATAGATATTTTTCTTTCCATATGTAAATCAGTTTTATTCCCGACAAGCACAATTGGGACATGCACCTTACCAGTAATATCAAGTAATTTCTCGTAAATAAGCTTAACTATTTCAAACGATTTGGGACTTGTTATACTATAAACGAGGAGATATCCATGAACGTCAATGCAGTATTCTGGTGGAAATATCGAATACTCATCTTGACCTGCGGTGTCAACCAACTGTAACTGGTAATCTTGAGAATTTATACGGGTAGATTTTGTAAATGTGTTTTCTATAGTCGGATCGTACGAATCTACAAATTGCCCCTCCACAAATTGTATACTTAGGGAAGATTTTCCTACTGATCTGTAGCCCATCACAGCTATTTTCCTTTGTCTTGGTGGCATTTTTATTACTATATCCAATAGTTATGCGTTAAATTCCATTATTTTTTACAAAATTCTTACCATACTTTGTACCACTAGGGCACTAAGCTAACAATCAAATTACAAACTAGCACTATTTTTATTTATCGTGTATTGCTGTGTATTACTATTTTTATTCGCCTTTTTGATTGTCAACTGGATGGGTTGGGACTTTTCAATGCAATAATTATAATTCGTACGATTCTAATAACTGATAACCTTAAAATAGCTGTCATGTCAAGGTTTTTTAAATATTTAATATCAGCTTTGTCTCGACATCTATTGGAATTATTGCAAACTAAATTACTTCCTTATAATAATTTGACAAGGGAAAATCTGTAATTTATCCCTTGAAAAGGGCTCACTTCGCTCACTTACAATTAGGACCCAGTGGCGTAGCTACTGTGGAGCAGTTGGAGCCATAGTTGCACCAGACTGCTCCAGACGCACGAATCAAAGGGGCGCAAAATCGGTTTTTCAAATATACCGGGTGCCACGAATCTAGGACCACCCCTGTAATTTCTTTATTTATGAAAATACAGATTTGAAATTTTAGTATGTTGTATGGCATAAGAAAACGCATTTATTGAACTAAAAAAAGATTTCAATTTCTCTTCCGGTTTCACATCAACTTTATAAATATAACTTGGCTTTTTTAAAAAAATAAATACCAGAGACATCCTAGAAGACTATTTGACCAATTTTAAGGACGAAAACAGAGAATAAATATTTTCTCTAAAATGCTTCGTTTTTAATTTTATTTTAATTTAAAAACGAAGCATTTTAGAGAAAATATTTATTCTTTGTTTTCGTCCTAAAATTGGTCAAATAGTCTTCTAGGAAGTCTCTGGTATTTATTTAAATAAAAGCCACCCCTGTTTAATGCAAAATTGGTATACAACTTCGGACATGTTTTTAAATAACTTCTAAACCATACTAACTGTGAAAAAATTAAAAAGATCAAAAATTTTCAGAAAAAAGCAAGGAATTAGAATATCTCATTTAAAATGTTAAGTGGGGTAGCACAAAAAAGTTATGGCATAAAAAATGGGGTCTATACCCCTAAAATACATCCCCCTGTATTTTATTTCGATATTTGATAATTTTATCTTGTTACTATAATAACTAATAGAGTATGTTTCAAATTTGATCAAATTATCTTAAAAAATAAAGAAGTTATACTCAAAAAATATAGTAAGTTTGACACCCCGTAACTAAAAAATTAGTACTTTTGAGAAAATTTTTATTCTTTACTTTTGTCTTAGAATTGGTCAAGGAATCGCCTGTAGAATTTCTTCGCATATATTTAGAAACACCCTGTATATTATTATATTATTAGCACTTTGATGCAGACTTTTCACACTTTGACCAAAATGTCACTTTTAGCCGAAAATGATTTTTGCAAAAATTTTTAGTGTTCCCAACAATGCAGCAGAGAACTCGCCAATTAATGGACACCCAGTAGACAGATATGAAAAGGGAATATTGGAAATTAAAGTCTTCAAAATCAGTTTATAATATGTATTATTTCCTACTTTTACTCAATTAAAATGCTTTGATGCATTCAAGGCAGCATAGGTATTAATAAATATCACAAAAATGTTAAATAAAATAAAATTACTAAAAAATAAATAGTTTAATGCCTTAAGAAACAGTAGTCAATTGTCATTTATCCTTTTTATCAATTCGTTGTTCATTTACAGGAAGATCTTCAATCTTGTCATTTTCAACGTTATCAATTTCTGTTTGTTTGCATTTTTTGAAGAAATTTCCTCCAGCAAACCCAGCAATACTACAAACCACTGCTGCCACGACCCCAACTTTAAAACCAGCTGCAAATCCAACTGGTCCACCTAGTAAACCTCCCATCACCGCTCCTGAAGCAGGATAAGTCGCAGCTTTTAAACTGAAATAAAATTATAAATGTAATTGTTACAAAATAATTAAGAAAAATTACCCAGAAGCTTTTCTAAGAAATGCGTTTCCTGTAGTAATATTTTCTTGTGCTGCTTCAGTATTATTCTCAATCTGATTAACATTTTCCGCTTGTTCACCAACCATTTTATTGAGATCAGAATAAATACCATGTAAATCCTTGATATCTTCCTCCAAATCTACCACTTGTTTTAATCGATTTTCATCATTCTGTAATTTAATATCCGTTAAACTACAATTAATTTGTATTTCACTTGCACCATGAAACGGATTCTCATTTTCTATATTTTCATTAATTTGGTTCTGCGAGTCTGTGAATTGAAGGGTGGTTTTCTGTAAATTAGCGTAGTCTTTTATTAATCCAGATAAGGATCGTCGTAGGGAAAATGTATTTTCATCAAATTTGTTTAAATCTGCATTTTCCACTTGGGATCTTAATGTGTCTAGCTCGTATTCCAATGTTTTAATTTGTCGCATCGCTTTTTCTCGCTCTTTAAGAGTTTTGTTAAGATCATCATATTTATTAGCCGATATTAACTAAAAATAGAAATTATCCAGTTCAACAAACTTTTAGGTGAAGACTTAAAACATGCACACAGTAAAACTTTAATCGTTTTGCACAAATCTATATAATTTTTTAACATTTTAACTTCTCAATAATTTAGTTTATAAAATCATAAATCTAATTAACTTAATATAAAATGATCCTCGTACCTTTTGTACAGTGTTTTTGTGTTGTTCGAAGATTTTCATGTGATGTGGGATCGCTTCATCTTTAAATTTATTTAGTGGTACTTCAATTACTTTATAAGGCTGTTTTGCGTTTCCATTATTTGTTGTCATGTTTTTACTTAGTTAATTACTTATAATTTAATTTGTTTGTTTATCAAAACAAAGCTAAAGTTTGACGTTTAATATGAATGAAGGTTATTATTTGTTTTTTATATAGTCTATTCAAGAAATCATGGATATATTTTTTAGTGTATACTTAATTTAAATGCCATTACAAATAATTAAACATGACATCTACAAATTTTGTCTAATAATAATCATAGTAATTTTAGTGTTAATTTCATTTTAAATTTTATTTCTTAAATAACCTATATATTATAAGTTTAACAGAGACCCCTAGTGCCTAATAGAAAAAGCTGTAGCATTTCTACAGCATTTGTATTTACAAACTTAATGAAAGTTTAGCCACTTGTCAACAGATGGCGAAATAAGTATTAATTTTTCTTTTCAATTTTCAATATACAGGGTGTTACAGAAGGAACTCAAAAGTTTTCCAATTTTAGTATCATGAAAAGACATGACTTTCCTTTGTTATCACAATAATACATAATTTACGTAAAATTGTCACAGTTCAAGATGAAATTTGCTAATTTTATAAAGTTGTTATAGGTTGTGTTTTTTTTACTAACTTTGCTCGAGCAAACTATGTATCATAAATATTTATTGACGACTATTGAATAATACGAACACGTTTCTTGTTTAGAAAAGTAGTTAGCTAACTTCACCCCGTGTGGAATGAATCTAAAAGTAACAGGCGGTAGTCAATCAAATATTATAGTATATAGTATTAAACTCGCGGGTAGTGAGTATTTCGCCATTATTCGCTCGGACTTATGGGCGTTTTTTTATGATCTGGCTCCTATAACGAAATCGTTACCAGTCACCATAGTGATTTCCTTATGGACCAACATAAAAATTTCCTACAGTAGTCCCAAAAATGTGTATACAAATACAGAAAAAACTGATATCATTTTTTATGCAGGGCCAGGGTGATTCTAAATTATACCGCATCCTCTCAAAGGCAGATTCCTCTCATGAAAATAGAAAGACACATTTTCCGATTTCGCTTCATAAGGATTGAAATGTTTCTTTTATAATTTTTTAAATTAATTTGAAATGTTGTCCAAAAATAGCAAATTGAACTTTCTTCCAAAACGTTACATTCTACTGACTTAAGACTTATCTTAAGAAGATAGCCGATGGAATTAGGTACAGGACTTTTTAATGTAAATTTAGATTCCTTTAAAGAAACAGAAAATACGAACGGTTAATTGAAATCGAATATTTTTTTGTACTTCTTAACGATTCACAATCTTAATTGGATTTAACTTTTTAATTTTTTTTAATTTTCAGTTTTTGATTGTGTTGAAAACGTCCAAAAATATGCTACTTTTAGGCTCAATTTATAACCTTATTATGAAATCATTTAAAAACATTTAAAAACGTTAAATTCCAAACGTCGTAGTCTACGCATATCGCACTTCCAAGAAACAGAGAAATTGAGAGTATCCTCTTAAGTACCCTTTTTTGTTCAGAATTTAATGAGGAAATTAATTTGAAAAGTAAATGTTGTAAAAGTTAACCACAAAAAAGTTATGAGAAAATTTAAACCCCAACCTCCTTGATTCGGGGGAAAAGCAATCCGCTACTGCTCACTACTCCTCCTCACACTGCTGGAAATGATGCTTCGAGGTATTCAAGTATTTCTCCGTCGAACAAAAACAGTTCTTGGTTAACCAGCGATATATGTTTTCCTTGATCTCCTTCAGATCGAGGTTTTGAATACCCTTAGGGATGTAGTTACACATCTTTATACTTTGATAAAAATATGACACATGATATGCTTGAGATCTGTGATAGGACAAAGCTAGAAAATTGCCAGCAGCAATTTGGCAAATATAAGGCAATTGTAGAGACATGATTTCTTAGACAGATACAAGTCTGATTTAAAAATCTGACAAGACTATCCCAGTGAGAATCCCATTTTAGCTTTCTATCAAAAGTTAATTTAAAAGTCGTGGTTGAATCCTCTGAGGTATTCTTTAAACACTCAGCCCCAATCTTGGAGATTGTAAACACACACACAAATTGTCTTGTGTCTTGTCAGTGTTCTTTGACCAGGATTCTATTAAGTCAATACAAGTTGTGATTAGTATGTTAAACTTAAACACTTAAACTCATCTAAGGAGTGGAGTATACTGAACAAATTTTCCA
Organism: Stenus bimaculatus; assembly: GCA_963971135.1. Taxonomy (NCBI): domain Eukaryota; kingdom Metazoa; phylum Arthropoda; class Insecta; order Coleoptera; family Staphylinidae; genus Stenus; species Stenus bimaculatus. Next base: position 12,881,814 of record OZ020185.1, on the reverse strand, counting down.
AGCTTGGCAGCTTGATCTATGATGAAGAGGATGAAGAGAAATGGACCGAGAATGCTCCCTTGAGGCTTGTGGAAATACTCTGGTGATTATTAAGGTCATTTTAGACTGGCATATTTTAGTAAGTAAATTGTATCACATATCGACTCTTATACTGCACATTACGCAGACGAGTCGATTTGCGACACAATTTACTTACCAAAATATGCCTGTCTAATAGGCAGATTCTGGTCAAAATTAAAGGCATTTAATTAACCACAAATAATGTAACCATGGAAATTGTCCATTACAACCCATATAATAAATATAATTTAAAGGCCTTTAAACTTAAATGATTTGACAAGAATCTGGGTATAAAATGGCCTTTCGGCTTTTAGATGAAGAATTACTCCAAACCACTCTTATCGCCTGTTACAGAAGAAGACTTGAATCCATTTCAGAGCATTACCACGAATCGTATATTTCTGTAATTTATCAAGGAGCAGACCATTATGTATCGAAAGCTTTTGAGACATCGAATTAAGCTCCCACAACTTTGTGACGTTCTTCTACTCCCCTAAACCAAGGATCTCATCGATTGAGGATGTTAATGCATCGTTGGTACTGAGTCCTCTTTTATACTCAAACTGTTCTTCGTTAATGATGTTATGTCTGATGAAAAAGGGCGATAGCCTAAGCAGGAAAGCAGATTCAAGAATCTTTGAGAACACTGATTGTTATCAAATTGGTATAGAAAAATAAAAAATCTTGTTCACAACTTACCTAACAATAACTTAAGAAATTAGATAGGTTTCAGTAGTTAACTATTAACTAACTAATCTAACTCAAACGGTTATTTTTTATAATTTATTAATAACGCATTATTTGTTAGCGTTTCTTTTTCTTTTGTGGTATTCTTGTCATAATTTATAGCCCATCTCCAGTAAAATAGAAGTTAGCATTCAGAATATGATTTTCATACTTGAAAAAGAGTGCAGACGATATCAAATAAAAAAAGTATTGTACAGAGTGTATCATAACATTATTTTTATTAAGAGTAATACATTTATGAGCTACAGTTCTTTTAGGAAAGCAAATGGGAGTTATGTTTATAGTTACTTTTTCATAATTTTGATGATGACCCACTAACGTAGATCGGTATTTTATGAAATAATCAGTTATATTAATGGTAATGTGCATTGATTTAAAAAAATTCCAATTTCCATAAATGTTACTTTTACGGTTTTATTAATTTTTTGCGTTTATTTTCTAAAGGATTTCTTGAGATGGGATTCAGAGACCTCACATTTAGGAGAAATCTACATAAACCATACCGAAACCCCTTGGAGATTGCTTGATTTAATCGCGTTTAATGGCTGAATTATGTAGATCTCCATTTCAGCAATTCTTAATTGGGCCCAGAGGAATACAGTCGATGGGTACGGTAGGTAGGGTATGGCCCATGAGCGCGGTTGCAATAATTTAATCAGGACTTCATCATCAAAGACGAAACGGAAAAAAACTGCCCATATGTTTGACTTCAGAGAGAAGTCTTCTAAATAAAATGCGCATTGTGCTAATGTTTCTTTTAAATATGGAATTAATGGCCGTTTGATGGCAAAAAGGTGACAACTACGCAGAATACGGAATAAAAGTAAGGCACCTGCTTGATAGAAAACTCTATATTTGTATTGTGTGCGGCCATACATAACGCGAAGGCTGTTTTTATTGGAAACGTACGTTCTTTAGAAAAAATCTACCAAGAAATTTTAACATCACATTTTCTTTGCATTTCTTCAATTGATTTCTTTTTGTTAACGTTTCTTTTATCATAAATTTCAGCGCAATTTCGTTTTTTGTTGTACTTCCCCCAAAAATAATACAAAGTAGCAATTTTATGGGAAAGCAATATATTTGTGGTTAAATGCATGAGGTATTTGAATAATATTTAGAATATAACAAGGAATTTATTTTAAAGGATTTTTATCTGATCTTTGTTGTATTAAATCGATAATAAGCGGTAGCGAGAGTAAATAGCAAATAAGATGCAATCTACTTCAAATAGAGGAATTTAAAGGGAAGCATTTATGGGCGCAAGTTATCAAAAACGCATTTTCCTCCTCCGACGACATTCTCACGCATTAAACAGGTGGGGAATTGCCACCCTTTATTTGCCCAATTTTCAAATAATTTTCAAATGTATCGCAATGTTTACATAGATAGGTTTTTCTCACGCTTAAATAGAACAGTGATTTATTCGCAGTGGGGCAATAAATCACATCAATTACGTTAACCAAGTTGTGCTTTGTGCTTCTGAGCTTTTTTCTTTCTTTCGAAAATTTTATCCACGAGGCTCATAAATATGTTCCTTTTGAATGTATGCAGGGCATTTCTTATTAATAACCTTGCTAATTGCCGTCGCGAAATCTCGTTTCGCATTGAAATTAAACGTCTCGCATAATTGCAGAGACATGAAAATATGATTTGCGACGTGTTAGCAGTAAATGGTGGAGGCTGAAAAAATAAATAAAATCGCATGACACGCTAGGCCACAATGTAGTTTCCATTAGACATTATGTTAATAGTTAATACTATCTTCACTTATAATTGCTCCTGTTCATGTTGGAAATTCAAACAGGCTTATAAGTCACCGCAAATCACTGGCTTTTAATTTTATTGCGCGCCACTTGCTTTACTGGCTTTACCAGGAACACAATTATTTTTAATTGCTCTTGTTTGCGCTATTTTTTGCTAGCATTTCTCTTTTTGCTCGGACAAATATCATCTGCGCGCGTTTCTAAATGTAGACATAAATAACGCAAAAAAATCCGCACGAAAGGGTCACGCGAATTAATCGTGCGCCTTATTAATTAATTAAAATGCCAGAAATTATTAATTGGTCTTGTACTGCCTTGTCACAAACAGTATGTTACCTTGGTGGTCCCTAAATTTTCGTACATTGCTATGCTTTAACTTACAAGGTGGCTGCAAATTTTTAGGATATTTTCGATCCTCAAACAAGGGAGGTAACCTCATACTGGCATCCCAAAACTTCTAAATATTCCACATTCTATTATCAATAACTATATTTATACTCATGAATCATGAATAAGACCTACAGCAACAGCAGTATTTAATTAAATTTTCATAATATCGAAATTATGGAAAGGTTTTCACAAAAATCAACCACAATAAATATTCCTCAAATTCTTATGTACACCGGGTGGAAATGAAACTAGGGCCACCCCTGGCATTTCTTTATTTATGGAAATAAAAAATTAAAATTTTAGTATATTATATGATCTAAGAAAACAAATCTTATGGATCCAATAAATTTTTAATTTTACTTCCGGTTTATCAGGAAATGGCATCCACTTTCTTATTTTAAATATAACCCCCTGATTTTTTCCACGTAAAATCAAACATTGGTTAATTTTAAGTATATTTATGACAAAAAAATATTTTTTTTCAAAACTTTAAGAAAAAAATTTGAATTTTTTTTGGTAAAATATTTGAGTAAAACCTACAAAAACTATTTTTAAACATGCATATGGGATATCACAGTAACCGGAAAAAACCCTCTATTTAATTAGGGTGTGGCCCTTGTATCATCCCATTTAAAAAAGTAAAGATATTTCCAAAAAACGATTCTTGAAAGTTTAAAAAAATAATATCTCAAGAACGGTGAAATAAATTTTATAAATTATAATTTATTTTACGTATTTGTATTATTTAAAAATAGTTTTTGTAGGTTTTACTTAAATTTTTTACCAAAAAAAAATTCAACATTTTTTCTTAAAGTTTTGAAAAAAAATTTTTTTTTGTCATAAACATACTTAAAACTAACCAATGTTTGATTTTATGTAGAAAAAATCAGGGGGTTACATTTAAAATAAGAAAGTGGGTGCCATTTCCTGATAAACCGGAAGTAAAATGAAAGATTTATTCGATCCATAAAATTTGTTTTCTTAGATCATATAAGATACTAAAATTCTAATTTTTTATTTTCATAAATAAAGAAATGCCAGGGGTGACACTAGTTTCATTTCCACCCGGTATTTATACCCAGATTCTGGTCATTTCATTTAAGTTTAAAGGCCTTTAAATTTAAATATAAATTTAAATTTGTTATATGGGTTGTAATAGACAATTTCCATGGATACATTATTTGTATTAAATTAAACGCCTTTAATTTTGACCAGAATCTGCCCATTAATTAGAAATAAGTAATGTAACCATGGAAATTGTCCATTACAACCCATATAACGAATTTAAATTTAAAGGCCTTTAAACTTAAATAATTTGACCAGAATCTGGGTATAAATCCTTTAATTTTGACCAGAATCTGCCCATTAATCTGGCGCTAAAGAGTTTTTTACAAATTTTAATTTTATTCTAATGAATTGCTTTTAATTGTAAATATAAGATAAAAATAAAATTTTTAATAATACAGGAAACCAGAGGTAAGTGATAAACGGATTCTTTGAGATTTTTTATTTCACGGTTAGTTATTTTTTATTAGTCCTTCGGCACGATTTAGAATTTAATGCCTTGCATGATGCTTATTTAAAAAAATCTAGTGTTTTATCTGTTTCGGTTGGTAAAGCAGATAACCATGCCTGGCAGACACATAATCCAGATGTCGCCCGAATCGTATACTTGGTACTTGCCAACTTACGAGGCTAAATCGGCCGTTGTTAGAAATAAATAAAAGGTAATGAGTGCACCTGTGTTCACTTGCAGCAAAGAGCAATAACGATTAAAATACGTTTTGTATGAATCATAAATAACATGAATTAATTTTAAACAACCTTAATCAGACATTTATACTCGTACTTCGTACTTGACAATATTCTTTCTTAATTTTTCAATCTGAAGACTCATTAATACTCATTAATACTCATAAATTCTCAAGCCAAAAATGTCCAGTAATTACATCTAATATTTAAATTAATATTAAATTACACGAAAATCACTTGTACTGTAATATTTTCTGGCACACCACTTGTTTTATTTTTCTTTCAACCTATTGGGAATTTTAACTACGTACCTATAGAAGGTGATATAAATGGAGGATATTCGGTACTTGTCAATGTCAAAAATAGTGTTTAAAATGCATTATTGTGCCTTATACAGTGCGCGCCAAAAGTAACTCCCCCCCCCCCCTGATAACTTTTGAACAACTTAATTTTTTATTCTGAAAATTTGGTGACAGGGGTAGTTGATTGCGTGGTTTCTAAAAAACGTATTTTTGTTTATATGAACCTTCCGGTTATGTCCAAAAAAACCTTAACCTAACCATAAACAAATTCATCTTGTATTGCAATTTTCAGTCCTTTAATCAGAAAGTTCTTGAAAGTTAGAGATATTAAAAAATCTTTTGGTGTAGCAAAAACAGTTTTCACAGAATTTCAAAACATACAATTTTGAAATTGCCCTAATTTCAAAACTATCAACCTTCTACCCTTACTATGGTAGGTTTTTTGAATCAGCTTTTCACGGAGATTTAAAACATCCAAAAATATACAGGGTGTTCAATTTAAAATAAGAAAGTCATTGTCAACTTCCGGTATAACCGGAAGTTTCATATAAACAAAAATACGTTATTTAGAAACCAAGCAATCAACTACCTCTGTCACCAAATTTTCAGAATAAAAAATTAAGCTGTTCAAAAGTTAGCAGGGGGGCACTGTATACCACATATTCAACAAAACACAGATATATTTACTATTTAAAGCTTCAGTAAAGCTCAAAACACAAGTGCCAATTAAAAAAGTATGACGGAATATGAAAGTTCATATTTTTGCCACCAGAGGGCGAGCAGAATTTTAAAATTCCCAATAATAGCTTCAATATTTTGACAAAAAATAAGTTTAAAAGTCTATATTTTCAAATAATATAAGTATTTTTCATTCTGGGACACACTGTATTAAGAGTAATATGTGAAGCTGTCACGAAAGTTTAATTGGCGCGGGCGTGAAATTCGGTATTAAATTAATTTGGTCCATTTTTCGTTGGTGAAAGAATTAAGACGTTCGTACAATGCGCGGCGGTGACTTTAATTTATTAAACAGCAGACGTAAATCATCGAGGGATATTTATGATCAGGGTCAGTTGCAGTACAAACGAATTCGCGATCTTGGAACTTATGGGAGCGAACTTTACTTGTTGTAATGATAATTTATGTGGGATGGCTTGTGTAAACTTTAATATAAAAATTTTATTCCCAAACACAAAGAGCCGCCACTTGTGTACTGTCACATATTTAAGATTTAATTATTTATAGGTAATAAATAATTGCAATTCGCAATTTAATAATTGAATTACAAAATCTATCTTGGGTGGATTTAGGTGTCTGAAATTTTTGGCTATCATTTAATAGTTATCTTATTTTTTAAAATTTGAAAGCTTTGATGTAAATTTGTAGATTCTCCTGATCTTTTTTAAATCTTCCAGTAAATTCCTCAGCATCAATTGTTTTAATTTGAATAAATAAAAAAGATTACTTCTAAACACAATTTTAAAATATCTAGATTCATTACATCTAGATCACAGCTGCTCTACCTACTATTTCTAATATGAATTTCAAAAAAAATATTTTTTCTTTGTAGACCCCCCCCCCCCCCCCCCTTTAGAATCTATTTAGAAATCCGAAATATCTTGCTCTAGTCCTGAAATATCATAAAAAATCTGAAATTTCGCATTTTCGCTTTCCTTCTATATTTTTGTAATCGCTTAACTTTTTCGATTGCAATTTGGCAGTTTTACATCATTTGACATTCTCTATCGATTGGGCTTAAGAAAAAAATTTAGGTTAACTAGATTTCATTTATTTTAAACCAACTTTTGATTTTCTTATGGGCGCAATATTTGACTTTTATACCATTGGATAGAGAAAAAAAATACAATTTAAATGATGTAACACACATTGTTCTTTTACTTTAATATAAAAAAAAAATAAAAAAAATATTAAATATTTATTTACAAAATCGGCATAAAATAACAAAAGAATAATTATGTTATTTTATTTTAAAATAAACAGATGTTTATTTTATGCCAACTTGATTTTGTAAATAAAAATTTAATATTTTTTTGATTTTTTTTTTAATTAAAATAATAGAACAATGTGTGTTACATCATTTAAATTGCATTTTTTTTTCTCTATTCTGTAAACTTTACTGTAACTTAACGGCAATGTAAAATAACATTTTCGGTATTAAAATGCATTGTACATTTATATAATGTATTATTTTGATCAATTATACACTAATGTATTATTATTACTTTGCTGTATGTTGTTTTAACACCGAAAATTTTATTTTAAATAACCGTTAAGTTGCAGTAAAGTTTACAAAATAGGATTTTTTTTACATAAGGGTGACTGTCAAATTTAACATCGCTGTTACGGCTAACATTTTTGTTCAGAATCACCCCATAAAACCCACGACCACGACCGCAAAATTTTCCCGTTCTACTAGCTCAAAATGTCACCATTCAACAAACGACCACAGAAACCCACGAATAAATACGATCGTTGTGAGCTTCTTGCGGTCGCCATCGATGACGTTTTTTTGCAGGAAAGAAACAACCGCGGTCGTATGTGGAACGACTTTGCGGTCATCGCGGGCATTGCGAGTCTTTAGTGGAACGCGCCCCAGATATGACTATTTGACAGGACTTCTTTAAACAAATGACGATTCGTGGATTTTTTCACTATTTTAATTAAGATGAGTAACTTGGGAATTTTATAAAATTGTCGTGTTTCCTAAAAATACATGGAAATTATTAATAGAGATAAACGATACCAAATAATACATCCATTATTAATAATTATCCAGTGAAAATCTTGCTGACTTTTAACCAATCAGAGACGCTAATTTTTGGGATTTCAGCGCGGTAAATTTAAATCACTCCTCCTATTTAATAAACGAAGTATTGTAATTATTAGTAATATCCAACGTCTCTTGAATTTTAAATGATAAATCAGCGATTCTGTGATGCTGCATTTAAACTTGTATAAACCAGAACATAAAAAAGTTCCTAAAAAGGAAAGTAGGTAGTTCAACCAACAGTATTTTACAAAAAAAATTGTACTCCTTCTATCCCAAAATATGGCATGCATTACAGGTTTTAAATTTGTTCCAAGTTCCAAAGTATGGTAAGTATACAAAACTAATAAAAATGAACTTAGGTATTTTGTTTTTAATTTACTGAAACTAAAATCAGTTAAAAAAATAACAAAACATGCAATAATTTTTGACAGTACTGATTATTCTTGATCAGCATACGAGATACAGAGTGAGCTAAAATGATTGTGGTTTCATTGTAGGCAACCAAATACGCAGGTTGATACAACTGAAATCTTAAAAAGAAAATCTCCTAGTACTCCAAATGTTTTCCAAAATCTCTAATTTCACAGCAAATGTCAAATATTGAAAATGTTTTTCTTCATTTTCGAGGAGGATGCTAACACAAAACCAAGATTACCGCAAATTAATTTTGATAAAAACTGACGTTTATGAAATAGAAGTAACAATAACGAAATTCGAAAATCTGAAGTTTTGACACAACGCTAAAAATTACACCTACGCCTCTGCTTTTGTGAAGTCTAGTTACGTTGTTTTGATTTTGACATGATTTTGTGTAACTACATAGATAACATAATACGTATAGAATGCTAACTCAATAGTACCTTTTGATAACGTAAAAGCGCCCTCTGGTTTTTTGGGGCCAAGTATTTTTAGACGTGCGGGAATTTTGAATCTGCAATTTTTATATTTGTATTTTGTAGGTTTATTATTTTATAAAGATGTATCTTTAATTTGAAAGGGTTATTTTTAAATTTTCATACAAATTTATTACTTATTAACTATAATTAAAGATACATATATACACAAACCACCCAATTTGTAGAATATAACATAATAAACAAAATTTTATATTTAAACATTTTATTTAAAAATTAGAAATTGTGTAGAGTTACATACAAACTGTAAATCAGTAAAACAGATTTAAAGAAGATTTTAGATGTTATAAAAGTAGAAGTATGATTTACTCAAAAATAAATTAGAAAATATAAATTTTAAACTTCTACGTCTTTTGAAAATCCAAATCCATTCTCCTAGCATTATCTGGAAAACCTTACAAAGTCTCACTTAGATGTTGCAAGGACAATTGTATAAACCCAGTGTAAAAGTATTCTTGAAAATTAATAAAATATTTTAAAAATGTGAGATGTAAGCCTAGGATGTAAATAGAAAAAGTAAACATACCTAGATGTAGAATTAATAAAAAATTGCTGAAAATCCAACGGTAATAGTAACAAGACCCTTTTAAACTCAAGTATCGTTTCTCTAAAAAACATAAAAGTGATGCATTTTGAAAGCTAACTAAAACATAACTATCAATTCTGACAACTAAAAAATGATTCGCCAAGTTGATTTTTTCTTTAGGTTCATAAAGCGCCATCTATACTTTTGGGGCCAAGTTTTTTGTGTTACCAAAATTTAGCATTGAGTTTGCATTCTATATAAATTATATTATCTATGTGTAACTATGAAATTTGAATTGACCACAATCATTTTAGCTCACCCTGTATTTCTAGATACTTTCTGATTGTACCACGGTAGTGCTGTTCACCGAATCAAAACTTTTAGATGTCGAAACTTTTTAAGTTCGTACTTTAAAACATAAAAATTTCGAACTGTCCGAACCCAGTTTTGATATCTCGACATAATAATAAATGTTCGAACCCAGTTTTTATAGTTCGACATAATAATAAACTTGCTGAAATTCCAACTGGATGAACTTCAGAAAGTTCAAACTTCAGGAAGTGACGAAGTACGAACTTGAGGGAGATTGAACCTAAAAAAGTTCAAATAAAAATAAAAATGACAATTTTGAGGTTTGGTCTATTGTTGCCGGAGTCTTCAAAAATAGTTATTTTAAAATATTTCTTTCTGAGTTTGAAAAATGTCTAATCTACAAAACTGCCCAAAATCTAAAAAAGTTCCTTTTTAAAAATATAATTTGAACTTTTGAATGAAAAGTTCGAATTTAAAAATATTTGGAATTAAGAAAGTAGCGGTTAACTTATTTATTTTTGGCACATTTCAGCAAAAATTCCTGGATGCTATTCCTCAATTCGGGATTTAATTGCTTTGATTTGTTATTATTTCTTGGAAAATATGTTTCCCATATTCATAATTGGTTTATTTAAAAAAGAACAACATTGCAACTCTTTTTTTAGAAAGGTATTTTCAAATAAAATTGTGCAAAAATTCTAAAAATGAAGGCATTATCTGAAAAAATTCTTCTGGAAAAGTTGCTGATATTGATCGTCTAAGAATTTATGATATTGACCGAAATTATTTACAGCTTATTGCAGAAGTTAAAAATGACGAGCTATATTTATCATTTTTTAACCAAATATGGCAAATTCTTCAAATTAAGAAAACGTGTCATTAAAAACGGCTGTTGCAGTTTTCCTTGATGGGTCCTTTTCGAAATTCATTCAAGGACTTGGGTAGTTTTAGTATTAAAGCAGCATTGTAAAAAATCGTCTATTATTTAAAATATCATTGTTATTATTTTATTATAGGTTTATTTTGGATTTTAGAACTCCTAAAAAATTTTTTTCTTAAAAATCTTCTTCGATGTCTGATGTCAACCTGTGATTCTGACTCTGTCGGCCACTGCAAAATTTCTGCTGAATGTATTTTCAACTTTTGAAGGTCGTTCATTTTTAAGGGATGAAATTGTAGTTTTGATGAGTTGCACGGAAATGCTTCAAGAGTAGGAATGTTTGCGCAACAAAACCTTTTGTTTTTTTGGTTTTTTTCCACTTGAAACATTGGTGTATAGACAATTTTACATAGGAAAAGAACGAAAAGATGTAATTTGAACAATTTCCGAAATGAGAAGTGTTTTCAAAATTTGCAATTTTAGTGTTTTGATTTCACGTTTTCCTACTTTTCTACAAAACTACATTTTGTGGCTTGTAGTTTATACCTGTACATCAAAGATTTTACGAAGAGAAATATATTAATAATCATGAAATAAAGAATTATCTTTGCTGGAAGATACCAAACAGACTTCGATGTGGTGTGTTTTGGACATTAGAAAACTTTAGAAAGAGATTATACTATTAATTTTAAGAAAAAAACTTCCTAACAACATATGCTCAATTTAGCTTCCTAAAGGAGCTACGACCTTTAAAATATTGTCTAAAAGTAGAATTTTCGTCATTTATTTGTAAATAGATTGATATAGAATTTTGGTATGAATTATTTGAAAGCTTCGGGTAATTTTAAGGAGATTTGAAAATAGGTACTCCTATGCCAATTTGGTAAAACAGTTTTCGAAAAAATTGGATTTAACTATGCATTTTATTATTAAACACTCAATAAAATATGATAATTTTATTGTTTTTAATAGCTTTTTTAAAATAAAAATTATTTCTTCTATTTTAATAGAAATTTAAACTTTCGTTGGGAGCAACCCTTAGTGAATGTGAACTTTTTTCTCTTAAAATTAGTAGAATCGCCTGAGATTTTTATCTTTTAAGCGATCAAAATTACTTTTTAGGATATGTTCTTTGTTTGTATTTAAAATACAATTAACTTCATATTATTCAATATGATTCTTATTTATTAAATGTAACAGTAGCTGTTGGAAATTATTAATAAGACCCAGTAAATCAGATAATTTTACAACAATTCCCAACAACATTGGGAATTGTGCATAATTTCCAGGAATTATGTATAATTTTTGTTTTATAACAATTATTGTAACATATGCACCAAATTCGAACAGCCACATTTTCATTATCACTGGCCTTTTTTATCAAAATAGTCAATCACTTCCTAAAATCTTCACTATTCTTCCTTGAAAACTTTGTCCTGTATAATATATTTATCGACATTATTTTTTGCTATATTTTCCCTTTGAACTAGAAGATAGATTTTCATTTTATAAATCCGCACTTTACCTATTTTTTCACATATTTATTGCACCTTAATTTCTTTCAGGAGTAACAATCGAAAGATATGAAAAGCTAGGTGCCAGCTACTAAGTTCAATTGAACTAATTAGTTACATTCAATCAAAAAAGTCAGTTATGAACTTTTTGCAGGAAGGGGTCGATACTATGTACTTACTTTATGTGTTGGATTAATAAGGTTTAATAAAATTATTGGTGTATGGTTCCGAAGTAGGTACCTGAGTAATATCGCATAAGCTGGTGTATCTGATGAATATTATTATTAGCGCAAAAATCTTATTAAGGAGAAATCATTACCGTAACATGCTTTCATTAAAATAGCAATTAAATGGTAAAATATTAAAATCAGTAATTAAAACTTACGGAAAATTACTTATATCAATGAACAATTTCCTACCAATAATCTGATTAAATCTATCCTATCTCCTTATTACATTATAAAAAGTGGTTTAGCGGAAAATTAAAATCTAAATTAAGTGAGATTCAGTATAATCAAAATTATAATTTAAAAAAATCTGTATTTTACATAAAATAATTTATTTACACCTAGAAGATTTTAAATAAATTTTATTTATTATTATAACATTTTACATGGCAAAATTTCACAAAGATTGGGTAAGTGAAGGAAAATAAATAAAAACTCTAAACTTTTATTATTTTTAGGGCTAATAATGCAGTTTCAGAAGAAAAGATAAAAAACATTTTTACTTGGCTTTATTTTCAAAAATTGCCAGAAAATTGAAAAAATGAATTATTTTTATTTTTTTATTTTTGAGCTTTTACTTAACATTTTCTGTTGTTTTATTATTACTAATTGAAAGAGGGTCGTTTTACCTTTTTAGTAACATTTATTTAAATATACACAATTTGGTTAAATTGTTTAAACCCCGTCATAATAGCTTCCAGACAAAAAAGCTTTCCGCCAAAATAGCCTTGTAAACTAAGAACTAAGAGCATTTATCATTTTTTCCGAAGAACTAATATGGCTGATTTAGAGGATTTGCATTAGGATATTTCTACAAAGAATCATATTTATTTCATTAGATTTGTAAGCCGATAAATACAAAATACAAGGAAATTATTATAAACGGACGAATCTCCCAAAAAATTATTAGCAAAAAAATAACTAAATTTTTCTAACACTATTACCTCACCAAATTACAAGGTATATATTTTAAAAATCTTTTCCGCATCAAAACGTATCAAACTCTACCCCAACCTAACCTAACCTGACCACCACAGAGTGTATTTTAATTTTAGTAATCCTTTCGGTACCTTGTCTTAACAACTGTAGGTACTTATGCATAATTTCCCCGTATTTTGTACTTATCGGGTTCCCAATTTAATTAAATAATTCCTTTTAATTTTTTAATAACATAATTATCCCAGATGATTTTAAATTTTATCGTGGTGATAGGATTAAAGTTCACATAATCCCGTCAAATATTTTGGAAAATTGCGCGGCATTTTAAGTAATTGTAGCGAAATGTTACTCATTTTCTTCAATTTCTATCTATTATGGCGGAGCTCTTATGACGGGGCCATTTTGGCAGGCTATTTTGTCGCAAGGCTATTTTGACGGTGCTATTTTGTCGAGTGCTATTGTGACGACTCACGATAAAAAACACTGTAACTCCAAAACTAGAAGTGATGGATTTTAGATTTTTGAATATGTAATTTGTTCTACTTTCTAAGCCTGAAGTTTTATCTATCTTGAATGGGATACTCAGGTACTACTTTTAGAACATTCGAAAAATCATGAAATAATAAGTTGAACACTAAAATAATCCTTGTAGAATAGTGCAGATCCAGCCATTAGAGTTAGAAATTTCAAGATGAACTGAAATATTTCAAAGCACTTGGAATTTTTTGAATTGCACACGAAGCCCATCGTGTATGTTGAAAGCATATCTTGTCACTTTTTGAGTTGCTATCATTAAAATTAAAAAAAATTGTAAAATTTCCGAAAAAAAAATGTAAACCTCTTGAATTGAACTGAAAATTACTATGAACAATATTGGTAAAAATGGCGATATCGAGTGTGTTAGTGTGTATGAGCCATAATCATAAACCTGTCGATGTAAATGTATGCACGGCAGGTAAACCAAGGCATATTTGTGTAATAGAATTTCGATTCCAAAGAAATTTGCAGCTCGTTGTGACGAAGAGGTTTAAGTGGTATTTTAAGAGGTCGTTGGGGTTAAAAACAATTCTTAAGCATAAAATTTTCATTAGATATTTTTTTCAAAGTTACTTTTATACGAATTCGGCGGAATATGCCGTTTAAGAAAACAAATCTTTTAATGATATGCATGTAAGGATAATTCCCATGGTTACCAGTTACCATACTAAAATTTCTTGGAAGGTCTATTATTAAGAGGATAGTCGGCGAATTTTAGCGCTTGATTTTGAAATTCGCTTGATATTTGGGGTTTTGCTCATAATTTTTTTTCTATTGAAGCTTTTTTAAAATTTCTTTTTTTGGTACACAGAAGAGTCTTGTGGCTACCAATTTCTTCTTTCTTTTATTTTTGTAAGTCAATCCAAATACTCATACGGAAGCAGTAAAACGGGCTCTTTACAAAAAACGTTCGCTAAGCGGCGTTTTAGATTTTTATAAAAAACTAATTGAAATAATATGTCATTTCCAACGCTAACAATAAGTTAAGGTATAAGCGAAGAGTGTATAGACTTGTTTTTTGTTTTAAAAATATTTTTAAACTTTTCACAGCGCTCCAAAAATTAAGTAAAATTTTAAGAAATATTTGGAGCGCTGTGAAAAGTTTAAAAATATTTTTATAACAAAAAACAAGTCTATACACTCTTCGCTTATACCTTAACTTATTGTTAGCGTTGGAAATGACATATTATTTCAATTAGTTTTTTATAAAAATCTAAAACGCCGCTTAGCGAACGTTTTTTGTAAAGAGCCCGTTTTACTGCTTCCGTATGAGTATTTGGATTGACTTACAAAAATAAAAAAAGAAGAAATTGGTAGCCACAAGACTCTTCTGTGTACCAAAAAAAGAAATTTTAAAAAAGCTTCAATAGAAAAAAAATTATGACCAAAACCGCAAATATCAAGCGAACTTCAAAATCCAGCGCTAAAATTCGCCGACTATCCTCTTACATTTTATATTTTTATATTTTATAGTGGCAGATTCACTTATAATTAAACATCACCGAAATTAATTCGAAAAAAAATGTAGATAAAAACAAGTAGATTATTTAGTTTCGATTTTACTTTCAATTGCATTTTTCTCTTATACGGCGGATATATTGGATACGCATAAAATCACCATTTTTCTGTAAAATTACTTAAAAACATTTTGACTAAAAATGTAAAAAAACCTAATAATAATTTCATGTGGTAAATGTACGAAAAATTGTGGTTTCAATAGAATTTCGGATAATTTCCACGGCATAACGGTAAATCTTAGGATTTACCATTTCTTGTTGATAAATATTATGATTTATTTATGTACATTATCTAAAATATACAGGGTGGTGATAAAGTTTGGAACCAACGTCATAACTTCCGTAAAAAATTTTTTTGTAAAAATCGCTCGGACAGGTCAATTTTTGTTTTAAAAATGCCATCTTTTGGAATGAAAAAAATATTCATGACGTCACTGATAACTTCACTATGACGTCATCATCAATTTTTTTAAATGGAAGCCCCTATTTTTTTTACACATTTTTCATAGACCTTTTTATCATATTAATGATCACATAAAAATATTTAAAAAAATTTCAACCATTTTTGAAAAAAAATAAATTTACTCAAAAAAAAAATTATTAATTCTCAATGAAAATATTACAAAAAAAAAGTAAATGTTTAATTTACAAGTAACAAATTTTAAAATGTTCAAATTGTTCCCCATTGACCATTTGGCATTGTCCCATTCGAGTGTAGACACTCTGAATACTATTGTTAATAGCTTCTTCGTCAATTTGTTGCAATTCCGTCCTAATTCTAAGCTCCAATTCTTGTAAATTATTAGGTCTATTGAAATAAACTTTTGATTTTAAATGTCCCCACAAAAAAAAATCTAAGGGCGTTAGGTCGGGAGATCGCGGAGGCCACTCAATTGGTCCCCTCCGACCTATCCATTTGTTGGGAAACGTGGTGTTAAAAAATTCTCGCACCGCCCTGCCAAAGTGTGGAGGAGCCCCATCTTGTTGAAACCAAATGTTTTGGGTAGGAATGTTGCGATTTTCATAATTGGGGAAAATACGAAGTAAAACTGGTAGCAAATCAGTCCGCAAAAAATTCAAGTATCTTTCGGCAGTAAGGTTTTCATTAAAAAAGTAAGGTCCTATAAAACGTCTGCCAATCATTCCCACCCATACATTTAACTTTCCCTGTCTTTGACTATGGGATTCTACGGCCCAAAGAGGATTTTCCTGTGACCAATACCTACAATTATGTCGATTCACTGATCCATTCAATTGAAAGGTAGCTTCATCGGAGAAAATTATACTACTTAAAAAATTTGGATTTTGATCACATCGCGCCATCATTTCTTCACAAAATTGCAGTCGGCGATCGGGATCATCTTCATTTAACTCTTGTATGAGTTTTATTTTGTATGGGTAATACTTTTCCTTTATTAATAATTTTGCGACATAGGAATGATCCACATTATTATTTCTTGAAATATCTCTTGTTGAAATATTGGGATTTTCTTCAATCGCAAGTAATAAATTTAATTTGGTTTCTTCATTCACTTGAGGCCGTCCTTGTCGAGGCAAATCTCCTACAGATCCTGTTTCTGCAAATTTGGTAACTAACTTACTTACTGTAGATCTTGAGATTTGCGGTCTATTTGGATATTGCTCATTAAACAAAGCACAAGCTTCCCCATGGGTTCTTTTTTCTATCGCCGTATCCTACCATAATTAAAATTTCGATCCTTTCGCGTTCGCTTAAACGAGGCATTTTTAATTTCGCAAAACTTAATAATTGTTGATTATTATTAAACGAACGAAGTAAGCTATTCAAGCATTGGTAAATGGATTTAAAATTTTATTTGCCATACAAAATAACGTCAACTAAAGCACATTTATAAAGGCAATTTTTATTTCAATAAATTTTGAATATCAAAAGCTTTTTCAAATTTATAATAAATTACAATTTTATTTAAAGTTTATTATTACTCAAACATTTTATTTTAATTACCTTTTTCATTAAAAGTTATTTAAAATTAGTTTTAAGAAAATTCCAATTGTGTAAAGAAGAACAATTCGAATATTTTCAATAATAATTTGTTATTTTTAAACTAAAAATTAGTTTAATTTATTTTTCTTGCCATATTTTCATTGAGAATTAATAATTTTTTTTTTTGAGTAAATTTATTTTTTTTTTTTCAAAAATGGTTGAAATTTTTTTAAATATTTTTATGTGATCATTAATATGATAAAAAGGTCTATGAAAAATGTGTAAAAAACGTAGGGGTTTCCATTTAAAAAAATTGATGATGACGTCATAGTGAAGTTATCAGTGACGTCATCAATTTTTTTTTCATTCCAAAATATGGCATTTTTAAATCAAAAATTGACCTGTCCGAGCGATTTTTACAAAAAAAATTTTTGCGGAAGTTATGACCTTGGTTCCAAACTTTATCACCACCCTGTATACCAAATTTAAAGATTTAACCAGAAACCACTCTGAAATAAATTACCAAAAACCACTTTTTTATCAACATCTTAGGAAGCGAAATCGGACATATTATGTTTATTCGGACTTTTCTTATTATTTTGATGTTTTCTAAATACTGGCTAATATTGTCCCTCATATTATGTTACACTCTGTATTTAAGGAAATAAATTCCGGTCAAAGAGATCTAAGGTATCAATAGCAGTAGTCGGTAAATTTTATTTAACTAAACTCTACTTCCGCTTCTATAGAGAGCATTCTTCGGCAATAACTTCCGGTAGTCCTAGTAAATCATCTCCATAAAATTGTATCAGTACCACAAAGGGGTAGAGACATTGCAATAAAATTATAGACTTTTCAGTTAGTGAAGCAATGAAGTGGTCAATGCAGGTTTTTTTGATCTTTTATAATCCATAATGATATTTGATCTTCAGGCCTATGAAATGGTACATTATTTCCGTTTTCTGACTATTCGATAAAAAAAATTCTGCAGCAAGTTTGATTGAACATAAATATTGTTTAATTCAATTTCTGCAGTATCTCTCATGTGTTGTTTTTACTAGCATCATCGAGTTCAATTTCATTTGTTTGTGAGTATTTCGAGAGATTATAAGTTAGTGAATACTATTTACCCTAAAAATAGGTGCTAGAAAAGAAAACGTTCTCAAGCTATTTGATAATAAATTTGTTTTCTTCGATAATTCGCCATTACGATTTGAACTTTTGAATATTAAATAGAGGTTTTTTGAAAAGCCTGTAAAAAATATGTTGATGTTTAACTCAACATCACTTATGGAGATCAACTTTTGATGTGTTTATCTAAGAAATTAATCAAAAATTCCCATTCTATGTTGCATAAATAATTGCACAAAATTTTGTGTTTTTGGAAATTTCTTTTCCTGTTTTGCTTTAAAAAAAATAAAATCCAAAATCCTATAAATCAGACAAAATCAAAGTATTCTTTATAATCAAAGGTGAAGAAAGTAAAGATTATTTGTTTCTAAAATTTGTTTTTTTTGATATATTTTTTTTATTAAATGAAATATTGTCATATAAAATATGTAAAAGTTTTCATGGTAGAAATTTTTTAATATTTTAATATTGGCATTTGCCATTTTTAGATAATGTCAGAATACTTAGGTCATTTATATTTTCTGCTGCTGCTAAGAATAGTTATTGTTTATATCCTAAAGGTTGGGAATTCTTATAAATATAAAACATTAAATGAGTGTTGTAATTGCGAGCGTTTTCCTTGATTAAAAAAAATATTAAACGGTGTGGGTCGGTCACGATAGTAAGTGAATTTATAGAGACGATTTCCATATAATTACGAGTCAACTTCAGCCGTATAATATCTATTTCATTGTTTATATATGCATATTACTGTCATTGTTCCATTACGACAATACCATAATGTAGGCACTTGACGCCCTTACCTTACGAAACAGAAAAATTCACATAAGAACATACACACGACGCCACTTATCATTTTGTGGGAGGTTTACCTGCACGTTTCGTTCCGTTCGTAAATTAATTACCGAGTTGTATCCTTGCGCTACATATTATTACTTTTTTGTTATTGCTATTATTTAAAACGTCCATTCATCGCCAATATCGCCAAACCCACTTGAAAACAAACACGACCATTTGCATGCAAATAACAATTCACAATTTGATACGTTTCAATTAAAAGTGTAACATTAGATAACAAGTGTAAGAGCATACCTCAAGGTACCACATTCTAAAACTAACATACCAGTAAATTTAATAATCTACTTTCCTTTTTGATTTTTTTTTAAATAACCAAATGCAAGAAGAGAAAGAAATATTTTTATGTTTAAACATGATTTAATGTTTTAGTTTCTATAGGACGATTTTTTTATAAAATAAAGAAGGGGTTTTATTTCAACATGTTTGAAGAAAATAAACCAAACTAAGTAATCTATGATCGACACGAACAAAGTAAACAAATTACATTTCCTTATTGCTCTGAAGAGGCAGACGTCACTTGAGCACACGCACAAAGCAAAAACCTTCTAGTTTCTTGTCTGTTGTCCTATTCTGTTATCATCACAATAAAACGCGTGCGCTCAATTGCACAATTACGGTCTGCAATATCGTTTTATTTAATGGAGTATGCCTTACCATATGTCAAAGATAATCTTCGGCGTTGTCTTGCTTTGTGTGGTCTCGTAGGATAGATAAATACCATTCCCAACTCCTCTGGTATGAGCATATCGCACACCTATGGGAATTTGTGTCAATCACTATTCGCCATCATATTTTTTTCATTATTTCGAAATTGTTTAAATATTTAGAGTTATGCTCGTAAAAAATAAATAGAACATATTGTTTAATTACATGATAATTAAATGTTTCCAAGTGTAAAGCCTCAGGGATTTTTTTATACACAAAACTTATTTCTGAGTAATATTTATTATAATAATCAGGTATTATTGTTATTTAAGATCAATCGTTTTTCTTTATAACGTAACAATTTTATCTTAATCAATTATTTTTTTTAAACTAACCGATAATTACAGGACAAAATGACTTAGCCATGACACACGACTTAAGCACGAATTTTTTAAATTGAAATCATTTCTTGGAACTTACATCTTAATCTAACTGTTTTTAAAAGCTAATTTCTCACCTCATTTCACCTTAAAAGTGTAGAATTTTTTAAAGACTCTTTCTACCATTCCTCCTTAAAGGTGAACATATACATGTTTTTTTACAGCAAAAATTTTTTTTAGATAGTTAATCTCAACAAAAAATTTCCTATGAACTAATATTCTTTTTCGACCACTTAAAAAGCCTTTGTCTTTAAGCCAATCAGATAGATTCATTTCACCAAGAAAAATTTTAAATGGTCCACTTAGTTTAAAAATAGGCAATAATCTTCAAAGAAACAAGTTGGCAAAGACAAAATCTAAACCATAATTATGGTCAAATCAATTGATTTAAATAAAAGCTGAAGACAAGAAAGAAAATTATACAGTGTGTTTCATAAAAATCATAAAAATTTTAGTTCGTAGGAAATTTTTTTGTTCAGAATGACATTTACTATCTTAAAAAAAAATTTTTGCTGGAAAAAAAGTGGGACACCCTGTACATACGACAGATTTTTAATCCTTCCGTTTACACTTATTAAGGCGTTCCAGAACGAAATGCAATAAGCTCGAGGTGAAATAATAATAGATTTTATGATACCTGGATACCTGAATTTCAAACTTATCCGATACTAGAGTCTTGCAGAGGACATAATTTGATCTTCACTGAAGTCTCTGCGTCACAATTTGAAAGTACACGGCCCGGGACCGGAACACTTGGCTATTCATGCGCGTGCTTTTATAGACTTTTACATAATCTAGTCATGAAGTCATGAAAACCAATTTGCCACTGAAGCAATCACAGATCCAGACGTCAAAGTTTCAATAAAGCAAGCAATAAAAAATTTAAAAAATGCTCAACACTCAAGCTCTGCAATTTCGTAAACCTCATTCGCTGAAATCAAATCCATAATCAAAAATTTCAACAAAAAAGCTCCAGGAAGAAGAAATTCCGAACATAGCATTAAAAAAATACCGGACAATCATTGAACTAGAAACAATTTACAACTACTGCCTCAAATCGTCCTACTTTCCGAAGATCTGGAAACAGGCGATAATTGATAAAACACGCAAAGAACCGACCAATATCACTCCTCAAAACCATGAACAAAATTCTAGAAATTATTATCAAAACAAGAATCGACGAACACCTTACCGTAAACAAAATCATCATTGACTCCCAATTCGGGTTCAGGAGGGAGCACTCTATCGTTCGGCAACGAACAAGAATTACAGAAAACATTACCAAAGCCGTCAACAACAAAAAATCGCCTGGTCTAATAACATTAGACCTTGAAAAGACCTTTGATTAAGTCAACCACAACGCGCTAGTAACAAAAATGACAAAATACAAATACTCATCATCGTCATCATAAAAAGCTATCCCAAAAACAGAACATTCCATCTAACAGTTAATGGAGAAAACCAGATGACACAAAGCGGTGGCAGCAGTCCCTTAAAAGTCAGCTCTCGGCCCCCAACTTTGCATCATCTTCATTAATGATGTCCCAAAACCAGAAGATCACCGAATTCAAATGGCCATTTACTTAGATGACATTGCAATATTCTGCACATCCAAAAGTCATAAGCCACAAGCTCATTGTAACTCTATTACAAACATCAAGGTTTAAAAAAAAATTGAATTCGTTTATATATTCGTAATAGGGGATCGGTGACCAAACTTAAATCAAGAAAACCAGAGACAGCACTAATTTACTACAAACAAATCATAAGACCGACCATCACATATGGCAGCCCAGTTTGGTCGAAAGACAGAAATTCCTATTTTCAAAAACTCGAAGCTCGAAGAACTACAGAACATAACCTCAAAACAGGGGCGGATTTGGCTCTTTGGGGGCCCTGGGCTAAAAGTCGTTGGAGGGCCTTAGGGGGAGAATAAAATTTATTTATTACTGTGTTAATAAAGAGATACATATCCAGATTCTGGTCAAATCATTTAAGTTTAAAGGTTTTCAAATTTAAATTTGTTATAAGGGTTTTATTGGACAATTTCCATGGTTACCTTATTTGTTTCTAATTAAAAAGGCCTTTATAACCAGAGTCTGGTCAAAATTAAAGGTCTTTAAATAGAAAACAAATAAGATAACCATGGAAATTGACCATTACAACGCATATTTATTTTTCTTCATAGATTTTGCCTCTTTTTTTTAGTTCGGTATAAAGTTTATCCAAAACTACATCTATAACGTTTATTCGCAATTTATACCTTCCCATTAATTTGTCTACACCTGTCTCTCCATCAGCAAATCTTCTGATTTCTTTCTTTGGATTTTATAATCTATATTATTTTTTTCGGTTAAGTTTTTTGCGGACTATTCATAATAAGACAATTTATCCTCTGATTTTTTTCTAATTTCGTGAACAAAATCCGCAAGGGAGGAAATTAGATTTGAACCCTGTGATATATCTAATCCTGGAGTTTGTAGTTTTTTACTGACTTTATTGATTCGTTCTAATATTTCTTCGCAAAGCATTTTCCAAATTTACTAATTTTAAATAAAGACTTTTAGGATCTTTTTTATTGTCCACTTTTTCACCCGAATCGTAAAATACTATGGTAAGTAATAATTTTTAGTGATCTAACAGCATCATTGTGGCTACTCCTCCTTTTGATCCGTCTCATTAAAGGTCTCCATCAAAATAGCCCACTTTCTTGTAGTTGAGGGAAAAAAACAAACAGTTGTTGAAACAACGTCATTTGCCACATTTGCAGCTTCAACGCCCACTATATTTAAAGTATGTGTAGCATAAGAAGTATAAACAGCATTTTCATTTTCACTTTGGAGATGTACCTGCAGACCATTCTATTTTCCCGACACGTTTGCCACGTTGTCGTAAGATTGGCCCCAAAAGATTTTTAATGGCAAATTAATTTCCCAAAAGCAAACTCCTGACAAGAAAAATCCCAAAATGTTGACGGTTGACACGATATTTTTAATTATAAAAAAGTTTTAATTTAGCACTTTGGGGGCCCCCAAATGAGAGGGGGGCCTGGGCTGCAGGCCTATTAGCCCTTATATAAATCTGCCCCTGCCTCAAGAATGAGCAAATCAGGAACCTACACGGCATAACAAATAACAACCATCAAAGAACATACCGACAAACTAAACAAAAAAAAATCAGTCAAAAATCACAATTCAGCGAAAATCAATTAATTTGTTGTACTAATTGACCTTCATCACAATGGATCTAAAACCTAAATACAAAACAAACTCATACACCCAACAAAAATAAAAAAAGGCCAAAATTCCAAGACATAATAATACCAAAATAAATAAAATGAGTTGACAGGATTTTATAGTAAAGACATGAAAATAACAATTACCTATTCAAGCAAAAATATTTTAGTATGTAAAAATCTCACAAGTTAAATTAAAAATGGGTAATAGTTAATATAATCGGATCATCCAACTCATACAATTAATCATCCTCCTCCTCCAGCGAAACGATGATTCTATCACAATCAGAGTTGGGGCAAGAGTGTCCCTCGTAGATCTTGCACAGTGCTGAGCAGGGTATCCCACTGTAAAAGCAAGAGAATTGAATTGTGAAGCAATTACCCTTGAAGGATCAAAATATGAGGGACATAATTGAGTCTAGAGCTGTTGTAGACCTCCATTTTGACGACTCCAATCCTACTCTTCCGGATTGAGCTTATTCTCAATCAATTGTTGGGTAATAAGTACCGAAAGAGTACTGTGGCGCACTAGTAGAAGTGTGGGGTAACGATTTGTCTACTTATTTCGAGTATCAAATACCTACTTACCCACTATCTATGTTCACAAGTTCTGGTATGAGAAAAAATATTAAGTTGGCTTTGTATGAAGGGTTCAAGAGCGTTGGCGATGAGGAAATAAAGCAATCGGATATATTCATCGTCGCTGCGTAGTGTGCGAATTATACGTAAATCACAAGCAAATTAATTACCAGTCAAAGAAAACAATGATTGTTGTAGTGTTTGATGGTTACGATGACCCAGTACTAAAAAGAAAGAACAACTATCTTTTTTTACCCCTTAATTCAACATACAAGAACCACTCCATTCTATGCATATCAAGAGCGATCATTTGCCAACACCGAAAACAAGAAGCAATTAATAAAGATATTGGGCACTGCTTTCAGGCGTAACAATTTTAAAATAAGGCAATCTCCAAGTGATGCTGATGTGCTGATTGATCAAACAACAGTGAACAATCACAATATTGCGTGCCAACCGTTGAAATCTTGGTAGGCCTATTTTGTTACTTAAACCTAAAATCACGAGTAAAGAGAAAAATATTTTCCACAACTCACTTTCACTAGCAGCAAGAACAGGGGAATGTGGGACATTACATCACTACCACTACAAAAAATGGCTTGGGAATAATCTTAATCCGGAGGAATTGAGTTGGAGCTGTTAATATAGTAACCTGCGCTCTACCACCAGCTCCGTATCCGTCATATTTTGTTCCTGAAAAGGTAATTATAAATCAGTGCTCTTGCTTTAAAAGTAGGATACGCTGCCCAGCAAAGTGAAAGATCTGCGAGGGATAGTTCTTCTTCAACTAGGCTTTTGAAGAACCGCAGCTGAGCTGGAGGACGAAGATGATCAAATCGATGAGTTGAATTATCGCAATGACGATTTCAATGATCATGACTTACACTTTGAAGACATATTATGACGTTATTGTTAACAATTAACCATTTTTATCTATACAATTATACTACCAAGATGAAGTTTTGAGCAAAGTTTCATGAATTCACAAATATTGTAGTTTATTTGTGCATTTTGAAGCTATTTTACCTGTAATATTAATTTATTATCAGACATTCAATTCAGATTCACACAAAACCACAGCACAACTTTCAAGAATAACAGACGAAATAACAAGGAACTTTAATACAATTCACATAAAATCTATGATCACACTAGACCTAACTAGAATTGACTTTTGACACAGTATGTCACGACGGACTCATATTTAAGCTATTAAAATTAAAAATACTTTGACCAAAATAATCAAACGTTTTATATCAAATCGGACATGCTAGGTCAAATCGGATCAAAAACTTTCAATAAAACGTCCCATAAAATCAGGTCTACCCCCAGGGTACTATACTGAGTCCAATACTTATTTCACTCTTAACATATGACGTATCCACTACTGACAAAACAAAAACAGCGCTATTCGCAGACGACATAGCGATCTGCTCTGAATCATGGGCAATAGATCAAAATAATAAACAACGTACAAAACCCTATTAACATAATACATAAAATTAACATAAGTTAATGAAAAAACCAATATTATAATAAACAACACAACCATACAAGAAAAAAAATGCAATCAAATACTTAGGGTTAACTTTAGACAAACGTTTAAACTTTAAAAAACATAACGACATAAGAAACGCAAAAGGAAGACAAACAGTAGGGCTACTCTACTACCTAAATAATAAACTAAGCCCATTAGAAGAAAAACCCAAAATAATCCTCTTTTAAACACACCACAATAAGACCGATTTTACTAAACGCAATCCCTATCTGTGATGAAGTAAGTATATCACAAATTCGTAAACTCCAGAGGATTTTGAACAAAGCGTAATAAACAGCGCAGACAAGGGAACATCCATAGAAAAACTTCATGAGAATACAATACTCAAAATCATCCATGAGGCATGAGTAAAACCTGATCAACTTAACTCCGAAAAATAAATAAAAGTTAAACCATAAGCTAATCCATTACACAACCCATATACAACAATAATTTAATACGCACAAAAATAATTAAAGATGTTTTCTTAAACATCCAAAATTCTTTTTCCTCTACCATATCCCTAAAATAAACTAACAA
The DNA here is from genome assembly GCA_963971135.1 of Stenus bimaculatus. Taxonomy (NCBI): domain Eukaryota; kingdom Metazoa; phylum Arthropoda; class Insecta; order Coleoptera; family Staphylinidae; genus Stenus; species Stenus bimaculatus. Next base: position 12,855,712 of record OZ020185.1, on the reverse strand, counting down.
ATAAAAAAATAGAATAATCAATGAACAAAAAAGGCTAGGTTTATTATTCTCCCATAATTTTGCTCATTTTATTATTTTCTATATTTAGATATAGATTTTGACAGATGCCATCTTTGCTCTCATTTTTTGGCCGCACCTGGAAATGCAAATATTTTATGGAAGTGAGGGAACGTCTTTTCTTTAAGGGTTTGTAGCAAATAGAATTAATTTTTGGAAGTGTTCACCTAAGAGCATTATTTCAGTTTTCAGTAGTCTCAGCAAATTTTAGAATCTGCTATTAATTCTTTTTAATTAATAATAAAAATTCGTACAATTTTTAGAAAATCGGTAAGTCCCATATTGCTAACATGGGCGATTGCAAAGGTAATGTGTCCCGAGCAGAAACTACGAAATCATAAACCATAGTTCGTCGAGGATTAAAAACGCCTTCTCGCACCTTTAAACCTTGAGCGTTTAACATTTTTGTGCGACAGATTTTTCATTTCATTTTTCTAATTTTTCTAATTTTTTAGATTTAATTGTTAAATTTTTAAGTCGAGCTTATTAAAAACTAAGAATTTGTAGCGTAGATAATGAAAATGTGGAGTTTTTAACTTTGTAGTGAGTACAATTGTTGGAAAAGTAAGAGTTAAAAAAAAAAAAATGAAGAACTAAGGTAAAAGTGGAACGTGGAACATATATTTTTCTGATGAATTAGTATCCTTGTACTACATGCTGAGGTAAATAAAAAACATAAAATTGAATAGTGATAATAAACAATAATAATGGAAAGGTAAAAAGTAGTGAATGTAAATAATTTGCTTTTACCATCGTCTTGAAAGACTGTAGCAAAAAAGGAACAATAAATTATCAAAGTGGAATTGCTTTATAAAATTGCTGTAAAGATGACACAGATTTTTAAGTTTTTTTCTATTAATAACCAATAATTGTTAAGGCTCAATTATAGCACTCCTTCGAGTGAATCGGCAGTTACTCCTTGCAATTTTCCTCCGAAATCCCAAGAACAATTTGTCTGCGCTTATTCCTGTTGGCAAGGGCAAAAAGTGGCAGATGCTTTATAAAATCATCGCAATGTGCATCCTCGCTCTTTCATCTTTCCTTTGTCTTTAGTTATTCTCGAAACACTTCAACTTGCACGAAAGTCACGCACAACGTTAAGGTTTGTTTGTTTTTCTTGAGGAGCACGCGCTTCATGTACTCGTAGTATTGCGCTTGCCACTTATAAATATTAATGTATTTACATAGTTTTACATTTTCTTGCGGCTTACAAATGGAAGGTAATTACTGTAGTAACGTGTGCGTACACATTTTACGGCGGCTAATCCCGACATGAATACACGACATTAGTCTCCAAATGACTGCAAGAAGCGCTAATTAAATTAAACTTTGAATAGATCAAGTATTCCCTAAAGGATCTTTTATTTATTTAATTATTTTCAAATTATTTCAACCTACTTCTGTCTTTTCTAAAATACAGAAAACATGTTTATTAGGCTCAATACTAAATACTAAGAGGAGTTGTGGGTTCATTGGTGGACGTTGGATATTATTATTTTGGTTCCTAAATAGCTTTTGTTTAATTAATTTATTGTTGTGGTATTGTGTTAAGATGGACAAATGAGATGTACTAAAACGTGTTAGAAGTGAAAGGAAGTGCATTAGAAACACTGGCATTAGTTATACCTTGTGTGATTGGCGTGAGTGAGGTGACATTTATTAAAGGCACTAAAAGTATATTAAACAGAAACAAAATGGCAATAATCGCCAATCGATCACTGCAGAAACCGCCAATAAAAATAAATACAAATACTTCGGTCTCTTTGTGCGTCCAAACCGAGACTTGCTTGGAAAGGAAAAGCGTTTAAGATGGCAGTAGGAAAGCTATAAATTACTGCTGGCTGCGGAATGTCAGCGATTTGACTATTAAAAATGAGCACGGATCGACATATTGTGGCCAATGCTTGTGAATGATGGACATTAGATCGGCGCGACGCCAATGCTTAATTAAAAGCCTAAACATTCCTTTCTCTACATACGCCAACTGACTTAATAATTATCATTAACTCCAAGCTTCTTAGTTTCTACTTTAATTCTTCTAATCACACAAATATTCACTACTTAAAAATACCTCGCAATTTACAAGTTATTTGAATGGGAACTTATTTCTTCAAGAAGTCCATCTCTTAAACAACTACCTATTACGTTTGATTAATTTTATCCAGAAGAATTTTCACTTGGATTATCAAGTACTCAGAAATAATTAGATTATAACCACTGTTTATTTGCTTGGACCCTGTAAAACTTATTTCAAAATATCCTGCATTTTGAAAAACCTTGGATCAAAACAGAACAACTTAAGGAATCACAATCATGTAATTTCAAGTGCTCCATGTGGTAGAGGTTTTTCAGTAAAACATTTTTACAATTTATTTTTTTTTATCATTCCAGGGTCTTTCCCAGGTTCTATATACTTCAGAGTTACTACCAACTTCTCAAAATATTCTTGGTAGGTATAAAATGTTCTGTACCAATCCAATTTTCACTTCATCCACCTCATGTAGTACCTACTTAATTTTTGAATTATAATACTTTAAAAGAATTTTGTAGCTTATACATTTATATTTATGGGTTCGAAGTGACAATATAATTTGAATAGCCTGGAGAACTACAGTGATTCGTTCGTAGTTCACCAAACATCAGAATAAGAAACTACAGAAAATCAAGAAAAAACAAAAACACGTGTGGGTCTATCTATTTTAGTTTTGGAGCTATAGGGTATTGAATTTTAGGTCAATAATTTTTGTAAAAAAATCACTATTGATATTGATGCACCATTGCCATTTAAAATTTAAAGAACACTTAAATTCTAAATTTGACAGATACACAGTGGAAAATCTATCACGTAAAAATCCTAACTTTAAAAATAAATACGACGACCTTATGTATTTTCTTGAACCCATTTTATCCAACGTGGGTAGGGATTTATAGAAAATACCCTTAGAAAAGCAAAAATCATTTGGCAACAAGAGTAATACAAAAATTACCCATTATGGTTATGTTTTTTTAATTATCTGAAACTTGTTTATATTCTCAACAAACCAGGAAAATTTTTGAGTTATGAGAAGTAGTCCTGAGCATAGTTTGTCAAATGGGTTACACGGTTTGTCAAAAGAGGCGCATAGTTTGTTAAATATACTCCTGATTGAATGCTAAGTGTTTTTTAATAGTTTTTCACTTATCCATCCGCTGATAGTAACATACTGTACCCAGAACATTTCTTGTAGGAGTAATTTCAGAAACTACAGTAAGTGAAGGAAAGAAGCTGCAGTTTCAATTTTTTGTGATTTGTTGAGATTATAAAGAACTTGGAGAAAAAAATTCAAAAACTGAAAAGAAAAATATTTTTTGTTTTTGTTATTAAAAGATAGCTTCTTTAATCTAAATTTTGTGAGAAAAGTTGGTGTTTTGATCTCTAATGATTAAATTTTTTTTTCCACGACCATTGAATAATACCTACATTATGTGTTTGTTTTCTGAAAAGTAATGATATAAGAATTATATACATACCCTATCTTTCCGCCACGGTTTTGCTTTCCCACACGCATTTTGGACCAATCAGAAAGCTGCATTTCAATTCCGACACGGTATTTTAGTTAACCTTGGATATAAAGGTGGCGCTACGTGTAAAGAAATGTCAGAAATACGAAAACTAACCTTATAAAATTTTCATAAAAGCGCCGTAAAATAAAAAAGTCGTGGAAGAAGTATAGTATTCTACTCCCGGGAAAATAGCAATTATTCGTGTCGCAATTTCGGTCTTCGTGAATAATGGCTATTATTTCTCGCTCGTTGAATAATATACTATTATAATCACAAGTGTTTTGTTTTTGCTAGGAAACCAACAATAAAGCAACACAATTAAAGGTGAAATTTAAAATAATTTATGCTACCGATCTTCTAAAATATGTTGATGAACTAATAATCACAGAAAATAACGAAAGTAATCATAAATGACAAGATCATAAGTACCTACTAAAACCGACGATGTTGGAAATTGCGAATAGTGCGACAATTGCCCCAAAACTTAGAAAATGGGAATTGTACGACAATTGCCCCAAAACTTAAAAATGGGAATTGTACCAAAAATGGAAAAAAAATCAGGTTTATTCTAGTACACTTGAGCAAAGTAATTTAATTCCTCGTTTGATTGGGGCCCACGCCTACGGCTCCCTACTTTCAAATTTGTGATTGAATTAAACTCACTTGTAATAAAAATAACTAGGAGTAAAGGAGTATTTTTTATATTTTTTTCTTTACAACTTTCTTTTCAACATTTTATCAATTATTTCTGTATTAGTGTTATTACCAATAAAAAGAGAGTAGTTTCAGCTTTCTAGTGATAATTCTTTTTAATTTTACGTACATTGGTTAAAAAATAAGGATTTTTTGATTTCTGACATTGGTGACCTAAAATTCAAAACGTTGTACCGCAATAACTAGAATTTCTAGTTATTCTAGTCTAGAAAAGATAGACACCTACATTTTGTGAACTAAGAACAGAATACCCTGTACAGAATGTAGATTAACTTTTGAACCGAGCCAAATAGTTTGTAGGTAAATTCTGGTCAAAATCGAAGGTCTTTAAAGAAATGCCTTCAAAGTTACCATGTAATTTTTCCATGACACCATTATATGACCAGAAAGTCAGGTTCCAAAAAATAGCTTAAACAATTTCACCACAATACAAAATCAACATTTGTTATGTTGCATGACAAGTGTCAATTATTGTTTACTCAAATGACGTCGCCGATTTCGAATGTTTTGAATCTATCTTCAGATTTGGACTTTTTGAGATTTAGATCAAAATTAACTTGATGACTTGGTCAGGGACGTTAGTTTGTTTAAAACTGCATCAAGACTATTAGTTTTTGAAAGAAAGAAATCTTAAAACAAAAGAAATGAGAATCTCGTATTTCCGCATCAGGGAGAAGAATTTTCTTGCTTCCTCCTCTGAAGAGGAATATTTCTGGTCAAATGGCTGTAATGGCATCTATTTATAACCTCATCAAATGTGTTCTTTTACATGCCGTAATATGGGGTAACTTTACCCCAAAATTTAATTCGATCAATCTTTTTAGCAAAATATGCAAAGAAATTATTAATAATTATGTAATTTTTTTCATAATTACTATAAGTAAGGGTATAATTTTGATTTATTCATGCCATCTCCAAAATTTCAGGCCCTTCAGGTGATGGTCGTCAAATTTGAGCGCTGGATTTTAAAATTCGCTTGATATACTTAATACTTACAATAAAAAAATAGGTATACACTCTTCGATTATACCTTACCTTATTGCTAGTGTTGGAAAATAGTATATTACGCAACGAGCTAGAAAGTGACGAATTTTGTGCGAGTGTGAAAATATCCGAACGAGGCGCTAGCCGAGTGAGGATATTACACGAGCAACGAAATTCACTTTCTGCGAGTTGTGTACGCTATTTTTCCGACGACCACGGAGATTTTGCGACCATTATTAATATTTTGTAGTAATAACATAACATAACCTATGTTAACAACAGCTGACATTGAAGTTATCGATTATTTTTAGTTAAATGTAAATAATTGTAGGTGGCGCTGTTTTGACGGAAGCAACTTATCGAAACGAATAAAAAATGTTCCTATTTTATTTAAAATTTACAGAAAAGTGAATTATATAATGATTTTAATAATAAAATTAGTAATATTGGCGGGGTTAAATATAAATTTTTATTTGAACTATCCTTTTTTAGCAAGTTCAAAAAAATCCAAGAGAGGGCTTTCGGAATTCCTTCGCAGCGCCTCTATCGAAAATTACAAGAACTATTTGACAGTTACAAAACGGAAAGTCAAAGTCACTAGTGTTGAAATGAAAGATTTTCTACACTACTAATATGAATGACATATACGATTTTCTCATATGGTCGTCGGAAAAAATATTATTTCAATTAGTTTTATAGAATTTTTCAAAACGCCGCTAAGAGAACGTTTTTTCTAAAGAGCCCGATTTACTGCTGCCATATGACCATTTGGTTTGACTTACAAAAACAAATGAAGAAGATATTGGTAGCCACAAGACTCTTCTGTTTATCAAAAAAGGAAATTTTAAAAAAGCTCCACTGTAAAAAAATTATCACCAAAACCCGCAAATATCAAGCGAATTTCAAAATCATGCCGACTATCCATCATACAATCAATAGTTGGTCCTCCCTCTAAACTGCTGACAATTTTTCCAGGGTACATTTTACCATAAACTAATAATTTTACATATTCATCACCAAGTTTTTTTCTTTTATTAGTGCTATTGTGGTAGCGTCAGACGAATCTTCGAAATTGAAAGGGGTTTCACTTTCCTCATTACATATTAGATTCTAAAAGTAAATCGTCTTCATCGTCAGTCTCTTCACATGAAGAAGAAGATTGATGCTTTCTTCTTTTGGTTTGATGCTGAAGTTTTAAAAGACCAGGAATGATCTTAGATGCTGCAATATCTTCAAGACCACATTTTCTGAAACCAGCTCTTAAATTCAAATTGGGCCAAAGTTACCTAAAACCTTAGAACAAAGTTATTCCAATGAATAAAACTTGTATTAAAATAAAAAAAAAGATAATAAATTTAATGTATTACAAAAAATGTACTTGACAGAATTAATCGCTTTCAACTTAAAAGTTAGAAAGATTTGAATTTGGCAATAAAAGCACGAGGTGATATCGTGATATGTCTGTCGCTGTATGTTATGCTGGTACCATAAACTTACAGATAGCTGCAGGGTACTTCAATTAATACTGCCACCTACCTTTAAGTCCTACAAATTTCCGAATATAGCAACTTACTGATTAGCAACATCACAGAGTAACATTTTAACAATGTAACAGCAATAAGCTCTAGATTCTTTACCTATTGCATATTCAACCAAAGTCAAGAAAGAATATCCGACAATATCCTTAGTTAGATAAAATAAAGTAAGAGGAATGTAAGTGGCTAAGTTTCGTGAATCTGAAAATGGCCAATTTCTTATAAGGCCAACAAAGTAGATTCGCGAAACATCTCTTTTCTCTGATAATAGGACAGTAGAGCTAAAGCTCAGCATTGACTGGCCAAGGAATGATCTGGTTCCAGGGAGTCTAAATGTTATACTTCTAGCACTTGTGCCCAAAAACAGTAAAATATTACCTCCTCTACATATCAAACAAATTAATCAAATATGTAAAAGCTTTTTAGAAGGAAGGTGAATGTTTCCTATACATTTCTAGAAAATTTCCGAATTTCAAAAAACTATAGACAGAAGTTGAGAAAAATGCTTGGAATGCCTTTGTTTGGATTTTGAATAACTTTTTGAGAAATAAAAAAGATGACGATAATTCCCAGCACTTCGAGAAGATTTTGTATCACTTCCACCACTTTGGATGCAACAAAATCATTTAGCTACATTTCCTGCATAATCATTTAGACCAGTGGTTCCCAACCTTTTGTATACTGTGGAACACTTTTGTAATCATGAAGTTTAGGAGCACTTGTTAATTAAAATAGAAGAAAAAGTAAATAATTTATTTCATTTTAGTCATCTAAAATGAAGATTCTGGTCAAAATTAAGGACCTTTAATTAAAAACATTTGAGGTAGCCATGGAAATTTTCCATTTCAACCCATACAACAAATTTAAATTTAAAGGCCTTTAAACTTAAATGATTTAGCTAGAATCTGTATGTAGAGCTACAATATTTTAAAAGTTAAATATTATCAGATCAGATTTAAAATGTTCGAGGAACAGTTCCGAGGTGCTTCCCACTGATTTAAACCGCTTTCCTGAAAATCTTTATCTTTTCAGCGAAGAACAAGGTGGCACTATGGCACAGCGGTACCAGGATATCTAGCATATACATACAGGGTGGTGATAAAGTTTGGAACCAAGGTCATAACTTTTTTTTGAAAAAATCGCTCGGACAGGTCAATTTTTGTTATAAAAATGCCATCTTTTGGAATGAAAAAAATATTCATGACGTCACTGATAACTTCACTATGACGTCATCATCAATTTTTTTAAATGGAAACCCCTACTTTTTTTACACATTTTTCATAGACCTTTTTATCATATTAATGATCACATAAAAATATTTAAAAAAATTTCAACCATTTTTGAAAAAAAAAATAAATTTACTCAAAAAAAAAATTATTAATTCTCAATGAAAATATGGCAAGAAAAATAAATTAAACTAATTTTTAGTTTAAAAATAACAAATTATTATTGAAAATATTCGAATTGTTCTTCTTTACACAATTGGAATTTTTTTAAAACTAATTTTAAATAACTTTTAATGAAAAAGGTAATTAAAATAAAATGTTTGAGTAATAATAAACTTTAAATAAAATTGTAATTTATTATAAATTTGTAAAAGCTTTTGATATTCAAAATTTATTGAAATAAAAATTGCCTTTATAAAAGTGCTTTAGTTGACGTTATTTTGTATGGCAAATAAAATTTTAAATCCATTTACCAATGCTTGAATAGCTTACTTCGTTTGTTTAATAATAATCAACAATTATTAAGTTTTGCGAAATTAAAAATGGTTCGTTTAAGCGAACGCGAAAGAATCGAAATTTTAATTATGGTAGGATACGGCGATAGAAAAAGAACCCATGGGGAAGCTTGTGCTTTGTTTAATGAGCAATATCCAAATAGACCGCAAATCTCAAGATCTACAGTAAGTAAGTTAGTTAGCAAATTTGCAGAAACAGGATCTATAGGAGATTTGCCTCGACAAGGACGGCCTCAAGTGAATGAAGAAACCAAATTAAATTTATTACTTGCGATTGAAGAAAATCCCAATATTTCAACAAGAGATATTACAAGAAATAATAATGTGGATCATTCCTATGTCGCAAAATTATTAAAAAAGGAAAAGTATCACCCATACAAAATAAAACTCATACAAGAGTTAAATGAAGATGATCCCGATCGCCGACTGCAATTTTGTGAAGAAATGATGGCGCGATGTGATCAAAATCCAAATTTTTTAAGTGGTATAATTTTCTCCGATGAAGCTACCTTTCAATTGAATGGATCAGTGAATCGACATAATTGTAGGTATTGGTCACAGGAAAATCCTCTTTGGGCCGTAGAATCCCATAGTCAAAGACAGGGAAAGTTAAATGTATGGGGTATGGGTGGGAATGATTGGCAGACGTTTTATAGGACCTTACTTTTTTAATGAAAACCTTACTGCCGAAAGATACTTGAATTTTTTGCGGACTGATTTGCTACCAGTTTTACTTCGTATTTTCCCCAATTATGAAAATCGCAACATTCCTACCCAAAACATTTGGTTTCAACAAGATGGGGCTCTTCCACACTTTGGCAGGGCGGTGCGAGAATTCCTTAACACCACGTTTCCCAACAAATGGATAGGTCGGAGGGGACCAATTCAGTGGCCTCCGCGATCTCCCGGCCTAACGCCCTTAGATTTTTTTTGTGGGGACATTTAAAATCAAAAGTTTATTTCAATAGACCTAATAATTTACAAGAATTGGAGCTTAGAATTAGGACGGAATTGCAACAAATTGACGAAGAAGCTATTAACAATAGTATTCAGAGTGTCTACACTCGAATGGGACAATTCCAAATGGTCAATGGGGAACAATTTGAACATTTTCGTTAAAATTTGTTACTTGTAAATTAAAAATTTACGTTTTTTTTGTAATATTTTCATTGAGAATTAATAATTTTTTTTTTGAGTAAATTTATTTTTTTTTTCAAAAATGGTTGAAATTTTTTTAAATATTTTTATGTGATCATTAATATGATAAAAAGGTCTATGAAAAATGTGTAAAAAAAGTAAGGGTTTCTATTTAAAAAAATTGATGATGACGTCATAGTGAAGTTATCAGTGACGTCATGAATATTTTTTTCATTCCAAAAGATGGCATTTTTAAAACAAAAATTGACCTGTCCGAGCGATTTTTACAAAAAATTTTTTTACGGAAGTTATGACCTTGGTTCCAAACTTTATCACCACCCTGTACATGCATGATGATAGCTGACTACTTTTGGAGCATTAAGAGTAATTTCCTAAACGGAAAATATAGTGATTTAGTTTTGCAGTCATAAAAGCTAGTACGAAGAACATTTTTGTATAATTCTTTTATAGATGATTTAGAAGTCATTTCTTTAATTCCTGCCAGATGGAAAAAAAATTGGAGAATATACAAAAAAATGTAATGATCTAAAAGTACCTTAACTTTGGACCCATCTAATTAATTTTTTCCTAGGTTGCAGAAGGTAACTGTCTGGCAGGATGTAGCCTAATCAATTTATATTATAAATCTGAAAGAAAATTGAAAATCTAACGAGGGAAACTTGAGTTATGACTGCAGAACTAATGCTCGATTTCATGATTTTTCACAATTTTTTCTCCCAAACTCGCGCGCGCTCTAGGTATTCGCATTAATTATCAGTTATTTGGTCATAATTTGCAAAGAAGCTCCAGAAAAGTGGGATGGATTTTCTATTCCTTTTTATTATCTTCAATGGAAAATTTATCGCTGGTGTCTAGGAAGATGCTCTTAAGAGTGATACTCGGGGTTCTACTTATACTAGAAAATCTTACAAAAGGATTTTTTAAAAGTGTACTAAGTAAAATGTTCAGTGATTTAAAAAAAAACACGTTCACATCGTGTATTAAAAACTTGAGCTTATTAAGAAAAACTGACTACATTATTGACATTAGCGTAGAAATACGTTCAGAATCATGCAATTGTTGTTGGGCGGTGTTTTTGATGTATCCGAATAAAGGGGTTTCGAGGTTTCTCATTCTTTATAAGTAACTGCACTGGATTTATAATTAATGAAACGTTTGATATAAAAGATAAGTGTGTATACATTTTTAAAATTGGGTGTTGAGAAAGTGAAGCTTATCTAAGTAAATGTATTTGGAATAGAATTTTTCTATTTGAAATATTATAAAGTAAACTTTACATTTTTCCGAATGACAAGGAGGCGTCAATATTGCTCACAAGGTAATTTTTATCGTCTCCGATAAAAATGATGTTTCCCCTGCGTGGGAGCTTCAGGCGTGAGAAAGTAAATAAATGTTGGGTCCAGCGAATACACAAGGCTTTTTATTTGGTATTGCGAGGGCGTTTTATACTAATCAGAATAACTTCGATGGGTTTGAATAAATTTGATCGTTTAATAAAATCAATCAGTGATTTTTAGGTCGTGGAGTAATTTATGTAAGCTGATAAGGCCGAATAGATGCTGGTTTGGAGTTGTTATGAAGATGTCCGAAATTGTGGGCGTTTGTCACCATCGCCGCGGGTGTTTTCCACCCACGTTTTGGTCTCGCGATTTTTACCAACAGCTATTTATTTGCTGTATAAATACTGCATATAATGGGATAAGGTAAAGTAATGCTGATTCTCGAGAGGCTCTTAAAAATCTTAATATCATTTAAGGAATGTAAATAAGCTGCGGAAGTTTTACGAGTGTCCTTATGAGGAGGACCACATTTCATGGGAACAATTGCTTGTCAACAGACGTGTCATTCGATTAAACGGAATTAATTATAAGATTTAATTAAATTAAAAGCGTGTAAACCGAGGCCGTGATAATTTACAAAGTTTACACTTCAGTGTAAATGACCGTGCAGATCCAACTGATCCAACGTCCGAAACAGTCACCGCCATCGCAATTACTGCAGTAATCATTGTCCAAACTCCTCGTTTCCGCCAGTAATTAATTACTTTAGCCAGTAATTAAAGTAAAACCACCCATCTCCATGTAAATTTACATGCGCGAAATTTTACACCAACTCCAATTTACAAAGTAATTTATACCTATGCAACTACTCAAATTAAACTATATCCAGTTTAAATAACTTCTCATAATAAGTTGGGTTTTATAGGTGCAGATTATTTTACGAGCCTAATTTTATAGTAATATGTCTAGATTCTGGTCATATCATTAAAAGACCTTTAAATTTAAATTTGTACTAGACAATTTCCATGCTTACCTTAAAGGTATCTTAAATTAAATTTTGACCGGAATTTCCCCATTAATTATTGATATAGAATTTAGTAAAACTGGTAAAAAATTACCTACTTAAATGGTTTAATGATTAAAGTAATAATTACTCATATTGCCTAATATTTATTAAACGTGTTAAAGAAAGTGGATAGCATGTTATCTAAATCTATATTCCTTTTGTAAAAGGTTTTCCATAAATACAGCGTTATACTTTTGTTTCAACATAAATTGAAGCTTATCTTATATGTTTTTGCCATTAGTATAAATATGAAAAAGAAAGTAGGAATCTGAATGCGTTTTCTATGATTTTTAATTGCATTTATATGGTTGATCCGCGTGAGTAACGTGAATGACTAAATCGCCCACTAAAAGTACTCCAAATGGAGCAAAAGGGGCCGACGAACCCTTTCTATATGCCTGGTCTAAGGAGGTGATTCAGAATAATTCTCCTTCTTTATTCCTATCTGAATTTGCATCTTAAAAACTAACGGCGGGCGTAATACACCTCCTTTAGGACTGCCTTATGTGTTGACAGGATTAAAATATAAACTGGAGCGATAATAAATAATACGGTCCTTGTTTTAAAACGGAAGCTTATAATCTTGTGTGGTTATTTTATTATATTATAAATTACCTATAGGATTGAATTGTTACCGATAAATATTTATACATTAATTTTAGTATCAGTAAATTAATTATAATTGAAAGGTTGTATAGCACCCACATTCCCTGTCAATTTTCCAAATTAGTATTTTACAAGAAATGTCATTAAACTGATAATGAAATATGTATTTGATAAGTTATAAATTGTTTTATTGTTATAGATGTAGGAATACATTATCCTTGTTATATAAGATTTTAAAAATTCTTTGAATTACCTTTACATATAATAGACTTTTTAAATAATAACTTTTATTTCGTTATGTTGAAATACCCAAATTGGCTTGACATCAGCTGATGGTTAGGACAATTAAAATAGAGATAGTACAACTTTATTTTAATATTTGTGGCTACATGTGAAGACCACCTTTCCATAGTTAAATTGAAACATGGTATTCCCGAAGGGTCTAAGAGCCAAATTTTTGGAAAACCAAATTTTTCTATAATTGACTACGTTTAGCTCGAGCAGGTCAGGCCAGCTTGACCTCTACCATTTGAAGTACATGTAAAAGGTCAAATCAAGCCAGAATTTAAGCTGGCTAAACGTAGTCAATGAGGCTCAAATACAGTATTGCTTGCTTGTGTCTTAATATTTCAGATTCGTTTCTTTTATTGTAATGTTTTTATTATCGAAAACATAATATGACTTACAGTATTATTTATTTATTTCTTTAAGAATGTTCTAATCCCAAGAATACCGGGTGGAAATGAAAACCGGGTCACCTCGATAACTTTTTTATTTATGAATAAAAAAATTTAAAATTTGGCTATGTTCTATGGTTCAAAAAAACAAATTTTATGTGCATTTTTTATTTTCGAAATCACTTCCGGTTTCACCGGAAACACCATGAACTTTGTTTTTTTAAATGTAACATCCCATATTTTTATTCATGGCTTTAAATACTTTTAAAAAAGAAGTATTTTTGAGATATTAGTTTTTATTTTTTTTGTAAAAAAATTTTTTTTTAAAATAAAAAAAAAGGTTTTTGAAGTCGGTGAAAAGTACCAAAACTAATTCTAAATAATTCAAATACCTAAATAAAATTGCAATTTGAAAAAAAATTTAAGTGGTTTTTGAACTATTAATTTTTAAACTTAGTTAATGAAGATTTTATCAAATATCTCACTTTTTTTAAATGCAATGATGCCGGGTCATTCGACTTTTTAAAAAGAGGATTTTATAACGATTATTTATTTTATGTATTTGAATTATTTAGAATTGGTTTTGGTAATTTTCACCGACTTCAAAAACCTTTTTTTTTTTTGAAAAAAAATTTTTTTTCGCAAAAAATAAAAACTAATATCTCAAGAATACTTCTTTTTTAAAAGTATTTTAAGCCATGAATAAAAATATGGGTTGTTACATTTAAAAAAACAAAGTTCATGGCGTTTCCGGTAAAACCGGAAGTGATTTCGAAAATAAAAAATGCACATATAATTTGTTTTTTTGAACCATAGAATATAGCCAAATTTCAAATTTTTCTATTCATAAATAAAAAAGTTATAGAGGTGACCCGGTTTTCATTTCCACCCGGTATATTGACAATACATGGCATGCGTTTCAAAAATTTAAAATTATTATGAAAGCCACTAAAATTTATTAGTTGTTACAGTTACAAAATGTTGGAAGCCTCAGTAATCGAGATAATTTTGGAACAAAAAACAAAAAGAAGGAAGTATAACAAATGAAAAATAGTGGTATGCAATATGAAATATGTTTCTGCTAGGAAATCGCCAAGGTTTGTTAGTTATTTTCGTTGATTATTTCATCTGCATAAATAATTATTATTTTTATTTGCAAATGTCAATACAAGAATTTAACATTAGGGTGGGCCAACGAAAACGAAACAGACGAGTTTTGAAATAGTTAATAAAAAAATTTGAAACAATGCTCGGACAGGTCAACTTTAGTTTCGAGGGGGACATATTTTGCAATAGAGCTGATTCAAAAATCCATTCATCCCTGCGCCCTATGGATACAACCCCTTAAATTTTAATTGGGATGGTGGTGTAAGTAATACCTCGTTGAAAAGATCATTTTATCCAGAGTAATATACAAAAAAAAAGTTAAATCGATCGATTCGTTTTAAAGATATTCAAAATTTAGCAAGTAGAGATTTCATGCCTTTTAAAATTGTGCTATGAACACCACGCCTTCAATTTTAAGTTTTTTGATAGGGTAAGTAATACCTCCTTGGAAAGTTCTTTTTACCACAAGTAACATACAAAAAAACAAAAGTGAAATTGATTGGTTTGTTTTAAAGAATTCAAAATAAAACAGTATTGCACATTATTTTTTATTTAACCAAACTAAACTTAACTAATCTTTTTGAAGAAAACTTAACACTTTAAAGAATCCCATCGATCTCGACACTTTCAAGGATGTTTTTATTATTTTATTAAATGTTCGAATTGAGTTCCACCAACCTCCATGCAAACGTACAAATTTTGCTCAAAGCGAATTCTTACATTTTGTAACATTTCAGCAGTAATTTCTCGGCATTCATTAATAATTCTCTGTCGCAACTCTGCTAGAGATCCTGGTTCCGTTGCGTAAATCTTACTTTTTAAATGCCCCCAAAGGAAAAAATCAAGTGGAGTAAGATCGGGAGATCGCGGCGGCCACTCCAAAGGTCCTCTACGCCCAATCCGTTGCCCAGGAAACGTCGTATCCAAGAATTCCCTAACAGGCCATGTGTAATGAGGAGGGGCTCCGTCTTGTTGGAAAATCAGATGGTCTTCTAAATAACGATCGTCATTTTCGATAATATCGTCAAGAAATGGATGAACAAAGTTTTGAAGTAGATCCAAGTACATATAATAAGGACCAATAAGACGGTCTCCAAAAATTCCAACCCACACATTCAATTTTTGAGGAGTTTGAGTGTGAACTTCATAAAATACCCTAGGATTCTCATCTGACCAATATCGACAATTATGACGATTAACGGTTGAGTTTAAGAAAAAAGTGCACTCATCAGAAAAACAGATATTATAAAGATAATTGCAGTCGCCTATCAAAATCATCTTCATTTAACTCATGAATTAAATGAATTTTATAGGGATGATATTTGTGACCTTTCAATATTCGGCGAATGGTTGTTCTGCTGATGTTAGTCACAGTCTCCAGTTTTCTTGTGCTTAAAGTTAGATCTGCAGCAACTTGTCCCAAAACACCTATTTCAACGACCTCATTTCTTATTGGACGAACATTACCAGGATCGCGTTTCTTATTACCAACAGAACCAGTATTTTTAAATTTTGGAACCAACTCCAGAACGTATTTTCAGTTACAATGTTTGTTTGGATGTTGTTCATTAAATAAATTAGCTGCACGATGAGCATTCTCATCGTTTTTAAAATAAAAAGTGATTAATTCAACCCTTTCTGGAATTGTATAAACCATTGCTAGCAGAAGCTTTTACAGAAGTTCACAAAATTTTAAATGTTGATTTCTAATAATTAGTCATAAACAGTTTTAACACGATGAAAATCACCACTAATACAAAATACAACTGATAAAAAGAATCTCAATGTGGTTATAAATCGTTTTATGTTTTGCATTGTTTTGTTCCAGATGTTACAAAATTTTAAACAATTCCTCGAATAAATTTAAATTTGTTTTTTAAAATCTCTCTTTTGTAGAAAATGAAAATAAATTGCGTTTTACATGTTTTTGTATGTTACTTTGGGTTAAAAGATCTTTCCCAGGAGGTATTACTTACCCTATCAAAACACTTAAAATTGAAGCCGTGGTGTTCATAGCACAATTTTAAAGGCATGAAAACTCTACATGTTAAATTTTGAATATCTTCAAAACGAATCGAAGGATTTAACTTTTTTTTTTGGCATGTTACTCTGGGTAAAAAGATCTTTCTAACGAGGTATTACTTACCCCACCATCCCTATTAAATTTTTAGGGGTTATGTCCAAAGGGCGAGGGATGAATGGATTTTTGAGTCTGGTCTATTGCAAAAAATGTCCCCCTCGAAACGATATTACTTACCCTATCAAAACACTTAAAATTGAAGGCGTGGTGTTCATAGCAAAATTTTAAAAGACATGAAATCTCTACTTGCTAAATTTTGAATATCTTTAAAACGAATCGATCGATTTAACTTTTTTTTTTGTATGTTACTCTGAGTAAAAAGATCTTTCTAACAAGGTATTACTTACCCCACCATCCCTATTAAAATTTTAGGGGTTGTGTCCATAGGGCACAGGGGTGAATGGATTTTTGAATCACTTCTATTGCAAAATATGTCCCCCTCGAAACCCAAGTTGACCTGTCAGAGCGTTTTTTCAAAAATTTTTATTAACTGTTTTAAAACTCACCTGTTTCCTTTTCGTTGCCCCACCCTGTATTTCTCAAGAATGTTAATTTTTTCAGTCAAATTAATATACCGTATTTTTTCACGTTCGTCATAGCACATCCTGAAGAATGGAATTCTCAGAAGTTCGGTAAAAAGGATTATTAAGTCAAAATCAATGATTTTTCAGAAATTAAATTTAAGGTTCGAAATTGTGCCCTAAACCATTAAATGAAATGACAAAAATTATAGTTATATCAATCGTAAAATCACAAAGAGAAGACTTATGTTCCGCAATTTCGCTAAAACTGACTTAATCATGTTTTCAGAGTATTGAACTAAACATTCATTTAGCTACAAGGCGTACACGTTTGTTTGATTTGGTTACATTGGTCCGAAAAACTATAATATTATCTGAAGTACTGATTACACTAATTGGTATTTTTTCGATGTACAATGATGCCACACTGGTCTTTTCTTCGTAAAAGGTATAACAATAGCCAATTGATAACATTATCCGTGATTATAATAAGCGGCGTCTACTGTGTTTATACAGGATGTTCCTGAATAACTGTGACAATTTTTTTGGGGTGATAGAGGAAGTGAAACAAAGCATTAGGGGTGTACTTACCCACTCCACCTTACTTTATTAAATTTGAATAAATTATTTCAAATATTAACGCACATAAAAAAGAAAATTTAATCAGGTAATAACATATCACATTACTTAATTATAAATATTCAGCTTGTGACACCAAAGAAAATGATTTACTTTAAATTAAGTGTCCGAATTAACATCTCATGTTTATTTAATTCAGATTCGAACCGCCCTTTGCACGTTCCTGCTTGAATTTTGATAGAGGTATAAATAAAATTAGAAAGTCATTTATTTCTATTAATTCTATAAGTAAGCCCATCACCTACGATCCTACGAAAGTGCATAATTTTAAAATATTAATTAAAATCGTGGTTGTTTATGGAGATATTATAGAAATTAATGCAAATGGTTTTTATATCAATACCATTTGCCATGTGTCGTATGAATTGCGACGAGTATTAAAAGTGGAAAACATTTTTTAGTACGTCTATTTACTGGTGTTAGGTTGAATAAAACATTAATCGCATGAGTGTCTAATTTTTACATTTTTTTTCCAAAGAAATTGCTAGCGATCCAACCATTCATCCACTAAGGCCCCCAGTGTAATTGAAAAACAATTTATGAACGGAGCTTTTTTAGTTACAACTGACAAAACTGGTAAGAATGAATGATGATTATAAAAAATATCGTTTTTATTAACAATTATTTTATAATAAAAATTGCAGAAAAATTAATATGTTAATTCCATAAATTATTAGGTTACAGGCTCATAAATAAGGATTATTCTTACGCATCGGCGAGTGCACAATTAAACCAAATTTGGGAAATCCGGTCTGTGGTTTATAATTAACTGGCCACCCCGAAAAAAGGGGCATTCATTAAAAATTTGCGCGCATCTTGGCATTAATCGTCCGTCCAAAATCAATGCCCTCACCTAAACGGTTAAATCCAACAGATTATTCACGCATGGTGGAGGGCCCTAAATGCTTGCAAATTTACACGACAAAAATTTAAAGCTTTACTCAAGCTTCACGAAAATCATTAAATTATTAATCTCGTAAGTGTTGTCATTTTTCAATTGATGACTGAACGGATCATTGCTTTGCTTTACTTTTATCATTTATAAATGGTTTATAGTTTAGGTTTGCCAGATGTCGCGGTTTGTGCATGGTTAAGTGTCCACGTCATCCATTCCATCGCTTCTGGCTTCTACTTTTTATCAATCGCATTTCCTATGCACGTATTGTAGATTGTAAGAAACTAGCAGACGTATCACGAATCGATAATTTTCAAAAACGATTTCCAACACCCGTAAATACCCTGGAATTAACTACCCATAACAGATAACAGATTTAGATGACTCAGAAGAACCAACTGTGACTTCTTAAGTAAAGATTACGTAAAATTTATTACTACATACATATTATCTGCAATAGGTAATATTTTTCTTCCAAAGATTAAAGACTATTAAAAAATAAAAAGACCTTTAAATTTTTGGTACCTAAAAGTTGATTTGAGAATATTATTAGACGGGATCCAAATGTAACCAGAACTGTCTTCTAGGTGATGATTTTTTATGGAACATAATTTTAATCCTACTAGACCTATCTGGATCGAATTACAAGTCATGGTAGTTTGGAGCCTGCATATTTACAATGAAATTTTCTTAAAATTTCTATGATCATCATTTATGGTTGGAAGGAGAAATGATCTAAATAGTGGTTCCTAAATTATGAAAATTCATATAACCAAATATGTCCATGACCATTGTGTTCAACGTGATCCTAATACCTAATCTAGCTTCAATGAACTTCTGCTTTTCTTTGATGTTTCTAGACAAAGTTTATGGTAGGAGCATAGTCAACCCTGACTAGAACCGATGTTTACAATTAGGGCAATTTTTTTAAAGAAGATTTTTAAGTATAATTAAGTGCAAAATTTGGAGTTCAAGAGGACTATTAGTCATGTGGAAATATTATGAGCAAGGATATTATTTAAAAATATAATAAACTGTCTTCTGGGAAGAAGAATGTCGTCAATTTGGGTTAATATCCCTCCACAATGAGTAATGAAACCTGGATAATTAAAAGAGAATATTTTTTGTTTAAATTTGAAGATAAATAGCATCAAAAAAGAAAGTTTTCGATACATACCACAATCCGAAATTCCGTTGGTAACTGAACAATGAGTGGAAAACATCAATTATTGCGTAAAATTGCGTTACATAAAGGCAAGGCAATTTAGTGAAGATAATAAAGGCGAGCGCAAGAGGAATAAAAATGACCAACATTCTTTCGCTACGCTCTTTTTATTTTAAAAGCCTGCGGCTTATTTATCGTTCTATCAACCGAAGTTGTTAATATTAATATAAATATTTCGTATTAAGTGTTACCAAAAGTTGTTTTAAATGCTACCTAGAGGCTACCACTCGATTAAATTGTTTATGGCAGTGCGCACAATGGAAAATTGCAAGCAATTAGGAGGAACCTCTAATAACGGCTTGATTTTTGGAACGCGGAATCGTTTCCTCGTGTACAGTTAGCCATATATCATAAAGTTTTGACGCTAATCATATTTGATAATCGGTCTCTGCCCGAAAAGAGTTTTTTATTACACACGCCTCCAAGATTAAACAGCCTGCAAGGATCAAATTTGTCACAGCCTACACTCTTAGATTAGACAATCCTCTAGCTGATTATATTTGAGAACATAATAATAACGTCGTTAGTGCTTACAACTGATCTTATTCCACTTTAAAAAATCACCGCCCAAAAACTTTTCACCACCTACTTCATTAATTTTAAAAGAATTTCAAAAACTACACATAATTTATTTTTCGTTTTACACTAGGCTAAAATCGGACCAATAACATATTCTAGAAATATGTAATAATAAACTATGAAACAAAAAATCAACAAATACAACAAAGGGTGTTTCATATTTTATTTATTTTATTATGTTTTTGATGGTGGTGATTCTTTCTATCAAGATAACATAAAAAGTTCCTATAAACATAATAAACATAAAATATGTGCGATTTCGCTTTCTAAGGAAGCTGCAGTTCATTAATTGGCAAATGGCAAAGAAGAGGTTTTTGGACTTTCATTTGAAAACGGTTTCTAGAAAGCATTCAAATTTTGGGAAATTTACAATTTACCCACTTGCATGACTATTTTAGAGATTTTGTTTTGTTCGGTGTAAGTGGTATTTTCAGAGATGTTAGAAATAATGCTAAATACTTCAACCGATAACTGGGATAACTTTGGCCCAAAAATCTTAGAAAAAGATAGTTTCATCTATTCTCAGTTATCAAACATCGACTTGGTTCTTGTGATAAACGGCAGGTATTAGCACTGGTTAGACTCATAGATCATATAATGTATGTATGAATGTACATTATATGATCTATGCTAGACTTCAATGCCAAGAGCGTTGTAGTTCCATCTTTTACCACCGCTACAGTGCTGCTACATCTTCATCATTACTTGTTGTGAATGTTTTGTTCCAAACCAATTTTTATTTGCATATCCAAAACTACTTATGGATTTTGACTGGTAAGTACATGAGACCTTCCATTTACCACATATTTAAAGTATTTTAGTTTTTCTTTCCTGATCTTGTATATTTGTAAAATGTGATTTTCCAAGTTAGCCAGGTTTGATCAAGAATGTAGAAGTGTATTAGAGTCTGGATGAAGTTAGTAAAACCTTATCAGATCTTGAAGATAGCGCATTCAAGATCATGAAGTCTCCCCTCTCAATTCTTCAATCTTTGTCGACCCGTCGAAGTTTCCTGTTGACAATTTTCTTGTTAAGTATTATAATGGACAAAAGTACCCTTCTAGCAATGGCCCCACAGCTTAGTCAGCTTAGTGCACGGAAAAGAAGTTTAAGTTCTGGCGCTGGCCCAAAAAGAAGGACACTTTTTTCTTATGACTGAGAACATGTATATACTACTAAAAATGGCATCAAAACGAAACCAGTTCATTGTAGCTGAACAACGTATTTTTGTTCAATTTTTTACCATTTCCACCAAGAGTAACATATGTAACAATTGCATTAGCATTAAGAGTACCATTTCAAAATACATGTTTATTACTTTTGCAAAATGTTTAGTTTTATTTTATTTTATTTTATCGTCAACTCATTGTACCGAATAGACGTGCTCTGTATGGTTATGCACAAATTTTTGGAGCGTAATCTAAGTTCAATTCTAAGACTAAAAAACACAAAAGTTGTAAATCTATTGTTTTTTATTAAAAAATTACAGCATTTTGTAATTTTTAAATTGATAACAAAAAAGTAAACTTGAAGACTATTAACATATGATTTAAGAGTAATTTTAACACAAAATTGTGTTCTTTGTTACAACGTGAATTTATTTTTTAAGGATGTGTATTAAAATCTCGGTATTGTAAAATTCTATGTGTATTCAGTTATTACAACATTGATTGCATTTATCGATCCGGATTGGATTGAATCGAATCGAGTTGGCTTGGGCTGAATTTTTTTCGAAATAAAAACATATCGGATTGGTTCACTTTTTGGATAACTGAACTTAATCCTAAAACTGAATCCAATCCGACGTGTATACTTCGGAAACATGTGGATAGAGTCAACCGTTATTCAATTCAATCCGGATTGAGTTTCATGACATAAACGTAGTCATTAGCCTGTATTCAGCGACCGTGATGAAAATTTTAGAGACGTCGTAAACGTTTAAGAAGTCTTTAAAAAAATATTTCTCATGAAGAAATATTTTTTAATCACGTGTTTAACGTTAACTACGACTCTAAATTCACTAAAATCACAGTGGC
Organism: Stenus bimaculatus; assembly: GCA_963971135.1. NCBI lineage: Eukaryota > Metazoa > Arthropoda > Insecta > Coleoptera > Staphylinidae > Stenus > Stenus bimaculatus. The sequence goes on along the minus strand of OZ020185.1, from coordinate 12,833,269 downwards.
TGAATACAAGCTATTGTGTTTTGCAAATACCAACGAGCACAAGCTTGTGTACGGCAATTCTGAAAATGTATTTATTAAACATTTGGTAGCTGAAATATTTTTTTAATTCTAAGAATTGTATTTTCTGTATTAGAGTATAAAAATTTCAAAGTGGTGTAACTGAATAAAAAAGATAGACCTACAACTTTTGTGTTTTTTTAGTCTTAGAATTAAACCTAGATTACGCTCACAAAATTTGTGCATAATGATACGGAACACCTTGTATATTGTAGTAACATTGTTCCAAATCATATTTGGTCATAGATATTAGGACATTTTAAATTTGGGACAATGTTACCCCAATTATAGGCATGATTGGCAAACATTTTCAACAAATCTTAGAAATAGAAAAATAAGACAATTTATGTGAAAAAATACAAACGATTGGTCAAAATTACCCCAGTTGATGTCACTAAAAATTTTACCATTTTTAACACCAATGATCTCTTAAAATTCCACTTAAAATATTTTTGGTTACAATCAAGCAAAAAATCTTAACAAAATTATGTAACTGAGTAAAGTGTATATTTGGTGAAGTATAAAATTTAAATGATTTACTAAGAAACGCATGGCTGCCATAAGAAAAAAAAAGTTTGGGTCATTTTCGGTCAATCCGTTAGCGAAAAAAAATATTCATTTGTTTTACTGCATTGTACACAAAAAATTGTCTGTATTATGTCAAAAAACTTTTTTGGTACCACAGAAGATAAAGAAATTATAGCCATATTTTAAAAATCGCATTTTCTTTTTTTTTCAAGATATCGTTGGAACGAAGCGATATTTAAATTTTTTGTAAATGAATTATTAATATTCGAGAAAATCTCTACTACTCACCAAGTATACAAGGTGTTTCTAAATTTCGAGAATTGTTTCTTTGACCACTTTTAAGGTTAAAAATAAGGATACATTATTTATTCGTATCATTTAGCGTTACATCACTGTTTTATAATTGTTCAAAAGGTACAAAGAAGACCTGAAGCATAGTGATTTAAAAAATAGAAATAATTATTATTTTCTAGTTTCAAGAGCTAAGTTATCGAGTAATAGACAAGTGCTTTTTTACTTTTTTATGTTAAAAAATGAAAGAAAAATATGAGTGAGCTTCAACACTCTGTATATGCAAGATGGAGCATTTTTGAGGCAAAATAATGTATTCTTGCTTATTATTTTATATTTGGTTAAAAAAATTAATTTCCAAAGTTAGGGATACATGTTGAGAAATACCCTGTATAAAAAAGTCATTAGAAAGTTGCTCAATAAATATTTAGAAATATCCCGAGTATTAAATTTTAAGTTAGGTCATATTTTAGGAAAATCCAAAGGTACTAGTAGGTAAGCAAAAATTTGGAAACAAGTTAAATTTATTCGTTGCAGCCGGAAAGAAAAGTGGGAAATGGTTGGATAGTTTATAAAAAAATCGGGAACTTTACAAGATGAATATGTAAATTTTAACCCTCTAAAAGAGTTTTTGTAAAATTTAAGACCTTGACCTACTTTTAATTTTTTTTTTTGAATTTTTAAGTAGCTATAAAATGAAAAATAAAGAAAAAAATATTAAAAATATTAATTTCTTTTAGTTATTAAATTTGTTATCATAAACCAATACATTTTTATTCATAAGAAGAAAAATTGTATGCTAATGAAATTGTGATTCGGTAAAATTAATTTTAATATGTAGTGATAAAAATAGAAACTAAAACAATTATTTTGAAAATATTTGAAGATCCATTTAAACGCCCGCTGAAAAGACTGGAAGACTCACGTGTAAACCTTTTCTTTTTTAACCATTTAATTACATAATTGTTCAGCAGAGTCAAAACAGAATCCTTTCACCCTCGTAAATGGCCGCCGCAATCGAAAATAATCGAATAATCATAGAGGCCGAAAGTTATGATTGCAGGTTTATGAGGTATAATGAATTCCACACTCAAATGCGGGCGCCCAGTTTCGTTTTTTTCGTCCCTTGAAAAATTAAAAGCCCCAATTATTACCTGAAAGGAAAAAACGGCCCGTTTATCGGCATGGAAAAAGCATAATGTGTTTTTAAAAGCTTCGTGCGCTGCAAGCTTATTTCCGTGCCTCAAATGACATGCAATGGTTTCATATGGGTGCTAACCCACAATACCTTTTTTGAGCAAAATTAGTAATCACCAAAGTTGAATATTACATTACTTATATTTCTTAGAAAAAGACCATCTCAACAATCGTCACATTAAAAACATTTTTTTAGAATACTTTTTCTGAAAACTGGTGTCTACAGTTGCATCGTTTTAATCCAAAACATTTTGCTAAATTCTGACAAGATTTCAATAAAAGTTTCTCGAATGGTTGCATCAATATCTCACCATGAAATGAACTATTTTTGGTGTTTTATGTAAATATTTGGTTATATTTGTGTCTTGACGGTATAATAATGTTTGGTGGAGTTTAAAAAATATGATAGATATTTTCTGAATTGACATTGTCCTAATGAATAAGAAATAAGGAAGGTATTTATGAAATGTTAATGCACATTCCAAAATCAGTTGAAGCGAGCTTTAAAATATTATCATTTTACATAAAGATTAAGCGCATTTAAAAGTTCTTACAAGGTAATGCGGGGGCTTGCCGTTGCGGACATATCATTCGAACGTATCATCTTTCTCTTTAATATATTCATTCAGTCTTCGAAGAATTAATAACCCATAAACGTGATCGTTATGATACAGCAATGTCATTCTGTATACATATCTCATTTACAGATCGTAAAATTATAATTGATGGACAAAAAGATTTCTTGCTGTTCTATTTGCTTGCGCGAAGAAGAATGAAGTAAGAAAAGCGACAAAACGAATGAAACAATTAAACTCGAAGAAACAGTAAAAGTCAGATACGTGCGTAAACGGGGGGAGGAAAAAGGCGCTTCGTTTTATGGCATTCATAAATAATGAGCAAGTTCCCGCAATAAAACGGTGGGTGGACCGGTCGTGCCGATCAAATTAACAGCGCATCGATAAATACAACCATTTCTTTGACGTTTTATAATTTAATTAAAAAAACGCGAGTCGTCCACGTAATTCAGCGTTATAAATTCTTTAATTTATATTTATGGACCTTGAATCGCCGCTTAAAGTAACACTTTTGAGAAAAACACTTTTTTCTAAAATACCTTCCACTTCCTAGTTGTACCATTTCCAATTATCACCAGCATTTTGAATATAAGGTCTAACCAAAAAAATCTATTCTCCTTGTTTTCTCGAAACCTAACTAATGTAGTTATAGGTAGAATGTGTTTTCTTCTTACACAAGTTTTATTCCTTAAATCCAAAGTTGTGAAAAAACGATGTAACATGAGATTATAGGGGCCACGAGAGAAACATCTACAACAGCAATGGAGATCCTCTTGGACCTTCTTCCGTTAGTCTTAGTAATAGAAAAAAAGGAAAAGATGGAAATCCAAGGATTTCAAAAGAAATTGCCGAATTTACGAGAGAAGGCAGGAAACTAATAAGAAAAAATAGGAGCCCCACACTACATAGAAGATATCTCCCTTAGAAACGTGAGTGTGTACACCAACGGGTCTAATATCGTGTACAGAGGAAGATCAAGGTTTAGTCTTAGCTTTCCTTTGGGAAAAATGATAAGAGAGCTTATAATGGAAAACAGATCTTCATCTTATCAGGCAGTCAGGCTGCACTTCCAGCTTTTCAGAGTGCGAAGGTGAGGCCAGTACTGGTTTGGGTATACATGAATGAACCAGAGTCCTGGGAACAAGCTACTCTGAAACTCTTGTCACTGTGGAGTGGATGGCAACAAAAAAAAAGCGGACGAACTAGCTAGAATTGGATCTAAAATAATTTTCACACACCCAGAACCAATACGTACACCAAAGAATGCAATACGGTTGTATCTAAACAAACATGTAAAATACTGGCAAAACATTTCAGAATAAAATCATTACAAGGAACTTTAAAAGAGACCTTAGCCGCTTTCTTTTTGTGGGTCTCAACAGTCCGAAACAGTTCCAGAACATATCGCGCATGTTCTTTTTGACCAGTGCATCTGTTCCAGAGCTGCCCGATCTTGTAACCCTCCTCACCTTTGCTCCACCTACTCAAAATCTAGAATAAGTTGCACTTTTAGAGAGGGGAAAGTAAACAATGCAATATGACAATTGATTGGGGTTTGTTTGCAGGGTAGTTTATCAAGGAAATTCGCACGTTCCCGTTCTCGTTGGTGTGTTCTTTTTGATGTGAGAGTATTAATCGTTCAGAACAGTTTAGGTTAAATTACACCAGGAACAAATCACTCCAAAGAAGAAACCGACCGTTGCCTCAACAAACAGAACACAACTGAGAGTACCCACAGGACCCTCAGGTCGCAGGACATGTGATTCTAAAGCAGCACCTGTGGAAAATTGAAACATTTGATGGAGACCTTGTCTACAGGCTATCCAACAGGGCTTAAATATCACAGACTATGTTTAACATGAATATGGCTGTAGGTATACTAAGCCTTTGGAGCTTTACAGCAGACGCACAGTGGTTGATTTGCTAAATTTAGCTGGAAAAAAAATATGTGAGGTAAATAGTATTGTGTATTGCATTGTAATTTGATTAATTTATTAAAAAAATAACAGAAATTAAAAAAATTAATAATTTTTTATTGCAGAGAATTATTTAAACTCGGTGAGTTTACTTGTCAACATTGCTATCATCTTCAGTGCTATCTTCATCACTATTATTGTCTTCGTTATCATTATCATCCCTATCATTATCGGTACTATCATTATCGTCACTATCATTATCGTCACTTTCATTATTATCCAACAATAATTTGGCATTGTGAGATAATTTAAGTGCTTTTCTTTCTTTTGTTTTCCTTTTGCTACTTATAAATGGATCGGAAGTTATAAGCAGCATATGTATTAGATCCTCCATGTTTTGCATTCTACTAAACTTTCGAGAAAAATGTTCCCAAAAATATTTGCAGTCCTTATTTCGTGCCTCTTGCGCTTCTTCAGATAATTGACCAATAGGTAAAATTGCCTTTTCAATTATAAGACCACCATGAATCAATATCTTATGTACACTTGCAGGCATGTAATACCAATTGTATTTTTCAATATATAATTTTGCAGTTTCCAAAGTATATTTAGAAAATTTCTTTAGATTCACTTTATGTCCAGAAGAAATTACTTGGAGAATAATTGAAAATCTTGTTATTCATTCCTCATCTACACCTGTTATTGATGAACATAATAATGGATCATTAAAAAACCTTCGGGCTGTATTTCCATCATTTGATGTGCCTGAACCTTGTTTTGGAATATCTATTAACAATCCCATTTGATTTTTAAACTTTTCTTGTATCATTTTTTTCCTAGCATTCACATTTTCTTTGTCCTTTTTCCCAATTTTCCATGTTTTTATATTTAAACGGTACGAAATATGCAAGATGCATTCCATAAAACGTATTTTAGCATGTAAAGAAGAAAGGCCAAAAGACAAGGAAGCTTCATTATTTGAAAATGTTTTGCAAACTTCTAAACTGTTCATGTTTGTTGGGGTCGCTCTACAAATATAACATTTTTGTGCAGAACTGTTAGTTATGGAGTTGCATACTTTACCGTCCACCATTGTTAGTACAAGTACATGGTTAGCCCAAAAAGTTTTTTCTCCCATATGTATTTTTGTTGGCAAAAGATTTTTAATCTGATTTTCAATTTCGAGAACTTCTGATCTTATAAATTCTGGAGTTTCTTTTTTAAAAATTAATTTAATGGGTCGACAGTAACGGGTTGAAGAAGAAGCAGGATTTTTCCATACCGTTAGATCTTCGTAATTTATTTCCAGAGGGACTAACGAAATCACAAACAAAGAAGAATCATCAATTGAACCTTTACTTTCAAATTTTTGTTTGTAATTGTAATGCCCGGAGGCACCGTCACAACTCCATTTATAAATTATTTTTAGGAGGAATTTCAAATTTTGAAATTTGTTCGAAATGTCCCATAAATATTCTTGTTGCTGTATGATCCAACAAAGACTGTATGTAGTTTTATAATGGCAGAATGCTTATTTACAGTAACGTCATTTGGGTAACATTGTTTTTTGCTGTCAATAATTTGTTATATCCAGGATATATATCAGCAAATTGCATTTTAGATTGTTTTGTCATTTTAGCATCGACATAAAGTGCTAAAGCTTCTTCAGCAGATAATTTTATAGGCATCTGCAATTTATTTGTTTTAATGGATGCTTCTTTAAAGTCTTTTACAGGGCGACCTCTACTTGTAGATGGACCTGGTAAGACATTATCAGAAACATCTTTAATTTCAAAAACAATATCATCATTTAACCAAGTGGAACATTCACTCTCAAATCGACTTAGAGTGCGGTGACATTTTGTCCATTTTTTATGAAATAATTTGCTTAAGTTGATTGCTCTTTCCATAATATAATCCTTGATTATATCATTATCATCATTAAATACCAGCCCAGTTTTTATAGAATCAAAAACTGCTAAAACCTTTTCTTTGTTGTCACGTTTTTCGTGCCAAGCAGCAAACAAAACTCCTCGCCGAATTCGATTATCTTTTACAAAAAATTGAATTACTCAAAAACGGACAAGAACGGGCACATTTATATATATTTTAGAGTATTTAATACTGATTATTTTGATACTAAATTTATTGGGTGCAATTGGGTGCAAAAAGTTTTATTGATCAATGAATTATTAAAATTAAATATAAATTATTAAAAATTCTTTCCTTTCTTGAGTTGTGACAAAATTACAAATAAATTAATATTTTATTATCACATTAATTAGTACACACCTGGATTAATAACTTCCATATTTTATTTATTTTATGTAATTATTTTTAATTAAAATATGATTTCGTAAACTTATACATGCAAGTACAGTAACTCAAGTTTATTTGTTATATTTCAATTTGATGCTGTTAAAAATGTGTATATTGTGGGGGGAATTAAATAAAATCACCAAACAATTGCTTATATTTGTATTGTAGGCATTTAAAAATTATTTGGAATAAAAATGAGCCATTTTATTAAATTTGATTTTAATAGTTTTTGCCCAGCTAAATTGATAAATTCAACCACTGTGAGACGGTGGGAGAAAACATGTGATTAGAAGAAAAAATATTATACATGGTGCCAACAATAAACAGAAATGGCTTACCCCTTAACTTAACTGTGATATTTCATTTGATAATTTTAACTCTTTTTTTAGTTAAGTAGCAGATGAGGTAATAAAAACATGCAATTGAATGATATTGATCCTATAAAATACATCTTACATCTTCCTAAACGGTTCCAAATTATCAGACACATCTTTAAAGTTTTATACTGTAGCTACTTCAAAAATTCGAGATATAAGATGTAGTCAAATCTTTACAGGAAGGAATACTTAACATCATTAACCAGCATTATCAATAAATAATAAATGTATATAAAGTAGTACTTATCCGGATTACCTATTATAAAACAAATTTGTAAAAAGGGGAATACACAAGATTTAGTTAACTATCGTCCAATAACTATATTAGTTATATTTTCGAAAATTATGGAGTAATGCTTAAAGCATTTTTGAAAAATAATCAAATACTTAATGGGTACCAATTTGGTAAATAAATTATTGGAGTTTTTCCACGACTACTGAATAAACGATTCATTACGTTTGAACTTTTTGATAAGTAATGAAATTCATTACCAAATTTTTTACATTATTCAACATGCTCGATCTGTGCGGACCAATCATAAAGCTGCAGATTGCCAACCCATTTAGTAATGAGAAATGGATTATGGGTAATTTTAACCACAGAATAAAATTTACATAGAAGACATCAAGAAATGTCAAAAATATGTAAAATAACCTCAAAAAAATTTGAATAAAAGCACCGTAAAATATGTAAAAGTTATGGAAAAAGTATAGTACTATACTCGCGGGAAAATAGCCATTATTTACTCAGACCTCTTACGATTTCGGTCTTCGTAAATAATGGCTATCATTTTTCACTCGTTGAATAATATACTATTATTGAAAATGTTTTAGATAACTTGGAGTTAGGAAAATATTGAATCTGTTGAAAGTATTCGATTACGTCTCACATAAAATATTAGTTAGGAAATAACATTTTTATAACTTTCATCCACCTAGTTGTAGGATTATTTCATCATTTCTCTTGCAGACATACCAGACAGTTAAGTGTAATAATCAATTATCTGAACTACCTATGTGGTTCCACAGGGTTCAATTTTTGCTCCTCTTCTTCCTCTAATATCCTTCCTAACCAACTGGGAAATGCTAAAATAGTTCTTTACGCGAATGGACCAATACTAGCGAGAATTAGATGACGTCAAAGGCAATAGAATGGTTCAGTAGTAATCGGTTTTGCGCTAATGAAAACAAAACGGTTTATATCATGTTTGCACTCAAAAATTGCAATGCTACTGAATTAAAAAAAAAACAAATTTCCCACGATTGCTGAAGCCAAATCCACAACCAATATAAACGTTACAAAAATAATCCAAAAAGATTATTTTGTTGATTAACAAGAACTGAAAATAGTGTAAGATTTTTGTGGATCAAATTCTATAAGAAATAAGAAATTACCCAATAACCGGATAGAACAACTATGAAATAGATTTGATTTGATTTAACACTAATACAAGCAACTTTTGCTAGTAAATCGTTTATTTACAAAATATATAAATGAATCGTTTGTAAAGGAATCAATTACGAAAAGGGATTTTGGAAATTTTAACTTGTAGCCTATTTTTGGGAAGAGTCATTCGTTTCGAGAAATCTAATCAAAGGCGTTGAAAATATAAGTTGAGTTTTTTATAAAAATTTGATTGATTTGCTCGAGCAAATCACCTTTTTTCTTATTTTAGTTCTATAGGAGAAAATGAGATAGAATATGATTGACGAAGAAAATTAGGTTCTAGTGACGTCACGAATTAGAGAATTCATAACTACTGCAAGGAGTATGTTTCGGATAGTTAGTGCTAGATAGTTAATGCTAACTTCAGATTGCTTCTCTAAGATGTCATTTTTGAAATAGTTCCTTTTAACGGTTGGTTTTTCGGGTGTATTTTATTTTTAAACAAAAACCGCATTAATACCAGATCCGAACAAAAACGAAAAATTCTTATTTTTTAAATTTTTGGGAATGTGAAAAGTGTTATTGAAGATTGTAGCACCACTCAAAAATTCAAATATTTAAAAAACAAGTTAATTTCCTCTACAAATAATTTCCAATAGAGTATGAATACTTTCTGATAAAATGCAAAGAATTAACGTGTTTTTCGATTATGTAGATTTAGAATTGTGGTAAATAATAATAATGTTAATTTATCAAACCTAAAAAATGTCTTATCATTAATTTGGTATTTGGCAAAAAATATTACATTTTATCACTTGCTTCAGTTGCAGGCACCCCTGTCCTCTATTTTTATCATCAAAAAGGTGTTCACGACGCACATAACCTATAAGACTAACTACGGTTATCCTCACGATTTCAAAAGTAGTATCTTCAATGACGTCAGTAGTCACTAACCACAGCTTACTACAGTAGTAACGAATGGTGAATACTCGCGAAAATACGCCTTTTGCCATGAAGGTGTTCTTTTTAAATAAATCAATTCACGTTTGATCACATTTTTAACTGAACTTGAACTGAAAGTGAAATGAACCAAAATTGTAAAAAAAAACAATTATTTAAGAATAATTGGCGTTTATGAGTATGATGATACGTATCTAGAGCCATATTTAGGAAAATAATTGCTTTCACTACTAGGTAGTTATTAAAATGTCGGTGCTCGCTACTAGAATTTGTTTCACTTTTATTGTGGAATGTTAGCGTGTTTTATTTGATAATAAACATGTGCGTGAATAATTCAGTTAATCTTACTCGTGGGAATATTCAAGAAGGTAGAATAAAAAGATCACAATTATAAAAGCGTCGCAAAAATGTTTGTACATGATTTGTTCCGTGTTGAGAGTAATGAACATGGGTTGTTGCGAACTTAACATTATTTTAAAAGCGGTCTTAATTGCATTAATCTTCATACAAAACGCGAACAGTCTTGTACATTGTCTTGAAATAATTTACAACTCTCTGGATGATTGTAGAATGACCTTACTGTGACTCTAGAGTAAAAAGGGAAATTAAGAGCGACACGCAAATGACTTAATTGCGGTTACGCCGGGCGCGAGGGGGGAAATTCTGCGATTTAGTAAGATGAATGAAAATGGGTGTTGTGAATGAATATTAAGTGAGAAACAGCTTCTACTACGTCTCAAAGTGGGCCCATTGGTGTGAAGGAGTTGGGTTTAGTTGCGAGGAGGCCAGTAATCACTTGGTCGGATGCGTCCGGTGGCTTGGAGGTTTGGCACTCACGACTTTACCCTAGGGTAATAAGAAGAGATCATGCAATCTTACCGGCTGCTGCATTTATATACTCCTTTACATCCTTACTAAAGTAATTGCGGCTTTTACGTAAATGATGGAAAATTTAAATAACCACCAAACATTTTAATTTCACTCTCTTTTAATAAATATACAAAATACAGATGATTTAGTAAAACTGCATGGGTTTCTATCTTCAGAACGGTGTATTACCCATTAGAAGTTCCTTTTTAAAAATCTAGGGGTGCCTCGGTCGGAAGAAAAGTCCTTTACCAACTGAGAATTTATAAAAAAAACTGCAGTCGATCAAAAGTTACATGAATAATAAACTTGTACTAAATATTAATATACTGTTAATTATTTGAAGTCCATCAGTCAATTAAAACTAATAATATTAATCTCTAAGCAATATATCAAAGATTACTGTAATATTATTTATAAACAGTAAAAAACTTGAACTTTGCTAGTGGTTTTGTTAAAATATCTGCAACGTTGTTTTTAGTATAAATATATGAAAAATCTATAAATTCTTTTTGATGTAAATCTCTAATATGACGATATTTTATACCTATAGCTTTGGTTCCTTTTTCATAAGTTAATAATTTATGCAACCTTGGCTATCTTCATAATTTTGGTAGCATTTATTCCAAAATCCTTTAAAAGTTGTCTTATCCATAATAATTCTTGACTTGCAATATAATCAGCCTCTTTTGAAGACAATGCCACTATTTGTTGTATTTTACTTGAATAAGATATTGTATTGTTTCCCAATTTGAAAATGTATACACTAGGTAACCAATCAATTTTAAACTATATTTGGAAAGTTTCAGTTTCTTTTAAATATCTTTTGACCTTAATCAATTGCTTCCCAATCCCATTTTATAGGTTTACTCACTCTGCTAAAAAGTATACTCATGATTCTAGTCTAAACCAGGACGTACTGTTACCGACATATACAGGGTGGTGATTATTTCGATGCTCACCATTGGTATCTTTTAAAGTGGAGGAGATACGAGGTCGGTTAAATTAGAGAAAAGTTGCTCATTTTTATGGCCATTCAAAATCCGAAAGAAAATTTAAGATATTTAAACTAGTTGTAAAGTTATGGCCAAAAACCAATAAATGTGATTTGGGAAAAATAATATATATTTGGCAAAACAGTACTGCTACATCAACGAAATTTGGTACCTTTAAATTGATGACTATTCTGAATTAAATGAAGTAAAAAAATTTTTTTTGGCCTCCCAGATTCGAAGGGTGATGATAAAGTTTGGAACAAAATTCATAACTGCTGTATTTAATTTCTTTGACAAAATCGCTCGGATAGTTTTCAAAATGCCATCTCTTGGTATAATAAAAATATTAACCACGTCACTGCTGAATTATCAATGAAGTTATCATCGATCTTTTTAAATGAAAAACCCCACTTTTTTAATAGTTTTTGACAAACATTCCTGACACGTAAACGATGATAAAAAAATGAATAAAATTTTCGAATTTGGTTTTGAAATTTTAAAGATCGTAAAAATATTGCAATTTTAAATAAAAATGCCATCCCAAATTTTCAAAATAAATTTTAAACTGCTATAAAAGATAGTTCGAGTTTATTTTCGGATAAAATTAAAAAAGATTTTATACTTAAAAACCCCAAATCCCCCAAATTATACGGTACAATTAAATTACATAAAGAAAACTTTCCAATTAAATCTGTAGTATCATACATTGATAGTCCAAAATATTTTAGCATCATTTCATGTAAAAAGTATGTTTTCTAAAATACAGCCAAAAGAAACTTTATTATTGGTTAGAGATTTTTTGGATCAAAATAATATAAATTAAAAAATTATTAATAAATCAAAAATTATTAATAGGTAATAAATTAAAAACAAAACTTCAAAAAATAAAAAACTCAAAACTCAAAAACAAAAAAAAAACAATTGAATTAAATTAAAAAAAATTAATAATAATAAAATTTTTTTTTAAAAATAAGAAAGAAAATTTTTAAAAATTAATTGAAAAAAAAAACTAATTCGTATAATTGGTTTAGATTATTTTTGTTATTGATTTTTTTCAATCGAAAAAAAATATGTTGCCATTTCAAAAAGAAAAGTTGCCTCCTCTGATGTTTTCAAAAATAAAATTGATCTTTTATTATCTGATAGTAGTATTCTTCAAACCATTTAATTTGACATATCACTTATTAAAATCGAATAAGAAATAACGAAGCTACATCGTTGGCCATTTTTGTGCATCCCTCTGTATTTAAAAATCATTTACTTATTTTGGTGAAGTTTCTGAACATATTTCAAAGATTTTTAAAACCAATAATAACGATATTAAAATTTCTTTTAGACCTTATATGTAAATCAATTAGATCAATATTTTTGAATATAAAACCAAAAATAAATATTTTTGATAACTCGGGCATTTATAAATTAAATTGCAATTCTTAAAATTTCATTTATATAGGTCAAACAATTCGTAATTTTAAGATTAGATAAGAAAAGTTATTTAAACAAATCAAATTTTGCCAAACATATTTTTGAACAAAAACATAAAATGAATGATGATTTTTCTCAAAATCTTTTACATATTTCTGATAATAAGTATAAACTCATTTTTCTAGAACAATTAGAAATTCTTTAGTTTTAAAATGAAAATATAGCAGTTAGGAACAAATTGATATTTACCAATCGTGCTTCTTCTATTCTTTTTGAACCATACTGCCAGGTCCAAGTTTTTCTACAGGTTTCCTTGGATCCTTGAGCGAATGCTTAGCGGTATTTAATATTTATATTTTCGGATGTACTCAGGGTAGAGAATCTCCCATATTAAAAGTTTTTTTCCTAAGTTCGCGAGGATCCCTACGTGATGGCGCTGCTTTATTAGGATTAGTTTTTAGGCAACTTTTTTTTACAAATCTCTACCCCTCTATGCTTCCCCTTAATAAAAAAATACAAAATAAATAAAAATTTGGATAAATAAAACAATTTTGAATTGTTTCTATAATTTTTTGGACTGCATTATTTTAAAAATTATAATTTTTATATTTTATACATAATTTTATAGTAAGCTTTAGAAGTAATGTCACCCAGATGTACTTATTATATTTCTATTTCAAAATCTAGTTTTCAAAAATTATTTATTACCTAAGCAACCGTTTGTATTTTTCTTTCATTACTGTCATTATTAATGTAAACATTAGTTGACGAAAACGTCCTGGCTAATCGATGGATCGAAAGTAGATAGTGGTAGATAGGATAGGCGCAGATGATACAAATGAATACCCAGTGCGAGTTGTTGATGTTTCACTGGTGCGAACCATCAAAAACTCGCACTGGAGATTTATTTGTAAGATCGCCTATCCTATTTACTTCTGGTTCATCTTCTTCCCATCCATCTATTCCCGCCCCATCTACTAGTAAAGCTGGTACACCTAAACCGATCAAACCTTCAAGCAAGGTTATAGCCTCATTTCATCAACGAAAATTATTAATATCGCCAATAAGTACTCCACTGAAGATGCCAAACGTGAACCGCAAGAAGAGATATTGATCGCACAGGAGATGTTGGAAGAAGAAAGAGCTTAGCTCAATAGTGAGTCTTGAAAATGAAAAATTAAAAGAATTATCTTTCAAAAGAAGAATCTTTTAATTTTTTGTTTTCATTGCTTACTCGTACGTGCTTAGCTCTTTCTTGTTCCTGTGCGATCAATACGTCTTCTTTCGATGCACGTTTGGCTTCTTCCGTGGAGTTCTTAGTGGCGATTTTAATATTTTTGTTAATTAATGAACAAGATCTTTGATACAATTGTCATTAGACGAAACTCGAGATGAACCCCGGGGCCAATCAATACATTCATTAAAAAGAAGAGATATTTAATGAATGTGTTGATTGACCCCGGGGTTCATCTTGAGTTTCGTCTAATGAAAATCGTATCAAAGACTTGATCTAATTCTTTCAATTTCTCCTTTTAGTTTTTCATTTTCATGATTTGTTCTTGCGATGGCTTCTTCAGTGGAGTTCTTATTGCAGATTTTATTACTTTTCGCTGATGAAGTGAGGCTAAACCTTGCTTAAAAGTATTTTAAATCGACAATAAGAACTCCACCGAAGAAGCAAAATTTATATGCAGGGCACCGTTCAACAGATTGAGCGGTAAAAGTAACCAGTGGATCTACGGTGAATCTAACGACAAATTATTGACACTGACATGACATCCACCGGTCGCCATTTTTTTCACGGCATACTATTTTTAACAAAGGTAGAAATGAAGTTTTTTAAATGAAATCTAAGTTTTGGTCTTAATTATTCCCACGAAGGTTTTAAAATGGTTCGTGCTATTGAAGATACGGCAAAAAAAACATGATGAATTTGAACGAAAAATTTACATTTTTAAAAAGACGTTCAGCAGACATTTTTGGTGAGTGATACCGATACCTACCCTAGCGGTTGTGGTAGATCAGCTACCGGTAAACTGTTGAACACGTACACGAGCAATATTGGAACATTATGAGTTTGTTTCCCAAAAGGGGTGCCACTTTGCCAATTTAATGCTTGAAATGGAAGCACTAGAAGGTATGGGAGAAAATAATTTCGTTGACGAAACTGCAGAACCATATGCTATCGTTCTTGAGTGCATGATCTTAGAAGATATCCGGAGATCCATCAATGTTCAAGAAGATTCGAATGGATCTGAGACCTAACGATGATGAACAAATGTAGATAAGCATCCTACAAAAAAAATTATTACATTTCTGTATTTCACATTGAAAATCTATAATTTTGTTAATCCTTATAAAATCTTGCATCAATTTATTTATTAAGTTCATCCCACATATCCTTTGCTGCAGTACATTTGTGGAAGTACATTTGGAAATATGGAAAATTTGATCATAATTTATACTTAATGATAGCTTGTGATTTTTGATCTTTAATTTTCCATGAAGCACCTACTTCAGTTGTTATTTATGGTGCAATTCTATGCAAACCTGAAAACCCTCACAGGAAATAACTGCAAGGTAAAGATGGAAATGGTCCATTACAACCCATATAGCTACTTCCTGTAAGAAATTAGAGATTTGCACAGAGTTGCACCCTAAGTTTGGATGTATTAAATTTATTTTTACTTGATTTATACATTCCATTTAATATATTTTCTACTTTAACCTTTTAATATTTAATTAATTAATAGCTTCTATGAATAATAAACTTGTAATAAATATTAATGTACTATTTATTAATCAAATAAAAATAACAATATTAATCTTCCAACAAAAAGTATAGCACTGATCCAGGACTTTTGTAAGAAATATCTTGTTTCTTAAAGTAGTGGATTTCCTTTTGAATATACAGGGTGTTTACAGTTCACAAAGCACTCGCCACTCCAAAAAGTGGCCATTATCAAAGTATTTAAGTCGTAATTCTTCGATCAAAATTTTAAAAGTAACCTTATTGATTCTGTAAAATATTCTGAACTTTTTTTTTGGTCTAGATTGAATTTATTTTTACAGTCATTTAGAAAATTCCATATTTTAAATTTTTATTTACCCTAGCGAAATATAAGTTTTTTCGACTGAATAAAGATTTCTCCGAATTTACAACCTCACTTTATTCCTCTCCAGATCTTAGCTGGTATAAATTAAGCATATACCTTATTGCTAAGTCGATAAGGTTCACTCTTGCTTTTGTTTTCGGAGGAACAGATCTATTAATTTTTGGACCCTAATTATCCCGGGGAGGAATACATATAAAGAATTAAATTTTACTTTTTGGCACTGACCCTGTGCCTGGGACCCGACTTTGGCTGTACATATAATATTTTGTTTTAAGAACAAAATATTTTATTGCAGATAGATATAAAGAATTTATTAATAATTTCTTTTATTGTTTTTTGAAAATTTTCATAGTAAATTTGTAAAACTTATATTATATGAACCGAAACAAAGTCCATATTTGTGATGTGATAATTTACAAATATGATTACTTATTTCAGTATCCTTTACCGTTTCCCTAACGTCTAACCAGTATTTTTTTAATTTTTTTATTTTGTGTTTATAAAAAGGCTATACAGGGTGTACAAAAAGTTAGGCAATGCCCGTTTATTTTTGAAATGAAGCATTTTTGCGAAAAATGTTTCAAATAAAAGTTGTACTATTCTTAGTGACGCACTATCAGGAAATATCTTTTATAACCTGGAACAGCAAGATGAAGGTCAGGGGATAATCATTTAACTTTTTTTAAATAGGGGCAATCCATTTTTATTGCATATTATTATAGCTTGCTTTCAGAGATTTACGGAACATATTTTTTTATTTTTCTAAAATAAATAGTTTCAAATTTACACTATAACAGTTACTAGAAAAATAACCAAACTGGTTTTGGTATACAAAATTTATTTTGTCTTTTTAATGATAAAATATGTACAGAAACATAATTAAATTTCTTTGTACTGAATACAAATTTATACATGTAAATACATTAGTTTTCAAACGTTATGATTAATATTTTGAGGTTATGTGTCAAATATCATCCAAAATAATTGTCCGGTGTAAATCTTGCTGACTTTTTACCAATTAGGGACGTTAATTTTTGACATTTCAGAGCGGGAAATTTAAATCACTCCTCTCAGTTAAAAAATGAAGTATATAAATGCAATATTTTGAGTGCATTTATAGCAGGGGAATGTATCTTTTTTAAGTTGGTAGCATTGAAGTTTGTTGATTTTAAAATTGCAGTTGCCAAGTGATTTAGAGACCTCACTTTTCATATGTTTCACATACTACATTTAACTAACCACCTTTGGAGCATGGTTACTGATTTGATATGCTGTTGTGTACCTACTCGGTCAGGACGATAGGCGTCGTAGTTAAGGTGACAAATAATTAAATTTGCAAGAAACAACTTTAACTACTATACAACAAGTTTATTTGGAGAAAAATACTAACAGTTGGTTTTACAAATATACAGTTACTAGGTTTAACCGACGATGTTGTTCACTAGAACTTGGTAACTTGAAAGAGTAGAAATGTGTGTCTGTGTCTTGATAATGAGTGAAAGAGAGTGAGTTCTTCGTGTGCAGCCCTTTTAAGGGTGCTCGTAGTCGATGGTCTCGTAGTTCGTAGTATCTCTCTGATTGGTTAAACTCACAGGTACTTAAATTAAATATGTTCAATTACAAAATTCTGCTTAATACTAGAAATACCTAATTTTGGGATTTAAGATAATCTTCCAGGACCAAGGTCGTTGTAAAGGAAGTAGAAGGTAGACATTTCATAGAAGGATTAAGGAAATGATAGCAATAAATATACAAATTACTTAGAACTGGATTACATACAAAATACTAAATTAATATTAAAAATGTTAATAAACATATTGTTTATGATAACACACATGGTACATGTGGATGGGCACACAACAATGCCACGAATAATCCCCACTCCAACTATGACGTCATCATTCTAAGCGAAAATGAATGGTATGTCAAATCCAATTACTACTCTTCTTACCGCTCTCAAAAGAAATAGCCTCAGGTTATTTGATGATTTGGCAAACCTGACATTAGAGTTGCCAACCATCAGAAAATTTACTAAAATTGAAAACTTCAATATTTTATTTTAAATAGATAAAAAGGCGCAAAATAGAAAAAGTAGTATAAAAAACTCGTTTCATAAGTCTACAGTTGTTCATTAAAAAAATTGTTTAGTGTTTAAAAAGTTTATCCAAGATAACTCGCATTAGGGCTATAGTTTAGTTCACTTACAGTCCTTCAGTCTATTACCATCGGTGTGCACAGGTTTAAAACTGTTATAAAACACTTGGTATTCCATCAGGTGTCACTTTTATAGACTACTTGGCAAACTATTCACGACAAACTGTACAACCTATTTGACAAACTAGCCTACTTCTCATTGAAGTAACTTCAGAAGTCAGAAGGTTTTAGTGAGGAAATATACGGTATCAAAAGCTTCTCCGGTTTGTTGAGAATATGAAGAGGTTTTAGAAAACCAAAAAAAAATCACAACCTTGATGTTGATACCATTTGAAAGTGGAAAATTTTAGCTTTCTAATGATATTCTTCTAAATCCCTACGCACATTGGTTAAAATGTAATTAGCGATTTTGTTATTTTTTACAAAAATCGGAGACCTAAAATTCAAAACGCTCCAAAACTAAAAAAGACCCCCACTTTGTTTTCTTGTTTCTGGATTAAAGCTCTAGTTTGTTACCCCGACGTTTGGTAAACCACGAACGTAGCACCCTGTAGAATTTAGTTTTTGAGCTAAAGTAAAAAAAGGAACCTAACATATATCGTATATTTTACAGCGTTTTAGTATTTTACATCGCAATAAGAATATTTTAAAAATATCGCTACCTTTTTCCAGATTGTCCCCCATAGACATATTTTCTGAACAGGCCACTGTTTCTTCGAAATGAAATTTTCTTGAAATCAATAGGAGTTACTGCTAAAATTAGTAAGTCTACGGATTTTATTTGGTTGTGAATTTTCTCGTTACTGAAATAACTGCTAAAATTAGTAAGTCTACGGATTTTATTTGGTTGTGAATTTTCTCGCTACTGAAAAAACCGTTGGTATGGTAACCGATTTTTTCAGGTTACCTAAAAAAATTGAAAACCCGTTAGATAAAAATATGTCGCAATAAATTTGATAAATTCTAAATAATTTGTGGTATTATTTAAAATTATAGCTGGTTAAATTTACGAGGGGGTCAGCGACACTGAGATTGCAGGCGTTGTCTTAATTTCGCGGTTTGTCCGCGGGTTCTCACGGCCCGCCCGCGCGGTCAAGGATCTTGGCACATGGACACTGAGGCAAATAGGCAGAGGCAATGCCAGGCCAGGCACTCATGCAACGTCCGGTCGACTTCTCAAGTAGCCGCGGACCGGCCCATCATTAACAAATCACTTTAAATAATTGAAAACATCAAAAAAAGGATAATAATTTACAAGCTTAAAATTTAAATAAAATGAATCAAAGTTAATCGTTGAATTTATCTTACGTTTAGAAAATTAGTTGGGCAAATCTTTCCGGCGGTGTTAATTAATTGAATTAAATTATGCTTGTACATAATTTAAACCTAAGTGTTTTAATTAAAATAGATGACATAAATATGTTTCAGATTTATTAGGTGAAATTAATTACATACTTTTAAAAACAAATCTATTAGTTGTGATATTAATGTTTATCAGTGGTACAATTATGAATACACGTGGAATACCTGCACGTAAAGAGGCGCCTCTGGTAAATAAAGCAGTCGGGCTCCAACGTAAACGTCCTGAAGACGCCCTGAAGAAATTGCTGACACATTTCGGTGCAATTTAAAAAATCATTACGTACCCTTTTGTTGAGCCAGTTCATGTCGATGATTAATAAAATACTCTGACAGTTAAATAACGAAATAATTAAAAAGCCAATCAATATTTTTGTTTGTTGTAATTAACGCACCAGGATCCCACAAGACAGGCGCTTCGTGATAGTCGGCGATTGATGTTTCTATAATTTAGATAAATTTATTAACACAACATTAATTACTATTAAGCAACTAACTGCATATTTTAAATTTATATTATTACAATAGCTCCTCGTAAAAATTCCAATAATTTTTGATGACTTCTTTATTATCTACATAAACCCGTCCTTTAACGACCCATTTTTATTTATTGATACCACATTACGTAGATCAGATCGTGCATCATTTATGATATAATCATTAGCTTCTTTTATTTTATTTTTTATTTTAACACTTAAATATTCAAGCCAAGATCTTAAAGATCTACAACGAAAATATAACGAAAGTGAATATAAAGAATCTAATGGTGTAATTTTTATTTTCCGGAATGGAGTGGAAGTACCCGGAACCGAGGTGGATGTTTGTAACTCCTAACGTACCGAGAACGATGAATTGTTGACTACATTTCCATGGTAACGATTTTCATCTTTCTTCTACCCATATGGATTGTCTTGTAAGTAAAAGTGAGATAGAAAATATCTAACGAGTCAACTCGAAACCGAGGTCAACTCTTAAAGGTTGCAAACTTCCACCTTAGGAATAAACTCTGAAATTTGAAATGACAACATGGGTCGAATGTGTGATTGTTGGAAAGGTCCTTTAAAAACAAACAACTTTACAACTTTTATTAAAATGTTTTTTTCATTTTATAAATACAATTAGGACTGATACTAAAACTAGGCAACCGAATATACATTGTAGTAATTTTTAGAGATTTTAAAAGGTTACTATTTTTCTATAAAGGGTGTCGCAATTTGAGTTGCATTACATGCGTATCTTTGTTTTTAATAAAGTTACAGATTCGGTTAAATGGACAATGTTTTGCAGTTTTTTATGCTTATACAGATGCCGTTTAAAAATCAAAAATTCCGAGCCATTCCGAAGATAAAGGAAGAAAACCGAAAAATGCTATTTTTCAAAATGTTATTTCATGAACTAGAAAAGTTACAGAAAAACTGTTCCGGATAAAAGTTATTTGCTTCGTAAAGTCAAATGTAAACATGTTTTTTACAAAGATATCACAAACTTGGTTGTCATTGATAAATAGTAACTTCCTTTTTTAAACGGATGCCGTATTGAATTTTTCGACAGTTAAATCGCATTTTTTTTTTGTGTGGCCAACTGTGCCAAATTTAGGTTTCCTACCATGCAAATCACCAGTATCATCATTTTTTTGAAGACCCGGTATTTATATTATACTAAAAATTGTTGTATTTTCACGTTTCTAAAATAATTCTTGGTAATAAAATATTTTATTGCAGATGAATATATTGAGGACCTTGCTGCAAAAAGGAGACAGTTCCATTTTCATACATTTTTAAGTTAATACTTTTGCTTAAGATAAATAGATCCCTATTTTTCCTATTTATTATCAGAGCTATTTACGAAAAATGAGCTGCCCCTTTTTTGCAGCAAAGGACAATTTTAAAACTGTTATATTAAGAATGTTTTGATTATTTCCAGGGTAATTTTATTTTACATAAGCTAGAGCTGTACAGCCTGTTTGTGCAATAACAATAAAAAATTAAATAATAAGCATTTCTTGTCAATTCAAAAAAATGTTGATGTTTTATGTTGAATGCGCAACAAAGCGGCTATTTCTTTTTCTAATTTTTAGCTTACAAGAAAAAAATAATTTTCCAGAACCAGTACTGAGCTTTCTTTCTTCAATTTCTTTAACTTTTGGATATTTATTAAGAACGTTCATACAGTACCCGATATTTTTTGGAAAAGGCCAATACCAAGTTGAGTTTCTCAAGTGTCTGAAAAAAGCTTGTCCTTGACTTTTTTTTTAAATTTCGCCTTCGGCATTGTATTTAAGAGTTTAAAAAGGTCTTGTTACCGTTACTGTTAGATTTTCATCAAATTTTTATTAACTCTAGATTCTAGGTATGTTTTCTTTTTCTACTTATGCTTACATCTCACATTTTAAAAATATTTTATTAATTTTCAGGAATACTTTTAAAATGGGTTCATGTAATTGTCCTTGCATTGTCTAAGTGAGACATTATTATTATTATTATTAGGAGAATGGATTTGGATTTTCAAAAGATATTTATATTTTGTAATCTGTTTTTGGGTAAATCATACTTCTACTTTTATAATATCTAAAATCTACTTTAAATCTGTTTTACTAATGTACAGTTTGTATGTAACTCTACACGATTAGTAATTTTTAAATAAAATGTTTAAATGTAAAATTTTGTTTATACGTTATAATTATATTCTACAAATAGGGTGGTGGGTGGTTTGTGTAAATATGTATCTATAATTATAGTTAATAATTAACAAATTTGTATGAAAATTTAAAAAATAAACCTTTCAAATCAAAGATACTTGTTTATAAAATAATAAAACTAAAAAATTAAAATAGTAGATTCAAAATTCCTGCTCGTCTAAAAATACTTATCCCCAAAAAACCAAAAGGCGATTTTACATCATCAAAAGGTACTATTGAGTTAGCATTCTATACGTATTATTTTATCTATGGTTACTTCCGGTTCCTGGTACTTGGGATAGTTCTATTTGTATCAGTTGAAAATCATTTATCGATTTATCTAAATTGAGAATTGCTTTAGTGCTTCCGGTTCACGTATTAATTTGACAAACTGGGTCTCGTTTTGGGACACACACTAATAGTTTTGCAAGGTGATGAGTTTGTGTCTCAAATTATTTTCTTCCAGATCTCTTAGTGTTTCCGCTTCTCGCATTAAATTGGCAAACTGCAACTCGTTTTGGAATACAAACTCATAATATGGCACTTTTATGAATTTGTGTCCCAAAAGCCATTTAATGCGTGAAACGGATGCAGTAGAAGGGATATTTTGATGAAGAATTAACTTTAACTTAACTGGAAGAAAATAATTTGGGACACAAGCTCATAATGGTGCAAGATGATGAGTTTGTGTCCCAAATTATTTTCTTCCAGACCTGTTAGTGTTTCCGCTTCACGAACTCACCAATTCATAATCTTGCAACATTATGAGTTTGTGTCCCAAAACGAGTTGCAGTTTGCCAAATTAATGCGTGATTCGGTTGACGAAACTGTAGAACGACATGCTATCGCTCTTGAGGATAATTAATTTGAACTTATTTTTTTAGTTTTATCTCTGTATTCAAAAAAGTAAAAAACCATTTTTATAAAAGTTATTTGGTATTATATGACCATTCCAACAATACCACACTCAACTTATGTTGTAATTTAAAATTTCAAAATTACTTCCGGTTCTTGGTACTTCCGGTTCTTTACGGAAAATAAAAATTGTACCAATAGATTCTTTGTATTTACTTTGGTAATATTTTCTTAATCCAGTTACTTTCGACCAAGCGTTCTCGAAATAATAGGGCGGGACAGGTTGAATGACACATTCTGTGTATTCTTAAAAAATATCCTATCTTATCAGAAGTTTATAAATGAAGAAAAAGAATGCGTGTTAAATTTTGGGAAACCAGCAAGTTAATTAATTTCAATAGTATTATCTAAAAATTTCTTGAAGTATAATAAAGCAATAAATGTTGTAAAGGTGGTTCTAAATTTATTGATTCATTAATTGGTGATTATTTGGTGATTTGATTAATTATTTGGCGATACTAAGGCGTTATCTTTAACCTGGGAGTGATCGAGCATTATTTCGCACATTTTCAATATTGAAATTGTTTCGTTTAGTAAAGCGAATGGTTAATAACACCAATAAACAATCAACTAACTGAAAACACAGAAGAATATTACAAACTATCAATTTTTATTACATTGGTGCATTAAATAATCTTTTTTCTGAAAATCACTCTGTTCTTTTTTCACTTTTGCAACAAATGTTGCTCAAAAAGGGCTTGAAGTTAGATAAGGCCAAACGGTTTTATCTCATAATTTTTCAAACCATTAAAATTGTCCTCGCCTTGTGAAGAATCAAACATGGACAAAATTGAAAACCGTTAGTCAGGACTATGTCTGATGTGTGTACATGAGAACAAACTCGGAATAATTTTATAAATTAAGTTATTTTAAAGTTCGCTGAGAAGTAGAGAAGGTTTGCAACATTTATTTAGGAATAGAAAAAAAAGTAATTTATCTGCTTTAAAAGAAATTTGCAATATAATGGACCGATCCACTCACATCAGCATTATCAGTTATCATGGATCTCACAAAATTTTAACATTGAGTCTTGAAGGTTGCGTCCAAAACCTCATATAAAGTCGACATGGTCCTTTACATTATACATTTGACTTTTCAAATTTTTGCACCTTGTTTTTGTATGAATATATTTAATTTAATTTTTATAAAATTCACCTGTATAGTACTGGTTTGGCACTATAAATTCACACTTTTGTAGTACAAGTTCACTCTTCAGCAAAACAAATTCACTCATTTATAAATCTTTTATTTCACCCACCAGTAAATCAAATTGATTCATTTACAAATCAATTTCACATTTTGTAATTTGAATGCACCCATTTGTAAATTAAATTTACCTTTTTAGAAATATATTTCAACAATTTGCAAATCAATTTTACTATTCCAGTCAAATCCTCGAAGTATTTATTCATTAGTTTTTCACCTGATGAACTAAATAACGTGATGTTAATATTAAAGAATAGCTGTGGGTCAGATGGAATTTGCTGTAAGATTCTAAAAGAGGATAGGAACGTCCTAAGAACGCCTTTAGCATATCTGATTAATGTATCCTTCGAAGAGGGATTTTTTCCTAACGCTCTAAAATCATTTTCTGTAACCTACTTTTAAAATCCTAAGGATGTTGGAAATGAAAGTACTTGTCACGATTAATTCACGCTATCATCTCACTCCCACTCAACATATGGTCTTATACTTCTAGTGGGTAAAGAGCGAGATAAAAAAGCGGACTTATACGTGACATGGACCGTATATCGCCCAATTTCACTATTCTGTTCAATAGTGAAGGTTTTTGAATATGCCATTTTAGATAGGTTAGAAAGTTTTCTTGCTAAATATGATATCTTAAGCAACTGTCAATATGGTTTTAGAGCTAATATGTCAGCTCAAACACCCTTTATCAGTTTAAATGAGAAAGTAATCAGAAATGTGTTCCTCACTCTATACATCTTGAAACGCTTCACTCATATAGCATTCGTGGAAATTCTGCAAAATAATTATTACAGTCCTATCTAACCGATAACTCAACATGATTATTGAGATAATTCACTTGGGCAGAAAACGAAATTAGTTACATAAGTCTTGGGTCCTGCCAGGCACTGTTGGTGAACCACAAGGTCCTCTTTTATTCACTTTAAACATCAATCACCTTATACTTCATATTCATATTCTGTGACAATGTACGTTGACGACACGTCTGTGTTAGTGTTGTCTGTGTCAATACCTCAATCTGAGGTGGAATGTAATCATTTATTAAAAAGATTACATCGTTGGTTCTTGATTAATAAATTATACCTAAACTTAACGAAAAGGAAAGCGTTACTTTTTCACATCAATAGAAGAACTATCACCCGAACACCAGACCTAACTAGAGGAAATCGCCTGGTTAATTTTATTGAATTCGTAAAATTTTTGGGACTCCAAATGATTCAACTGGAAGGACCACACCTATAATCTTATTCACTCGATTTGCTATAATTTCCATGTTCTGAAAAACTGTTGGCATTTGAAATTCTTATAGAAATTATATTTTGCCGAGGTTCAATCCAGATTGCTTCAAACATAAAATCATATCTACGCAACGAGACTACTACCAAACTCGCATACCCCACATTATGTGATAAACTGCTGATCGAAGTATGAGCAACAAGACTGTTAGTGCTAACCAGAGTTAGTACTTGGGCATGCCTAAATGTAGCCTTAGTTAGTTCTTATAGCCGTGTTGTTCATACTTCGATTCGCAGTTTTTCACATAATGAGGTATCAGAGTTTGTTAGCAGTTTCGTAGAACGCTACGAGTCTGCTAACAAACCTATCCTATCTACGGATAGGATTTGTTAATGTGCCTGATTATGATTATGCAGACGAAACTAGTAGCACTGGAACTCAAAAATAATAAATTTTCTCGTTAAAACAACTGGGATTTAAAGCATTCACCTTTACTCTCATTAAATACTCTCCCAAATCATCGTCAAAATGTCATCTTCATTATAATTAATATTCGTTATTATATTGTAATTTAAATCTTTATTTATTGTTCTGTGATGATCATGTAAATAAAAGTAATAAACAGCGGCTGTAAACGTAGAATTTTTATGGGTTAATAATCGTATTTCATGTATTTCCTAGCTCATTATCAAATCCACGTAGCCACCTACGTGATAATAAATTAGGAGAGAGAAATCCATAGGTGGAGACACATAAAGACACACCATGGTGCAAGTTCGCGTGTTATTTTGTCCTGTCCCGCCGAAAATATGCGATGGACGCGCTTTGAATATTTCATTTTTTCCATCTTTTGCTCACTTGATTAATTAAATGGGCAATGGGCATTCTCAGAGACGCCGCTTGCAACCTAATTATTAATATTGATATTTACGTTTTGTCGTGTGGTTTTTTCTTGTTAAAGGCCGACTCGACATATGGCTTATACGCGAGGCTATAACTGTCCATTTACAAAAAATAACGTTATTAATATTTATACGAGCTGGAATTGATAAATGTTTTATAGCGACAAATTATACTTTTGCCACACTTTTAACAGCACATTGTAGTTTCTTATGAATATTTTCCGAATATACCTGCCCATTACCAATAATTCAATGAACGTCTAATAAATTATTTATTATTAATAATAAATTCTATACTATAAACATTTATTGCAACACATTTTTACTTGAAAATATATTAACCAATAATACAGTATAATCCACTTCAAGCACTTGCAACTCTGGATCAGGGTAGCGAATCTCCCATATAAAAAGTTTTGTTTCTAAGTTTTCTTGGAACTCTACGCGATGGCGCTGTTTTATTAATTTTTTAGGCAACTTTTTCCATAAATCTTTACCTTCTATGCTTCCCCTTAATCAAAAAATATAAAATAAAATCTTACGATGATCTCGATGAAGTAAAAAAATCCATTTCATTTTGAAAAAAAAATAAAAAATTTAATTAATTATCATTTATTAATGTTTCTCAATATTTTCGGGGTACTTACAAGATACAAAATAATTAAGATTTAAATTCTAAACTGAAATAATGGTGCTCCTGATACTGTTTTCAGGTGTAGTTGATACTTCTTTATACATCAGTTGCAAAACATGTATCCAAATTGAGAATTGATCTTTCCAGAGGTCACAATACTTCTTAAACAGAAAATTTCACACAGAAGCGCCCAAAACTAACAGCCAAGTTACGTTAAAACATGATTAAAACCAAACACGATTTGGACCAATTTGAACCATAGATATCTGTCATAGATTTTTAACTTCGTTCTTATTTTGGACTTCTCTTTGGGTGTTTTTATGTTAAAATTTTAAGTATTATGGCCTGATATACAACCAAGATTAATTTTTAACTTGGAACTTGAACAACTGATTTGCAACTGTTGTAAAAATAAAGTATCCCAAGTACCCTTCAAACAGCACCACCTCAAGACCTAAAAAATATTTTATTTTTGAAATTAAATATTAAATATTTTGTAAGTATCCATAAGATGTACAGAAACATAAATAAATATTAACCATTTAATTATATTTTTTTTCTTTTCGTTCAAATAGCTATTTGTATTAAATATTCTAAACTACAATATTTAAAAAATTTTAAAATGTTTGAATATTTTACAAAATATTTAAATTTCCCGCTACTTGTCAAAAGTGGGCCGGAATCCTACGACATGGCGTTTTTTTTTGCAGTTTTACTTTAAGTTTTTATTTATAAATTAATTGAACCGTAAATTTCAATAACCACATAAGTCAAAATAGCCGAAAAACAGTTCTTTATAAAATGCATTTTTTTTATATTGAAAAGTATATTTTTTAATATAAACTATGTAACTACAACAAATGTTAAGAATTTTTTTTTAAACAACTGATGTGGTTTTTGGCGGAATGCTACGTTGTGGCATTAAATCTTAACTTGAAAAATACATAAATAGAGAAACATTGAAAATTCTGTGGTCCGTCTTTTGTTTGGTGCCATAAAGAATAATCAATCGAAAAATTGTGTGGGTTGAATTTGATACACTAAACATTTCACATGGTCCCAAACCCAAAAAAAATCAATCTATCAGAGTCGGGAGATTTGACAGGCCAGTTTACAGGCCCATTTCTGCCACTCCAGTGTTCAGGTGACCAATTACTTAAATATTGTCTAACAATCCAATGAAAGTGCACAGGGGCTCCAACTTACTGAAGCCACATATCTCTTCTTGTCACTAAGTCAACATTTTTCAACAATAATGGTAGTAAATCCCTAAAAACTCGAGAAACATCTCCAGTTAGGTTTCCCTCAAAAAAATGAGGGGCAATAATATGGTCTTCTATTATTCCTCCCCAAAAATTTAAGGACCATTTATTTTGATGATCAAAATTGCGCACCCAGTATCGGTTTTCCGTAGACCGAATTTTCAAAACGCTTCACCAATTTTCTAAATGCTTCAATTCTTTGCTGTCTGGGGATTGGATAACGTGCTTTACAATGTCTTATACATACAGGGTGTCCCAAAAAGAAGTGCTCAGAAGAAAATCGTAGAAATTAGACGAGATTTCATCGACAAAAAACCCAATAGTCAGGGTCGGAACAACCCAGTTTTTTTTTAGAGGGTTTTCAATTTTTTTGTTATTTTTGCTTAATCATTGAAATAAACCGAATATGGGTCCAATTTTTTACGTCCTTTACTTTAGAGCAAACTCTATCAATTAAAAAAAAATCAGTGTTTTATCCTCTTTTTCTCTAGGAACAGTGGTGGTAAGAAAAATACTTTGCGCGAGTGACTTGATGTAGGGGGTTGAGGATCAGGTCAATATTTTGAATAATAATTAATTATGTAATATTTTTATTTATTATTTTCATTTCATTTTCTTTAACCACTGCATTATTTGCTAAGTTTTAACTTGACCTACTACTTGAAGTCACTCGCGCAGGGTATATTTCTTTTCAGAACTGCTCCTAAACCAAAAGAGATAGAACAATAAATCTTTTTTTAATTGATAGAGTTTACTGGGAAGTTTTACGGACGTGAAAAAGGTGCTATCTTTGTGAGGCTTATTTCAAAGATATGAGCGAAAATATAAAGAAAAAAAAGAGAATTTTCATATTTTTTTTGAAAAAAGAATATATTTTTCTATCAAAATAATTCTTTTGATATTGATTTTTTAACTTTAAGTCAAAGCGGCATTAATTAGCTTTACTTTACAATTTTTTATTTAAGTTCATTAAGTAGTTTATGAACTATAACAGAATTTTGAAATAATGACATTTTCTGTGAGCACAAAATTCAAAGATTTCTTCTTTAGAAAAGTTATTATTTCAGTGTAGCTATTATCAAAAGTACAGAAAAAATCGAATTTCAACAAAATAAGGGTTTCCTCTTTGGATTTGCAAAAAAATGACTTAGGTGGTTTTCGAAATGAACGATTCAATTGAAGGCTATAATAATTTCTCTTTCTGTTAATTTTTTGTGGTGATAATATATTATGCTTATGGTGCATTGAGCACTTTGTGAGTGCATAGCACATACATTCAATTCAATGCAAATTAATTGAAAGCTTGCATTACACGTATAATTAGATGTTTTGATATAAAATCGATTGTTGTGGTTAGAAATTAGTGCCGTTTATAAAAGTAGCGCACGCCAGAGCAATATCCATTAAGTTATTAGTCGGATTATTTTTTGCTGTAATTTAATTCTTTCCCGGCCGATTGTCGCCGGCTCATTGCTCCACCGTTCCATCTGAGCACTCTTAGTGCTCTGAGCACTAAGCACCGAGCACTAAAATAATCGTCTCGACTTAATAATGCGAATCTTTCCTGCTTCCTGCTTCGCTATTTAATCGACTCGCATTTCGCATTTAAAAACCGTCTCGACTTGTTGCTCTTTAGATTCTTAAGGATAGGTTAGGCACCGTAGAGGCGACGAGGATAGTAACCGTTATGTAATTTAGATAATATTGATTTTTTTCTAACATGAATCAAGAATTAAAGCAAAAAGAATGTGTGGGGGATTTGCTATTACCTTCATGCACGTCCACTTTAATTATATAACAAGATTCTAATATAAGGAGCAATCAAGTATCAGTCAACCAGTCAACACATTCCTAAATCGGAAATTATGTAATTAACTTTTATTAATTATTAAATTATACACCACTTTAATTTGCAATATAATTTAAAATATCAATCAATAAAAAAATAAACAAAACCACCATAAAAGGTAAAACCTTTTTAAAACAACCTTTTATATTTTCTTCATCTTATAATCTTTGGTATAAAGTTTCATTCTTATGCAGTGTAATTTATAATTGGATTTTTTAAAATTAACATATAATTCAGTCAAATTGTCTAAACAGCTTGCGAAATTAACTCTGTTTTGATTTTTAGATATTTTATTTTTGTTAAAAAAACGAGTTTTCGGAGTCCGCCGGCACCGCCATCTTAAAAAATCTTCGAAATTCTCGTCCATGTTTTTTTAAATAACACCTAAATAGTGTTTGCAACAAAAACATACAGAAGCTATTTCAAAATTAGAATTTGAATTACCTTTCCTGTACTTATATGTTGATGATATCATCACTGCCCTACCGAAGCAAGAATGTGAATCCTCTTTAGCTGTGTTCAATAAAATAAATCCACATATACAATTCACACTAGAAATGGAAAAGAATGGTACCTTACCATACCTCGATCTTTGCTTAATTCACAAAAATAATAACAGCATAAAAATGGATATCTATAAAAAGGACTGTGACACGAATAGGGTTCTAAGTTTTCACAGCAGTCACCCAATTAACCAAAAAATCAATATTATAAAAGAAATGCACAAAAATCAAAATTCTGAGCGATGAAGAGTTCTGGGAAAAGAATATTAAAGACTTAAAAACAACACTCATACAATTCAAATACCCCAAAAACCTCATCCATAAAATAATTTATAATAATAATTTATCAACTAACAAAATACCTGCCGTGGCATAGAGTTTTTATAGGGTTCCATATATAAACTGCTTACACCAAAAATTGAAAAAAATCTTAAACTCACAGGAAGCAAGAATTGTCAGTTATCAGACAAAAACGATAAACCATATTTTTTCAAAACTCAAAGATCAAACAAGGAAAAAAATAATGTAGTGTACTCGATCACTTGTAAAGATTGTGGGAAAATTTACGTAGGCCAAACCTCGCAAAAATTAAAAACTCGAACACAACAACACAAAAACGACTGTAAGGAGAGCAATGCTAACAAGAAGGAAAAAACAACCTTATCACAACATAGTTTTGAACTTTTACATAGTTTTAAATTTGAAAAACCAAAAATTTTAGACATAGAAAACAACTACAAAAAAAGACTCCTAAGCGAGATAATTCACATAAACCAAAATAACACAGTAAATTTCAAACAGGATACTCAAAGTTTAAGCAAGATCTACAATCATCTGTTATCAATGAAAATTAATTAATACTAGTTTATTCAATTTTATCCATCTTTGTTCTCGTCCTTGTTGGCATTGCTCTCTACAATACCAAAAATGTATCGTAGTAACTTTTTTTTTAAATTCTTAATTAACGTAATAACGTTTTTTTTCAAATTCTTAATTAATTTGTAACGAAAACAAAAAAAATAAAAAATGGTTGTCATGGTGTTAGATATGCAACACAAGTTTTCGATATCTTACACAGGTTTTCAAGAAAAAGTTACCAAAATTGACGTGACCTTACTAAGGACTGACACTTGTCAAAAAAGCAATTCGTCTTATCTATGAATTCGTCATTCTCCAGAGAGGAGAAACCATCTTTCTGCCAATTTGTACCAAAAAGCAAAAAATATCAAAAATCTTAAAACTAAAGTGTCATCCAAAGTGATT
The DNA here is from genome assembly GCA_963971135.1 of Stenus bimaculatus. Lineage (NCBI taxonomy): Eukaryota > Metazoa > Arthropoda > Insecta > Coleoptera > Staphylinidae > Stenus > Stenus bimaculatus. The sequence goes on along the minus strand of OZ020185.1, from coordinate 12,801,296 downwards.
ATATTTTTGGGAATTTTTCGAATGTCGACCAGTTGTTTTCATTTACAATATTGGTATAGGGAGGTATAGTTTAGCCCTATTTTTTTTTCCTCCCCATGCATTCGCACTTCCTTTTCTTACATACCATAATAACATTTAAAAAAAAATAAATTTTAAAATATATTTTTTTAATGAAAAAACTATTTGAAAATTACGAAAAATGTTTAAGATTTTAACTATTAAAAAAGTTAGTCCTTCAGGTCTAAGGTTGTAGGTTTTAGGTTATAGATTTTAGGTTGAAGGTAGTAAACAAATATTAAAGTAGTAGTAAACAAATCGACCATAATTGCTCGTTAAAAAAATCTATTTTGGAAGTTGGCCAATAAAAAACGAAAATTTTTATATAATTTCCCAAAAAGTTTGATTAACTTCATCGTTAAAATGATTAATTTATTTTTCCAAGTGGCAAACTTACCCCCCCCCCCCCTCCTTTTCGACTATAGATTTTTTTATAAAACACAATATCATAATAAAAGTTTGCAGAATTTGTTGGGCTGGCTTAAATTATTTCTTTTGTAAAAAGTTTACTCTGAAAAGTTTCCATTCCAAGAAAAATCACTTCGATTAAAAACTATTCGAGAAAACCTCTTTTTAGCAATTTTAGTTATCCGAAACGTAATTATTTTTGTAATCTAACAAATCTATAGATAGAATAGTATAGAATCACCAATACTTTTATATTTTTGGATTTTATTCCAATTAGGTATTATAGTTTTGGGTAACGATGCCAGAATTTTTATAATACATTGCAACTATAATCTCGTAGTTTTCCCAAAATATAAAGAATTATGTGTCAGTTTAGAAACACCCTGTATATTTAAATCTGAAATGTTCAAATCTTATAATTCTTAAAATCTGATAATACAGTACGTACCTTAAATTTTACTCCAATGACTATGGAATATTTTAATTTTTTAATTTATTAATCAGCAAACCCCAATTGCAAAGGTTTCACGTAAGCTCCAAATGGTACTTAAACTAAAAAAAATATAGATTTCTGTCTACTTTTAGGTTACTTAAACTAAATTAATATTGTTTGAAGCTTAAGGGAAACTTTGCAACTGGGCCTTAAGCCGACTCTACATATTGGCCATTCGGGTGGATGGAGCAGTTGGCGCTTGCGAAGGTTCTGGTGGACGTTGGCTTTGGTTTGGCCACTTGGCGTAGGACTTTTGAATTTTTGTCGATCTTCAAAGAAACCTGCTAATACTTCCGTGTGCCAAACTCCCCACCCATACATTGCCCATATCATATGCTATATTTACTCGTCTAGATAGTAGATAGTGTCTGCTTTTTATCAGTGGCGTTTTGTTCATCAGACTAATAATATGACAAGTGTACAGGAAATATGTGAATAGCCGCTTGTGATGTATGGAAGAATAGCAAGATGTTGTTACAAACCCTGGCCTGGTTATGTAGGCCAATGTGTGGAGCTGTCTTTAAGCTGGCTCCACACATTGACCATGCGATGTGCAAAACGTCACTTAGCCTACCTGTGTATGCATCTGTTGGCAATTGTGAAGGGGTTGGTAGACGTTGCCGCTTGGATTGATCATTTGCCATAAGCGTCACTTGGACAACGTGTGGATGGATCAGTTGGCGCTTGTGAGGCGCTGGCTTTTTGTTGATCTTCAAAGGAACTTGCGAATATGTGGATATGTGAATACCTGTTTGTGTTATGCGAAGAACAGCAAATATTGGTCTGGTCAGATAAGCCAATGTGTAAAGATGACTTTACTAAAGTGGGCAGTGGACGCCGCTTAGTGCGATCACATTTGGAATTGACTGCCATTAATTTTAAGTAATTTTTTGGGATGAATTTTCCACAAAAAAAAATTGCGATGAATTTTCGGGGTGTCTCTTAAATAGAAGTTAAATTTCTTATTTCTATAGCTCGCTCAATCTTTAATTAGAGAAACTGGTTTAAAATAATTATATCATTTGAAGTGTGCAACAAAGTCTAAAATAGTTTTTGACCTAAATTTTAGTTTAAAAACATTTGCAGTTAAAAATACCTTCCATTATTTCTCCATAGGATGAAATTTCCAGACCTTTTCCGAAGTCTTTTTAGAGATAAAGCGAAAGTGGACTTCCAGCAATAGTTTTCTTCTATTCCTAATAATTTTTTACCTAACTTGTGACATCAAAAAAAAAACTAAAATTGGATTAAAAACTTGAAATCTTTGAAAAGATCGAGGAATCTTATATTCTGTATTTGTAAAAATTCAATAAAAGATGGTATCAATTTGAGCTGGATGTAATTAACGTCCTTGAAAACACTTACTTTAAATTTGTTGGTAATTGTTGATAATAGCGCTAGGTGTGTGTATTAAGATCCTTTTAATTGGTTCATTTGTCAGTGCCTTAAGAGCGTGTGGTTGTTATCTATGCTCTTAGTGCCTGCCTCGCAATATGCATATCGGCAATTCCAGATGGACGAGGTTTCAATGGTTTCACCCACTGTGTGGGAGCGGCCGGCCACTCAAAACTCACATCACACATCAAACACACACCATCCTATCTCATTTCGTCACGTACACCTAATTTAATTACAACGATAAAGACGTGACACTTGAAAATTATGTACGCACCTAGAACTTTAAAGAGTCGAGCGCCAGAAAAGCTGATAAGTCAAGAACAAATGAAGGCAGTTAATTAAGAAGTAAGAGGTTTCTGTGATTTTTACCTACTGTAAAATAATTTGTTCCGTCGCTTTCCCTCGATCTTGGCCACCCAAAATAAGTAACTAACTGTAGGCATGATAAATTTCAAGTAACACAAAATAAAAATGTTGGGTTGTTGGATTTCGAGTCTTCTCACATAAATCAAGCTCCAAACGAGAATGTTTAGTGCGCTCGTCGGGATTTTACTGTTATAAGCTCCGCGAGTTATCAAAAAGGCATAATTAAATTAATATGACAATTGATGAAATCAATCGTCGGCCCAAATAACCGCACTTGCGTGGGTCTGCTCTACTCTGCATTGTAATTAAATTGTTACTCTCGAATTACGAATTGGAAATTACGACGGGATGTATCAATCAAAACTTTTGATTCTCCTTCACTACTTGCAATACGTGCACGACATTAAACTTGATAAATTGTCTTCGATAATTATAAGACCTAACGGACGTTTACAAGTTAATTTCATCCAAATTAGTATAGACTTTTTTTATAACGTTTAGTTTAAATTCTTTAAACTATGAAATTGATGATGGCGTGCAAATGAGTTTCCCCACACATACTTTAAAACACATGTCCATTTTACCATCCATTAGCTTTTTAATTTCATGTCACTGTTAGAATCGACAAACACTCACTTAATTACCTTATGCAGGTTCTTTAAGATTCAAGTGGGATGACTAATTTCTTCATAAATGCAAGTGCAAATTCAACCTACGACAAAATGTTACTATAATCGATAATGTCGAGTTTAACTACTGTTATGCATGCATAACTAATAACTAATTATCCTTCTAATGAGCTTATTGTAAAAGAAAACTACTCATCAGGTTAGTGGTTTAAGTCGATGTTAAACACATACAGGGTGTCCCAGACCATCTGTCCCATCTCTTTATTTCGAGAACCCTTTGTCATATATTGAAGAGAAAAGAAAATTTACCACCAAAGTGAACCTAAAGAATCTTTTGGTGTAATTCGTAATTTCCAAAACAAAACGGAAGTACCCGAAACCGGAAGTAACTTTGGAATTTTAAATGGCAACTTAGGCCGATTATGGTCTTTTAAAAAGAAACAACTTTTATAGAAATATTTTTGTAATATCTTGCATAATTAAGAAATACCATACTCGAGCTAGGTTGCCATTTAAAACTTCAAAGTTACTTCCGGTTTCGGGTACTTCCATTTTATTTTAAAAATTACGAATTATTCCAAAAGATTCTTTAAGTTCACTTTGGTGATAAAATTTGTTTTTCTCATCAATGTACGACAAATGGTTGTCGATATAAAGAGGTGGTACACAATGTATAGGCATAAATGTTCCAGTTTTTAACTCAAACGACAAAAAAATGGAAACAGATTTTTTAATTCTTGTTGAATATTCAATATTCAAGTAGAGATGCCTGTAAAACAATTAAGAAACGTAATAGTGATTCCAAACAATCTGAATTGAATAATTGCTATCCCAAAACCGGGAAAATCACTTGATAATGAGAAAGATTTTAGACACATCTCACTTTTATGTTGTTTATACAAATTATTTGTAAGAATGTTATTATGTAGAATCTCCAAATATTGGTGATCAAATTTTATACCTCATCAAACTGGTTTTCGTCCTGCTAAATGCTAAATCAAGTATAGTGCTAATCGTTGATACGAAACATGCTAGTCGAATCTTTCTCTATGGAATAGTTCACGCTTTGCTCTGCAGCATATTAATAAATCGTGATGAAATTACACATATACATTTGGAACTCAATATTCTACAGGTCGGCTTAATCCAATTTTAATTTTATTAATGTTTTACATAGTTTTATACTAGTAAACTTTGTTCAAAAATGCTGCTGTATAAACCATAAAAACAACATGTAAAATTTATCACAAAGCACTTTTTCACATTAACCATTAACCGCAAGACCATTATGAGCACAATATTTACTGTAGTTGTTGGCATCATCCTCCAGTTAAGCGCAGTCTTCGACGGAATTAATTACCCGGAAATAGTTAAAATCATCAGCAAAACCAAGATATGAAGATGATGCGATGGTAGCAGCATCGTTTATGTATAACAAGAACAACAGAACTCCTTCTGTTGATCCCGTCGGTACCCCAGAAGTGGATATAAAATTTATAAGGAGAAAAACCATTGTATTCAATAACCTACTGCCTGCTGTTCAGGTAAGAGGCCAAGGTTCACACTATACTATCTCAATGGTCAAAGTTTTTTTAATTTCTGCAGTAGCTTGGTGTGTATAAATTTATCAAAAGCCTTACTGAGATCCATATAGATAATGACGCATTACTTCCGATCGTCAATTGCAGAAGATATAAATAGACTAATGACTAATGTTGAAAAGGTTAGTACAAGTTGACCTGCGTTTCATAAAATCATGATGTTGGATGGAATTGATTTTTGGACTCATGAGTATATACACTCAGGTATTATACTCTCAAGGAGTTTTCAGAAGTAACTCAGTAGAGCTATGGTTATAGACCCATCCACATGACTGCAACCACAGAGTTGCAGTCATCATTTTTTGCACCGTTCTTAAAAACTGAATATATGCGTTACCAAACAGCGGGAAAAGAAGAACATTTCAGCATCAGAGTAAAGATGTATGTAGTGGGCTTGAATATTAAGTTTGAACAGTCTTTTACGACGAAGCTGGTATCATTTAATTTTTTTTTATATTCTTAATAACTGTATTTCTGATATTTGATTGACAATATCTTGAGGATCATTTAGTAGTTTGCCATTTCAATACACAGCCAAAGGTATTCGGGAATCATTGTTCTTGGAATTTATATAAGACCAAAGCCTAGATGGATCTGATTTAATAGATTCTTCACAGTTTCTGATGTTTGCATTTCTAGTATCTATATTTATTTTCAAGGATCGACGTATGCCTTGAAAAGGCCTGCTAGCATCATCAGTTTTTTATCAACGATTATTTTCGTTTAAATTACCTTTTAAGTTTACATAGGATAAGATAGACTTGTCAAATTATTAGTAATATTGAAGAATTCCTGCCAGTTTAGATGAGTAATATTTTCATATAGACCAATAAACTTTGCACGTTTAAAGTAGTATCTTAATTTAGGAGTATTTACAAACTTGGGAGTATAGCAAGGAGTATAGTCATAACTAACGGTTACATGAAAAGATAGACCTGGACTTTATAGTATACAGGGTATCCCAAGATTCAATTTACAGGTCATATCTCCGTTAGTTGACGAGATAAAAAATCAAATAAAAAAGATTTTAATGGTATCCAATTCTATTCTGAAAATTCTATAGGCTTTGGTCGTCTTTAAGAAACCATAATCAACTTTTTTTTTTCAAATGGTACCACCTAGTTTTGTTAGAAGAAATTGGAACTCAACTTTATTTTGAATACAACACGTTACTTTATATTATTTTTATTTTATAATAAAACAAGTACAAAAAACATATAATAAATGTTTATAGTTCTCTCCTTCACATTGTACATAAGCTTCAAAATGTGAAAAAGGATTTTATTCATTTATTTATACATATTAACAAAGCCACAAGAAAAAATAGCTTTATTGCCATTTGGAGATTCGAGTAAAAAGAAAATAGTCACAATACACATTCACATTCTGTGTATCAAAAATAGTAAAAATAACATGCTGACGTATTTAGTATAAAGTTGAGATCCCATTTTATTGCGTCAATGCTACAAAAGCGTTCCTATCATTTTCATCTTGTAAGATAAATGAACTATAAGTTATCTACAATAAATTAACATGTTAATTAGGTTTGATATTTAATTTAAATATATGTATATTATAGTTAATAATTGCAATTATTAAAATTTTAAAAGGATTGACCTTGCAATTTATTATTCGTGTATTAAAAGCTCTGGAGCTTTCATACGTATAAAATTTTATTTAATAGAAATTTTAAAGAAAATCCATTAAGTAGTATTAATTGACTTACAGTGAGTTGTAAGCAATTATTTCATTAAATTGATAGGGAAATTAGTTAAACTGTGGAACAGATGTATTTTAAGGACAATAAAGAGTGTAACGGAATGTACGCTTTGAATCAAGCCAATACAAAAGCAAATACCGTAGATAAATTTATTTTCATTAAATTAATGCAGTGGAAAGATGCTGTGGGAAAATTTAAATTAATAATATTAGCTTGAAATTTAAATTTTACTGCTAGGCAATAAATGTAAGTAAAGTTGTAAACAATGGATTAATAAAGTGTTAATCATGGTACACGCAGTGGATTGTATTATAATAACATAACCGATCCAATTTGTCTGTATTGTTATTATAATATAATTCTTATCTAGAAATTATTGTCCTGTAGCGTATTATAATTATGTCTTATGTAAATGATGCAAAGCTGTTTGCGACATAATTATCCTCGCCACAATTATTGGGTTTAAATAAAGCTGACTTAATTTGAGCTACAAATCGTGTGAACGTTTTAGGATCAAGCTGAAGGAAGGACATTAATTTTCATTTACAAGCATCCAGTTTCAAAAGTAGGAAGTGTTTGTATGTTAACGTCGAAATGGGCATCGGTAGGTGTGTAACGGATGCCTTGTTAATATCAATGTCGTTTATTGGGAAAACGTTTAATGGGTCGCCTCTGCAACCGGCACACGCCCATGGCATGAAATATTTATTTGTAATTCGACAGTCCGCGGTGTTTAAATATTTATAATTACTCATGTTATTCATTTTAGGAGTGCCTACTACTGTTTTTATTTGCCTTACAACAACATTCGGTACAATTAAAACTTTTATGATTTAGGTTAATGTCCTACAATTTTTCAAGAGTTACTGAACAACTTGTATAACTAAATTTTAGTAATTAATAATCACTTTGTAGATAATATAAATTAGTAGGAACAATTTATTGACTTTAAGTGACAAACTCAACTTGCTTTTTAGAGCCCAAAAAAATTATTAGGTTGCAAAGAAAGTTATTGCGGATTTTAATCATTAACTTTCAAGTGAACATAATTTGAGTAAACAAAACTTTATTTATTGTTTGATTAAACTTCCCAATATATTTAAAATTTGTAATAAATTACAACAAGTAAATGTGTAATAAAATTAGTTGCATGGAGAGAGTAGTCCTGTGAATGCTTTCTATTGTATTCTAATTTTATACATACATTCTATAAAATAACTTTGGGTTATTCTTTAAAATCTTGACGGTATGTCACTAGGTGTATGGAGTTTTAGTCCACGTCTTGCTGGTTTTCTCATTGGGTTGGTGTTAGTTTGTTAGAGCGGATTTCACTATTTCTTCCTCCACAGTCGGTATTTGGAGGTCGTGTCTGATGATGTTACTTGGAACACACCGTTTGAATCTGTTATTATACGGAGGACTTTTGATTGGAACCTTTTCAGAATCTCAATGTTAAAGATTTATGCCGTGTCCCATATCTCCCGATTTCCAGATTAACTGTGATTTGTATCCAATTAGCCAGTATAGTTTCTGTAGTTTGATAACAAGTTCCTTCCTTTTTTAGGAAAATGTGTTGTTTCCAGTTCCATTTCCATGTGCATACCGCATACTTAAGTTTTTTTTGTTGGTTGGTTACTTAGTGAATCTGGCGGCCAGGTACCTTTTCGATTGGAGAAGGTCAAGTGGGTTAACTTTGTTTTATTTGCGTAAATGTGCCAAACATTGGTTTGTCGGTTGACATAGTCAGTACGTGGACATCTGACGAGTATGGTGGGTGGTGGGTATCCTAGAGTTATATATTCCACTTCGTTAAATTTTTGGGTCGTTGTTTGTGCTAGGTGCAGGCGGGTTTTATCATGAAGAAGAATAGGATCCTTCCTGTTCACCAATATCGAGTACTTGCGCTGAAGCTTTCTATGCATTTCGTCTATTTAGTGACAGTATTTTTCTTCCGTGGCGATTTAGTCCAAATTGAGAAAACTGTGATGGATTAGATCCAACGCAAACTACCAGTCATCATGGTATGTTTTTTGGTGCAGTTTGGGTTTAGCAAATTGTTTCAAGGCTTCATAAATAATAAATGAAGGATACACGGGAAAAACCGAATAAATCCACTTTTGTCAAAATTACTTCAGTACCAATATCTTGTTTTACCAGTCAGCAGGAAATCTTGTTAGGTCTTATACATATAGCCTATTTATAAGTACCTATGCAATGCTAAAACATGCCAATATTAAACTAAAAATAGCAATAACTCGAAACCCGTTATTTGCAACTTAGATGGTTTATACCGAGCATCATTAAATGAAATAAATAGTTTATTCATCAACCAACGATTCCTAAGGTATTGCTTATAGTGCTAGTTGCTAGGTATTTTTAATCATTTAATAAAAAACACCTAGCAACTAGCGCTATAAACAATGCCAAAGTTTTAGGAATCGTTGGTGAAAACGGGCATTAGTAATATAAAATACATTAAATGCATAAAAAGCATATTAAAAATTATCCAAAAATAGCTTGGACAGTTTGACCTGGTATTAAGCTGATTTCAAAAAAAAAATATTATAATAAAATTACTTCCGTTAGTATATTCTTCTTGAAAAACTTCAACTATCGGCTGTAGGGGACCATCAAATTACAACAAAATCATATTTATTTTCAGCAACGTTTCGACAATCTTTGTGTCTTTTTCAGGCTTAAAAACGTTTGAAAGATAAGATGGCGCATAAGTCATTACTTGCACTGGTTACAGTCTTGTCGATTGATAATGCACAACAACTTTAGGATGGTGTAACTTTGATGTACGAATTTCCTGTGACATACGACGGTTTTTGCTCTAGGAGGTTATGTTTATCACCATTTAACACACTTGCTCATTCTAGATTACTTTTGTTATTGATTTAAATAGGTGACAGTTCAAAAAACTTTTTGAAAATAAATATGATTTTATTATAATTTGACGTATTATTCATGGTACCCAACAGCAGATGATATTTTATGTTATATCGTTGGACAAGAACCAATTGGATTCTATTCTTCTTGAATTTTATAGTAATTTAGATATAAAATTACCACAATTGGCCTTTCCCAAGAGGAATATATTTCAGTGATTTTTGTTTTGTATACCGGGTGGAAATGAAACTAGGGCCACCCCTGGCATTTCTTTATTCATGAAAATAAAAAATTAGAATTTTAGTATCTTATATGATCTAAGAAAACACATTTTTTGGATAGAATAAATCTTTCATTTTACTTCCGGTTTATCAGGAAATGGCACCCATTTTCTTATTTTAAATGTAACCCCCTGACTTTTTCTACGTAAAATCAAACATTGGTTAGTTTTAAGTATGTTTATGACAAAAAAAATTTTTTTTTCAAAACTTTAAGAAAAAATGTTGAATTTTTTTTGGTAAAAAATTGGAGTAAAACATAAAAAAAATCAGGGGGTTATATTTAAAATTAGAAAGTGGATGCCATTTCCTGATAAACCGGAAGTAAAATTCAAAATTTATTCGATCTGTAAGATTTGTTTTCTTAGATCATATAATATACTAAAATTTTAATTTTTTATTTCCATAAATAAAGAAATGCCAGGGGTGGCCCTAGTTTCATTTCCACCCGGTATAGGTCTAAGGGAGATGATTCTAATGTGCAGCGGAAATTTTTTTATTTAAATATTTTATATTCGTGACGTGATACCTGTGATTTTGGATGGCAACGTTGAATATAAATGTTTTTTTTTTAATTTTGGATGCCATTTTATTTATTTTGACATTTGAGACAAGTATTTGGTGTCTAGGCTCTTTGATTTAATCACTTTTTTGCCAAAGTATTCTATGTTTTCTATTGTTATAACAACAGAAATCATCAAATCTTTGCTTTTTGAAATTATTTTAACCTTTATTTGTAAACAGTGTGACATAAATATTATCACTGTCAGCTGCCAAATCAGTTTAATTGCCTTCGCGTTGGGTGATGAGACAGGGGATGTACCAACGTTGCCAGGTCGCTTATTCACAACTATGGGCGCGTTCCAGTAATGAACACTAAAGCCCACGACGAGCGCAAAATCGTTCTACATATGACCGCGATTTTTTCTTTCGTGCATCGATGGCGACCGCAAGAAGCTCACAACGACCGTGTTTATTCGTGGGTTTCTGTGGTTGTTTGTTGAATGGTGACCTTTTGAGCTAGTGGAACGGGAAAATTTTGCGGTCGTGGTCGTGGAATTTAGTGTTCATTACTGGAACGCGCCCTATGACGTCACGAAATTTTAAATTTTAATTTTTTAGCGTTTATATAAACGATATACTAATAAAAAGTTAAGATTTAGTTAAGCATCGTCTATTAATTGAAACAAAAATTAAAAAATCGGGGAAAGGTCAATTAGCAAATTTTTACGCATTCATTGAAAATTATTGCGCTATTATTTATGTTTTTCGGTTTTACGTGGTCGTGGCTTTTAAATTGGTTCTATTTTTTAAACCGCCCTGCTAAGATATCCTCTTTATTTCTTAATAGTTTTAAATGCAATAAAATCTAAAACCCATTATCTAAATAATACCCGGAACAAATATTAGTTGTATTTTGTTACTTTTCTCAGAAATATAAATTTAAAAATGAAATAAACCATTTCTTAGACATTAATTATATGATTTCATTTATACCATCTACAGGGTGTCCCACGATTTAGTTTACAGACCATATCTCCGTTATTTGAAAAGATACAAAATCCAACCAACATAATCTTTTAATGGCATTAAATTGGCCTTCCATTTTTATTCTTAAAATTTTATTGGCTTTGACCACCCTTAAGAAGCCATCATCAACTTTTTTTTTTCAAATGGCAGCTCCTACTTTTTTTAATAAAAATTGAATCTCAACTTTATACTGAATACGACAGTATGTTACTCACTTAAAAAAATTGTATAAAATTAATTTTATTTTTTATTTTATAGTAAGAGAAGAACTAAAATTAATTATAATAAATGTTCAAAATTGGCTCCTGCACATTGTACACAAGCTTGAAAACGTCGCAAAACTTCCCTTGTACAGGCAGCTCGAATCATGGCTCGTGTAATACTACGGCAAGCATCACGAATACGATCTTTTAGGTCATCCAAATTTAAAGATTGGGTTTGATACACCAAATCTTTTAGATAACCCCACAAGAAAGAGTCTAGAGGTGTAATACCTGGAGATCTAGCTGGCCAAGAAATCGGACCCACATTACCGATCCAAGTTGGAAATAAATTATTTAAATGTTCAGTAATGATTCGTGCGTTATGTGGAGGAGCACCATCTTGTTGCCAGATCATTAAATTCTGTTCTTCCTCGGGAATACCTTGCAGTAGTTCAGGCAATGTATTTTCCATAAAATCTAGGTATCTCTGACCGGTTAACGTTCCTTCGTAAAAGTGTGGACCGATCAGATGACCATTAAATAACCCACACCATACATTTGTACCCCAAATTGTTTGAAATCGGGTTTGCTTAACCCAATGTGGATTTTCCACGGACCAATAATGAGCATTGTGCATATTCACTACTCCATTATTATGAAAGCGGCTTTCATCAGTCCAACAAATTTGGTTTAAAAGATCCGGATTATCTTCAATCATAACATGGATTAGAGCAATAAAATGCAGTCTGCGGTCAAAATCAGTGGGTCGCAATCCATGGATTAAATGAATTTTAAAAGGGTGGCACCTATGTTCTATTAATATCTTATGAACAATGCTTTTACTGAAACCAACTTCCTCAGCAATAGTCCTAACAGAAATATGTGGGTTGATTCCAACATAGGCTAACACATTTATGATATTTTCTTCGATTAGAACTGGCTGGTGATGTTGGATATGTTTTCTATTGGGGAAATTACTAGTGCGCATTTTTCGTTCAGTTTTAATAAATGTCATGTGTGATGGTCGACGACGTTCAGGGAAGAGTTCTTGGTACACTTGAGCTGCTTCACGGGAGTTTTTTTGCACTCCCCGTAAATAATTAACATCTCAACATACTCGTCTGGAGTAAATGACATTTTATTACGAAGTTATTAGTTATTAGCTTACGTTTTAAACTTTAAAATGACACGACAAATCGTAATGCTATTTTATTCATTTATTTATACATATGACCAAAGCCAACTTTGATGAAATATCTTTATTGACAACACAAATAAATACAAAGAAATACAAAAAAAATACAATACAAAGAAAAATACTCAAAATACACAATCACATTTTATGTATGTATTACAAATCGTAAGGATGAGATTCTGTCGTATTCAGTATAAAGTTGAGATTCAATTTTTGTTAAAAAAAGTAGGAGCTGCCATTTGAAAAAAAAGTTGATGATGGCTTCTTAAGGGTGGTCAAAGCCAATAAAATTTTAAGAATAAAAATGGAAGGCCAATTTGATGCCATTAAAAGATTATGTTGGTTGGATTTTGTATCTTTTCAAATAACGGAGATATGGCCTGTAAACTAAATCGTGGGACACCCTGAATACTAGAAGTAGTGTTGTTTTTAAAGGTGATATAATTTTAGCATTTATATTTTGGATATTGGTAAAATATTTTGTCCTGAAGTTTTTAATCTATTTCGTAAGTTAATACCAATACAGTTAAAATACTTATTATATTAAAAATATTTGCAATTTGAGTTGTATTAGTAATAATTTTATTTTCAAAAAATATTGAACCTATTGTACTACATATTAACTTTTTTGAATCTAATGTCATATAGAATATAGTATTCATCGCACAATGTTTAGGAAATTAACATGCATGATACTTTCAATTCCAATGCAAGCTTCTAAACAGTTCCACTGCGAAGCTTTTTGAATCACCATTGCATTTTAGAAACATTTCTGGACTAAATGTGAAGTTTCTTTCGCTGCAGCTTTCCATACTGCATCGAACTGAACCACGAAAATCACCCAATTATCTTGTTGACATAGTAGAGCAAGACCTACCTTTTAAAATAACATGATTTCATAGCTTATCTACGTTCATAGTTGCCTTACAAAAATGTATTTAAAAATTTAACATTTAAAACTGAAGTATCAAAAACCGCATTAACTTTCTTTACAATCTAATAAATATCTACATCTAATTAAATAAAAAAAACATGAAAAAATCTTACTAAATTTTTGACCTCTGTACCCAGATACCTAAAATACGTAATGTAAAATCTTAGATATTTTGTATTATTTTATATGTAAGGAGCAAAGGAACAAATTTGAGTCGAATATAAATTTTTCTCTCATTAGAAAGTTCATTTAATACCTGGTGTATTAAAACATTATTTATAATGCAGCCACTTAGTAAATATTTTTATTGCTCTCATTACTAACACATAAATTTGTGTGTAGATAAAAAGAGTACCCTAATAACGAAAGCTTAAACGAGTGGTTGAGTTATTAAATTTTTATTATTTTGGCTGTGAAATTTATAAGGAGCTTTTAAATTTTTGACGCCAACAATAAAATGTCTGAGTAATAAAAAATGTAACAACTTATTTAGGATTGAATTAGGCTTATCGTGGGTATCTTTAGTGCGTTGATTATTTTCAGGTGTATTTTGTTTCGAAACGTTTATGCGATTAATTACGATTTAAAAATGTAATTGTTGCGTTAGTGAGTTTGATAATTGCTCGCTGGCATTTAATGGGAGGTTTGTAGTGAGCTGACAAAATAACGACGCGATTAATTGCAAAACGCCTCTAAGATATAACTTTGATACTGATCCAATTTTTTACCCGCAAGGATTATAATTTAATTTTTGCATTTACATAATTTGATTTGATTTTTTTACAGCCTTCTAACGTTCTATAATTAATTACATTTGAAAGCGCTTATTTATCTTGTCACTCTTTCTTGTCGCGTACTTACACCAGTGCAACCAATTTGTATCAGCATATTATCTCATAAATTACATTATTAATATCTTGAAGGAATAATGATCACAGGAAACTCGATTAATTTATTTTCTATTATTTTATTAATTCGCAAGTTTATTAATGTATGACTCCAGGACTACAAGACTGCAATCTTTATTGTAATCAGCGAATTTAGCCCACATTCCGAGTTGAAAAAAGTGCATAACACGGACCTATTTGCATAATAAACAATATGCAATATAGAATATATTGGAATTCAGCCTCTGAAATTAAAAAGGCAAAAGGTAAAGACTTAAATACAGGTGCGGTATGGACGGCCTTGCGCGGTCGTTCCTATTACGACACAATAACCGCATAATGATACAAATTATTTTATTATTACTCCTGTGATATTGATGCATTTTTATTATAAGCTTTTATGATTTATTTTCTCCATATATTGTTTCCTGTTACCGTACTAAGTTGCGTTAAAATAAGTGCAAGCTGTAAACACATTTAATTTTTACGTAAGTTATTTATTATTATTGCATACAGAATATTCTATAATTAATTATAATATTTACCCAATACTTAATTATCATTATTTATTATTAATTTATGCGATATTTTTGTAGAAATTTGACGAATAAAAATTTATTTTCAGAAAATGCATCTCTGGAAATTTCATCACATGCAAGGTCTTTACAAAATTATACCACATATTTCCGACATCAAAATCTATCCAAAAGTGCTTCAGACCATAGAAGTTCTTGAAAATATTTCGAGTTCTTTAAATTACCAATAATCGGTTTGAATGATTGGTATTAAATTTGGTATATGAATTTATAATTTATAATGAAAAAAGGTGTTTTAGGACAAGATGTTTTTACATCCAAAACGTCTTTTAACTTTTTAGTGGCCAAATAAACGTACATAATATTTTATTTATAGCTAAATAAGGTAAATATAAACATTTTTTGTTTTCTATACAATTTTTTTCTAGGTACCTTAGTTTAGGCAGTAAAAATGTCATTTCATGAATAACAACTTAAAAAAAAATAATTCAAAATTTTCACTGAAAGCTATACATTTACAAAAAAAGCACTAAATAATTCCGAAACCGAAAAAAAAAACTATTTAACCAATTTTATTTATACAAGAATGCTTCCTAAAGCCTCTATCGATAGAGGCTTAACGAATTTATCTAGACCTTTTAGCAAAATATAAGAAAAGATGAGGTTAAAATCCATGTCAAAAGTAAGTCACACTATCATCTTACTCCCACTCAAGAGTAGTGAGTAAGAGTGAGATATAAAAGCTGACTTCTTCGTGAACTGAAAAATATGAACCGTTTATTTTGAAAGTTGGCTAAGTCCATTTATCCATTTTTTGTCGACTGTAGGAACGTTTATAATTTGAGGTTAGCTATCATAAACACCAATTATTGTTTATGAATATTCAAAATAAAAGATATTTTTGAACACATAAATTATATCACGCTTCGATCAATAATTAAAAACATTATTTTGAAAGTGACCTAAGTCCATTTTATTATTGATAATGGTATAAATTTTATACCAAAG
Organism: Stenus bimaculatus; assembly: GCA_963971135.1. NCBI lineage: Eukaryota > Metazoa > Arthropoda > Insecta > Coleoptera > Staphylinidae > Stenus > Stenus bimaculatus. Next base: position 12,785,161 of record OZ020185.1, on the reverse strand, counting down.
AAAGTCATTTTAAAAACTGAAATTGATGTGTCCGAGTGATTTTTTCAAAAAAACTAAATACGGCCATTATGATTTTTTTTATCACCCTATACAGGGCGTTTCTAAATATATCTAAAGAAATCCTACAGGCGATTCCCTGACAAATTCTAAGACAAAAGTAAAGAATAAAAATTTTCTAAAAAGTGCTCTATTTTTTAGTTATGGGGTGTCAAACTTTCTATATTTTTTTCATTTTTTGAGTATAATATATATATATATATATAGCACAAAAAAGTTATGGCATAAAAAATGGGGTCTATGCCCCCAAAATACATCCCCCTGTATTTTATTTCGATATTTGATATTTTTATCTTGTTACGACTATAATAACTAGAGTGTGTTTCAAATTTATACTCAAAAAATGAAAAAGATATAGAAAGTTTGACACCCCATAACTAAAACTTTTGAGAAAATTTTTATTCTTTACTTTTGTCTTAGAATTGGTCAAGGAATCGCCTGTAGAATTTTTTCGCATATATTTAGAAACACCCTGTATAATGTCGTAAATGAGCAAATTAATAAAGAAATAGTTTAGTAAATATTGGTTCTATGTTCTATTTAAAAGACCTATCAAACAATACCAAACTCGACCTCAGCTGCAATTTAAAAAATCAAACAAGTTACTTCCAGTTTCAGATAGTTCCAGGTTGTAAAGTTGCTCCTAGTTGGAAGTAGGACAAAGAATACGCGATCGTGATTACTTTTGTCCTACTTCCAGTTGGGACCAACTGTACCGGAAAATAATAAGTTATTATCAATTATTTACGATAACGCGTTCTCGAGATAAACGGGCGGTTTGTGGTTTGTATCACCCTGTATACCACCGGAACACCAAATTTCGGGCGATTCCAAACTCCGGCAATAATCAGGTAAAGGGATTAACCATGCGGTAAAGTCCGCCAGACAACATTTTCACCGCAAAGGTGTAAGGAAAAATCCGACACACTACTAGCGGAATATATAATAATATTTAGTCAATATTTAAGTTTGTGATTTATTTACAATATCCCGTAATTTTAGGTGATTCGGTTAGGTTATTGTTTTTTAAAATACACTCTGTGGAGGTCGGGTTAGGTTAGGTTTGGGTAAAGTTTGATACATTTTGATGCGGAAAAAGTTTTTAAAATATAGATAATAATTTGTTGAGGTTGTAGTGTTTGATTTTTATTATTATTTATTATTAAACAATTCCTTTAAAATTTCAGGTGAATATCAGGAATTTTTACTGCAAAAATGACTATTACCCGTTTTACGAATAACCATTCCTTGCCGCATATTAAATATATTTATAAATTTCAAAATAAATTGTTTAAATAATAAATAAATCTAGGTAAGTACAGAAACAAAATTTATACAGAAAAAATATTAACACCGAAAATACGGTCTAAAGTGAAGCAGATTTTGAGAATTTCTTTAACAGTTTTGAACAAAATTTAGAAAAGAAGACTTCTGTTTAGGCCTAGTATACAATCCGCTCGTTTATTTGCAATTAAAATTTTTGGTTTCGCTCCATTAATAGTATGATTAATAATGTGACCGCGTCAAAGAAAACATCTAAATTTGATACCAACTATTTTGACTGATTTTGACTCTCTATCATTTTGTTTTGTGTATATTTATACATACATATACTTACCAATGAATTTCTTTGGAACTTTTTTGTCAAGTTATTTTTCTGTAATATCAAAACACGATAAAAAGTAATGGTACAGAGTGTGTTTCAAATAGTGCTTAAAAGAAAATGGTAGAAAGTTCAAAATATTTCATCGAGAAAGAACATATTTTTGATTTCTGAACAGCTTATTCTTTCTGTATGACTTTTTAATTACATACAAAACTTTATCTGCTTACATAATTCATGTACAAATTGGAATAAATTAAAATTCATTGTCAGTTTCATCAATTTCGTGGGCTTCAAAACGATAAAAACTTTTATCTGCTTGCATACTATAATCTTACCTTTACGTGTATCAATTTAATTCTCCTTTATCGGTTTGAGGTTCGTAAGGAAATCAGCATGGTAACGATTTCCTTATAGGCGCCAAATCATAGAAATCGCCCATATTGATTACTTTATGGGCTCCAAATTTCAATTTTTTGATGATTTATGCAAGCAGATAAAGTTTTGTATGTAATTCGGATCGTAACCAATCATTATGGTTCACGTGGTATTAGCAGGCTCGGCCTTCGCCTCGCCTGCAAATATTCACAACTTGAACCATAATGATTGACGTTAGACGTTACGATCCTTATGACATAAATAACTATTATACTTAGTTTTAAAAATCTGCACTGTCTTTTAATTTTCTTACATAGTTAAAAGCTCAAACAGTATGTGCCGAAATCGGTGTGCTACCACTTGATCGAGAGTCCATTACATCGACATTTCTTTGTCATCGACACAGACGTTTCATCGACATTTGCTTTTCATTGGCAACTCTTTCATTGACTAACCTTTTCATAGACAAGGACGTTTCATCGACACTACTTTACCTTAGTAACAATTTAATCGACATTACCAATTCTTCGATAATGTCGGATAAGATCGCTTCATCGACAAAGACATGTTTCATCATCAAAACTTTTCATGGCGAGTATCGTTTTATTGCCACAGACATATAAAATATGTTCGGGAAACGGTGAGTAATGAATATGTTTTTTAAATAAAACGAGAAAAAGAAGTTTGTCATTCATCGTTTTCATATTATACAACAATAAAATAAATCTTGCTAAAAGGTTCTGCCGTAATTTTTTATACTATTATATTATCGATAAACCGTCACATACAAAAATACCTGTCAAAGAAGAGGTAGTGTCGTGCAAAGGATGTTGATGAAATGGTTTGTCGATGAAACGTTTGTGTTGATGAAAAAGTAGCGTCGATGAAACGTCCTTATCGAAGATAAGGTTTATCAATGAAAAGGTAGGGTTTCATGAAAGGGTTGTCAATGAAAAGGTTATTGTCGATGAAACATCTGTGTCGATGAAACATCTGTGTCGATGAAATTGTAGTGTTGATGAAACGTCCTTGTCGGAGAAAGGGTTTATCGGTGAAAAGGTAGTGTCGATGAAATGGTTGTCGATGAAAAGTTAATGTCGATTGTCGATGAAAAAGTAGTGTCGATGAAACGTCCTTGTCGAAGAAAATGTTTTTCTTCAAACGTTAGTAAAATATGCCATTGTATGTTTCAATACAAAAGGTTAAACATGTATTTTAATGCCTAGGCTGTTAAATTACTTGTTCTGCCAGCCGTGAGCGGCATAAAAAGTTACTTTTTCTGCTCAAATGTGTCAAATATTTATACCAATTGTCAAATCAATTGAATTTAACATTTTTATTCTGTTGAATTTAAGCAAAATAATTTGAATTTGATTTACAAAAACACCTTATTTTAATAAAAGAATAGAATTCTAAATTTATATTTCAAAATAGAAAATAAAAATAGAAATAGAAATCATATGTTTACAAATTGGATTGCTGAAAAAATGAAGTTATGTTGCTTCAACTATTATCATAGAAAATGTAAACATAATTAATGGAATTGTCAAGTAGGTACACACCAAAAAATCGGAAATAATCGGACAAAATCGTCCTTCGAAGTTTAAGCCGCCTACCCTGTTTCAAAGATCATTTGAATCATGCAAGCATATGTAGTAAAATTATTAATTACAGTCAAACTTCCATAACTCAAATCTTCAAGGGACTTTAAAAAAAATCGAGATATAGAAGTTATTTCGCAAAGTTAAAAACGAATATTTTTTCAAACACATTACAAACAAAATTGGAGTTATGGAAAAATTCGACTTATAGAAGTTCGAGTTATGGAAGTTCGACTGTATTTTAATTTTAAATAGACGTTTGAAGAAAAAATAGCATGTTTTATTCGGAGCTAAAGTGCTTTTCAGTACCTCGTTCGTAAAACGTTGCGAACTCGCCACTGAAAAGTGTCACTTTAGGTCCTAGTAAAACAATATACTATTGTCGATGGAAAGGTAGTGTCGATGAAAAGGTCGTGTAGATAAAATGGATTGTCGACTGTCGATTAAAGTCTATTGTCGATGACTCGATATACAACTACTTAAAACTGAGGAGTATAAAATTAAATTCTAATTCAAATATTTATTCAGAAACTTTTATTTTGAGGAGTAATCAAATAATCCAGTTTAGCGTACATAATAGTGTTTTTTGACATCAGGGCTTCATTCATATTTAACAGCGCTGTTACTGCTAACATATTCGTTCAGAATAACACCATAAATTGGATTGTTGAGAATACTGGCGTTCTATCAGTTTTGATATAAGTTATTTTACAATGTTTGTTCAGAATGATATCCATTAGAATATTTAAACTGATGATATTTACCATGACTACATAATATCGTGGGCTAGTAAGCAAAAGGCACTAGTTATGTAGGAGTTATTGGCTATTAGGACTCAATTGAAAAACAGTGTAATATTTAAACTTTATTCTTCCAGTAACGTTTCGGTCATCTTTGTGACCTTTTTCAAGCGTAAAAAACTGTTTACATGTCTACATAAAACTCAACTTAGAGTAAAAATTTAAAGTGGTTATATAAGTTAGTCCAACGAAAACTCCATAAGTCTGTTTTTGGAAAAATTCTCGGACATCGATTTTTATTCTCGGAGAAACATAAATAAATGACTTTATCTACTTTTAAACATTAATAAGTCTTAAAATGTACAAAGAAGCAGCTGCTATTATTTTTAAAATCGGTGGACAACTTACCGAGATAATTACTTTCAAATTGTAATAAATGACTTAAGTGTGTTTTTCAGCATTTTGCTTCAGTCTTTGAATGAAATTTAAGATTCAGATTTTAGTTTTCGGAAGAGCATATTTTTTTAAAAATAACCTTTATTTACTTTCAACCCCTAATCCCCAATAATTCTATAGCAAAAGAGGTTAAAAAGTACAACAGTAAAAAATATAAAAAACTTGTTTTATAGTTACTATAAAGTATTATACTTTTATTTTAAAAACCAGTCCACAAAATGTTGAGAAAATTAATTAAATTAAATACGAAAAACCGGACTTGTGAAGTTTTCACTTGACCACCCTGTATAGCCAAGTAAAAATATGTAAGAATACTAAAAGTATGCAAAACTCAAGTATGAAGCAACAGTTTTCGGACCGGATATATTAAGTCTTTGCTCTTGCCCATATTAGCAAAAGTGGATTTTTTGAAAATTGTACGAAATTTTATTATTCACTAAAAGGAATATACCGGGTGGAAATGAAAACCGGGTCACCTCGATAACTTTTTTATTTATGAATAGAAAAATTTGAAATTTGGCTATGTTCTATGGTTCAAAAAAACAAATTTTAGGTGCATTTTATATTTTCGAAATCACTTCCGGTTTCACCGGAAACACCATGAACTTTGTTTTTATAAATGTAACATCCCATATTTTTATTCATGGCTTAAAATACTTTTAAAAAAGAAGTATTTTTGAGATATTAGTTTTTATTTTTTTTGTAAAAAAAAATTTTTTCAAAAAAAAAAAAAGGTTTTCGAAGTCGGTGAAAAGTACCAAAACTAATTCTAAATAAAATTGTAATTTGAAAAAAAATTTAAGTGGTTTTTGAACTATTAATTTTTAAACTTAGTTAATGAAAATTTTATCAAATATCTCACTTTTTTTAAATGCAATGATGCCGGGTCATTCGACTTTTTAAAAAGAGGATTTTATAACGATTATTTTGGTACCCCATATGTAGGGGTATTATTTTGCATGTGCCTGTAATAAAGATACTTAATAGCTAGTATTTTTTTGATGGAGGACGTAAGAAAAATGCAAATAATATGCTATTTTTTCAGGATGTGCAACAAAAATCATTCAATTTTAGAATTTTAAATTTTCGGGAATCGAAAAATATTTTTATGTTAAAAATTATATTTTCTATCTAAAACGTTTTTGTCCGGAAAATGCATGTGTTTACTGGACTTGATGTACATGATTTTAGGTGTACATCCTGTTAGGGGTGAAAGGTAAAAAAACCGTTAATGGTAATATCAAGGTATTAACATTGAAAAAAACTATATGCAAAATAAAATATTTTATGCAAATTTAAAACCAAAATCATGCAAGCCAAATTTTCCATTTAAAATTTGCGTTTCTTGAGACGCCTGTTCAGTTTAGCGTTGGAGCCGCAAGGCGACGAGGCTTGCAGCTCAAAACTGATTGTTTTGTTCCAGTCGATTGGTTCCACATACGCTCCAATTTACATACATTATTGGCAGCTTATTATAATTCAACTTGTAATTTATGTTGTTTAATATGCCGTTTCGAAATTTCCAGTGATAGCATCGCCCCAAAATTTTCAGATCGTCAAGGTAACAGCGTGGGTGTCTTTACAAGATTTTTTTATTAAAATAATGATCGATCAGTTTAGGAATTCAAAAATAAACTGGGATTTCTTATCTTTAAGATTAACATGTTGTTAAAATCTAAAATCTCTAGCGTGGTGAGGGAGTTGAATATTATTCCAAGAACAACACTCGGACCATTACATTTCACCGTTGTCAATAAATAATGTCAACTTACAATAGATACATACGTTGCGTAAATAATTTCATATTAATGTTTCTTAGTACAGTAATTCATCTGACTGTTTTTACCCGTTAGAGCTATAAAATCCGCGACAAACGTAGTCTCACGTGGAATTTTTCAATTCTGATACTTTGTTGTCGCACTTGTAAAAGCGCATCTAAAACCTACTTGAGTTTTCGATGAAAATATTCAAATATTTTGCAAACTAAAAAAATATTGTAAAAAAATTTTACATTTTCAGTTCTATAGTTATTACATACAGTAATGAAAAAAGTAGAGCAACATTTAATTTGCATAGTTGAATAGTTGAGTAAAACTCTTGGGTAAACTTCTTGTATCCAACTTTATTATTTATTATTATTTAATTTGGGACAATGGAGGAGTACTGTCTAGATAAGGGACCATAATCTGCTGGGCTGGAATTCAATATTATAAAACGTCTTGCTGATAAAATATTAGATTAAAATATGTTGGGTCTACAGTTAAGCGTCACGGTGGATCTTTGATGTTGCGTGGAAACTTTTTTGGTTTTGGGATAAATATAATTCATCGTATATCTGAAAATGTTTCACTTTATGTATCAAAATAGTTTGAATAAGTTGGGATATTGTATTCAAAACAGTAATGACCTGTAGCATACGTTGAAGGTGGTAAAGCAATATTTTAATGAAATAATCATTCGTTTAAAATCCATAGGCATATTTTTCATAATCCAATTCCTCATAAAACGATCAAAATATTCATGAAATATTTACAACGCAACCAAATACTTGGAATAAAATAGATCCGATTAGACTAACAATCTTTTGAAATTTATGACCAAAAGACATCCTCATGTTTTAAAAAAACAATTGTTATTTTCCAAATTAATGGTTTATCTTTCAATTTCTGCATTTTTTATGAATAAATAGGAAATTCAGAGTTGGATTTTTTATTTTTTTTAAAAAAAATATGTATTTCAGAAATACTATGCATATATTTAAATACCTACTACTTATTCTCTTTTTTCCAATACTGTATTTTTTATTTCTAAAAGAATTGGAATAAATTTTGTTATTTAAGAACGTAAATTTTTTTTAAATTTGTTTTTATATTAAAATGTTATAATAAAATTATAGAAGGAAAATCTAGATTATAATTTTATTGTACATTCAATAGGCCAATAAGGTAATTTTTCATGATATGAAAATTATTTTGGATTTGTCTAAATTCATTACTAATTACCATTAAAATCGATGATTTTATGGATTTAATCAAATTTTTAATTTGACCCAATGGAAACAAAAGTTTGCGATTCTAAGACATATTACTTAAAAGAATACGAAGAAAATTATTATACCTAATTACCTTTAGGGTTTACTCTAATTTTTTTAGAAATGGTTAATTGTGCTTATTTGGCTAATTATTAGCTTAAGGCTATGATATATTTTGAGCAAACAATTTAAAAATTGGCGTTTCGCGTGTTTCTTGGTTCCACTTCAATACCGACCTGCACCTACCACAACAGATTAAATAATTGACTAGACAAAAGCTATTGGCAAATTTTCAAAAGCGGGGCCTAAGGCAACTATCGTGACCCTTTAAACTGATGTTTAACGATAATCGATTTAGCTGCAATTAAAGAAATTAAGGATTCAATAACAACAAAAACTCCTCTTTTATCTGCAGGGTTTTAAGAAACTTCTTGATATTAATTTTTAAACATGGTTACTCAAATTTCCTTTATACTCGTAAATTTGCCAAATATTTTTTTATAATTTTATTTTGAGGGATAAAAAATGATATGATGAATATTTTAAAACCCGATTTTATTGACTAATAACAATTTATGAATATTTTTATTGGCAGTTTCTGTTTAGGACAGTAATAACCGATTTCAAATTACATTACCTGAAGGTATCGTGCATGGTACTTGTGCGCGATATATGGTTTTATGCATAATCAATATCATGAAATAATTGAGCATCTTGTGTAGTAGACTATGTATTATTTTTTGGACGAGACTAACCCTTGAGGCTACTGTATGGATGAATTCAAGTGCGTTCATATAGGCGTGCAATACTGTAGGTGTAATTTTGGTAATAAGGGTCCTGCTGTTACTTAAATTCTACTTTGCAGCATACCGCCGGGCGCACTTTGCGTTTCGGGGAAATTTACAACTATAAGCCCTTGATTTTTGTAAAATTACATCCTCAAATATTGAACGGCGCCTTCGGGAGGTGCCATAACTTTAAGTGTATTCACTTAATCACACACGCTTATAATACCACATCCTTAATATATTTTTGATAATACTTTTAAAAATTAATGCTTGCGATATTGATTCAATAAAATGGCGATGTTTTCTCCAAGATCCCGTCAGTTTCCTAAATGACTGTGTATGTTTAAAAAATCAAATACTGACTGTTCGAGATTGTCTTAAAAATAATTCTATGGACCTATATCTATTTTAAGTAATTTCTCGAAGAATATACAGTATGTATTGTTTATTGTATTAAACAGAATATAATAATAATCTTTATATTATACTGTAACTCAACATATCTCCGAAGCTCTAGACTCTAGAGCATAAACGTATCGATAGAATGCAACATTCAACACCACATATTAATCAAGAAAAATGTTTAAACATTTAAAATGTTTCAGTTTTCAACTTGATGGATGTACAAAGATTATCAAACAAGTAGAATTTCCAATTGACCTTAAAATTGATCCTCAATTATTATCTTTGAAAATTAATTATCAATCAAAAGAGAGACATTATAAACTGTTTGCTGTAGTATATCATGATGGAAAAGAAGCTTCTTAGAGTCACTATTTAACCGACGTTTACCATATTGGATGCTTCAGTTGGCTTCGGTTTCATGATTTTTCTGTTAAAAGCATACAAGAAGAATAAGTGCTTAAACCACATAGTAACTGTGTTCCCTACTTACTTTTCTACAGAAGAAGTAGTACAGTGTCAACAATATAATTTTGAAATAATTTTATTTTGTTAATTATTATTTATATAAATCAATTAATCAGGAAAATACCCATTATTGAGATCAGTGAGAATATAATCAATGTTTTATCCACACATGTAAAGAATAGAACACAGGTAGTAGAATACGAAGGTGCTAGATCATCAACATACATTCCATTCAACGGGGTAACACATGGTTCTAACCTTGGACCTCTTCTTTTTGTGTTATTCATTAATGACATTATTAATGACATAGAGTCTGATAATTCTGTTAAACGCAGATGATGTAAAATTATATCGAAACGTCAATAATATCGAGGATTGTATTATATAGAAAGACATACGAATATCTAATTGGTGCGACACAATGATTTAGATATCAACTTAAACATTTTTTTCAATTCAATTCACATATTCTTCAAGTCACAAAGGAATGTTACAAGACAATGGGATTTATAATAAGGAATTCAAAATTATTTAGTTCAATTCAAATTCTAAAAATCTTCTTAACGCACTTACCCCCAGTATTATCAACAGACATTTAATTTTAAATGAGGTTTAATTTGACATATATAGTATTTTTATGACGTTTGAATATAGTTATATGACATTTAGCTGCAAAATAGACTATAAATGTCAAATTAAACCTCATTTAAAATTAAATGTCTGTTAATAATACTGGGGGTTAGTCGTAGTAAATTGGAATATTGCTGCACTGCATTGTCGCCTATTTACCAGAAATATAAACTTGTAATTAAAAAAAGTCCAAGAAATATTCTTATGCCCGTTTTCGTCATCGATATCTAAAATTTAGGCATTGCTTATAGCGCTAGTTGCTAGGTATTTTTAATCATTTAATAAAAAATACCTAGCAACGAGCGCTATAAGCAATGCGTAAGTTCTAGGAATCGTTGGTGAAAACGGGCATTAAAGATTTATATTTTTTAAGCATAAGGTTTATCCAGATCCTTATCACATAATTTTGAATATAAGTCCATTCATAGCAAATATAAGATGATAAGAGTTTGATATACAGGGTGGTGATAAAGTTTGGAACCAAGGTCATAACTTCCGTAAAAAATTTTTTTGTAAAAATCGCTCGGACAGGTCAATTTTTGTTTTAAAAATGCCATCTTTTGGAATGAAAAAAATATTCATGACGTCACTGATAACTTCACTATGACGTCATCATCAATTTTTTTAAATAGAAACCCCTACTTTTTTTACACATTTTTCATAGACCTTTTTATCATATTAATGATCACATTAAAATATTTAAAAAAATTTCAACCATTTTTGAAAAAAAAAATAAAAATACTCAAAAAAAAAATTATTAATTCTCAATGAAAATATTACAAAAAAAAAGTAAATTTTTAATTTACAAGTAACAAATTTTAACGAAAATGTTCAAATTGTTCCCCATTGACCATTTGGCATTGTCCCATTCGAGTGTAGACACTCTGAATACTATTGTTAATAGCTTCTTCGTCAATTTGTTGCAATTCCGTCCTAATTCTAAGCTCCAATTCTTGTAAATTATTAGGTCTATTGAAATAAACTTTTGATTTTAAATGTCCCCACAAAAAAAATCTAAGGGCATTAGGTCGGGAGATCGCGGAGGCCACTCAATTGGTCCCCTCCGACCTCCGACCTATCCATTTGTTGGGAAACGTGGTGTTAAGGAATTCTCGCACCGCCCTGCCAAAGTGTGCAGGAGCCCCATCTTGTTGAAACCAAATGTTTTGGTTAGGAATGTTGCGATTTTCATAATTGGGGAAAATACGAAGTAAAACTGGTAGCAAAACAGTCCGCAAAAAATTCAAGTATCTTTCGCCAGTAAGGTTTTCATTAAAAAAGTAAGGTCCTATAAAACGTCTGCCAATCATTCCCACCCATAGATCTAACTTTCCCTGTCTTTGACTATGGGATTCTACGGCCCAATGAGGATTTTCCTGTGACCAATACCTACAATTATGTCGATTCACTGATCAATTGAAAGGTAGCTTCATCGGAGAAAATTATACTACTTAAAAAATTTGGATTTTGATCACATCGCGCCATCATTTCTTCACAAAATTGCAGTCGGCGATCGGGATCATCTTCATTTAACTCTTGTATGAGTTTTATTTTGTATGGGTGATACTTTTCCTTTTTTAATAATTTTGCTACATAGGAATGATCCACATTATTATTTCTTGAAATATCTCTTGTTGAAATATTGGGATTTTCTTCAATCGCAAGTAGTAAATTTAATTTGGTTTCTTCATTCACTTGAGGCCGTCCTTGTCGAGGCAAATCTCCTACAGATCCTGTTTCTGCAAATTTGGTAACTAACTTACTTACTGTAGATCTTGAGATTTGCGGTCTATTTGGATATTGCTCATTAAACAAAGCACAAGCTTCCCCATGGGTTCTTTTTCTATCGCCGTATCCTACCATAATTAAAATTTCGATTCTTTCGCGTTCGCTTAAACGAGGCATTTTTAATTTCGCAAAACTTAATAATTGTTGATTATTATTAAACAAACGAAGTAAGCTATTCAAGCATTGGTAAATGGATTTAAAATTTTATTTGCCATACAAAATAACGTCAACTAAAGCACTTTTATAAAGGCAATTTTTATTTCAATAAATTTTGAATATCAAAAGCTTTTTCAAATTTATAATAAATTACAATTTTATTTAAAGTTTATTATTACTCAAACATTTTATTTTAATTACCTTATTTAAAATTAGTTTTAAGAAAATTCCAATTGTGTAAAGAAGAACAATTCGAATATTTTCAATAATAATTTGTTATTTTTAAACTAAAAATTAGTTTAATTTATTTTTCTTGCCATATTTTCATTGAGAATTAATAATTTTTTTTTTCAAAAATGGTTGAAATTTTTTTAAATATTTTTATGTGATCATTAATATGATAAAAAGGTCTATGAAAAATGTGTAAAAAAAGTAGGGGTTTCCATTTAAAAAAAATTGATGATGACGTCATAGTGAAGTTATCAGTGACGTCATGAATATTTGTTTCATTCCAAAAGATGGCATTTTTAAAACAAAAATTGACCTGTCCTAGCGATTATTACAAAAAAAAATTTTACGGAAGTTATGACCTTGGTTCCAAACTATATCACCACCCTGTATGTACAAATTAATACACAACATGGTTGTTGATTAACATGCTTTATAGTCAATTAATATACACACCTGGAAAAAATGTAGGGATATTCATCGTATTGAGCTTAAATCACATCCATTTAGATTTTTTTTTAAATAAAATAACTTAAAATAAATAACCGCAATAAAATTGAGCAGCTGTTGTAGATTTTTATTGTTCTTTTGTGTTTTTTTATTTATCCGACCAAATTTGGAAAAAACTGCATAAATAAACGTAAACTAAATTTGAGTTTAGTGTAGTTTTAAGGTGCTGTTGAAGTTGTTGCTATTCTTTTCCACTGCCATTATTGCTGTACGTTATCATGGAGAGACAACCTTTATCAAGAGACCAAATGTTAAGAGCTATTGGAATGCTTGAAGCCGGCTTGCGCCAAGTTGATATTGCGCGAAGTTGGGCACTACTCAAAGCGTAATTTCACGACTTTTTTCTCGTTATCGTCAGACTGGTGATATATCCGAGAGGCATACAGGACGAAATCGCTGTACCACAGAAAATCAGGATCGTTTTGTGCAATTATCTGCGAGAAGGAACCGTACGATTACCGCCCGAGATTTACAAATGCAGCTTTAAGAGGTTCATGGAGTTCAGATGACACCCAGGACTATCATTTACAGATTACACGAAGATAACTTAAGATCCAGGAGACAATTGAGGTGCCCACCATTAACACGTGGAAATCGCGGAGCTCGTTTAACTTGGGCTGAGGAACATGTTTTGTGGGATAATAATCAATGGAGTAATATTCTTTTTTCTGACGAGTCGCGATTTAGGCTTTATCCAGATTCAAGACGTGTTAGAGTGTGGAGAACTCCTGGCAATAGGGCAAGATTGCAGAATGTGCAGGAGGTGCATTCTTACAGAGGTGGTTCTATCATGATTTGGGCCGGAATCAGTATCGGGGGAAGAACCGATCTCGTTTTGGTGGAGAACAGCCTCAACAGTGATAGGTATATAAGAAATATTCTTAAACCAATTGTCCATCCATATGCAGGAGCAGTTGTAGAAAATTTTATCATAATGCACGATAATGCTCGTCCACATGTTGCAGCGGCCGTACATGAATTCTTGTGGGTCAATTCAATCGAAGTTCTACCATGGCCTGCTCAATCCCCTGACCTAAACCCGATTGAACACACATGGGATATTCTTAAAAGAAGACTTAGAAGTAGGGCTGATGGTTTTCAAAACCGCCGGCAACTGTTTGAAGCTCTCCAATAAATTTGGCGAGAAATTCCTCATCCTGAGCTAAATGCTCTCATTCTGAGTATCCAAAGAAGATGCCAAGCTGTGATTAATAATCGAGGAGGGCATACTGGTTTACTTTTTTAAGGCTAATATATTTTTTCTTGGATTTTCATTTTTTGTCCTTGTGTAGTTCTTAGGATATCGATATTAATTATTGACAATTTCTTTTGGTTTATGTCAAATAAAATAAAATTTATTTAAAAACATTATTATTAATATTTATTTCATAAAATAAAATTACGATAAAAACCCCCAGGACCCAATATGACAAATATCCCTAGATTATTTCTATGGGTGTACATGTACTTATGTACTGTCAAAACAACTAAGGAATTCTTTAACTTTAGGCTTAGATAGCTTCAGAACTTTTCACCTAAATCTAAATTCTCCACTTTATAAGATGGTTAATGACCATCATAATGACCAACATAATATACAAAATGCCGCCGATATATTTTGCTGCTACTTTCAAGAATTCAACAATGCTGTTTTATCACAATAGTAGTTTATTTGAATGACAAGGATAGAATGATGTTTCAAAATCTACATTCAAAAACACCAGACTCGAGAAGAGCGTGGAATTTTCTAATTTTATACAAAACAAAGTTCTCACTTTTTTGATGGAACCCTAAATGAGGAGATGTACCTTCAGTTTTTCGGAGATTCACTTATTGGTGGCACTTTCATTGGATTGTAAGACAATATTTAAATATTGGCTACCTGAACACCCACGATAGATTTTTTTCATTGGGGTCGTGTATAATATTTTGTGTATCTGATTCGACCCACAAAATCTGATGATATAGAAGGCCAAGTAAGACGAGCAGCTCAATTCATCAATTTTTATGTTAAATAAATAAGTAAATTCAATATTTTTGATCATTGAATCCTAACTTTAGTTTAACAGCTTATATTTTGTAATATTTCTCTATTTTTTCAGTATACGGCTATTTTTCGTTAATTCTTCGATTGATTACGATTCTTTATGATAATAAATCAAAGAGGAAATAGACCGACTTTTCACAGTTTCTATATTTGGATATTAAAATCTCCTAAACCATTAACCTGCGAACATACAAACATATATCAATAGAAAGCTTATAAAAGAAATCCATAAATTGATGTTATAATATACAGGGTGTTCCATTTGAAAATTTCCTTTAATCGGTCAATTTGGGCATCCTGATAAAAGCTTATCACAAATTTAAATTTGACATGGTAGCTGTAAAGTAGAATTTTTTTTGTCAAAATCCAAGCCAAAATTGTAATTTATTTTAGAGCAGTGACTTTTCAAAAATGGATAATTTTTCACTTAAATGTCAAATATCAGCAAAACGAGTGAACATAGACCCATAAAAGGTTTTACAAAATATGATCATTTTTTTGATAAGGAATCCAAAAATGTCATAATATACAGGGTGTTACATTAAAAAAAACTAGCTTCCGTTGAGAAAAATGCAGGTTAGATCTTGGAATAGAGAATAGACACCCGATATACTATTAAAATATTTCTAATACTTTTCTAAATGAATGCTTGAGATGTTGATTCGAGAAAATGAAGTATGTTTTCTCCAAGAAATATAGCAAACAAGGAGTAAAAGATTTTAATGTGGTTAATTAAATGAAGAAAATGTAATAAGCATTTGTTTCGTTAAGGTTAAATAATTCGCCATAAAAATTCCTGGTTGTTGGTAGGAAATTTTTCAGTGGCAAAGGAGGAAAAACGGTAAACTGTACAAACTGTGGCAATAAATTAAGTGAAGACGAGCTAAGAGTGATTAGTTCAGGGTTGACAAACTCTTTACTACGCTCTCAGAAAAGGATGTTAAGTTATGGAGCGTCCTTACTGGTACAGTCAAGAATGCATGTGGTACGAATATGGGAAAAATTTCTAAATGTTGTTAGAATATTAAGATATGACTTGAGATTTACATAATTCAAAAAAACAAGTTGTAACTTAAAACCAGTACATTAGGAAAAATGTGTAATATAAAAAAAGGAATTAAATTTACAATTAAGCAGTCATAAAACGTATCATTATATCTTATTTAATTGTCCATTAATTAAGCATCAACTAATAATTTTAACGATGGATTCGAATTCGACGAAACACGAAACAGATTTATTGGCCGTACCCTTCGGTATTAATTAAAACAAAATTTGTCATTTAAATGAAGCTATTTAAATTTATTACAATCGAAAGTAGCGTTAGGATAATTAATGCGATTGTTTGCTAATAAAAAATTTCACCTGCGCAAGCGGCGCGCCGTTAAAACAAAATTCGTGCCCGATTTCGTCCTTCGCACCTGTGCGCCTTCGCGCGCCTTTTACACAACACGCCTCTGGTGCATTTTCTAATCGCAAGCACTAATCACGCAATATTAATGATGTGTCTTAATTATCGGCCGCCGGACACAACTTTTTAATTGCCGGACCCTGAATTTTATCGTCACGACAAATTGACTGTCCAATTGTGGACGTTGGAGTAAATTTCTGTGATTTAGAGCAGATTTGGTAAACTAGAAAACGCGATCAATCATTTCTTACGTCCCTACCAGATTTTTCATGGGCGTGCAGCACATGTCTCCAATTTTTTTCCTACATGTAAATCATGTCGGATCAAATTACTCCACTTTAATTGATTACCTCTCGAGTATATCCTTAAAGATGGATTAATGATTGGAGATCGAGTAGATACTTTTTTGGCGTGAGTTTCTTCAGGTCTAAAAATGAATGTTACAACTATCTTTAATTAGTTCTACACTTAATTTTCATAAGTGGACATACATTTTACTTAAAACATTTCGAATCATTTATTAAATACCCTGTTTTTATTAGGTAATTACTATTTACAATAATTAACTCGGAAATATTAATTTTACGTTATACCTTATTAGAAAGAACTTATTCAAATTATAATTACGCTTCTAGACTCTCATAAAAACAAATATTCAACATTAAAGAACATGTAAGCTATTTTAAAACCGATTAATTAAAGCAATACAGGAAACGAAGTATTAATTGAAAATGGTTTTTACTTTAATATCCATAAAAAATCTAATATGAAATAAACCTTAATAGCATTATTTTCAAGAAAATTGCTTGGTAATATCTAATATTTCGGAATGTAAGTTATGATATTGATTTCAATGAATTATTATATAAATAATTAAGGTCGAATAAACACCCCCAAATTAATTAAGTAACCACAGTATCGTATGGCTAAACCACAAGTCAAGAAATCAATGAATAGTTCGGACAAGGCAAACCGGCGGTGAGATTTTGTAAGACATACAAAAAATAGTTTGACCCATAAATAGTACTTATTTCATTTGTTTTTCCACATTGTGCCTCCGGATTTTTGCGGCAGTTACAACAAATCTTGGTGCATAACGCGACATCAAAATGCAGGTCATGGTTTTCTTTAATATTATTTACAAACAAAACCAAACTCAAACCACTGTATGAATAATAATTAAATTAATAAAATAATAAATGTGCAACGTGCTTGTTTTTTATACAGGATGATTTTTATGTATGGAACTAAAGCGATCATGCCCAAACTGCTGGATAAAAAAATTGAAATTTGGTGGGATCAAATGGGGCCTTGGTACAAATATTTTAAGATGAAAAAAAATTCTAAAAGGGCTAAAACATTATTTGACAGCTAAAACATTTTATTGCTTTATTTGAAAAAATAGTTATTTATGTGACAAGTGCGAAAAATAATGTCTAATACATTTTTCGCAAGTGTTGCTTACAAAATTTTTCCTACTTTTCCAAAATTACCTATTATAAAGTAATGAAATTTGAAGAAGTAAATAAACAATACTTCACCTAACCTCACTTTTAACTTGAATTTGGAGAAAGAAGAAAAGTCATAAACCACATAAGTAGAGTTACTAAGAGTGCGAACAAATATTTACTTATCTTAGGTTGGCAGCACTTTGATATATAACCCAAAAAGTCATGTAAAGTATTATATACCTTACTATGTATAATTTTTTGGGTTATATATTTCTCTCAATCATTACCAACAACTTTTGATTTATGTCAATAGTGCGAAAAGTTTGATTTTTGACATTTTGACGTAAAAGTAGGAAAATATTATTTTAATGTTTCAGTCCTTTTTTTAAGGCAAAATATTTTTATTTTGAAAGGAAAATAATAAAAAGGCAATTTTTTATAATTTGCGGCAGTCCGAAAAAGTTAAAGGTGGATAACAAAATTTTATCAAGGTTTATTTATTTATTTATTTACTAACGGGAACAGCCCAATACAACAATACAAACAATAATAAGAAATGATAAACAAGACAATAAATAATAGTGATATAACAGAAAAAGATAACAAAACAAGAAACAGTCAGTTCACAGATCGCGCAACACACACTCACTTCAATAACCTACACAGCGATTGGAAGCTGTCGGAGAAAAAGTCGAAATCGTCCGCAACTGAATTTGCCATGCGAGCCATTCTTACCATAGCAGAATGGAAACCGTAATTTGTGGCATGTGTAGGTACAGAGAAGATCCTCTTGCTACGAAGGTCACAGAACGACACTTGAAGGTGCACCATCTCAAGAGCAGCAGGACAGTCTAGGGAGTTGTTCAGCAATTTGGCCATGGTGAAGATATCACAGTTTCTTCTTCGAGCTTCAAGGGTTTTTAAACCAAGGTGTTCCTCCATGAGCCGGTAATCAACATCCGCCTGACTAATTCCTAGTTTGAATCCTGCATACCGCAAAAATTTATGTTGAACACGCTCGATCTTCTTAATATGTACATCATAATAAGGGGACCAGATACATGACGCATACTCCAGGTGAGATCGAAGGAGACATATAAAGACTTAACGGCGGAGACATCATCAAAGTCGCTCGTATTCCTCTTGATAAAACCAAGCATCCTCATGGCAGTATTACATTTTAGGTCAATATGGCGATTGAATGAAAAGTTACTTTGGAATGTTACTCCAAGATCAACGATACTAGGACATGAAACCAGTTTAACCCCATTAATAGAATAGGAACTATCTACTTTTTTTAGCCCCTTGTAGAACGAGACTTGGAAGCATTTATTACGGTTGATTGGAAGTTTGTTACAGCGACACCATTCAACAAAATTGTCGAGATCAGATTGAAGATCAGCAGCCGAAGTATCGTCGCGCACAATTTGAAAGAATTTGATATCGTCAGCAAATATTAATAGTTCAGAGTGCTTAAAACAGCAAGGGACATCATTAATAAAGATATTGAACAGTAATGGACCTGAGTGAGATCCCTGCAGTACCCCAGAGGTCACCGGGAAGAGATCCGATTTGAAGTTACCGACCTTAACATACTGCTTTCTGCCATTAAGGTAGGAAGCAAGCCACTGAAGAAGAGAACCATTGAAGACAAAAGTGCAAAGTTTACTAATTAGTAAATGGTGTTCAACTTTGTCGAAGGCCTTTGACATATCCGTATAAATTGTGTCCACCTGGTGGCCTTTCTCAATGGAGTTTGCTAGGAAGCTCTCAAAGACAATATGGTTAGTCAAGATTGACCGGTTCTTTCTGAACCCGTGCTGCTCATCAGCAAGCAAGTTTTTAACAGTTGCAGTCAGAAAGTCAGTGACAATAGATTCAAAGACTTTAGGTAAGGCAGATATTATGGAGATGGGTCTATAGTTTAGAACATCACTTTTATCTCCTTTTTTGTGAATAGGAATAATATGGGCTAACTTCCAAATATCAGGAAAGATACCCTCAGCAAGAGACTTGTTAAAAATCAGCCAAATGGGACGACTCAAAGAAAGAGAACATTCGCGCAGAAACAATGGTGAGATACCATCGGGTCCACTTCCTTTCCTACCATCCAAACTATTAAGTTTCTCGAGAACTTTTTACTTTTTATGATTTAGATAATAATTTTATGGACTATTGTAAAGTACTAAAAATTAGCTTTCCAATGATGTATTGCATTACATATGTTACCATTTATTTTTTCATCTTAAAATATTTGTACCCAATTTTTTCTGGATTTTTTTTTCTTTTCAATTTTTTTTAATACTTGATAAACGATTTGTGTTTTATCATTATTACCAATGGAAAGAGGATACTTTCACCTTTAAAATTATATTTTTTTAAAATCTTTTAACTAAGTTTTTAAGCAGCTATTGATCATTTACTGATTTCTGGCAAATACGGGCGATGCCAAATTCAAACCCCTCTAACTTTCAAACCATAAAAGATAGACCCCTACTTTTCTGGTTTTTTTAAAATAAAATTTGCTCTACTCTCTAACCTTGACGTTTGGTGAACCACGAACGGGACACCCTGTATAGGGTGACTCGAAAATTAAATGGGCAAAATTTTAATTAAAAATTGCGATTTAGGTCATAAGCTTTTTTTAGATTTTTTTTTTTTCGAGAACGTTTTATCGTACATTTTCCGGAAAAATATACCTGAATGTAAACCTAAAGAATCTTTTGGTGGAATTCGTAATTTCAGAAAAAAAGAAGAAGTAACCGAAACCGGAAGTAAGATTGAAATTTTAAATAACACCATTGTCAGAAATAAACTCTGTTCTTTATAAAAATGGAATAACTAGTGCTGTACGAACTTCAAGTATTTGTAACTATTCATTCAAAACTTCGAAATAATTCGATAAACTACGGGTTCAGAAAAAGTTCGCGTTCGAAAAATGTTTGAGTTCAAAGGAAGTTCCAGTTCCAAAGAGTTCGAGTTCGGAAAAGTTTGGATTTGAAAAAAGTTCAAGCTCGAAAAAAAATTGGGTTCGGATAAATTCTATTTCGAAAAAAGAATTGAGCGATTTCATTGACTTCTCTTCAGTCGTTCCGAAGATAAGATCAATCAAAATAAACTTTTTTTTAATTCTTTGCGTAGTTTTGTAGGTTAAAAATTTATTATAAAATTATTATTTATAAAGTAACTTTAGGTTCGACCAACCTCGAATTAAAACTTCATGGAGTCCAAACTTTATTGGAATCGAATATCGTGTTCGAACTTTATTGAGTTCGAATTTCACTGAGTTCGAACTTCATCCAGGTCGAACTTATGAAACTTACTATTATTATAAACTCATTATTATGTCGAAGTATAAGGAATGTTTTGGTGAGCAGCACTAGAAATAACTAAGATTTTTATAGTTGATACAAGGGGAATTCGTCCCTGCTTTGTCAAAGTAATTTGTAAGAATCAATTGAGTGCATGGGAAGTCTTGAAAATCAAGAAAATGCTACCAGAAAACATCCGTGTTCAACCGGATCTAACCCTACTGCAAAATGCAGAGAGAAGAGCTCACACAGGTTATTAGTGAACTAAAGTCCCGCGAGGGTAAGAGTGAGAAAGATCTAATGAAACAATAAAAAAAACTACCCTTACAAAACAACTTGATATCTTCTACTAAAGTGCCAAAGGTTTAATAGGATATTATAATCTTCCTAATCGAAACATGGATGAACAGTAGTATACATGATTCAGACCTCTTTTCTAACAATTTTAACATTTTTCATTGGAATCGAGACAATTGTAATGGATGAGGAGTACTTCTTGTTAAAATAAAATCTATTCAATTCAAGAAATTAAAGAAAATAATTAGATTTACCTCCTGTGTTCTACTGTGAATCTACTTTGCATCAACTTCACAATTCTGTGCAAATCTGCAAGTCCTTACGGGAGAAATCTATAAGGTTTGTTTTATGGGTTATAATGGACGGTTTCCATAATTACCTTACAGTTACAGGACTTACAGTTTTGCAGAGAATTGCACCATAAATATATCAAAGCATAATTTCGATACTTTCCACATTCAAGGTTCAACAAATCTCTTTAAAAAGTTTTAAAATTAAAAGAAAAAGCTAGTCTAAAGTATACGAAGCCAAAAAAAATGTGAGTATAAAGTTCGAGAAATTATTACATTTATTTTTGGTATACTTTTTTAATTATACAGAACTAAAAAATATTTTTAGAAAAATTGTTTCCTTTTAAAAGACCTTTTTAAGGATAACTGACTAGACTTACGTTGGCGTTTAAAATTTTAATGTTACTTCCAGTTTTGCACCAACAATTATTTTGGGTATACTTTGATAGGTACTTATTTTTTTTTTCGAAATAATTGGTAATACAAGTTGGACACCCTGTATATAATTTTATGAGCAAATAAATAGTGTATTTCGTTTTCGTTGGGCCACTCTATGTAATGCAGGTAAATAAAACAAAAAGGCTTCTTATATTTAATTATTGTAAGTATGCAATTAAAGGGGTGGGTTAATAGAATCTAAAAGCACCCTTTTTAAGACTTACTAAACCCTTTCCTATTTCTCACCCTCGTGCCTTGATCACTGATCACAGGTTGTATGAGAACCGGACGCGCAACAGTAAATTTACATAATCATTAAAGGCCAAGGCGAAAATCTCGACACTAGGGGTGTAATCAGGTTTTGCGAACACCCGGCCTGATATTATAATGCGAAAGTGTGGTGAAAGGATTAAAAACCTCGCGCTTCTGCTTGACCTTTTGTATCCTTTTTATTCCTATCTTTTATTACTGCTACAATCGTGGAGGATCAAAAGATTTTTTGTTGGCTTAATAAGGTGTGCAACAATGGTACACTGATTCTTTCCTTTTAATATAATTAATTATGAAAATGTATTTACTGAATGTCATTATGTTAATAACAACAAATTTATAAATATTCAAATACATTGTAACTAAATATCATGGGATTTACGACTTACAGGAATTAGCTTAATTTTTGAGTTCCTTTAGAAAAAACTACATCTTTTGGGGAAAATAAGCTTGGACAGCCGAAACAGTTTGTAGTTTGTGTTTAGAAATTCAAAATTAACCATAAAATGATGTAGAGATCCAAGTTCTTACTAATTGTTTTTACAAAAGAATTCCAAAACTTAAGAAATGCAGGGTGTCCCGAATAACGTGGAAAGACATGGTAGCTTTATCATCTATAATTATCTTCGTTTTTTGATGTCCTTATTTAAATTAATTGTATATGTTTGATGGAATGAGATGGACATTAACCATCGAAACTAGTCGCTAGGTCTTTTTAATTTTCTTTCGACTTTTAAAAAAAAAATTAAAATCGAGTTTCTAAAGTCGAAACCTGAATCTTTTATTTTTACTTTACTTTGAACCTGGATTTCCACTCTAGAATTATGAATTATGATTCTCTACCCTTAAATTCGCTGACTTTCCCTAAAAAAACTGAGCTTAGGTTTTTGACCTTTGTTATCAAATGATCCTGATATTGTACTGAAAATTTTCTGATATTTTAATTTAATATTCTGATTTTTTTAAACTTGGGTATTTTTGATATGCTGGTGAAGGTTATAATAGTAATTATAATTTGTTATGTATTTATAAAATAGCGTTCTTTCAAGTACAAACAATAGATTATTGATAAGTCGTAGTTAAGCTTTTCAATTAGTCATGCAATTAAAGCATTTGAAGCGTATCCACCTAAACTGAACGCCACTCCAATTAAATACCTTCTCCGAGATACAAACTATGTTGGAAACAACTAAGTTGGAAATGGCGTAAGTTAGTATCGTATACATTTGGCCTAAAGCGCCATTAATAAACTAACTAATATGTATTCCGACAACATTCAAATATCAAGATTGCAGCGGTTTGTGCTGGATGTGAAGAGCTGATGTGCATGCAAAATGAAAAATGCAAAAACAAAAAGCCTTTGTAGGTCAAGAATTTGCAATGATTTTTAGGCTTAGGTCCAATTTGGTTGGCAATAAAGTTTTATTAAAGAGTTTAGCCGAAATAACCATCCTGTTCAATTATAAATTTATCATTCCCAACACCTGTGAGAAATAAAATTATGGAAATGAATTCAGAAAAATATGCTGGTGATGTGTAGCATTAATTCTTAGTTATACTAAGAAATCCGCATCCACATTAAATCCCATTATTTATACTTTTATCGACATACTTAAACCGAAACCCGTTTTGCGCAACCTATTTAAGCCCCACATAATAAAGACGTGCTTTTATTAAATGAAACCCAATCACAATATAAGCCTTATTTATTTTCTTCGGGGGTTTTCAGTTTTCACCGCTCGCCCTTTCTTCCGATTTTTCCATGGCCACTGAGTTCCCTTTCAGGTTCTACAAGAGGGACAGGTGTGCTGCTTTGCTTTCCCCCTATAATAAACCTTACACTCTTCTTCTCCACATCAAAAGTCGGCTTATCTTTTAATTTGATTGGCAAGTCCGATGAGGTCAACTGCGCTGAAAGAGTTGCTCTTGCCGACAAAATCGCGGATGAGGCGATAAACGCGATTTTGTAGAAATAATTAAATGAATTAGTCCTGCTTGTTCATGAAAGGAAGCGCAGATCGAAATGGATTAATGTATTAATTAAAATTGTACGTTTAATGCAAGCTAATATTCTTCAACATAAATAATCAAAGATTATCGCGATCCTATATCTTTTTTCCATCAACTGATTTTTATTAAGCCGCCCACGTCATCTTTTCAAATTATGAAAAACTCGATGGATTTATTGATATTTTAGATTGAAGAGTTTATTGGAAGGTCAACACAAAGATTTGATTAAATTTCGAGGGATTTGTTTGATGACGTAAACAAGTTTTTGGTCAAAACGTAGTAACTACTATCACGTAAGTATATGAAATTGAATGATATACTGTATACATTAAAAACTGGATACTTCAATTTTAGCTTTTATGCTGGTTGTTCAGCATAGTAAAAAATTGGAAACTACATGAACTGTAGGAAATTCTTGAAGATTTGTGTTTCTGACGACTGTTTCTGTTGTGTAAGCGCTAACTTCAAAAGGTTTCTTCATGTTTCTAAACTTAAGTTTGCTTTGTGGAAACAGCAAGTTGGTGTTCTGTTGGCGTTGTGTTTACGTTTACGTATCTGCTCTTTCGTGGAAATGGTTTGTGAACAAAGCTATGAACTTTAAACACGACAAAAATAAGTCCAGCCACCTTACCTCATACACAGTACAAACCAACTAAAAGCAGGAAATAAGAAATGTTTCTCCTGAATCATAATCATAGTTTCTCGGCTTCAACTCAATTGAAAATGACTCGAAACAAAAACAGAACTGGAACAATATTCTGTCCGCTCAGTGGAAATGGATTTAAGTTTTGGTTTTCATGTTTTTTTAATTATACTCGACTAGTCCGATTGGTGGAAAACCAATATCCTTTTTCTCGAACTATAAAATTATTCTTATCCTTAGCAGTCTATTCTTGTAGACCTGTTTTGAAGGTCCTTTTAATTCACATTCGAGCTCCAAGAAAATAGGTGGCATCATTTTTCTTATGAAATGAGAAATGATCATTTTGTCGCTTTATCTGATCTAATGTATTTACTGTGTTGGCGATTTATCATGCGATCTGTATTCTTTTCGTCTTGTGCTGTCTAAAATAGCATAATAATTAGTTGGTTTCTTAAAATTAGTATATTATGTAAACGAAAAAAAAAAGCTTTTTCCTGAAAATATAAGAGCCTGGTCGACGAAATGTTAGATAAACTACTACAAAAAATTCGTTTTTTTATAAACATATACGTAAAATGTACATAAACATAAACACAAGAATTTAGTGTAAAATAATGTGTCTTAAAAATAAAGTTATTGTCAGAACAAATTTCAATATCATAGGAAAATGGGAAGTTGTTAATAATTTTTAAATTTTGCACACATTTTCATGATAGTTTTTTAATAAGTTTTTCAGAAAATTTTAATGCAAACAAGATTTTGTAAATTATTTCGTATTTTAACTAATATCTTTGGGACTTGAGGTACAAATTTATTAATAACATTTTTATTATTTATACAAAATTTAGAAAATTTGCTCATAGTACTACAATTATTTATGATTAGTAACATTTTTCTCCATACATTTTAATGGATACATTTTAAAGACCTTGATTTTGTAGATTTTTTTATATTTGAACCAACTCTTTTATTTAATTTTTATTTATTTTGAATATTTTCTTTGTAATTTTGCACATGTATTTATGATAGTATTATCTAATCATAGTCTAATTTTTGCCAGAAAATTTCAATTCATACATGGACAATCTATAAAATTATAAATTATTTCGTTTTTTAATCATGATATTTGGGACTTGAGCTAGAAAATGGTTAATATTTTTAGTTATTATACAGGGTGTCCCATTAGTCTAAAATGAAAAAGATATCGACATGCGGTTTCGACAGAATATACAATACAATAATATGCCGGGGATCCATTCCAAACCTACGTTTTTAAATGTAACACCCTGTATATTATGACATTTTTAGATTCCGTATGAAAACATAATTATTCTTAGTAAAATCTTTTATAGGTCTACTTCATTGGTTTTGCTAATATTTGCTATTTAAGGTAAAAAAAATCCTTCTCTACTTTTCATTACAGCTGAACAGAAATAATGAACTTTACCAAAAAAAAAACTGAAAGGCTATATATCCAAACACCAGACAACCAAGAATTGAAGAAATTGAGAAAATTGATGGAGCGATTTTAAAATTCTGGCAGTGTGTTGTACAATAAAAAACTATTTACTAATCATAGCCCCAATTCTGTTGTGAATGTTTCAAAATCTTCAGTCAACCGCATTTTGAAAACACATCGGTTTCATTCATATCGTATTGAATTGCACCAGACACTGGACACAGTATGGTAATTACTTCCAGAAGAGAGTGAAATTTCTGTTTTCATACAAAATACGAGATGTAAAATTAATGAACAAAATGTTGTTTAGTGACGAAGTCACTTTCCAAACAATGGACCTGTCAACAGACGTAATATGCACTATTATGCAACTAAAACCCGCGCTGGGTGCGCAATATTGAGGAATAATAGGTAACCATGCTAATGATCCTCAGGTTGGTTTTTGATGGAACCCTAACTGGGGAGATGCACTTCGAATTTTTAAAAGATTCTTCACTACCATTATTGTTGGAAAATGTTGACTTAGTGACAAGAAGAGACATGTTGCTTCAGCAAGGTCTGTGCACTTTAATCCGATTGTTAGACAATATTTACTTCCTGGACACTGGATTGGCAGAAATAGGCCTGTAAATTGGCCGGCCAGATCTCCCGACTTAACCTCGTTAGCTTGTTTCTTTAGGGCCATGTAAAATTTTTAGTGTAGCACACTCAACCCACAACATTTCACCTTGACTTAATATTTGTCGTGAGCAAATAAACCCAGTATTTTTTATCATAATTTCATAATATTCCCCAATTCTTCTTTTGATTATGATTCCTTATGATATCAAACACAAGTCGGGTCAAAAATAGACAGATTTTTCACTGTTTCTCTATCTGGATATTATCTCTTAAACTATTAACATGCGACCATACAAACATTACATCAGTACAAAGCTTGCAATAAATGCCATCGAATGATGTTAAAATATATAGAGTATTTGATTTGTAAATTTAATTGGTTAATTTGCTTTTCATGAGGCACCCTAATAAAAGCTTATCACAAACTTAAATTTGAATATCTGTTTCCCAAGAACTAATGGAAATCTTGGTAAATCGTTGATTT
Source organism: Stenus bimaculatus (assembly GCA_963971135.1). Classification (NCBI taxonomy): domain Eukaryota; kingdom Metazoa; phylum Arthropoda; class Insecta; order Coleoptera; family Staphylinidae; genus Stenus; species Stenus bimaculatus. Next base: position 12,757,593 of record OZ020185.1, on the reverse strand, counting down.
TGTAATTTTTTTCCACATTTTCTCCAACTTCTTAGTAATTTTATCAACAAAATTAATAACTTATTAATTACCAATCTTTTGTGATAGAAAAAACTTCATCATACTTTAATATTATTTATGAATTATGAATGAATGAATATTTTCGTGGTGTAAATAACTTATAAATTTAATTCAAAAACTGTGAAGGTTATTATGATAATTTGATAATTATTTGTTTTTTCAAAACACGTCAACCGTAAAATAGAAAAAACTATCTTAATTTTAATCAAAAAATGTTTACTAAAAAAACTAATGATGAGTATTCTTAATTTAAAGTGGACAATCTTATGTCCACAATTGAGATACTAATGCTCTCTTGCAGCGTTCATTATTATTTAAAATAGTTTTTCAGAAAGCATTACATCGTCGCGGCAGGTGTATCGTTTAAGAGGCAATAACTAAAAATATTAAAATATTATGAACACCCACGAAGACCTTCCTTTGTATGTCATTGAATAACTCGTATTGTTTAAGTGGCACTACCTTTCGTCCGCTGTCTGTTCACATAAAGCTGCTCGCTAGCCGGCTATTTTTTAATTTCATTGAACAGCTTCTTTTTGAATATCTTATTCCAACTACTGATTATCCTTAGCCTGTCATATTAAATTAAATAAAGAAGATACGAAAAGTCTCCTTTGTTTTTTTTTCATTTCAAAATCCCCACATCCTAATATTTCTAAAATACCTAAAATATTGTGAATGTATGATTTTTACTTGATCATGGTAAAGCTTTCATAAATTTTTCTGTTTTAACAAGACCTGTCAATTATACGAAATTCTTTGATATTCCGTAGATTGGGTGAAATTGGGTTAAATGTAGTAGGTAAACCAATCAATTTCGAAATATTGCTCGACTACTGTAACATTAATTGCAGATATGAATGTGGTGATATTTTAATTAAAAGTTGTTTTAAATTTACAATCAGTAACAATCGCCGCCTTTCTATGTTAGTTCAAGCCTTTTAAATATAAATGCAATAACATAATTACAGACAATGATAATTTATTGTTCCAGTATTTCATTAAGCTACCCACTGACAATACGATTTCTTAGTGCTCACTGCTATTTTCATATTCTGCTACTAGGCAGTTTACACGTGTCTATTGACTGTAATTGATTTGTGCTTTAATTAGGAAGTAATTTATTATAATTCTGTGTTTTATTTTTACGAGGTAGTGCTGGGTAATTTTATGGATAAAAATATTACGGATACGACCTTATTTATTATTGGAAATAATTAATCCATGTTGTAAAAAAAAGATAGTAGCTGGGACAAGTTGTTTTATATTAAAAGGATTCTCGATCCTGCAGTTTATTCGCCATAATCCACTTGTATAAATAGTCCAATCACAATATTGAATGTTACATATAGCTGGGCCGGCCCATAAACACGCATATTCACTGCAAAACGGTAACAACTTAAACGCATGCTGTTCCAATTAAATAAAATGTACGACGATCGTAACTTCTCCAGAGCCGCCATTCCCCTGGTACTACCATGTATTTATTTTTTTGAGGTGTTTTCACTTCTCCTTATTGCCCCCTACGATATCTTTGCATTTGTAACTCCGAAGCTACGGTCTAAATTATGTTGTACACTGTATCTTGCTGAAATATTATTTTATACCTAATCAAAACATTCAGTGCGTATTTATTGCTTACTTCGTATTTATCGCCCCTTTGCAGACCAAATGGATTCGATTTATTAGCTGAACAGCAATTACCGACTGAGCTCCAGTATAAAATAATGAGCCCACAAGAGTTAGTGACGATGAGAGGCATAAATACTAAAATACAATTCGAATTTATTTACAAAGAACCCCTGTTGGTGAATTATGTCTGCCTTAATGATAATTTTATTTTATATAAACCAGGACGTTAATCGTTTCCCTTTTTTCGCGACCTGTTCCTCTTTTGTTTTATTTTCAGACTAATTGGCCCAAAAGATAGGGTAACCACCACATTATAATGTTTGTTTTTTTCCACTACGGTTCCTCAAAAGAGATTAAGTTAAATCTCATGATTTAGACAGAACTATAATTCTGGAATTGCGCAACGACTACATCACAGTTCTCAGGCAGCAGAATCTACAAAATGCTCCAAGATAGCGAAATGAATATCAACCACTCAGATGAACCCGCCAGAGGTGCACAACACCCTTCATTTCTTCCTAACCAAAAACATAAATTTATCCATCACCAAACGTTTGCAAATCTAATCATAACCCAGTTTTTATGAAAATATGCAACAACCGAAATTGGACAAATCTCAAACAATAAAATGTCACTCAAGTGGGCCAATAGAGATAGCAATAGAAATTGCCAAGAAAAACAAACAACAAACTCGCTAAACTTGTGTTACCATCGCAGATAATAAACCTAATAAAAAAGAAGAACTACACAAAAAAATTATTCCAAATGACGAGGTGCCAAACTACCAAAAGGGAACAAAATAAACTATATACTGAAATAAACTATGAAATAATAATTACAAATAAATTTTCCTGGCTTGAAAAGGTTAAGACGATGAATGAACATCTGGATCTTACCCAAACTGGTGAAAAGAGACAAAAACAGCAACAAATCCATAAATCTCAGCCAAGGCTCAGTGACTATATCAAAAGAAATTTAAGAAGAAAAATTCGCCTCACTAGAAGAACAATATACAGCACCGTCAATAAACAACAATGAAATTATACAGAAAATCTAAAATACAATAACTAAATTTCCAACGAAACCTGAAGATTTAGTAAAAACTTAGGAATCCAAAATGAAAAACCTGATCTAAACATTATCAAATAAAAACGCACAAAGGCCAGATGGAATCCCGAATATGCACTAAAACAAAAAATCGAATATTAGCTCTAGTTTCTGTGATACACTACTTAATAGTAAACATTGAAAGTTTACTTGATATTAAGGAATTTATAAAATTTTAGCTTCTTAAAGTGGCAGCACTGTTTATGATCGTGACTAGGCTGCTTTTAAATTCTAACCTCATTTAGTCTTTCAAAGTGTTTCAGTATTCATCATCTAAGCTAATTCTTCTGTTTTTATTTAACTAAACTAACTAAAATCTGAAAGCTGGATTTCGCAAACTAGAGTTAAAAATTTTTGTTTTGATTATATTATGTCTTTCTAGGTGTAAATAAAAAATAATCAAAAATTAAAGAGGATACAATTTTTTATTCAAAATTTGTTGCACAGTGTAATTTTATCAAAACAATAACCGAGATTTATAATGCTTTTTTTCGCTTGGAATACTTCGCCGATATTTGAAAAAGTGCAAACATAATTCCAATTCTAAAACCAAAAAATGTCAAAAACCAACCATCGAGCTACAGGCCAATAAGTTTCCTGCAGTATATCAAATTACAAGGATCACCGAATACATAACAACTGCAATGAATAGGTCAAACTGTAGAGTTTCCTGTAGAGGGATGGTATAATTTGATCTCAAAAAGGCCTTCGATGAGATGAATCATCAGCCTTGGTTACCAAACTGGACACAATGGGATTTCCAACAACCTTAAATAGAATAATAAAATAATAATAAAATACCTAGAAAACAGAAGCTACTCAGTAACACTCTTTTTTTTATTACTCCCTTTATTCAGTAATCTGCCAGTGGCCAATAATCTGTTTTGACAATGATACATGGATAGGACAGCACCAATGAAACAACCTATATTCCTAACTTAATGTTTATATGTTCTTAAATATAAAACATCACTAGCTAATGAAATCTGCTTATTATTTCAAATGGTGTAACCCTTTTAATTACAGCACATGTTGCTGGGTTATTACTTCTTGCACTGAGGGTAGTATCTTATTTTGAAATCTCTGTAGAATGGGTATGTTGGAATTGCTAGCAGTACCCCAAAGTTGGCTTTATTAAGCAGCATCATGTTGTCTAAGGATACCTGTGATTTCCGATTTATTAACCAATACATTTGACTTAGTTTGATACTTAATTTTTTACGTTTGGTAAATGTATGTTTAGGCCATATGAGCTTCCTATCCAGGTTAATCCCTACGTACTTAGCCTCGTTATAACCTACACTAGTTCGCAGTTGTTAATTTTCTCTACAAAATGTGAAGGTGCCATGAGTGGATTTGCTTTCGTAGTTTTCGGTAAATCGCATGTATAAAGAATGTAAAGGGTAGGACCCAAAACCTTACCTTGGGATACACCAGATTGGATAGGGTTGAGATCTGAATTGTTCTATTTTACAAGAAAGTGCCCATCAGTCAGGTAGGAGTGTGTGGTAGATGTTTCTTTAGTTTATAAGACAAACCTTTTTGCCAAACTTTGTCGAATGCTTGGCTAATATCCAGAAAGGTAACCGTGCAGTACCTTTTAGCCAGTCTTTACCTATTTATTTTGTTGACAATTCTATGAACTTGTTCGATTCTTCCATGTTTTTCTCGAAAGCCAAATTGATGCTTCGGTATGATATTCTGTACCTCTATGATAAGTTTTAATTTTTTATTTGTATATATTTTCTCAAAGACTTTTGACAACATTATCAGTAAGGTTATTGGTCTTTAAGAAGTGGCCTCAGAGACATTTTTGCCTGGTTTCGGTATCATCATTACTTGTGCAACTTTCCAATGGAGTGGAAAGTACATTGTTCATAGTATTGTATTGTATACAAATGTTATTAGTTTAAACCATTTGGTGGATAATTCTTGTAAGATTTTTCCGGTGATAAGATTAATGCCAGGAGCTTTCTATATGTTGATTTCTTTTAGAATTATTTATCTCACTTCATTCTCTTTTGTCTTCCTAATGGGCATCTCCATCTGAAAAAGGGCTTCTAGATATTTGCTTTTTTCTTCTTCTTCATCTTCAATCGTCACTTCTGATTCAAAAATTTTGAAAACTTTTTGCGAGTGTTTGAAGAATACCTCCATTTTTTCCTTGTCATTTCTTGCCAATTGATTCTTTTCATCTCTGATTAGTGGATCGGTTTGTTGCACCCTTTTTAGTTTTTTTGTTGCCTTCATAGAGTGTGGTAGTTCAGTTGGGGTTAATCATTGCAAGAATGTTTGAATGTCTAGGTTTTTCATTTCTAAGAGCAATTAGCATTTCTTTCTGCTCTTCAATTGTTTTATATAAATTTCTCTTGTTAATCTCGCATCTTTCCAGTTGCCATATCTTCCTTAATTTTCTTTTTTCTACAATTTTTTTAGGTTCAGGTTAGTTTACCTCCTCCGGTGAGGGGTATGGTTTAATTGATTGAGTGGCAATACAGGCAGCCTCTTGTTTTTTGTGAATTCTTCTGTTACTAATTTAATATCCTTTTATCTTTTAAGTTTACATTTTAAAGATATTGATAAGTCCAACACTTCTGTCTAAACAGGTCCCAATTTGTTTGAAACAAGAACACTCTATTAATGCCGGTGTGCCTCAGGGATCTTTACTATTCCTACAGTTGTTTAACTTATTCATCAATGATATCCCTTAAAACTTGGATCATCGAATTCAAACCGCTACATATGCAGACGACACTGATATTCTGCACCGCAAAACATCACCACCTAATCGATTACATGGTGACGTCCAACTTGCTAAAATTAACAAATACTGCAGGTAAATGACCAAGAAACGGAAGCCATTCTATTCACAAGAGCACAAAAAAAAACAAAACGAAGACGGGAACTTAAATAACAACAAATATAATGGAAAAGTGAAATTAAATACTTGGGAATTAAACCAAATAAATGATAAAAATGCAGTGACGTTTTACTAATAAACATTTAGAGTAAAACTTATATAATAGTGGCTCATAAAAATTACTTTAGGGCACTCTAAATCCTTCTGACGGATACTCCACCCAGAATATCTAATGACCAACTTCACAATCAAGTATCTAGGTGTTAAACATTAGACACCCATATTACCAAATTAAACAGACAATATAATCCAAGGAATTTTAGTCAAAAAATGACCAGATAACCAACGTATTAACACAAAGTCAGCTCAACTAAACAAAAAGCAATAAAGGCGTAAGACCCGTGAAAATTATAATTTAATGTCAATAAATCCAAAAGTAGGAGTCTACAACCTGAAACTTGATAAGAACTGCAGATAAACAGCGACGTTTTCATTATTTGGACAAAACAATAATTTCTGGAATCCAATTATTTTAAGTTTTTCAAAAAAAGACCTTGAAGCTTCAATTAGTTTCTAAAATCATACCTGAAACAAACTGCGTTGAAAATCCACTTCAGTTGAGATTTGTAGAATGAAAATTTGTATTCGTTGATTCATGAAACAATAACCAAGATTTAAATGGGTACTAAGGTTGAATAAGGTATTTGCTTCATGGTACTTTGAAGCATTGTATAAATTTGCAAAATCCTAATCAAGAAACGTTGAAAATGCAGTGATATATAATTAAAGTATTGTTAGTGCACTAGTAGTTGAAGTGCATGATATATATCATTTTAGGCATAGCACATAAGTGTCATCGAAGGTACGTTAAAATTGGGGACCGAAATAAAACCATTCCAAGCTCGAAATTAACAATAAGCATCATAATTACTTGTGTATACAAAACAACGGCGATTTCTATGGTTAATTGAAGAAATGCAGTCATGAGTCAGGACCGGCATAACAAAGAGGGTGGCTATTAAATCTACACCTTGATCACGGTCCCACGCTGGGAACGTATGGGAATGCCGGTCATCAAGCTTAAGAAATGAGTACCTAGGTAGTTATGCAAGAGGGGTGCGCGACTTGACAATTGCGTAAGGGTGAGGGGTACACTTCGTGGGAATACCGTTCCAACTTTGACCCCTTGCAAGAACTCCTTACTTATAAATACTTATACTTGTTTTCGCGAAGGGAAAAAAGAGATTAGGATTCGGGCGGCGGGGTACTTTTGCAAAGGTGTTGGGAACATTGCTTCAATTTTGGATCTCTACAGGGTTGCGACATAAGTATAAATAACGCCTCTCGAAGTTCAATGAAAACGTGTGGCGTCCTGTTTTTTCTGATTAAAGAGTTTGGGCGTTGCTCATTTTGTTCCCAACTAAAGGGACTATAAATAATTCAAGTAATTTTTAAATGACACTGTAGCTTTAAATTAATTCAATGCCAGTGAATAAAAATACCTATAAAATATCAGATACCAAAACATATAAATATACGAACCTCAAAAGATTTTTGTAAATTTAAGTTGCAAATCTATTATAAAAATGTCAATCAGCATTTTGGAAAACTATAAAAATCGAAAAACCAAAGTCAAAATTTTTTACACATATATTTTTTAGTAGGGAAATAAAAATACACCTTTTAAGAAAAATATGAAATAAAAATAACAATATATAGGTTCCTATTCCAAAATTTTCTATAGAACAACTATCAATATTAAAATGTTGGCAAAATAATAATTTTAAAATCATGTGAATTCGCATTAATTTCAAAATTAAAAATGTTCTCTTATCTACTTTTAAAACATTTAAATGGGTGCACAAAAATTTATCTTAAATTACCTATTTTCAATAAATTTTCATGAAAAATTGATCCAAGAAAAGCGGTTTCTTGGACCAAATTTACATTATGTTCACTGATTGGGATCGGGACTTTATACTTTGGTTCAAAAAACCGGCTGGTACGATTATTTGGTGAACCAATTAAGCAGAATCCACTTTACTAAAAATTTTGCTCGAATTTTCTAATAGTAATCTTGGAATGTCGTTGATTTACTATATGTATATTTTAGCCAGAAAATATCAATGCAAATATAAAAAGTGCGTGATTTTAACTATTTTGTATTTTAGTCATGAATTTTGAGACTTTTTATTGTTACATACATTTTTATAAAATTTTATACATTTGCTTATAGTACTAAAATCTACGACCAGTAAAATTTTTGTAGGTATATCCCAAAGGAAATCTTGAAACATCGTTGATTTTGTAGATTTTTCACGTTTTGTAGCGATTAGATCTTTAAAATTGTTACTTCCTCCGTTCGGAACTATCGTATACAATTTGATTAATTTCTTCGAAAATAATGTATACATTTTTAATTTAAGTAATTAGAATGTTTTTTTATGAAATGTTATAATAAAGCTGTAGTATAACAAAGAATAACATAAAAATTACTGGAAAACAAAAGTTTAATCGAACATAAAAGTTTTGATGGTTTAATGTGTTAAATGCATTTTGTACGCATTCAATCAATTCATCGATTATATTCGGTGAGGCTTAATGTTGTAAGCATACTAAGAATTAAAAAAATTCAAGATCTAATACATTAAAATATGGGCTATTTGGTGGTTATGATTTAAACCATCCTTTGACCTCTGTACTATAACATCTTCATCAGAGAAATGAGTTCTCGTGTTTTCTTGTTGTATGTAAATTGGCTTGTGCTTGTGACTTCTGGGAAATTTGGATTTTATTGATGGAATTGATTTTAAAAGGATAATTTTCTTGTATTCTTTCTCTGTAATGGAGTCAATATTTTTTATATCTAATGTTTCCTTGGGTCTATTTTTGGAGTTCCTTTGAGTCGACTTTTAGTATAGAAAAGACTATACCAATTCTTTCATCAAAAATCAAAAACTTGCTTCTAATGTGGATCAAAACGTGGCCTAGCTACAGCTGCCACAAAGATGACTTTTGTAATGAAATGTTTGTTTTGCGGGTTCTATGGGGTTCTTCTTCATCCATCATAAGATAGAATTAACGTTTATTTTGCGTTAAATTGAACAATTTTTCATCAAAGTGGACATTAGATTAGATTAGATAGGAGTGCGATTTTGCTGCAATTGAATCTTACCGAACTGCGACCATTTTGATCTTTTGTTCAACCCTTACTCTAGTGAAGTCCTGGGATATCTAAATGCCTAATAAAGCTAATTAGATCCTTTGGAGGCATAGCCTTGATTTCTTCTGGAATTAGAGTTGTCCAGCCAAAGTGATAAAATCTAATGCGAGCTAATGCGTCGCATTCGCAAATGATGTGCTCCGAAGTTTCATCTTCTAGGCCACAGAATCTGCAAATTTTAATTTCTGACTTGTCCATTTTGTTGAGATGATACCTTAATGGGCAGTGTCAAGTTAAAAGGCCTGTGATGAGCCTTAGTTCGTTCCTACTTAGGTCGAGAAGCTTTGTGGCTTTCTTGGGCGAGTACTTAATGAATTTCTTCGCCTGTGTTGAACCCGGAGCAGGACTCCAGTGGGACATTATACTATCTCTTTCCCAGCGTATGATCTCCTCCCATAGATGTGTCTTGTTCAGCCCACAGAACGGATCTGGACCACTCTGTGAAAGATAAGAGGCCGATCTTGCCAACTCATCAGGAATTTCGTTGCCGTCTATTCCCTGGTGGCCTGGCACCCACATTAGGACAAGTTTCCTTTTTCCAGTTGCTTCAAGGATTGTCGACATTCATGGGCCAATTTGGACTCAAGGGTGTGTGCCTTTAAAGTCCGAATCGTTGCCTGGCTGTCGGTCAATATGTATATTTGTGCTCCTATCAAAGTGGACTAAAAAGATCAAAGGGAGTAGATTTTGGAGTGTCGATAACAGTAGATAGATTATGAATCTATCCACGAAGGTTCTTGGGAATGTTCTTCATGTTGCCAATTTTTACGGATAATCCTTACTCTTCCTTCCACATTTTTCCTTTTTATTTTAGATAAAACATCCGTAGCAATTTGACCTTCACTGTATTGGTTTCTGCTATGTGCAAAATTTTAGAAACAGTTTTTCGGCTTCAAAGCAGATGAACTCGGCTTCAAGGTAAGCAGATGTAACTTTGACCCTTAATGGTATCTTTTGGGCAAATTTTGGAAAAAGATAGTTTGATCTACTGTTAGTTATCTATTTCATTTAACACATATTCTAAGTATTTTAAGTGTGTCTTTCACTTAATATCGTAATACTACCTGATAACTAATAGTAGATCAATCTATCCAAAATTAGGAACACAGTTACCTCAGTTTACAGTACTAAAACTGTTTTGGAGTATACTATTACGATGGTTAAGGGTTAATTGCTTCTTCTGTTCATATCAATACAAATTTGATCAAAATTCGGTTCTGTGTAAGTACAGCGGATATTATTATATTTTTCAACAATAACGATTTGAATATTAATTTAGTATATTTTTATACTTCAGAAGGAAGCACAAATCAAAATTAAAAACATTTGGTCTAAAATAAAATATCATCAGATTGGACAACATATTTTAATATGTTTTAACTGGAAAAATCCTTTCAGACCATTTTCTTAGCCTTTTAAATCTTGCCTGCTTTCCATTTTAGTTTTTATTTTTAGTTTAGAAGTTACAAGAGTTTAAAGATTTAATAGGTAAGTTCGGCAATGCCGCACCGATTTTTTTAAATAACCACGGACTTACCTGTTAAAAGTTAAGCTCTTGTAACTTCTAAACTATTTACTTTAGTAAAACAAAAAAATATACTCTATAAGCCTCTAAAAGCAAGTTTGAATAACACCTAATAAAAATGGGTAGATGCTATTCCAAAGAAGTTAAGTGATTATCACCTGACATTCAACTTGCTGTTCAAGGTCGTGGCAATATTTTTTAAAAGTGCGTCATTAAGAATCGTACAACTTTTATTTGAAATATTTTTCTGTAACATGCTTAATTTCCAAAATAATGCAGCGTTGCTGAACTTTATGTATTGCAAATTTAAACCATTGTAACTTCCAAACTATTTGCTTTAGAAAAATAAAAAAATATTTTCCGTAAACCTCTTAAAGCAAACTATAATAACATACAATAAAAATAGCCAAAATAGGTTGCCCCTGTTTCAAAAAAGTTTAGTGATTATTATTTTTATTTGAAACAGTTTTTTCAAAAATGCTTCATTGCAAAAATAGACGGGTGTTGCTGAACTTTTTGTACACCCTGTATATATTTAGACAAAAAATATCTTTATACCTTTTTTTAGAAATGCTTATAGGGCAACTATTACTAAGCATAATTAAAAAATAGTCTTGTTCTGCTCGTAATTTTTGAGGTGCAATAATAAAAGCTCAAAATTAAAAAAAATCTAGGTAATGTATAATAAAATGACTTCTAAGTCAGAAACTTAATAAAACATAGAACTATGCAATTTGTATTTTTCCAGGACTCGTATTTCTTCATAAAAACCGCTATAAAGTATCGATAAACGCGAATTTGTAGATATAATTACATGAATTAGTCCTGGTTGTTCATGATAGAAAGCGCAGATCGAAATGGATTAATGTATTAATTAAAATTACACGTTTACAAGCAAATATTCTTTAACTATTAAAACATCAATGAGTATCATGATTTTATATGGATATGTTTTTTGCCTTCAACTTTTTTATTAAACCTCCCACGTAAGTTTTAAAAAGATAAAAATTGAGTTTAAAATGGTATTTGATTTTTAAAAAGTTTTAATTTTTTGGTTATTTGAAGCAATTTTTTACTGACCACATTCCTGATAAAAATGTTTTTTTTATTAAAAGAAGCCGGTTTGCTAATATAGTTCACATACTTTCTATGTTTAAATTGTACTGCATTATCAAGTACATAAGCCTAATTTTGAAAAGTTGATTGTGATATTTAATCTGTCTAGTCTAATCCATTGATAGCTTATGAAAATCGATTGCATATTATTTTTTCACTCCCACTTTTTTATCCCCAAAAAACAACTTAAATTTTTACTCTAAAATTCATCTGTGAGATTACTCTTCCATAATGTGATTTTTTTAATAATAATAACCCATCGTAGTCAATTTTGTCCATTTTTTAATTTTATTTATTTAAGTATTCCTTTTCTTTTTCTAGACTGAACCAGTATTTTCTCCTAAGATTCTAATATCAACTAACAACAACTTTCATTTGAAAGTCTATCAGGTAATTTTTAAGAGGTGCTTTAGTTCAGAAATCGATTATTTACAAAATATTTAATATTGAGTGAAATAACCTGCTTATCGAAAGTCGTACAACCCGCTTGGGCGTCAAATCTTCTGAATAATTTTTGAAATAATTTATATGAACGAATGAACAACACTTATTTAAGGTTTAGTTTTATATTAATTTTTTTAGCTACAAAATTTGTTCGGCTTTTACCAAATATGTATTATAATTTAAATACTCATGGCACAGAGGTGGTGATTGCAGTTATTCTTGTTCTTATTGGTCTTCATCTTCAACATCAGTATTGCGTTGACTTCCTTCAACATCCATTAAAATAGCATCATCAGATACTAATGAACACACTTCATCATTGTCGTCACCTTGGAAAAGGGATCATAGAAAGGATCATCATCCGCGTCATCGTCTTTAGATAATAAACTCAGTACTTTGAAATCAGTGTGTCGAAAGCAATTGACTACTGTGTTTTACGAAACCTTTTTCCATGCTTCCGATATCAACATAATTGCATCTAGAACATTGAACATTGTATTTTTTCCGTTTTCAATATTCCGAAGAATTTAGTCATATTAGCAGCTACTAATACCTTAATTCTTCTTTTTTTCCACCTGAAATTTTTTTACCTTTAAGTCTTATATGTAGTCTCAGGAGCTCCAGATGGCACAAAGTTTTCGGAAAATTAAAATTGTCTTTACACATTCGCGGGGTGAAATGACTAGCTTTTTGCTGAAGAATTGGTACTCTGATTTGGACGTTATTTGCTCTTTGATGTTTAAACCCCTTGAATATATAACTTTAAGGGCAGATGAACTTGATCGCTTTATTTTCAATAAGTTGTTATTGTTATTAATTTATTTGTCCACATGTCAAAGGTAATTTAAAAATGTTTGCCCACGTTTTGATTTAAATACTTTGAAGTTCTGATTATATGTATTTATAAGTTATAAATACAAGGCTTCTTTCCATCTTGTTGATTATGTCATGGTGTGTCAAGAAAATTCTAGAAATCTGGGTAAGAACAATAATTGAAGCGATTCTCTAATTAAAAATTGGAGAAAACCCACATCATATAAGTAGTAAGGTAGAAAATTAAAAGCTGAAAAAACTCACATCATATAAGTAGAATAACTAATGTGGTAAAGAGGTGCTTTTATTTTGGAGTTGTTACTGTAGATGTAATCTTAAGGAAGAACAAAATATGTTTGAAAAAATAAGCTTTAAATATGTTAAGAACTTTTGAAAATGTAAAAAAATAAGAATACAGAAAATCTAATGCAATTAGTTAATTATGAAATAGCAAATTATACAATGTATTTTGTTTTCTTATAAGATGTTTTGAAATAGTGGGCACTGTGGGTTATAAAAGTGTTATATTTTATTGTAAAAATATTAACATTTAAATTAGCATTTTGATAATCATAGGATTAAGAACTTGTTTAAAATCATGTACCGCCTTTGTGTATTCGTGGGTTAACGAAAAAGCGATAAAGCAGCGATTGAGAAACATGAACCTAATTACAATAATTAATCCCTGCCTTTAAAGAAAATAAAAGTCGATTAAAAATCAAATTGGGAGCAATAATGGCATTCAGTTTCCACATTACAATTCAACGACGCGAGCGCCGCCTATCGCAGCATTCCTTGTAGACGCGGATAAATCCTTGTGACATGTTAACGTTCTAAGCTCTTATCTATTTCAATATCTATTATCTAGATGTCTGCATTTATTACAAATAGCCGTAATAAAAATTATATCGATCCATGACAAATAAATGGAATATAAAAACAACATTAAAAGGCTATTAAATCCTAAGGAAAAATTACAGTTACAAGGCACGAGCCTTCGTTAAGTTTATCAGAGTATTATCAATATTTATTATAATTTATACGTACGGTATAAACTACTGTAACTGCTACTTCAACACCTACCAAAGTGATTACAAAAATGATGAGCGAAATGATAATTACTTCGGTAAAATATATTAAACATTATTCATACCTCGTTTAATCGATTAGTTGAAGCCTACTAACGAGCACCCCACACCCACTAGGATTAAAATATATTACAGGATTACACTTTGCAAGTTGACATATTTGCATTTTATTTTTCTTCAGCTGGCATCATTAATTTAGGAATTAAAGATTATCTGTTTCTGCCAATTAACAATTATGGAAATCTCTTGCTGAAATTATCATAATATTAAATTCAAGTCATTTAAATACTCCAACTAAAATTAACCCCTTAATCAAAATTAATGAAGTTTAATATAAAATATTTTTAGTAATAAAGACAATTTGAAATAAAATTAGGAGTTCTTGGAATTTTTTATTATCACTTACTGAAGGTACATACTCTAAAAACGTTAAAAGTACCGTTATATTCTTAACACCTCCTAAGAAGTTTTAAAGAAGTGATTATATACTTTAGTCATTAAATGCGCATTCGCTAAGAGGTGTCATTTATTTTTCGTGGAGTTAAGTTCATATAATTCAAGTACATAAATCTGATATTTACTCAATGTAAAATCGTAAAATCTTATAATTAGAACTGCATATTGTTACTTTGTAACAAAATTAATTATATGTATAAACATGCACGAAAAAAAAGATGTAAATTGAAATAGATAAACCATCTTGCGTTTTCCACCATAATCGTAAAGTTAATTAGATGATAAATATTGATGGTCTTATAATTATCGCTATAAGAATTTTTTGAAGTAATAAGTTATGTTTGTACTATCTAAGTTAGAGTTGGAGAGACAATAAATTTCCATCATCACAAAAAGTACATTCAATGTGCAAAAACAACTCCGTTAGGTTAAAAGCACTAGAGCTTATTTGGTGGTGACTGTCCTTCCGGGACATCATTTCCTTCTTTTACTCTGCAAAAAAGGTAATAAATTCCGGCGTGTTTTATTTATTTACTTTGTGCGTTGGTTTGGAGTAAAACATTTTCCATTTTCACGAAAGGAAGCATCGGCAGCGCCACTAACTGGTTCTCTGGCACGTAAATAAACAAAAACTTGTCCCACGTAAGATGAGGACAAATGTTTATATTGCTCTTGCAAGTCTTGCGCAAACATGAAATAATGTTGTCGTAAGGCATTCGTGTAATTTCATGTTGTCCATAATAAGGTTAACATATTGCCTCATTTATTTTGTATTCTACAAAAATAATGAAAACTATTACATTCAAAACAAACCACTCACTTATATAATTGTAAAAAAATTAATCCCATTTTAACTAATAAACTAATTTTAAAAAAATATAAAAAAATCTTTATTGAAAGTTCTTTTAAAGGTTGATGATGATATTATCTATGATACAATTTGTCCTTCCAGTCACGAGTCATGAAGTTTCTAACAAATGGAGTCGAATAAGTAGTAAAGCTTTAAGAATTCAGTGACATTCCATATCAGTAAAGATTTTATGGTATTTAATAGTGGTAGTGATAATTAAATGGCAATTTCTAATCTCAGGAGCCCCCAGGTTCCACTTAAGTAAGATGCATGCGGAGTGCGTCCCCTAACGTCATTGATTTATTCATTGAATTAGCATCAGGTTTAAAAGAATACGATACGTTTCCCGACTACTTATAAAATTCACGTATCTAGAGTCCTTTAATTAATGGCACATTATTGAGATAATCATTAATTACGCGGGTTTAAGTAACGACACTCTTCAGTGATAGACGGTCGTTTTTTAATTAATCATAGGAGTATATAGTTGTATCTCGCGCGGTTGACTGGTAAAGATAAATTAATTACACTATTTCGAGTGTAATTTTTAATGTGAGACCAGCTGAGTACAAGGATCGCATAGGCCCAAGGCCCAGCTGAGATCTGAGACCTCTCTCGTCTGGAATTAAATGAGATGCGGCTGAATTTATTGCTGCTGAATTAATGATTGGTAGTAAATCCGCGATTTACGAGCCGCACGACTTGTAAAGAAACCACCGACTATTTGTCATATGGCGATGATCACAGAACTTATTTACTTTTCGTGTATCTCCAACTTCATAAACCATACACCATACTGAATACACACTACGCATTTCTTTTTAAGGAGGTGTAAATCTTCATATACCAATTTATTACAGCAATTTAAGCCGAAATTAAAAAGAAAAATTTTATAACTGCTTCCTTGTACTGTAGCAAGTAAAGATTTTATTAGTATTTTGAAGTTTCCTATGATTTATTTGAACTAAAGGATGAGAATTTGGGAGAGAAATACCTAAGGAACTAAAGACCACCTTCAATTTCTTCTACTGGTACAATACAGTCCCTGAAGTTTCAACCTAATTATAGATATAAATACTTGTGCTAACATTTTACTAGTGTAATAAGAGGTCGAAGCTATGAAAGCCCACATGAAGTATATTTTTGTTGAGGTTTTCATAATAGTAATTATAATTAAGTTAAATAACTGCTAAAGGTAGACAGGCAGCAAAAACATTTATAGAATAAAGTATTTATGAAAAAACAGAAAATCCTGTCATTTATAGAATCTGTAAGTATTTATTGGAAGTCCATCTACACGTAAGAACTAAATCTCGAAATGCCTGAAATACAGGAGTTTAGAAGCTTCTGCAAAAAGAACATTACAACAGTTATTATAATGAAATGTTCCCAGAGTAAGAGGTGAAAAGTCCCCTAAAGACTTCCGAAACTTCACATCTGCAGAACCTGATACAATTAATGCATTTTGGTGGAAATATGCAAAAGGAAAAGGCACCCATAAACACTTGGCACAAATATTTACTCGATATCTAAACAATTAAGAAGGTAATGTATGAGAAAATACTCCCCATAGTAAACCCTGTTTGGTCGAATTTCTCAGAACAGAGAGGAACAAAAGGAGGTGTCGCAGGGGTGAAAGAACATTTGGTTATAGATAACAGCATATGTCAGGATGCTATAAAGTTTATACTGATAAACTTAAGTTTTGGATGACTCCGCACGACATTCGAATCAACACCACACAAGTAAATACTGACCATAATGGAAGCCATTGTCGTTTCTTGAATTCTTAAAACAGATGAGATCACTTATAAAAGAGAAGTCTTTCAAGGTGACTCACTAAGTCCGTTTCTCTTCTCTATCACCCGTCTACTTTTATCCAGACTATCTACTTAGAAAAATGGAAGGATATAAAGTAGGTCCGTCAAATAATCGAACTCAAAAAATATGCCACCTTTTTTAAGTCAAGGATTTATAAAATTTCGCAAATAATCATGATGCATTATATCACTGCGGTGCATCAATACTCCAAGAACTGTGGTATGGAGTTCGGCCTCGATAAGTATGCCATCTTCGATCTCCACCGTAGAAGAACACTTGGAAGCATTATCCAACACCTTCATCCAAATCAGACGCATACCTACCAAGATCAAAGCAATATGCATGATAAAGCCACCGTGAAACAGAAAATAGGTTCTCGGCTAATGGCAAAAAAATAAAATAACAGCTACTAACATGTAGTGGTACCTTTGGGAAGTCATACGTTCGCTTCCTTCAGTTGGAAGATAGATGAATTGAACTGAAAAACTAGATAGAGACCGAATAGAATAGAATAAAGTGCTGAAGCTTGAATCCAAAATCGCCAACTAAGAGAATTAACGTTCCAAGAAAACAATCTTGAAATCTTTCACAATTTCGTTTCAAAATTCGTATACCATCACGAGAAACAAGGAATAGGAGCATTCATCTTCAAAAGGCTGCTGTTGAGCTAAACATAGACTTTCCTCCCGACAAGAAAAAAAGAGTATGGATAATATTGCCGATCAAGCGAGCATTCCTGAAGCAATAAAATAATTCTCAACTTATTTCGAAACACGTAGGAGAGGCTTAGCACGGAATTTTCTTTGGGAATCTGGGTGAATTAAACCTATCCAAAGAGCTTATTCCATCTGATAGTTCAGCAATTTGAAGTCTGAATCAGAAGGCTATAATATTGCGGGTCATGGTGGAGTATTTAGCTCCTTGGAGAAAAAGGTGATTGGTCAGAATATCGACTCTAAGTGTAGGGCGTGTAATAGCAGTCCAGAGAGCACAATGTATCTGCTTTCCACCAGGCCAGAGTATGCCAAAACACTCTACATAAACGGCACGATGCAGCTCTAAAGGAAGTACCGTACGCAGAATCAGCAGTAGATGCAGTAGTGATAAACTACAAATGCAAAATTTTTAGTTCTCTAGCACCCGTCAAATTTCTGCGAACAAACCGGATATGGTTTTAATGGACAAAGAGAAACAAATTATATACGTTCTCGAAATGTCGAGCATGTGGGAAAAGAATGTAGTAAAAAAGAAAGAAAAAAATATTTAAAAATAATGAGCTTCTCTTTGAGTTGATTAAGACATATTCCGAGTACAAAATGATCTTCATTCCGTTAATAATACGACTACCCTAGTAGTCATTCACCTAAATCTCCAAAAACATCTAAAAAAACTCATAGGCGATAGATCTAATATACAACTTCTTAACTTCAATATGCAGAAAGCAGCAATTTTGGGTTTCCTGCATACTCTAAAGTTTCATGAAGGCACCACAATACCATGAGGTGGAATCTTCCGCTAGATGACGATCGCTTATCGAGTTGAATGACTTAAAGTAGTTGTTGGTGCCCCAGATGATGAGTATTTGCGAGCTGCTGCATCATCGACCCTAAAAAAATTATTTAATAAAGATGAACTTTGGGATTGACAAATGTAAATTGATGATGATTATACAGCATTGAAAAAAAATAATCCTATAAATACCTTGCTTCGAACAAGATAGATAAATCGACCAAAAACATACAACGAGCATGCGTTGGAAGTGGGTAATGGGTGATTATTAAAAAATCAGTCCCCCTAAAAACAAAAATCGACCTGTTTAACAGTTTTTCTAAAAACTGAACAGAAATACTGAAAAACAGACTTGATAAGTTCATTTACATTAATTAACTAATAAAAATTTGAATGTAAATTTCTCAGCGAGTTAGGAACAATAATTGCTGGTTCCTTGTACTTTTTATTTTTATGCATTTTGACCCCTATTGCCGTTTGAAATTATTAAGTTGATATCAACCCCCAGTTAGGAGTTGAAAGTGGGTAATGAGTAATTAGGTAAAAATCGTTCCCCCTTGAAACAAAAATCGACCTGTCCGAGCGTTTTTCCAAAAACTCAGGTTAAATACCGAAAACCAGGCTTGTGAAGTTTTCGTTGGACCACCCTGTATATACAATATGCAAGACTAATTTTTATACTTATACTTGGTGTTTTTACCGCATAGGACTTTGCAGGAAATATACAAAATTTTCTATTTTCCTGTTTGTTGGAGTAACTATTATGGCATCCAACAATACAACAAGATACGCCTATTTTGTCCCTTAAACCTTGATTTCGTCAATTTCCATGTTATCATGTTTTAATTTTTGTATCTACACCTTTTGAGTGATAGGTTTATGAACAGAATTAAAGCTGTCCTGAAGACCCAGCTATCTGGTATAAATAAATCGAAGACCATAAACTCCTCTACTCCTCCTACTCCTCTACTAGGATACAGTTTCGGTATTCTAAAATGGACACCAACAGATCTACCAGATATTTTATCTCTGAAAATGAGGATAGGGGACCAGGACAATTACCTGTTGAAAAAAGGAGAGGTGATAGGAAATTAAAAAATATAGACATAAGACAGAGGCAGTGATACATTTTTTATACAATCTAAAAAGTGTAGAGAGCATTATTACCATACCACAACTTCCTCACGAAAGTACTTACCATTGGAATTACACTGAAGTTCGTTAAGAGCATCTTCCTAGACACTGACTACAATCTTGGTTTGGGGACTTCCAGAACAGTTGTATGTTTTACTCGTTTAGAATTAGGTGAAAGAAATAGAATATTCATAACTTAAAGGCAAAAGTTTTTATGAACTACTTAGGTAAAATAAAAAAATCAACCTCTTCTAAAAGTCCCTGATCATGCAACATACTACAGCCGTCTAGTTTATGTCTATAATTTTAATATCGTTAAAGGTTACTCTAAGGGAAAAATCAATACGCAAACTGTTACTTCGTATTGTTTGATCAATATCCAAAAGGATCTAATGAAATTGTGGAGGTCAAAGTAAGAATTCTGCTTTGGTTGGAATGATTTGTACGTGGCTTTTTTCAGCCCCAGCGAATATAGAAGAAGTAGATCTAATTTTTCCAGTACTGGCCACAGTTTTTTTACACCTGATAGAGTTTTCGGCCTTCTTGAATAGGATACTACTATTAAAAAACGAGTAACGAGTTTGCTACTAAATGAATATCTAGAACATTTTTCACAAAATTTGACCTTTAAGAAGCTAGGAATCGATGCCCTGATCTAGAATGGAAAGAAGCTAAAGGAACGGTTATAAAGTTGACATGGCTTTTCCAAATTCATGTGTCTAAAAGATTAATATTTACAAAAACTAGGCGAAGTGGAAACGTTCTTGTTCAGAGAGAAATATTGCAGGTTTTCCGAAAAGAGAGCAAAATCTTTAAATCGACAAAACCAATAATTATAGAAGAAAGAAATTTTCTAAAGGTTGAAAAGAAAAAAGATTTATGGGCAGATTCTGGTCAAAATTAAAGGCCTTTAATTTAAGACAAATAATGTATCCATGGAAATTGTCCTTTACAACCCATATAACAAATTTAAATTTAAAAGCCTTTAAACTTAAATGATTTGACCAGAATCTGGGTATTAATCACATTCGATAATTTTGAAGAGAATGCACCTAAAATGGTGAACATCAAGAAGTAGTGACTGAGCTCTAAATATGTATAATGAAAAGACTTTTTATATATTTTTATTTTTTACAATTAAATAAATCTACTTTAATTCTCTTTATTAAAATTTCATTCCCGTCAAAACTCACATTCTCCATATATGAGTGCTACAAAACTAACATTCTCCAAATATCGCTTGCAAAAATCACATTCTCCAAGAAAAGTCCTTAAAATAACTGAATGTATTGACGTTCTAAAGAATTTCCTAGCTACCTAAAGAAAACATAATTTTAGAACAAAAATTAGCTTAGAATTAGAAGGTTCATAATTATTAATTCTGTTATTTTTTACTACGTTTATTTGAGATTAAGAAAATAAATTTCTAACTTTTTGTGTCCGTTTATTGGTCTTGTAATGACTTCAGCAGGTCATAACCATCTTTGGTAATCTCCACGGAATCAAAGAGTAATCTTTTCATGCTGACCGATTGGTGAAATATAATTAAGACTGTTACGCACGACATAATTAAATACAACGAAATGTAGATTAAAGATTATTGTCGACTCACCTTCTCTTCGGCGCCGATCCGTTGCTTGCCACGCTTGTCTCTTTCTGCTCGGTTTCTTCATTTTAATGCTGATATAATGCCTTAATGCGATGTTATTGGATTCTTGCTTTTGTTGTATTTGCTTTAATTTTATGACGCAATTCAAAAGCTCCAATCACCAGATTAATCTCTTTCACACAAGACCAGCCTGCATTTTTAAGAAAAATTATTGAGTGGTAAACATTAAATTTAATGATACTAACTGCAATTTTATATTTTTCCTGCTGGGGGGTCACTATTTTAATTTAATCTAAAATGAATTTATAATCTAGTTGTTTTTATATCATTGCGTCCAGTTTCTAATTTAAGCTTCTAATAATGAAATATACAACTTAATTTTGTGTTGGCTCAGTTCGTCTTTCTGTAGAAACGAGGATTGCTCTATATTGTTCGTCCGCCCTTTTCTTGTGCTTGAAGGGGTTGTTCCTTGCTGCCCACGCTTTCATTTCCATATAAGATCTACAGGCTCCAAGTGAAACTACGGTACGGAAAACGATAACTCTGAATGTCCGGCTTGGACGTTAACCGTATCAGATTGGACGATTAAAGAGGCGAAATACATGTGTTAAAAGTGACGTGAGGTATTGCGAGAAAATGGCCTTACACATTCAATTCTCAGGTTATAAATGTGTAAGTAAGTGCAAACGTGTTAATTAAGGCCTACGCAACGATGGTTTATAGACGAAAATTATTTACATACGGCATTACACTAATGGACGAAAGTAGTAAAGATAGCACCGTTCCAATAAATCGCAATTTACTAACCAAATTTTCATTTAAAATTGTATCGCAATATAGATAACGTACAAATTTATGACTCAACAAAAATTTCTAACTTAATTACAACTTATTCTTTGAGCCTGGAGGTTTTAATTATTTCTCCTTAAACCCATAAGTGATAGTTATTTTTTGTATTCCTATTTTGAATTTTAGTGTCACTTAAATTTTAAGTGGAAGTGGTGCAATCGGCTATAAATCTTTAATTGCAACCTTTCAATCAAATAGTAAATAATCACAGGAATTATCTAAACAACTAATAAGTAACTCCCTATATTAATTACAATTTCTAAATACGAGTATAATATTAAATACATATTATTTAATATCATCACACATTAGTGTTAATAATTTGCATTTAACACTCTATTTAATTACTTCCTGTGTGCTCAGAATGCAAACAATTATTTATTGTAACAACGAAATCTAGGTACTAGATTTATTTAGCGTGGTGTGCATGCTTATAAATTATTTATAGGATTTAATTAAATAATAACGACCGCTTTGGCTTGTTTAGGATAAATACAATTATTGTAAATTTAATTGGCCTCTTTGAATTAAATTAAAATGTACCTATTATTTCTTCAGAAAGGCAGAGATCTATTAAGATGTATGTCCATTATTTACACCCACGCAAAAATATACATACATCTTAATTAAAATTTTATGGTCACCATTACAAAATAAAATAGATACCATTATTTTGCAATTTACATTTAATGTTAGAAGTAAGTACTTTTACAAAAATTATGGACATAAATATAGTACTCTACATTTAATTATTAGAGGTAACTAACAGTAATATTTATTTTGTTTTAAAAAGAATTAAAATTTTCTTTGCGCTCGGGTAATAAAATAATTTATAATCGGAGACCGCAAAAATTAATTTTGTTGAATAATTCTTTTGCATTTGCAGGTGGAGTCGTTAAAGAAGCGCTACGTCGGACATGTCATCTTTGCTCTCGTTTTACGGACGCATCTGAAAATGCTAATATTTTATCCAAGGATTGGAACGTCTTTTTCTCCTCCTACTTAGTAAATAGGTGTTGAAGAGTCACTACCTAATATACCGGGTGGAAATGAAACTAGGGCCTCCCCTGGCATTTCTTTATTTATGAAAATAAAAAATTAGAATTTTAGTATCTTATATGATCTAAGAAAACAAATTTTATGGATCGAATAAATCTTTCATTTTACTTCCGGTTTATCACGAAATGGCACCCACTTTCTTATTTTAAATGTAACCCCCTGATTTTTTCTACGTAAAATCAAACATTGATTAGTTTTAAGTACGTTTATGACAAAAAAAAAATTTTTTTCAAAACTTTAAGAAAAAATGTTGAATTTTTTTTTGGTAAAAAAATTGAGTAAAACCTACAAAAACTATTTTTAAATAATACAAATACGTAAAATAAATTGTAATTTATAAAATTTATTTCAGCGTTCTCGAGATATATTTTTTTTAATTTTCAAGAAGCGTTTTTTGGAAATATCTTTACTTTTTTAAATGGGATGATATAAGGGCCACCCCCTAATTAAACAGAGGGTTTTTTTCCGGTTACTGTGATATCCCATATGTATGTTTAAAAATAGTTTTTGTAGGTTTTACTCAAATTTTTTAAGTTTTGAAAAAAAATATTTTTTTCTCATAAACATACTTAAAATTAACCAATGTTTGATTTTACGTAGAAAAAATCAGGGGGTTATATTAAAAATAAGAAAGTGGCTGCCATTTCCTGATAAACCGGAAGTAAAATTAAAAATTTATTCAATCAATAAGATTTGTTTTCTTAGATCATATAATATACTAAAATTTTAATTTTTTATTTCCATAAATAAAGAAATGCCAGGGGTGGCCCTAGTTTCATTTCCACCCGGTATAGTGTTGTACCGCAAGGGTTAATACTTGGTCCGCTCTTATTCGCAATCTACACATCTCATCTTATGTATTATGTATGCAGTAGAATCTTCCAAATATCACTCTTATGCGGACAGTATATAAATTAATATTTACTTTGAATTTCTATTGCCGTCCAACTAATAAACGCCCATTTTCCTATTGTAACAAGCTTTGAGGAAACTCATCAGCTAATAATAAAGACGAGAATAAAAAAAAATAGGTCTAACTATTGGCCGGAGCCTAATGTTCACAACTCACATAACTAAAATCAACATACTGAAATAGAGAATTTCTTACAAAAAATAATCCCTAAATTATTTTGCGTGAGTTCTCTCGATTGAAAATTATTGTTATACTTTTTATAACCATTTCTTGGACCAGAACGTTTGCCATCGTTTACAAAACAGCTTAAAATTGTCTTCTACTGATTATTGGTATTCAGAAATAAAATAATATACTGGTTAAATATGAATCGCAGATTTTTACATTCTGTAACTCTTTATCATAAAATTATTAATATGGAAGCCCCTCCTTATCTCTATAGAAAAATCATCTTTCGAACAGACATAACCTAAACAGACGATTTAAGAGATCATTAACTGCTCCTTAACACAAATCAAGCTTTCTCAATATTGTTATTCTTATTCTATAGTTACCCCATGATTCAAAAACCTTTCCCTTAATTCTTTTAAAAAGGAGGTTAAAAGTTGGTTGATGCAGAAACAACTTTTGGTTTATAATGGGATCTTTTTTTGTTTGAAAATTTTATGTTTAATATCCTTATGCATTCATTTTTAATAATCATACTACTGCCAAGATTGAGTGGTAGAACCTAGTGTAAACTCCGCCTGGAGATTTTTCATTGTAAATTGTATTAGTTTTAGTTGACTCCTAAATTATTTTTCTTTAATTTGAAGTTCTAGTATTTTTGTAACTATGTGTTGTAAATTTTGGATGATTTACGATTTATTATTATTATAAATATTTTTACAAATTTTTTGCACTTAAAAAATTAAAGAATAAATTATACCTGTTTATGCAATTGTCCCATAAATTTTCTGAAGGTTTGATTATATGTAGTATTAAAATCAATTTGAAAACACTATACTAACTACTGATGTACTGAACGGAAGATTTATTTGGGAAACCAATCAGAATTAAGCTTAGCATTTTCAAAACTGCTTGGAAACGTGGTAATTGACATTCAGGAACCTAAAGTTTTTGATTTACGAACACAAAGTTTCGAAGTTAGTTTAGTTGATGAAGTTTAAACTCGATAAAGTTCGAACCTACTAAACTTAGAAGTTTAGTAGTAGATAGCAGTTAGTAGTTATAACTCGATAAAGTTCGAACTTGATAAACTTGGAAAAGAAAGGGAAATTTGGAGAGCGACAAAGTTCGAACTCGAAGAAGGTCAAAATTAAGAATTTTTGGAAAGTAAAAATACTAAATGACTATTTTCCGGCTTGCTTTATTGTTGGTGAAGCTTTTATAAATACTTTCATTTAAAATAACTAGTTTTGAGTTGAAAAGCGATTTTGATCTACAAAACTGTGCAAGTGTTATTGTGATGAAACCAGTAATCAGTAATACTCGTTTTGTGTTTCCCTAATTTACCTAGTTTAGAGAACAGGGAGGCGCAGCAAGATACGCGTTGAATATTAAATTATTGTTTATAGTTTATATAATAAAAGAGTTATCACGAAATGATAAAGGTTTTTGAGAAGACGATATTGAAGGCGTCGTTTGGAAAAGAACTCAATCTTTTTTCGAACCTGATTTTTGATCTTGAACTTCGTTTCTTCACACTTCTTTTGAACTCGACCATTTTGTGAACTTTTTTCGTAGTTTTGACTAATGTTCGAACAGCTCGGAGTATTTAAAAGTTCAAATATGAAAGTTAGGAAAACGCAACAATCACATTGAAAATTGACAGTGAATATATTTTTAGAGTAAAAAGAAACAGTGAAACGGATAAGCTATAAATATTTCATTATTCCAGCCACAATAGCAATTGATTTTTAAGAAAACCTCTTATAAAGAATTACAAGTAGGATTTTTAGTTTCAGGGGTACAATTATTGAAACTAGTCGACATATTTTCGCATGCGACACGAAGCGATTGCCAAATATCGTACATGAGATGTAAATGCAATTATTGAACAGGGCTTTTCAATCAAAATTACGTACCTATTTTCCTTTTTGTTTGGAAATTATGAAAGAAAAATCGAAAATCAGAAAAAAATAATTGGGTTAATGCTTTTATTGTTTACTATTTGTGGTAATTTCAGAAAATGCGTCCTCTAAAGGTACATTTATTCATGAAACGTTTTTCTTAATCTTCTATTTGAACAATGGGTGAATCAATGTTTCATGGCTCCTTCTCCACATGTTGCCCGGCGTCCAGCGTCTTAGTTTTTTGCGGAGCTCTAGTTTTGGAAAAATTTGAAATCGAAGAAAACAGTATGGGATGTAGCAGTAGTAAAGGTTAAACTTGAACTCACAGGTTGAACTTCTGATTTCTGATGATCCTCCTTATTAAAGGTTCCAGTTCATTTATTAGTTCTCTTGGTACTTCTTTTGTCAGTCTATAAATGCGCCTACAATCATCTGATAGATTTTCTAAGGGATCATTTATTCATAATCTCGTCTAACATTTTTTTACTTACATTTTAGCATCTTCCTTGTCAAATACCAAATATAAATGATTCTCAATTTCCATTTTAATAACAAAATACAAGGTAATTTCATATATTCAAAAATTTTCACAAATTCAGTTTTAGGTTGAAATAGCCATTCGACAATGATCTCGATTGCCTAAAGTGTGCTTACAATTTCTCGCATGCGACATGATGTCACATGTTCAATGATACGGTTTTACGAAAAGTGATCGACATAAGCTGAAATGTCGCTTCCGATACTGCGTCGAACAGTTCAATAATAGCACGCCAGGACAAATACCCGCTTGACGAATACCCTTTGGATGTAAGATTAATTAATTTTTAAAGAAAATTTTAGAAAGTGACTTCTGAAGTCACTATAGCAGTCATTTTACTATTAATGATTCCGTGCAGGTGACTACTAAAATATCATTTAGCAAATTGACGATCTTCGAAATGAAACATGTTAGAAAAACTATATACAGGGTGGTGATAAAGTTTGGAACCAAGGTCATAACTTCCGTAAAAATTTTTTTTGTAAAAATAGCTCGGACAGGTCAATTTTTGTTTTAAAAATGCCATCTTTTGGAATGAAAAAAATATTCATGACGTCACTGATAACTTCACTATGACGTTATCATCAATTTTTTTAAATGGAAACCCCTACTTTTTTTACACATTTTTCATAGACCTTTTTATCATATTAATGATTACATAAAAATATTTAAAAAAATTTCAACCATTTTTGAAAAAAAAAATAAATTTACTCAAAAAAAAAATTATTAATTCTCAATGAAAATACGGCAAGAATAGTTATTTATGCACCTAGGTAGTAAAGTGACTGATTTTAATCCCGACGATGTTTTGCTTCCCGAGACAAAACAATCAGAGGAGGGATTAAATTCACTTTACTACCTCGGTGCATATAGAATTTTTTGCATTTTTTTAATAGGTAAAAGTTTCCACAGTAATTTAATTATATGGCTATCGCTGTGACTAATATCGGTTGTCATCGGACGGCGACGGGTATTTTTATTCGCCCGTCGTAATGATTTATACAGCAACTTTCATAAAATATAGATAATTGTAGATTAATATTATAATTATTGTAATTGATTTTATAAATTTAAAACAATAATAATTAACTTCACAATAAATAAAGTAGGTAAGTTTTGATGCAGGAATAAAGTTTACCAAGTTTAAAAGATTCTGCCACATTTACAGATCTAACTAATTGATTGAATCGATTCTGTGTACACTTAAAACACCTTTAAATTTAAAATTTAGTATCAATCTATAAAATAGTAAACCGTACATAATACAATCCCCGACCCCAGAATAAAAATCAAGTTCCGTTCCCAACCAAACCAAATAAATTTATTAGAGGTTAGAATTCACTCAATATATTGGTGGTGTTTAGACTAGACTGAAGTTTGCAACGATTGTGATTTCGCGGCAAATTCAGACAAATTACAAGATTATGACTAATTTTAATTTTTAATGACAAGTTACGTGAGCGGGAGTAAAGTGATGACAAATGACGTGGGAGGGAGTAAAGTAATGACAAGACAGGGTGTAAAGTAAAATTTGACAAGAGACAGGAAATGTGACGTTTTAGTCTCTATCAATAAGGACTAAACTAGCTCATTATATATAGAAAGTGCAAAAAACTAATTAAACTAATTTTTAGTTTAAAAATAACAAATTATTATTGAAAATATTCGAATTGTTCTTCTTTAAACAATTGGAATTTTTTTAAAACTAATTTTAAATAACTTTTAATGAAAAAGGTAATTAAAATAAAATGTTTGAGTAATAATAAACTTTAAATAAAATTGTAATTTATTATAAATTTGAAAAAGCTTTTGATATTCAAAATTTATTGAAATAAAAATTGCCTTTATAAAAGTGCTTTAGTTGACGTTATTTTCTATGGCAAATAAAATTTTAAATCCATTTACCAATGCTTGAATAGCTTACTTCGTTTGTTTAATAATAATCAACAATTATTAAGTTTTGCGAAATTAAAAATGCCTCGTTTAAGCGAACGCGAAAGAATCGAAATTTTAATTATGGTAGGATACGGCGATAGAAAAAGAACCCATGGGGAAGCTTGTGCTTTGTTTAATGAGCAATATCCAAATAGACCGCAAATATCAAGATCTGCAGTAAGTAAGTTAGTTATCAAATTTGCAGAAACAGGATCTGTAGGAGATTTGCCTCGACAAGGACGGCCTCAAGTGAATGAAGAAACCAAATTAAATTTATTACTTGCGATTGAATAAAATCCCAATATTTCAACAAGAGATATTTCAAGAAATAATAATGTGGATCATTCCTATGTCGCAAAATTATTAAAAAAGGAAAAGTATCACCCATACAAAATAAAACTCATACAAGAGTTAAATGAAGATGATCCCGATTGCCGACTGCAATTTTGTGAAGAATTGATGGCGCGATGTGATCAAAATCAAAATTTTTTAAGTAGTAAAATTTTCTCCAATGAAGCTACCTTTCAATTGAATGGATCAGTGAATCGACATAATTGTAGGTATTGGTCACAGGAAATTCTCATTGGGCCGTAGAATCCCATAGTCAAAGACAGGGAAAGTTAAATGTATGGGTGGGAATGATTGGCAGACGTTTTATAGGACCTTACTTTTTTAATGAAAACCTTACTGCCGAAAGATACTTGAGTTTTTTGCGGACTGATTTGCTACCAGTTTTACTTCGTATTTTCCCCAATTATGAAAATCACAACATTCCTAACCAAAACATTTGGTTTCAACAAGATGGGGCTCCTCCACACTTTGACCACGTTTCCCAACAAATGGATAGGTCGGAGGGGACCAATTGAGTGGCCTCCGCGATCTCCCGACCTAACTCCCTTAGATTTTTTTTTGTGGGGACATTTAAAATCAAAAGTTTATTTCAATAGACCTAATAATTTACAAGAATTGGAGCTTAGAATTAGGACGGAATTGCAACAAATTGACGAAGAAGCTATTAACAATAGTATTCAGAGTGTCTACACTCGAATGGGACAATGCCAAATGGTCAATGTGGAACAATTTGAACATTTTCGTTAAAATTTGTTACTTGTAAATTAAAAATTTACTTTTTTTTGTAATATTTTCATTGAGAATTAATAATTTTTTTTTTGAATAAATTTATTTTTTTTTCAAAAATGGTTGAAATTTTTTTAAATACTTTTATGTGATCATTAATATGATAAAATGGTCTATGAAAAATGTGTAAAAAAAGTAGGAAGTTATCAGTGACGTCATGAATATTTTTTTCATTCCAAAAGATGGCATTTTTAAAACAAAAATTGACCTGTCCGAGCGATTTTTACAAAAAAATTTTTTACGGAAGTTATGACCTTGGTTCCAAACTTTATCACCACCCTGTATATCTTATATTTCATATATTGTCCACATAATTATTACCTTATCTACAATATCAACATTTTCCAAATTCATGTTTGCTACGATTTTTGGTTATGTTTTGATGCTTAAGCGCCCAAAATCGACAACTTATCTATAACCTATGCTTGACGCGAATAAGACGAGATTTCGGCGTGGTGAAACCGAGTAAGCTGAACTTGCGTCTTAAGCTTAAATTGTAGTTTGTTCTCAAGACATGGTGTGGAGAAACCGGACGTTAGCGCCCGTGCAAAAAAAATCATGAAAAATATCCCCCATACAAATATCTAACTGATATTTTAAAATCATCATCGTTATAAAAATATCGAAATTCTCCCAATCGTCTGGGGTTTTTGTATGGTGGTTATTTCTCAGGATTTCTCTTTGCACTGCGGGAAAATGTTCAAGAGATTTTTGTTGGGGGGTAAATATCCAGATATCACAAGTTTTATTGCTGGAAGTTTATTTATCTCGTCGGTCCTAAAGTTCTGATCTCAAAAGACTCCAGTTTATGATTACGTGGGACAAAAAAGCTGTTGGGGCCAAATTAAGCGGAATCCAATGCACACCGTAAGGTAGCTCATTTCTTATTTCTTAAAATATTTTTTTATTTTTTCTTCATCCTGAGCTTTACAAGATAAGGTCCAGTACACTTTTATGGTCTCTAGTTTTTTTAATCAGATATTAATAATTAAATAGTAATTCCAGATTCCAGCTCCGAGATTTCTAGCAACCAAAAATTTTTGATTAGTTTAGTGCTCCTAGCAGTTTTCAAGGCCTTTTAAAATCTTCATATCACTACATTTTTCAGTTATCTACTTTTAGTTCATTTACCGTTAAAGGAAGTTTCTGCAGTTAAAATTACATTTAACTTTCAATCCTATATGATCTGTAGGTATAGGTATTTGTGAAGTTGTTTTATTGGATATAGGTGAATTAAAATAAAAATACAGATAATAATTTGTAAGTCTTATGTTATGGTATGTTAAAAAGTTTGAGGAAGAAATTTGCATGAATGGCAGGCAGGTAAGATTATACCTCATTTTTCGATTTATACTACGTCGTGAATTTGCATAAACATCTCGTACAATATGGGTTGTGCAAGTCGATTGAATTATTATGCAAAATATTTTTACCCTTTCTTTATTCTTTTATACCTTATACCACGTGAGGTAAATATATAGATTAAGAACGGTGGGCGAAGTTTATTATTATTGAATGCATGCATAATGCCCAAGAGAGATGATGGATTCAAGCAGCGTCCAGCAAAATAATACATCTGCAAAGAGGATGATTAATTTATTTGCCCACATTTATTTATTATAACAAATAGGAAGACATTAATTATCAGGGAACGAAGGAAGGAATTTTGACGGCCAAGGAGACCTTCTCGAGGCTCGTATTTCGCGTTGTTGTATAAATTAAAGCGATTAATCGATGCTTATTAAGAGCTACGAATAAATAAATCAATCGCATTTCGCGATGACGTCAATAAGCGTTTAAGACCTTTTATTGAAGGAGCAATCGCGAAAGGCCGTGATATGACCACGACTGACCGAAGTTGATTGCAACCGATCAATTATTAGCAAGTGGGTGGCAAGGATCCGATCGCGACGCAACCGTTCGAGGTCAATTCCCACTATAGAATGTCCCCATTAGAAAACAATTTACTCAGAGACACTAATTATTTTATATTGGAGTAAAATAAATTGGAACGATTTTAGTAATTATAGGATATTAATGATTGAATTTAAATAAATCACTGTTGAAGCCTATTATTGTATGAATATTCATGATAAGAAATCTTATCAAAAGAAATTATAACTTGATGGGGAATTATTATTGTTTAATTGAACGTTATACAATATTTTAAATTAATCTTAACTCTTAATTAAACGTATGCGATTAACTAGGCGATAAAGTGTGCTGTTATATTTATGTTAATTTATCTAATGACGCTTTGGTTATATAAATAACGCAGTGGTTTGTTTATCGTTCTAATTGTTTATAACATTGCGTGGGTTTGTTTATTTCTTTGGTAATATTTCCTTTTTATCATTTCAAACGAGTGAACGTCAGAATGGACATGTTGGACGTCACCCACAACGGAAACCTTGACCCCACAACACTGATAAGCGTGACATGCAACTATTTACGTTTTGTTTATAGAGTTAAAGCCTTCATTTATTAATTAAATTTACTTCGCATTATTTCATTATTGCAAGTCACAATGATTAGAAATCACATTTTGGAGTAAAATTATCTAAGGTCCTCAGGTCAATCTCATCTTTTTTTGGGATAATTTGTAAATGTAGCAATCATTTACTCTTTAATTTGGCATTTCCTTACCATACAACCTTAATTAGATTTCAATAAAATTATCCAATTGTGTATCATATTCACATTATACAGGGTGTCCCTGAATATCTGTGATAAATGATCAAAAAAAGTTGATGACCCCTCCTCATGTAACGCCCCTGAAAATATTTTTTAAACTTTTATTGGCCGTAAATATGTGAAAAAACAGTGGCCAAAATTTCAAAATAATATCTCTTGTAATATTTATTATTTTATTTACAAAAAATATATTTTTTTTAAATTTTTGAAATGGTATAATTTTTTAAGGAAGCAATTCCGGGCATTACTTTATAAGTCAACAATCCTTAGTATAACTTCTCCATCACCACAAAAATTTTGTCACATTTATTCAGGGACACCCTGTATAACAATGAAATGGTCATTATGAAATACAATTTAATGCATTTCTGGGCCTAAGAACATCTCCAGAATAAAATACGGAGTGATGATTTGAAAACGATCAACCGTACATAACTTCAGTTTGATGAGATATATGTATAAATTTTGTTTAGGAGGCGAAATGTTAATGGAGTACAAAAGTTTTCCCTCCATGTCATCCCTTTCCCCCACTCTGAACTTTAAAATTTTAAATTTCACCCACACGCTTTTGACACCTCATTTTATAAAGGATTCTAAAAACAAAATATAGTGGAATATTTAATTTTTAAATCTGATCATTTGATGACAATTTATTATCAAACTCATTTCTAACTTTTCCAAATGTTTGTCGGATATATTCCTACAACCATCATTTCATCCTATTTCTCATGTCTTGAATACTTTCAGGTGGTTTTTTGAATGCAATTGTTTTTAAGTGTTCCCAAACAAAGAAATGCAATGGCCAAAGATCTGGAGACAGTCCTGAACCTCTTCGTCCGATCAATCTTTCTAGAAATCGGTCATTTATAACCACTGCCTTACCGGTAATACATAATATGGAGTGATCTGTCTTGTTGAAAGTATAAATTTTCTTCGTCAACAAATCAGTTTACTTCCTCATCTTGCAGATTGGTTCTATTATAGCATATCCTAAAATTCCATCTCCATCCCATTGTTTTTTTTTCAGGAAACTGCAGAAATCCTCAGATTTTCATTATCCCGATAACGAGTGTTAGGTATGTCTGTATAAATAAAATATACATTCATCACTAAAGCAAATATTGTGAATAAATATCGTTCACAAAATTCAATCCTTCTATCGAAATCATCTTTATTGAGTTCATGAACTAGATGCATCTTATAGGGATGAAATTGGTATATTTATAATACTTTTTGAACCGAGCCATATGAAATATTTAGTGCCTTTATTACTTTTGGAATAGATTATTAGGATCTATTCCAAAAAGCTACACCTCGTTCAGTAATTTTTGACAAAGACTTTTAATGACTTAAAAGTCCTTGTGGTTAGGGCAAAAGAGATGATATGTGAGGTGAACTTTTTAAACCACTAAGAAAATTACTTATACCAAATTTTTATACATCTGATCAAACTGAAATTATTTAGAGTGGATGGTTTTTAAATGATCACCCTATATAAGTAGCTTTACTGCCGAAAATGCCTTAGTCATTAATAAACAAATTGCATTTCATAAAGACAACACCTTATTACAATATTTATTTAACAATTATTACTTATTTTCTTAATTTTTTAGGAACATAAGAAAGCGTTTTAAAGAATCAGCTGGATGAAAGTAGACATAACACAACGTGTACTGCTTTTCCAAATATAGAAGATGATAATCCATAACAATTACCTACATTCTGGCTTTATTTGAAGGTGTAAATATATAGTCATAAAATCTTATAACTGGAATATACCATCATGAGGATTTTAGCTCGTGCTTCTAACATATGGCTAATGTACGTTTTAATAACATATTTTATAACAATAAATCTGCTGTTTAATTCTTATTAGCTACTTAAATTAATTGATTAGTTTTTAATAAAACACGATAATGTCATTAAATTTTTAATTAAATTAGTGTTTATATTATCATTAATAAATAATTGGTTATCCTAAAAGCATCTATTAAAAATCATATAAATGCAGACAAAAGTAATTCAAGAGGTAATTAGTTATTTATGTGACAAGTGGGAAAAAATAATGTATTAGGGTAACATTTATGTTACTTTCTTACCACAAAAAAAACATGTTTAGGTTCCCTTTCTTAATTTTTATAACAGACTAATACCGTGTATAAAATTTAATGCGTAATTTTAAGAAAATCTGTCGATTACTTTCATACAATGTAGAAAAGAAAGCTGAAAACTTCAATTGTCGGGAAAGATTTTTTTTAATAGTATTTTTGTAAATTTTAACCCTTGTACTCCCTGCGGTCACACTTGTACAGTTTTGATTATGTTTATGGAAAATTGGATATTTTTTTAAATCTTTAAAAAAATAAGCAACATAAATCATCAGTCAACATTTTTTTTCTCTAAAAATAAAAAATCAGGTCTTAAAGGGTTAAAAATAAAAATTTACAAAAATCGGAGATAAAAAATAAAATTAATTTTAATCTGAAAGCCCTTGTCCAAATAAACCAAAGTCAACGATTTTTACAATTTTTAGATCATTTATTTTCCTGGTATGTAAGTTGTTTAGCCAAAAATTGTCAAGAAAATTCAATAGACCTATTTTTTAATTTTTCAGGTTTCCCTTTTTTGACAATTTTTGTTATTTAGGGAGTGTAACCGCAATAAGGGTCACCTCTATAATTTCTATATTATTGAAAATAAAAATTTGAAATTTGACTTGCAATAAAAAAAACAAAAAAATGGGAAATTATACTAAAAAAATAGTGCATAAAATGTGTTTTCTTAAACCCTACAAAAATAGTCAAATTTCTGAAAAGCATTAATTCATAAGGATATTTAAACATCGTCTTTTTATGAATAGGAATACATTTTTTAAATCCTTCATAAATCTTCAATAATCGATTAATTTTTTAATTTAGAGAGTTAAAAAAAGTTAAACACAAAAGTCTTTTGATTTATTAAGATGCATATTTTGACTTTTTTGCTTGTGGCAACCATATTTTATTTTCAATTTTTAAAAAGTACGTATTATGTTCAAAATATCATGATACTATTTTATCCCAATTAAAAAATATATACAGGGTGTCCCAGAACTCGCGAATAAATTCTCGATACTTTGTTAGGGACCCTTCAGGGGTTGTGAATAGTCAAAGTTGGGAATTCGACTTCTTTATTATCACAAATTTGGAAAAATCGCTTATTGTCTTGTCATATAGGTTTCTTTTTATTGTTTACTAATAACTTAAAACCTTCATTTTAAACTTTGCAATTTATTGTTTCAAATTGAAAATTACAATTCGATGATGCTACACAACCTCTTTTTGGATTGGTAGAAAAAAATATTGAAGAGTAAGGACTAAGGACAATGAAAAACGGCAATTACTTTCCTATAAAAAATTGGGCTTTTATTCTTATCCTGCAAAGCTCACAAATTCCCTACGTTTCATGCTGGGAATACAAAAATATCATGGATATTTTTACAAAAACAAATATAAACAAATAGTTTAAATTATATACTTAAAATACGCTTTTATTTTGTTTAAAGTTAATTTTCCTATACAAAACAATAATACCCTACTTTTCAAAATAAAAGATCAACATTTTATGATATTTATGGAAAATTAACTAAAATTTGATGTGGTCACTTTTACATGTTGTATGAATAATATGGTCCTTGTCACGAACAACTCAGCTTTTATATCTCGCTGTTACTCACAAATAGTTACTCGTGACATGGATTTTACTCCTATTTTCTTTATAAAATATTATTATTGAATTTTTACCTTTAATATCCTTCATTGTTGGTGGTTTTGAGAATTAGAATGGTCAAACATTTTACACCGATTTAAACTTTAACTTTTCTAATATTGATTTGATCCAAAAATATTTTATACAAATGTTGTAATAATTAACAATGGATATTTTTTGTGACTCCTCCATAACATGACTGAAATAAGACTATCAAGTTTGAAATCTTAAATGGAATATCCCATATTTTTTCAAATTTAGAATCTACATACAAGATGCACGAAAAGTCCTGCATAATGGATATAACTTTTTTAATATTGGTTTGATCAAAAAATGTCTCTAATAAACTGTGACTTCCCTTTTGTTTTTCTATATCACGTGACTGAGATAATAGTGTCAAGTTTTAAATCTCAAATGAAATAGTCCAACTTTGTTTTAATAATTTAAATCTACATAATTTTCTGAATCCAACGATATCCCATGTCATATTTTTCCTTAAAGGTTTAAAATATTTTTCAAAAAATGTTAATTTTTGGTTATAAAATTCACTTTACTGAACGCACATGAGTTCATCTTATGTTTTATAATATGACATTTTTTCATGTCATTTATATGTTGTAGGAGTTGTTTATGAATTTTTGTTTTCAAGTAATCATAAAACTGATAAATATAAAAAATAAAGAATGTCACTTATTACGTGTCGTTGGAAAATTATGTAGATTCAAATTATTAAAAAAAATTGGACTATTCCATTTGAAATTTTAAATTTGACAGTCTTATCTCAGTAACGTGATGTAGAGAAACAAAAGCAACATTTTTTGATTTATTAAAAAAGTTGAATCAAACGATACCTAATAAATTACAATTTCTGTCAATAATTTTTTTTTCTTTTTATTTACAAAAATATTTTATAAATTTTATGAAACAATTATTAAACAATTGAAAAGATATTTAAATGAAGCAACCAAATGGCACAATAACAAATTATGAAAACTTACGGAGTTAGCCCAACTTTTTCAAAATTCACAAAAACAAAAAAGTTAAATTCCAAACTTTAACCTTTCATATCTCGATCAATTTTCCAAAAGGATTTTTTAACTATTTGTCCCAGCAACCTAATGGAGAGCTTATATACCATATTCAGGATACCCTGTAATTACTATTTTACATCTATTGATTGATTTTAGAAGTTGTAGAAAATGTTTAATTTTTTAGATTATAAAACCCATTTTGAAGATATCTTTTGGATAACTAATACAAACTCAAAAATTTGGAGACATTAATTAAATATTTTTCAAGTCATTGCATTTGAAAGTAAAGTAATAAATTTCTATAAAATGCGAACGTGAAAATTGCTGCCATCAATCACCGAAACATCTGCTGGTAGTGTGGAGAAAATCTTATCTTTAAGCATGGGTATGGAGGAAGAAATTGGACAAAGCCGGAACCAATTGGGGGAAGCGATTTTCCCACGTTGCTTCCTGACTGCCAAGTTTTATTATTGCGCAAAACAACCAAGGGGAAATGTGAATCTCTGAGTACTTTTTGTTGTCCTCGTCCCCTACCTTCAAATTTACCCACAATGATTATGCTAAATATCCCTGAAATTTTGTTTAAACAAAGAGGGGTGGTGATATATTTATAATACCATAGCACCATTTATTTTCATTAGATAAACCACCTAGAAGGGTTCGAATTCCTTCACTAACTTGTTTATCTATTCAATCAATTTCATGCAATTTTATCACATTATAAATAATATAATAAGTTCTAAGAATTGATTTTATTGTTCAATAATTTTATGTGTATTTGGAGAAGAAAATAAAACTACATTAAAAATACAAAATTACTAAAATGTGTATTCAGCGACCGTGATGAAAAATTTAGAGACGTCGTTAACGTTAAACACGTGATTAAAAAATATTTCTTCATAAGAAAGATGTGATTAACTTTAACGACGTCTCTAAAATTTTCATCACGATCGCCGAATACATGCCATAGTGTTATAAAAATATAATAACTTGTGTGCACATTCTAAGGGTTGAAGTAGGAAGTATTTTGTCAGGATCTTACCGTCAATCAATTAAATAAGTCTTGCAAGAAAATGAGGTTGGTCGTAGCCATTTTGAACGTCACAGGTAAAATTTGTTTTGGTAAAAAGAAAAACTTGATTGTAGTTTTGTATATTGAAGCGCGCAGACACTGTACTTAACTATTGGATGAAAATTGATTATTTATTATCACGTGGAACCACATTTAATAAAGAGGATTAAAAAGGTAAAAAAAGGTGAAAAAACGAGTCAATGGATACTTAGGGTGATTACTTGTGACTGCGTGGTTTTGGGATGTAGTATTATTTATTTTGGTTTAAATTGCTATAAATAATGTTTTGTAAATTGTTGATAGATTGTTGTTTCTTATGTTTTAAATAACTGAAAAGTTTGAAAAATAAATTTAATTGATCATTAAAACATATCATGTTTTTATTTTGTGTTATTTTATTTATTTCTAAAATTTCTAGAAGGTCTAATTTAAATCCTTTGTTTTGCTTCTGTATAAGATGAGTGTTCTTTTTTGGGCTAAATTTGTGATTATTTTCTGTAAGATGTAAGATGTTTTCCATAATTGGATGTGGTGTTTCTATTTAAGTGGTCATTAATTCTAGAGGCCAATGTATATAGAGTTACAGTCATCGCATTTGAGCGAATAAACACCAAATTTCTCTTCTCTAAAATATGTGTTCGTTTATTTTTCATTAGAAATTTTCCTATTGTTTTAGGTAGTTTGTAGGCAGGAATGAAAATGAAAATGTTTTCTATTTTAGTGTTGATTGTTCTAGAGAAATTAATATATCTATATATTTTGTCTTTGAGTTCAGTATTATGGTTTGCGAAAATATGGTTGTTGATGATTTCTCTGTTTTAGCGATCAATGATTTTATTAATGATACGTTGTGGATTGAGGAAATTTGAAGTTATTTGTAGAGTAATGTTAATTTCTTGGTTGAAGTCTATTTTATTTAATGGGACAATGAATGCTCGATGTATCTAACTATTGAATGCAGCAATTTTATGGATAAATGGACGAAAAGAGTTGAAATGGATGATGTTATCGATTCTGTAAATTTGATATGTGAAATTGTTATTGTTTTTATTTAAGGAACTTAATGTTGTTAACTATTGCTAGTTCGACAGTGACATTATGAAAGTTGTTAATGTTATTCTGAAATTGTGAAAATTCTTCGTTTGTGCCTTTCCACAGGCAGATAACCATCAACATCTCTTTCATACAAAAATATTGTGTTTGTAAATTTGTTTTCAAGTCTAGATGTTTCAAAATAATTGAGGTAAATGTCTGCGAGAAGACCGGAGATTGGTGAATAAATGTTGCATTTGATAATAACAATTGTTAAACGTGAAAAAATGTTGTTCGGTAGTAAGTACTAATAAGTCATAAATGTATTTTGCACCCTTAGAGTGTATTTAACTGTAATGTTTATATTTAAATTGGTAACGCCAAATGAAAGCACGGTGATATCTTTTATTTTCTCTGGATCATGCTGTTTATCTAAAGCTAACATTAAATTTTTGTTATTTCTAATGTGGTAATAATTTTGCGATGTTGATGGTAGGTGAAGCAGTGAAAGATACAATGGGTCTAATGGATGTGTTAGGCTTGTGTAATTTAGAAAGACTATACATGTATGGGATTTTGGGATTCATGGGAATGGTGGATTTGGTGTATTTGAGGATATTTTTTGCATATACTTATAAATAAATAAAATAAATAAATAATTTATTGGTACAAATAAACACATTACATATTATAAAATTAATAAAGAAACAATGAAAATATTATAAATGTACCAAATGGGTCAAATTCAGCGTGGTAAATACCTGCTGTTCTTCCATCAGACCCCTTGCAAAATAAATTACAAAAACAAAAACAAAATTAATTTAACAACTAATATAAGTACATATAAAATATATTATAGTTATATATACAAAAAAAGGAAAATATAAACTAATAGCATAACCACAAATCGTTAAACATTGGCATGAGAGATATTATATTTTTGATCTTGTAATAAGTGACGCTTCAAATTTTTCTTGAACAAGTATAGAGAAGAGTATTTAAAATCGTAATCATGCACATACTTAGCAATATTATAAGAAAAGGACCGCTTGAACATTTGAGATTTGTGCTTAAGAATAGTTAACATATTTTTTCTTCTAATATTCAAGTTGTGCACATCACTACGATATCGGATTTTATTATATAAGTAAGAGGTATACTTGCCAGCTAATACTTTATACAAAAAACATGCATTTTGCAACACTCTGCGACTAAACATATTTAGCCACTCCAGGTCTAAAATTTTATGGGTTATTTTATCGAATTTGCGAATACCAAATATTAACCTAATGCAACAATTTTGAACCTTCTGAATACGTTCAACACTTATTTTATCACAAAAGTGATACACACACGTGCAATAATTAAAATTGGACAATACCAAGGAATCACAGAGCTGAATTTTCAAATTCGTACTTAAAATATCCTTATTCCTATAAATGTTCATTAACACTGCATACGAACGCCTTAGTAACATTGTAGTGTTATCCCGAAACCGTAGATGGAGTCTATAATAACACCCAGATTTTTTTAGAGTTAGAGAATTTAATTAGATCCTCTGAGATGGTTAATTTAAAATTGCTTAAGACAACATCAGCTCTACCGCGAAAGCGACATACAATTGCGTGTGCTTTTGAAGGATTAATTTCCAAACAGTGTTTTCGAGATAATTCAGCAACCTGATTAACTTCACGATTAAGAATCATTTCAGCGTCCTTCATATTTCTTGTGTCGAAAGAATAGAGCAGTTGCGTATCATCTGCATAAAGGTGATACGAGCAGTGGCTAAGATCGGCCATTAAGTTATTGGTATAGATCGTAAACAATAAAGGACCTAATATCGAACCTTGAGGCACACCAGAGAAAATGGGTTTTAGAGCAGCCAAGTCCAGGGCGAAAGCCAGATTGATAAACAGGTAAGATATTATATTTGCTGATGTGGTCTTGAATTTGATTATTTAATACAATTTCGAGTACTTTAGATAGTGGAGGCAGAATACTAATTGGTCTTAAGTCATTGAGTGAACAAACATTTGAAGTTTTGGCAATAGGTGTAATATCAGCATTTTTAAAAAAATTGGGAAGTTTATTGAGTGTAATGAAAGAATTAAGGATATGTGTAATATACTCAATACGAAAGGGCGAGGACAAGCTTAACGTTTTAGTATCTATTCCATCGCTTCTGGTACAAGACGATTTCATATTGCAAATAATACCCAGAACCTCATCTTGTGTGACTGATTGAAACTTCAATTTTTCTCCTAAGGTGTACTTAACATTGTTTTCATAAAATTTCATTAAATCAGGATCGGCAGCAGGTTGAACCATAAAGGAGGAAAAGTAATCATTGATTGTATCTGGGCTTTGCAAGTTATCTGGTTACTATTAATTATTTTGTTAAAAACACCAAGATTTTAAGGTCCTTCCATAGTGTCTTTTTGTTGCTATTATTGCTCAGTTTAAAATCTAAGAAAGCCATCTTTTCAGATCTATTTGCACTGGTTGTGAAGTTTCTTAATTGCTTGTAATACTGAAAATCTGCCAAGTACCTTTTTAATGCTTTATCTCGTAATATCATTAATAGTTTAATAATGCCAGTAATTCAAGGCTGAGGAATTTTAAAATTAGAGAAAACTTTGTAAGGAGCATGTATATCGAATAAATTAATGAGGTTCATTGTAAAAAAGCTTACTTTATCGTTTAAATCTTCCATGTCGAAAATGTGAAACCATGGAAAATTATACAGGTCATTTACAAAGTTATCTATGTTAAAATGCTTATAATTTCTTAAAATTCGCTGATTTTGGACTTTGACTAGTTGAGTTATTATAAATTTCGTTTAAACTAAAGAATTGTCAGATAAATCAGGAACAGGAACTATATTAGTGCTTAATGTATTAACATTATTATTAGTGATGATAAAATCAATAAGAGACTCTGACTTTGCTGATTTTCTGGTTGAATGTTCTATGATTTGTTTTAGGTCGAAAGATTCAGAACTGCTGCATTTTGCCTATTTAATAAATTAATATTAAAATCACCAAGGCCGATAAATATTTCATTTTCAAGATAATATTTAGCAAAAAGTGTATCTTATATGTATATTTTTCTTTCGTATTGATTCTTCTTGGGTTCGTTCTTGATGTCTTGTTTGTCTTTGTTTCCATATATGGGAGCCTCTATGTCGAAAGGCGAATTTGGTTCCGAGTTCCAGTATTTTGGTTTCTTCATCGTCAATACAATTTTGTGTTAGATTAGTTATTTTAGGATGGAGGATATATTGTTTTCTGTTTTGAGTTTTCTGTTTGGTGTGGTTGTTTTGGTTGTGACATGATTGTTCTATTTTTTTGGTAATTTTTCCTTCTGATTTTAGATTTGGTTGAGATTATGTCATTTTCTATGCCGTTGAAAATTTTGTCATTGTGTCATCCATATCAGGCGCGGATACAAGGGGGGGGTAATGGGGTAATTACCCCCCCCAAGAGAACAGAAAATTACCCTCCCCTCGGTACGACCAAAGCCAAGAATCAGGAAAATTTTAAGTAATTATAGAAAATTTGAACCAATTAATAACATTTATTATCAATATTTTTGTTAAGTAGTGATACTTGTAATTTTTATGAGCCCTTTGTTCACATCTGGCCAAAAGGTCAGTACTAAAAAGTACAGCCAGCACAAAATGAATACAATTATTCTAGGAACTAAAAAACATCTTGACTCTCGTGCCGATTAAATCCCGAGTCTCGAGGAATAGAACACGTGCAGCGTGATCTCCTGTTTAAAGAACGTCATTCGATTTCGCGCGTTACGCATTACGCATTTTTACTGTAAATTGTGAATTTTGAGTTACTTGAAATCAAATTTATTACGTGATCAAGTATTGAATTAATAATTGATAAACTTTTTGATAAAAGCAGGTAATACAATTTATATTTTAATATATTTTTGTATTAAATCTTGACATTTCTTTTGTAGTTACCTACAGCTAAAAATGAACAATAAAAGAAAATTAAATACTTTAGATAAATTCCTAAATTTATATAAAAAACCACGCAATGAAAATGCAGACGAAGAAACCAAAAAAAATGAGGATGAAAATTTCTTACAAAGTACATCTACTCCAACTGAAGAAACACCAATACCAGAGCCATCAACTTCAGGTATTACTA
This sequence comes from Stenus bimaculatus, assembly GCA_963971135.1. Lineage (NCBI taxonomy): Eukaryota > Metazoa > Arthropoda > Insecta > Coleoptera > Staphylinidae > Stenus > Stenus bimaculatus. The sequence continues at coordinate 12,714,095 of OZ020185.1, read as the reverse complement.
ATCCGACTAGTATGGCTATTAGTAGTGACAATAGTTCATACATAGATATAGCAAATTTTATTACAAATTTTGAATTAAATATGACTGAAGAACAAAAATTCATTTTTTTAAAAAATATTTGGAAACCTTCTTCGAAAGAAAATTTACCACATTCTGTTCATGTAAAAAATGGAAAAAATGTTAATTGCTATTTATCAGAAAAACATTTTCAAACATATACGTGGTTAATATTTTCCAAAAAACTTCAAGGAGTGTTTTGCAAATATTGCAAATTATTCGCTAGAACAGGTGGTATGTATAAAAATACCGAATTGCAAAAATTAGTAAATAAACCTTTACAAAAATTTTCAAAATTAACTGGAAAAACTGGTGATTTAATTTGTCATGGAAATAATAAATACCACAAAGAAGCAACTTTACAAGCAGAAAACTTTTTAATCACATATGCTGACTCAACAAAAAATATTATAAATTTACTGGACAAAAATAAATTAAATCAAATTATTGGAAATCGTAAAAGATTAATACCCATTATTAAGTCTATAATATTTCTTGCTCGTCAAAATATTCCGTTAAGAGGTCATCGAGATGATGGGTTAATGGAAACGGATTCTGTTAAAAATGAGGGCAATTTTAGGGAACTTTTAAGGTTTCGTGTAGAATGTGGCGATTCCGTTTTAGAAGAACACCTAAAAAATAGGTCTTCAAAAGCGACATATATAAGTAAAACTACACAAAATGAAATAATTGAGATATGTGGGAATCAAATTCAACAACATATTATTAAAAACGTTTTTAATGCCAAATATTACAGTATTATGTTTGATGAGACAACCGACATCAGTCATAATTCGCAAATGTCCCTAATCATTAGGTTTATTGAAGGTGATATTGTTTCTGAGCAGTTTATTGACTTTATAAACTGTCATCAATCTAATTTTGACGATTATACCAAAGAACCTACAATAACAGGACAAATTTTAGCAGAAACTGTCATAAACACTTTAAAAAAATATAACTTAGAATTAAATTATTGTGTTGGGATATCAACTGATGGCTGCAGCGTTATGACAGGAAACCAACAAGGTGCTGTAGTAAAATTAAGAGAAAAGTTACCAAATGCTGTATATTGTCCATGTTATAACCATAAGTTAAACCTATCAATATCAAAGTCTTCAAATGTACAATCTATTAGGAATTGTGTTGGAACCATGAAGGAGGTCATTGAATTTTTTAATGCTTCAGCTAAACGACACAATGTTTTTACCCATATTAATAATAAAAGCCTCGAAAGTTTATGTGAAACAAGATGGATAGAAAAACACGAGGCAGTATTAAAATTTAAATCTTTGCTACCAGATATTCTTAAGGTACTTGAACTGATAAGTTTATGGCAAGAAAGCGTATCATCATCTAAAGCTCAGTGTTTTATGCATACATTAACATCATCAACATTTGTTTTTTCTCTCTTCTGTCTTTCTGAAATTTTGTCAATGACAATTACCCTAAGTAAAGCCCTGCAAAATAAAAACTTAGATAAAGCCTCAGCTGAAATTGCAGTTAAGGGTACGATTTCAGCAATTCAGAAAAAACGTGAAAATGCAGATGTTGCATTTCACTCAATTTTCGAGGAAACTCAAAAGTTATCTCAAACTTTAAACTTGGACCTTAAAATACCTCGATTAAGTGGAAAACAAATTCATCGAGATAACTTAAAAACCGACTCAGTAGAAGACTATTTTAAAATATCAGTTTTTATTCCACTTTGTGATAATATTTTAAATGATCTTATGAGTAGATTTAATAATGAAACATTGAACATCTATTTGTTAAATACCATATTACCTAACAAAATTAAAGGTACAAGTGAAATTGAGCTTAAAAATGACATTTGTAGTATTGTCAACTACATTAAATTTTCTCAAGAAGAAGATAATATTTCTATTGTGGAAAAACTACTAACATCGGAAGTAGAAGTTTGGATTAATTTTTGGAAAAATAAAGACAATGTACCTGACTCTGCTTTAAATGTTTTTAATATGTGCAATAAAGAAGTCTTTCCTATAATAAAAACAATATTACAAATTATTTGTACTTTGCCCGTTAGTGTTGCATCTGCAGAAAGGAGTTTTTCTTGTCTAAGACGTTTGAAAACATACCTTCGGTCAACGATGTCTCAGACCAGGATGGCGAGTTTAGCAATTATGCATATTCATAGGGAAGTTGAAATTGATGTGGATGAAGTTATTAACAAATTTAGTTCCATAAAAAATAGAAAACATGAGTTTTTATTATAAATGTGAAGAAATCAAAAATATTACCAGCTCATCGTTTTGTTTTCAATATGTGTTTTTTTATTTATATAATAATATACTTGTGTAATATTTATTAGGAATATTTATTGTTTTGAATTTAAATTTTATTTATTTTATTGAATAAATGTTTTATTTTTTGTGATTTTTTTAGTTTAATTTTGATTTCAAAACTAACAGAAACAGTTAAAATTAAGTACATATTTTCAACTCACTATAAAAAACGTTGACCTTGAAAATTTTTCAAAAAATTAAAAATTTTGCCTTGGGCGCATTCGCCATGGGGGCATCTTCTGGCAAAAAATACAAAATACCCCCCCCAAAATTTTTTTCTAGATCCGCCCCTGATCCATATCCATTAATTTCTTAGTGCGGATGGTTCTTTTCGCTACTGTATTATATAAAACTGAGTTTGTGTTCTATAATCCTCATTTTCTTGTCTTTATATTTAATGCAGTATTGAAGCCGTACTAGCCGATTGATATTCGAAAATGTTCGGTTCATTATAAAGTTATGTATATTTTGAGAAGAAAATAAAACGCAGTTGTATTGTGATGTGTACTATCTTTACTTTATTTAAAAAATCTTACTCAACCGGTTTCGGCACATGTGCCATCATCAGAAGTACACTACATTAAAAATTGTTGATAAAATATTTTCTAAACTTATGTTTTAAAAATATAAGAATGTGTGATGTGTGTGAACATTTTAAGGGTTGAAGTATTGAATAATTGTGTCATTTTGTCATCAATTTGATATAATAATAAGATTTTAGAAATTGATGGGAATTTGTAATTTTTAACTACTTCGTGAATTTTTAGAAGTAAATTGGTGTTTCTATGAATGTATTTTAGATTCGTTTAAAAATACGTTTGTTTGATGTGGCTTTTATTTGTGTTTTTATAACACAAGCGCAAAAGTTTCCACTTGGAAAATCAAAGGATGGAAGGTCGGGAGGTCCTTTCAGTTGCGAGTATGAACTCGCGCAGAACTGAAGCGTACACAAGGAGCGTTGGCGGCGCTTCGCCGCAGCGATCCGTCACAACCTCAGCGCAATCTGTATCAGGAGAACATAGATAAATGAAGGCATATCTAGTGGAAATCCTGCAGTATTTTGCGTTTCCACCTGTTGCATGATCTTGTGGAAGCGATCGCCGATCTCCGAAGCGACCGGTTATAACCCGTACCCGCAGACGCGCGTGCGGGTCAACTCAATCACGAGAGCGGCTTCTCAAGTAGCTGTTCGACACGATCCTGTGGATATTTACACAATAACAAGCCGTTCCCATTTCAGCTAATTTTAGGAAGAGATTTTGTCGGAAATTGTTTTTACTTCAACCGAAACCATGATTCAATCACAAAGCCCAAAAACTTACATAACAAATTACAATCCCACCTTATAAATAATGCAAATCGTGTTCACGTACGCATTTTTTCAATAGCCTTCGCAGATTAATGGCGCAGATCAAAGTTTTGACAACGAAATTAATATAACGGAAATTGAAGCCGCGCAGCGGCTTGAGAAGACCGAATCGGCTCCGCAAAAACTCAAAATGACCCGAGCTGAAATAATGGAATTTACTATTCGCCTTTGGTGAGGACGATGGACTTCATAATTGTTGTTATTAAAGTTCAACCACGTTTGCATATTAATATTTATTAAATGCGTGGGTTGCGACAGAAAAAGTAATTGATTGTTATTAATAATAAACCCGTCAATTCAATGAGAAATCAATTTATCTTAGGCGCCGATAATGTTGCCTGAAATATTACTCCACTTTTAATTACCCTATATTTATATTATAAATTACTAAACTTAAATTCTCATGAAATTGGTTTGGAATTAAATTTGAAGAAATGCGAATATTTCTATTTGATAAAATAAAGCAATATTTATAATTATCTTGCGCCAGGCATTAGGATTTTATGAAAATCAGATTGGTATATACTTGATACTCTTTCACTTTCTATAAAGAATAAAATACTTCACTAGGCTTCGTCCTTATCAATATCAACTTTTCTATCTTCATTTTATGGATCTTTTAAGAAAATTAACGAAATTTTGTGTCCAAGTTTTTCTACAACTACTGATAACGATGTCATTGCAGGCGAGTCCCTTTGGTCTTCCCAAACTAATATAACTTTAACTCTTTTGCAAATGAAGTTTATTGAATTTATTTCTTCTTCAGAAAATAATTTAAAAAAGAAATCCCGTATAAACGTCTTATTATCTAAAGTGTCATCTTTGGGTACTTTACTAGATGATAGCTCTTTTAGAATATGCATAGGTCTTAGACTGCGTAATTCTGTTTGTGCTCAACACACTTGTTATTGTGCTTTTTCGGTTGATGCAGATGGTTTACATAGCTTAAGCTGCCAATTCATTGCAGGAAGATTTTCTAGACATCATAAAGTTAATGATTTAATTAAAAGATCTCTCTGTTCTTCTGGTATTCCTTCTATTTCGGAAACACTTGGAACCAGTAGAGATGATTCCATGGAGTATGGGCAAATCGTTGATATGGGATTTTACTTGTGTTAACACAATGGCTCCTTCATATTTAAAATCTTTATCTAATTCCACCAGTATCGTTGCTTTAATTGAAGAAAAAAATATCTAAACATACTTAGTAAACATTCAAAGAATTTTATTTTTTATGCAATTAGTATTGACATTTTTGGCGTATGGGGATCCCTTGGATTACAATTTATCAAAGATTTGGAAAGAAAAATAAGAAATTTTACCAAAAATCCAAGATCAACGTTCTTTTTAATTCAACGTATTATTAGCTTACCAATATAAAAAGGCAATACTGCTTTTGGTTTTTGAGCACTTCCTAAAGGAAAGTCTAGAAGACATTTCCCTCATAATTTTACCCAGAGTTTCTTCTTGATTTAACAACTTCATCAAGTTTAAATTGTTCACTAATGGCTCAAAATACAACCAGCACCGAAAGTTTCTTGACAAATTCTTTAGATGAATTTTTTTTTAATAAATCTTCTAGTCTCTTCAAACGACACCTGCTTCATGAACTCTGTGACACATAGTTCCTTTTAGAATGTTAATAAATATCTTATGTAAGTTAAATTAACACTCCCACCAACCCAAGTCCAAAAGGCTTTTTTTAAAGCAAGGATATGGAAAAAATTAAATATGATGATTGATTTTCCTCTGGAGGGGTTACATTTGACAAATTACTCTGCCGGACCAGACACAAAGTGTCGATACAATTTATACGCTATCAGTAACCACAGTGGCTGATCTTATAGTGGACATTATACTGGTTTTTGTAAAAACCCTTTCTCACAGTAATAGCACGAATACAATGATTTCGATGTGACACAATTTCGAAAAATACACAGCAGGAAACTGCCACATGATGAATATTTTTTTTATTTTTATTGGATATTTTTATTTGTTTTCTTTTATATTTAGAATAGTTCCTTTTATATATACAATGTTATGTTATTACATGTAATTTTCAATTTTTGGATTAATAGTTTGTGTGTTTAATTTCAATATTATATTAATAAAAAAAAATCCTTATTTTATTATATTCTAGTAATAGCAAAATATGTAAAAATAATGGGTGATTTTAACATAGATTTAAAGGAATTATTTTATGAAACAAATTACTAATTTATGGTTGGTAAACATTTTAAAAAATTATAACTTTTCTCAATTTGTAAAAAAAAACTAGATTTATAAATACATCAAAAACACATATTTATTTAGTTTTTTCAAGTGATAAATATAGAACGAACGTTGCACATGTAATTTTCTTGCAAAATTTAATTAAGAAAGGTGGAGGATCAAGAGTAAAATTTTTCTAGGGGCGATGGGCAATTAAACCGAGTGTCCCACTTTCTTTCAGCAATTCTTTTTAGATAGTAAATATCATTCTGCAAAAAAAAAATTATGAACCAAAAGTTACAGCTATTTTAAAATTTAAACATTTTACTTTTAAAAACAATCAAAAAACATTTATAGATAAAGAGAAAATCCAAAGTATATTTGATTTAAATAAATAAATGATGAAGAGAAGGAAAAATTATACATAGGTACAGGGTGTTTCTGAATAATCGGATAATCTGGGAATGGATTTTTGGTCAATTTTAAAACAAAAATTAAGAATATTTTTTCCGCCAAAACGCTCGATTTCGAAAATGCAGGGCATTTTTTTCAATTTTTTAACATAAAATCTACATTGTTAATGATAATTGGCCCAAATTTTGTACATACCTTATTTTAGCAGTCGCCTTGAGATGAATTCACAAATTTTCGGAAAAAGTACGCATTTAAATATTTTGCTAACATTGTATAATGTCCATCAATGTCCAATGTTTAGTACCAGTGGATAAAAAATATTTAAGTACTATTCGCTGCTATGTGCAATGAATTATTTACATTGAAGAAAATAATATTTCATCTCATCAATTAATTATAATTAATTGGATAATAGGTTTGGATAATAATTTGCAGTTTTTGTTGATTTCACAACACCATTTGAGATATTAAATCATGATATTTTACTTCAAATGTTAAAGAATATTAATTAGTTTGGACGATGATTCATAAGAATGGTTGAAGTCTTATTTAAAAAATAGAAATAAAATTATTTTAATTTCCCTTCAGAGAAAATTTCTAATAATTATGGTATACCACAAGGTACAATATTGGGACCAATTTTATTTTCATTATTTTTAATTGATATTAATAAAATTTGTAAAAGTTACAAATGAAGACGAACATATTAATTTTTTTGCAGATGATACACTAAGAGTTCTGAAAAATATAAATGATGCTAAATCGAGTTTAAATAATTTATTAAAAAAATGGAAAATTGGATGAACGAAATTAATTTAATAGTTACATTTAATAACTGTTTTTTAATAAATTAATATTGTCCGAAAAAGCTACTAATTTTCTTTTATATAGTAACTACAGACAAAACAAAAGTAATGATTTCAGAATATAATAAAAATGTTCAAAATTTGAATTCAACATAATTAGGAATTCAAAAATTTCAAAAATTGTATTTGTATTATTGGCTGATTATTACTCTGCTTGAAATTAATTTTTTGTAATCATGTTTCCATTTGTAAAACAAAAGTTGTTTATCGTTTTACCGAAGTTTTTAATATTCGATTATACAGGGTGAGTTTTTAGTGCGAAATCGAAAGACATATCTTATTTTAAGAGCATCTTCCTAGACACCCGCAATAAATTTTCCGTTGGAGATAATAACAAGGAATAGAAAATCCATCCCATTTTTCTGGAGCTTCTTTGCAAATTATGACCAAATAACTGATAATTAATGCGAATCCCTAGAGGGCGCGCGAGTTGGGGAGGAAAAATTGTAAAAAATCATGAAATCGAGCATTAGTTCTGCAGTCATAACTCAAGTTTCCCCCGTTAGATTTTCATTTTTTTTTCAGATTTATAATCTAAATTGATTAGGCTACATCCTGCCAGAGAGGGGTCCAAAATTTAGGTACATTTAGGTCATTATATTTTTTTATACATTCACCAATTTGTTTTCCTTCTGGCAGGAATTAAAGAAATGACTTCTAAATCATCTATAAAAAAATTATGTTGTTTGTACAAATTTTTATGACTGCAGAACTTAACCACTATATTTTCCGTTTAGGAAATTGCTCTTAAGAAACTTACATTGTAAAATTGTATAGTTTATTGATGCGCATAACCAGTAATTATTTTTGTCTATACAGGGTGTTTCGTAGTTGGAACGCAAGCTATTCCAGCTTTTTTTAAATGATACTATATACCCGTATTTTTTGATATTTGGATTCACACTAACTTAAAAAATATAAAGATGTTTTTTGTTTTTTGAAAATTTGAAAGTATACTTAATTTTTTGCGAGCATTTTCTATAAAATTTATCAAATTTCGACATATTTTTACAAAGTTTTAAATGATTTGTATAAAAGTTCGAGAACGCTTAAAGAGGAACAATATTTTATAAAAAAATGTGTTCCATTTAAAAAAATTAAAATCCATAGCTGCCACCATTTATAATTAAATTCAAGAAAAAAATGTACTGAAAATACATCAAAATCAATATTACAAAATGACATAAAAATTGTTTTTTAAATGTTCATAATAAGGCCAATATATATATCTAAAAATATGTCTAAATGAGATAAATTTTATAGACAATTTCAGATAAAAAATTTAGAGCACACTCAAATTTTCCAAAAAAAATGTCATTGTATTCTTTAACATAGTGTTAATGCAAATATCAAAAATTATACAGGGTGTTCCATTTAAAAAAATATGAAATAACCCACGTTAAATTGCAAAACACCCAGTATAGACAAAAATAATTTCTGGTTATGCGCATCCATAAACCATTTAAGTGTTTTTCCTATCTTTTATAATAAAAGAGCTTCCGATTTCGCACTAATAACTCACCCTGTAGTATTCTCTGAACTATTTACTTTGACAATTCACTTATTTAAATCTGATAAAAAATAAAGAAGCTATACTTCGTTGGTTGTTTTTTGTGCATACCTCTGTATATTTACACAATTTAATAAATCATTATTATTCTCAAATTTAACATCGGTTTATTTTATATGATTTTCCAATTAAAAATTTAATCCATTATAATCGCCTAGTAAAGATTAAAAAATAATAACAAAAATATTTTTAAAAAAGCGTTCAATAACTGTACTACATATGGTGTCCTTGATTGCGTTTGTCTTTATAAGTCAGCAGCAATTTCACTTGTAGAAATTAAACAAATTGTTTTAGGCTCGTAAATAAACTCCTACACGCCACTAATTTAACTATCAATAATTATCGTACAAAACAGTAATAAATTCTTTTTCAATTTACACAATTTCCCAATCATTGGATTTTTCTGAACTCAAAAGTAATTAAGGCTGCGAGCTGCAATAAACTATCAATTAGGTCTCGGTTTTGTTTTTATCATAAGTTCTCAATTGCTAATTTCCCTTGTAAAACAATAAATTCCTAATGGAATTTAACACTTTTATATTCTAAAATTAAATTTATTATCATAATTATTTTATAAATTCTAGGTAAGGCACTAATAAATATGAGTATATTAAATATAAAATTATTATCTTTTCAAATATCAATATCAAAGTTTCATTAGCATTGGAGAAATATGGGGATCGAATTCCACCATTTGGTCCAAAGTTCTTTTTTTAGTAAATTTCATAGGAAGAAAGATTTTTAGTAAATATTATATCGTATTAAAACGATTTCGGGAATAAGGATTGTTCCGTTCTTCAGGACTAAAAATAGATCGTATATTTGATGAAATACTTAGCAAAGTTTATTCCGAATACTCGGTCAACTCTCAATTTGGTGCTCCTCTACTCTATTTATTGATTTACACTTGATATAAATCTATTGATCTCATTCCATCAAAATTGAAAGTAGGAAAAAAAGATCAATCTTAATAAATTCTTCATTAAATCAGAGTATATAGAATTGATCTAATCAGATAAATGCTAGAATAAATTTTGAAAGATAATAAAATCTAAATTAAAACAGTGGAGTTATTTATTTGCTATGCGTTTATGTGGGTGGCTGCTTGAGAATTCTGTTCGCATAATGGAACGCACTCCAACGAGGACGTTAACTCGTCGAATCGAACCAATTAGATCGTAATCGGTCCCGAAAGGCATTTCGATATTCACATCTGTATACCTTTTTGGTCGGTGTGAGATTACAATCAACCGGGAGATCAGAGGTGAGCCGAATCCGTCGTGACCACTTTCGACCTATTTGTATTGGTGCAGTTGTCAAGAAAACTCGATTAAAAAACTTGTTATTTACATTTATACCATTTCATTAAATTAATTACTACAGTTCCAAAAATATTACTCATCAATTATCGAGTACTGCAATATTTATGAAGAAGTAATTCCTGATAAATAAGATCCATATTAAGGACACTCCAAAAAATAGATATTGATCGAAACTTTTTTTGAGAAAATTATATTATTTTATTCTTAGGAAACGTCATAAGTTATAATATACGATTGAAACTTGATTCCAGTGTTCCAATTTATAAGAAAGTTGATGCAAATTTCTTGGGTGATAAAAGTTTTATTAAAATTTTAATCGCTTATTTTTGCTTAAAAGATTTGAATGAAAATAATAAATTTACAAAAATGGTAAGGTTCATATAACGTGAGGAATTTTAAGTAGAAATATATAAACAAATTGCACGAGTATTAGAAATAAATCAAGCTATTTCCTAACAATTCATTTTGATAAAAATTAGTTCGCTAGTTCATGATTAATATCAAAATATTTTCCAGTGTGGATTATAAGCGGTGTAAAATTTATGTTATCCATTAATACACCCACTCAGCCTCGATTACTTTACAAAACTAGATCCTTAAGGTAAAGGTAATATAAACGAAATTTGTGGATCGATAAAATGCTAGATTTATACATCGCCCACAGTTTTGAAGAAGTTGGGAAACTTTTCCCACGCTGAACGAAATTCAGGAAATATTGCTTGCGCGGGAAAGGAATCCGGAAGAAACCAGGTGCACGTCTGATCAGCTGAGAGTTCTGTTCTTCTCTTACCTGGCGAGGGAGCACGTGGGATGTGTGATGTCATTGTTGTGACGTAACATGGGATTTCTCAAGGAGGGACTGGAATTCCCTCTCGCGTGCTCACATCTGTTCCTTTAACCAGGAACGCGCTTATTGTTACACTCCCCAAGAAAACCTCTTCATATACCAGCTGCAAGATGTGGCTTTTATTAAAATGTTTATTTTCTAAAATCTTGCCTCGAGCCAATTTATCTAATAAATAAAAAAGTCTTTAGAGACACACAAAGACGATAATTTTTATCATCACAAACACTATACTACATTTTAACAAATTTATAGCACATTTCTATAAAAATATTGTAACACGAATCACGTTTTTATAGGTCGAAAATGTGGAAGTAGTTTTCCAAAAGGTAAAATCAAATTCTATCAAACTTAATGTAATAAAACTTTATTTGATTTAACACTTACCACTAAAATTGATATAGCAAAAATTGATTCCAAAAATTTTGCAGTGTGCTCCAATGTATTTCACTTTTTGAAGTTTAAACTCAAATTTAAAACTACACCCTTTCCAAATGTATTTCAGAAAGCATCAGTAGTAATTCAATTTAATTTGAGAAAGTATCAATTGTATTTCAGAATCATCAATTGCATTTCAGAAAGTTTCGTTTGTATTTCAGAAAAATCGATTTGATTTCAGAAAACTTCAATTGTATTTAGGCATCAATTGTGTTTAAAAAAAAATCAATTTAATTTAAGAAAGGCGAAATGTAAAAAAAGGAAGGCAAGTGTTTGTGACGGTAATTGTGCTCGTGAATCAAAACAGACACATACAATTTGCCTTTTGGCAATTTAATAATATACAAGTAACAATATTACGCTTAAGTCCTTATTCAACAATTGAAATTATATGTTCTAAGATTAAATCAATATTGATAAAAGACAACTTCTTCCTCTTATGTCATGGCATGGAGCAAATGTTGGTTTACTTGGAAACAATTGTTGATGAAGCCAAAAATACAAATTTTACTGATGATTCTACTCACGCAACACAACACACTACAATTGTTCAAGCAGCTGCTTTAGAGCTGTGGAAGACATGGTAAAATATTATATTTAGGCAATCCAAAATTTCTGTAGTAAAATTAATTTTGAATGATTCTTTCTGAAATACAATTGATTACTTCTGAAATTCAATTGATACTTTCTGAAATTCAACTGGATTTTCTGAAATCGAATTGGAAAAGTGGTTGCAATTCGGTTAAGATTATTTTATTTTTAGTAAAGTCAATGAAGCTCATAATATGAGTACATTAAATACCACTTTGTTATTTGTTCCAAACTAATTAGGAACGTTTTTGAGGAGAAAACGTGAAGAGTGTAGATTTTAAGGTGTATATTTTGGTAATGCATAGCGAACTTCGACCTTGAGAAACTAAATTTTCACTAATTCATAATGCACTTGGTGACATACAAAGTAGGGGAACCTTCAGTACTAGTAGATCAGACCAAAAATACGCCTTCAAAAGTCCGAAATTGTCCATTAATTTTTATAAACTAGGATTAACGAGTTCGTGCAATTTTTTAAATTTCAAAACTCTAACTTCAGGAGTAGATTCTTTAACTTATTTGAAGAATAAAGAGTTTCGCCAAAATGCGACATTTTCGAAATAGAAGGTATTGAAGTTATTTCATTTTTTTTTCATTTTTAACATAACATCTGTATTCCTAAATTTTGTACAGAGTTCACTTTTACCAATCGTCATTTAAAACTGTTAAAATTCATATCAAATTTTAGCGTTCTGTTTCTTCGGTGGAATGGTTGCGTTTAGATAGGATAAACTTTTTTTTTGGTGTACATTTTGAACAACTGTTAAACAACCTTAATTATTTTATTTATCAAAAAAGTTAAGGGAAGAAAAAAGTTTTGGACTGTTGAAGGAAGTAAGAAAATTGAATTTATATTGGATAGTGGCGATAAATACAAAAAATAGGAAGGTGAAAAGTAAAGGGTCGATACCTCCGAAAAAGCTGCATCCTATTTTTTTAAACTTACGCTCAAGAAAGTTTAATACTCTAAAATACAGTATTTTGGCGAAATATTTTATTTTTACTTTTTATCTCCAAATAGGTCAAAGAATATATTCCTGATATTAGGGACACATGTTATTTAGAAACACCTTGTGTATTATAAATTTTTTGGTATTTGGTATATTCCCTCAAAATGTAACGAAAGCTTATGTGCGTGGTTTGGAAAATTTTAAAGAAACGAATATAAAAATTTATTTTAAATGAGTTTTTTTCAGACACCTTTTTAAAAAAATATTTTAGCTTAGCTATAACTCAAAGGCTTGATGAAATTTGCAGGAAGCTGTACTCTATTAAAAAATTTCAAAAAACTTTTGAAGAAAGTCAAATTTTTTATTTTTCTTAAAAAGCGACCATTGGATTTAAAATACCTAAGGGCTTTTAATTCTAGAACGCAAATAAAATTCAAAATGATCTCTCGAATTTTAGAAAATGTTTATTTTTTTGGCTTTTATTTCATGGGTATTATGAATCAAAAAAAGTAAAAAAATTAACAGTTTGAATATTATTATTTAACTAACGTTTTGAACCCAGAGGTGTCCATCTTCAGAGCAGTACTAAACAATAACACTCTTAATAATAATTATAAATGAACACACTCATACGTAAATTTTACAAATAATAAATTACAAAAGGAAGGCAAATAATGATATATGCTATTTAAGATTATCAGAAAATTATCGACATTTTTATAAACGCCTAGAAGTTTATAATCAGAACATCATTTTTTTTTTCAATTAGACAGTAAGAACACCTTTTAATTTTTGAAATATTACCCTTAAATATTTTGTTATTTTATAGTGTATTTTAATAATTATTATTTTTAATATTTGTAAATTATTTTTCCTTAGGTGGTTTAGGAGCTTTGACTTTAAGAGAATACTCGGTAAATTTGAGCGCTTGATTTTGAAATTCGCTTGATATTTGTGGTTTTGGTCATATTTTTTTTCCATTGAAGCTTTTTTACAATTTCTTTTTTTGGTACACAGAAGAGTCTTGTGGCTACCAATTTCTTCTTTTTTTGTTTTGGTAAGTCAAACCAAATAATCATACGGCAGCAGTAAAACGGGCTCTTTACAAGAAATGTTCGCTTAGCGGCTCAATGAAACATTCTAAAAAACTAATTAAAATAATATTTTTTTTTCCAACGCTAGAAATAAGTTAAGATATAAACGAAGACTTTGATGTTGCGTCTTTTTGTTTTAAATATATTTTTAAACTATTTACAGCATCCCAAAAATTAAGTAAAATTTTAAGATTTTTTTGGGATGTTGTAAAAAATTTAAAAATATATTTAAAACAAAAAAAACGCAACATCAAAGTCTTCGTTTATATCTTAACTTATTTCTAGCATTGAAAAAAAAAATATTATTTCAATTAGTTTTTTAGAATGTTTCATTGAGCCGCTAAAGGAACATTTCTAGTAAAGAGCCCGTTTTACTGCTGCCGTATGATTATTTGGTTTCACTTAATAAAACAAAAAAAGAAGAAATTGGTAGATAGAAGATTCTTCTTTATACCAAAAAAAGAAATTTTAAAAAAGCTCCACTGGAAAAAAAGTTATGACCATTTTTTTAAAATTTTCGCTTAAGGACTAAGACCTTTATCAAACTCTGCGATTGAAGTTTACTAATATCATCTAGGGTTTCATAGAAATAATGAATATTAACAACAACATTTGATATCTGAGTTTTTTTTGACGAAAAGAAGCAATATTAAAAAAATGGGTTCCGGAACATTTATTTTCCTAATTTTATGAACAGGTTGTTCGGACGTATCTCAAATCTCACCTATTGCCTTATAAAATTTGAGAACAGATTAATAAATTATTGGTTTAATCATCAAATTATTATTACTACAAGGAACAAAAGATCGAAAAGATCTTAAGTATATCATATTAAAAAAATAAGATTCAAAGGAAGTGAAACTTTGTTGAAATGACTAAAAAGCTAAAATGATTTATTAAGCAAAAAAAATGTGGCTGTGTTATTTGAGTAATTTATCTAAAAAAATATTTGTCAATTCTTAATTTATGTAAATGCTAAAAAACACCTAAATAAAATTTATGATTGAAAAAGCTTTTAACAATAAAATACGTTATAAAAAATATTAAAAAGTAATAGAAATAAATCAAGTAAAACCAAATACAATACTAAGCGAATTTTAACCACACACTTCTACACACGTATGTAAATAAGCAACCTGATCCTTTTTCTTTTTATTGTTGTTCAAGTTTTCCTAGATATCCACCTTTTCTATGCAAATGAGGCATATAATTTCAGGAAGCTATTAAATCAAATTGAGTAATTTATGATTATGTTTAACAAAATTTGAGCAAGCATTAGTTGCAGAAAATGAGCCATTCAACGCCATCAAGATCTTAATCGAGTATTTTCGCATTATAAGTGCATCCTACAACTTCTCCAGGACAATTTAGGTTAAAATGTTTAATAATATATAATGCATGGCGTGAGTGGAGAACACCGAAAAAATTTACATAATAATTACGGCCGTGATGTCTGCAATATCCAAGTTATTGGCAGGTACATTAAAAATGCATTAGGGTGCGATTTTTTAGCTAAGTAAATAATCAATAAGAAGGTGCAAGACCCAAAAAACAACAAGATTATTTTAATTTCACCTGATAAACATCAAGCTTTTAAATTGTTTTAATTAAAATAAATTTATCACAAGCAATTTTATAATTATTAAATTAATTTAAAAAAAATCGATTAAGTGGAAAGAATTTTAATTAATTATATTTATTAGTGTTAATGTTTGTGTTTTAAAAAGGTAATATAATAAATAACGTAAATAAAAAGTGGCGTGTTTAAAATTCATAAAACAGTTAGGATCCGGCGTGATAAATGTGAGGGTGTCAAGAGCACCTCCTGGTGGGCGAGACGAATTTTCTCCCCATAGACGCCTACACACTGACCACTGACCAGTGTAAACACGCACCCTTCGAAAGCTGTGCTTGGTAATCATAAAAAATGAAACTGCAGGAATTGAAAATAAAATTTGCGGGCGAGGCGTTTTAGCCTATCTGTAACACAATACACGTATCTCATTACAGCGTTAGTTGTAGAACACGAAGATGACACCCACGTATACTGGGACATTAGTATTTTTCCACGGTTACTCCCGTGTGATGCAATGCGGTGATCAGATCTCGTGTTCCAGTAGTTTGTAACATTAGGCACCGTAAAAGAAATACAAATCAATTTTCGGCGCAGCTACGCGCCCGCATAAATTACGCGTCCTGCTCATTGAATAAAATATTAATAAATAAGTGCGCGGCCTCCACGGCCCCCGACGTTCCGTTTCGAAATTAATACGAAGCGGCCTACCGGCTATCAAAATTATTATGAATAATCGGCTACGGATATGCTTAATATAAATTATTTGAACCGCGGGGGTGTATAAATGGATTAATTATGGACCGAAATTTTATAGCCAAGCATAATTCAACCGATAAGAAATTTTCAGGCCCGTCGTGATTAATTGGATAGACCCTCTAGCCTCTGCCATATTATACAATAACATATTCCACTTTTTTCTAAATACACAGATTTACCTTAGACGAAATTTCTTTCACCACACCACACCATTCATAAGAATTTAAAATAAAATGAAAGTTTTTGGACTTGGGTGCATTTCAGAGACGGATTTACAATATTGCCCCCCATAGTCTATGAATTTTGCTGCCGCCCCTATAATGGAAATCATACAGGGTATCTCACTTTTTATCCAGCTTTTTTTAGATTGTAAATTCAGAATAAAAATCTAATATGATTTTTCGACTCCTTAATCCTTAAAAACTTACAGCATATTTAGAATTACAAAATTATAATTTTATGGGACACCCTGTATAATTTTTGTATTATTAACAATTTATTAAAATACTTTATCTTCGTCGGATTTTTTGGTTTAAAAACATAATACAGTCGGTGGCCATTTAGCCCCAACCTTTTAAAAATGCTCCAACGAAAAAAATATTAGTTCATAGGATTTTTTTTTGTTCAGAAAGAAATTTACCATCTACAAAAATTATACAGGGTGCTGAATTGTCGCAGACACGCTCCACGATACCTGCTACTTTGTTTAGGAAGCAACCGTTAGACAAGACTAAAATAATTACAATATATTTGGATGCAAATACCTAAGTTATTGGCATCTTTTAAAGGGCTAGACTTTTGGTATCTTACCTCTTAATATTTAAATAAGTCAAATTATTGGTAAGTTACGATTAAGTACAAACTAATAAATAATGTATATTATTCTTAAAATGCAAATATCTTTAAAGAACTGCAATAACAATACAATTAACTTTATATTCTGTACTACATTGATACAAAATAAATTGAAATTTATAAAGAAAATGTTTAACTTTGAGCACTCAAAAGGGTTTTTAAAATATTTTTAATGAATGCTACTTACCGCGCATCGATATATGTATACAGGGTGGTGATAAAGTTTGGAACCAAGGTCATAACTTCCGTAAAATTTTTTTTTGTAAAAATCGCTCGGAAAGGTCAATTTTTGTTTTAAAAATGCCATCTTTTGGAATGAAAAAAATATTCATGACGTCACTGATAACTTCACTATGACGTCATCATCAATTATTTAAATGGAAACCCCTACTTTTTTTACACATTTTTCATAGACCTTTTTATCATATTAATGATCACATAAAAATATTTAAAAAAATTTCAACCATTTTTGAAAAAAAAAATAAATTTACTCAAAAAAAGATTATTAATTCTCAATGAAAATATGGCAAGAAAAATAAATTAAACTAATTTTTAGTTTAAAAATAACAAATTATTATTGAAAATATTCGAATTGTTCTTTACACAATTGGAATTTTCTTAAAACTAATTTTAAACAACTTCTAATGAAAAAGGTAATAAAAATAAAATGTATGAGTAATAATAAACTTTAAATAAAATTGTAATTTATTATAAATTTGAAAAAGCTTTTGATGTTCAAAATTTATTGAAATAAACATTGCCTTTATAAAAGTGCTTTAGTTGACGTTATTTTGTATGGCAAATAAAATTTTAAATCCATTTACCAATGCTTGAATAGCTTACTTCGTTTGTTTAATAATAATCAACAATTATTAAGTTTTGCGAAATTAAAAATGCCTCGTTTAAGCGAACGCGAAAGAATCGAAATTTTAATTATGGTAGGATACGGCGATAGAAAAAGAACCCATGGGGAAGCTTGTGCTTTGTTTAATGAGAAATATCCAAATAGACCGCAAATCTCAATATCTACAGTAAGTAAGTTAGTTACCAAATTTGCAGAAACGGGATCTGTAGGAGATTTGCCTCGACAAGGACGGCCTCAAGTGAATGAAGAAACCAAATTAAATTTATTACTTGCGATGGAAGAAAATCCCAATATTTCAACAAGAGATATTTCAAGAAATAATAATGTGGATCATTCCTATGTCGCAAAATTATTAAAAAAGGAAAAGTATCACCCATACAAAATAAAACTCATACAAGAGTTAAATGAAGATGATCCCGATCGCCGACTACAATTTTGTGAAGAAATGATGGCGCGATGTGATCAAAATCCAAATTTTTTAAGTAGTATAATTTTCTCCGATGAAGCTACCTTTCAATTGAATGGATCAGTGAATCGACATAATTGTAGGTATTGGTCACAGGAAAATCCTCATTGGGCCGTAGAATCCCATAGTCAAAGACAGGGAAAGTTAAATGTATGGGTGGTGGGTGATAATGATTGGCAGACGTTTTATAGGACCTTACTTTTTTAATGAAAACCTTACTGCCGAAAGATACTTGAATTTTTTGCGGACTGATTTGCTACCAGTTTTACTTCGTATTTTTCCCAATTATGAAAATCGCGAGAATTCCTTAACACCACGTTTCCCAACAAATGGATAGGTCGGAGGGGACCAATTGAGTGGCCTCCGCGATCTCCCGACCTAACGCCCTTAGATATTTTTTTGTGGGGACATTTAAAATCAAAAGTTTATTTCAATAGACCTAATAATTTACAAGAATTGGAGCTTAGAATTAGGACGGAATTGCAACAAATTGACGAAGAAGCTATTAAAAATAGTAAAAATGGTTGAAATTTTTTTAAATATTTTTATGTGATCATTAATATGATAAAAAGGTCTATGAAAAATGTGGAAAAAAAGTAGTGGTTTCCCTTTAAAAAAATTGATGATGACGTCATAGTGAAGGTATCAGTGACGCCATGAATATTTTTTTCATTCCAAAAGATGGCATTTTTAAAACAAAAATTGACCTGTCCGAGCGATTTTTACAAAAAAAATTTTTACGGAAGTTATGACCTTGGTTCCAAACTTTCTCACCACCCTGTATACCATATTTAATTAAATAATAACAACAATATACACAGTTTTGCATCATAATTAAAAACTATTGTGCATATTATTTATGTTTATGAGTTTCATTTTTGTTGCTGCGTTGGAATTGGGCTACTTTGCCCAAAAACAACACATTTCGTAGAACCATAATAACACTGGCCAAAGACATTTTTGATTGCCATGTTTATGATATCAATCAATTCATATTTCATGTGTTAGTCTATAGCGAATTTAACTTCATACTTTAATTGGCTTTTGAAAAATTTTACTGTAAAATAGGAGTAATTTAAGGGCCCTAAAAATATATCCACTGTTAATATTTTCTAATTCTTTTGCGATAATTTGGTTCTGATAAATAGTTTTAAATGCTACTAAAATTTGGTACAAACATATAAAATGGGTTACGAGTTATTGGAGTTCCTGTAACACTCTATTTATCATACTTCAAAAGTGACTCTTACCTGCGCGATTTTTTCAGCACCCTGTATAAATTAGTATTTTTAAATTTACGAAAACTTGCCGCCTCAAAAAATTTGCTGCTCTAGACTATAGCAGTTTGTTCATATTATACATTAATGATATTTCTGAATTTCTATCCAATGTATTTCCTGTATTTGTATGTATGCCGATGAAATATAATTTGACAGATCATAGCAGAAGGGTTTTATAGCGAACACTTAGATATTATTTATTCTTATTTAGGGTAATAGGTATACATATTTATTGGCCACTTAAGACTTTAAATTAAGACTTTTAAAGATTTCTATAGTTAGTTTTAAAAAACAACTGAAGGAATACAAACAGTACCATTGTTTATTAAATTTTGTCTTGATTAAATTCCTTTATTTTGCATTAAAAAACTGCAAGGTTATTGGCCATATTTTTTAATAATTAAGCAGGTAGAAAAAAATCCAATTTAGTGGTTTATTTTTATAAGGTAAGCTGGGGTAAATGGGCTCAGAGAGTTATTTTCCAAATCATTCGAACTTAATAAGTTCGCATGCCAAAAGTTCGAATGATAATTTTGCATGAGAATCACAAATCGTATTTTTCAGATGCGATTCTTAAGGCTGTATGACACTTGCGAGTTTACTGTATAAAATCTTCACATGTTTTCTCGATAGTTTTCTATGGTAAAAACTCGCAAGTATCATACACGTTTTTTTAACAGAGTTTTCTCGCGAGTTTCTTGCATTAAATTTGCTGAACCACACTTATCATTTTTTATTAGAGAAAACTCGCTCTTGCTCTTTGTTAAATTAAAATTTATTTAAATTTACCTGTTTGTAAAAAAAGAAAAAAAAACTCGCGAGAAAACTCTATTAAAAATCGTATATGATACTTGCGAGTTTTTTGCATAGAAAACTCACGAGAAAACTCGTAAGTGTCATACGGCCTTTAGTGACGAATTATTTACGAATGTTGTCATGAGCTTGATCAGCAGGTTGAAGGTTAGACGATATAACATAAACTTTTTTTAAATAACACCCATTTTTATAATAAAGCTTGTACGATTCTTTGTGACACTTTATTTTGGAATATTACCATGCCCTTGAAAAAGCAAGTTGAAGTGATAATCATTTATCTTTTTTTAAAAGTTAATAAAAAATATACTCCATATACCTCTGGAACCAAGCTTTAATAATTCGCAATAAAAATGGGTGGTTGCTGTTTAAAAAACTTAACTAATTATCACCTGACATTCAACCTGCTGGTCAAGATCATGGCAACATTCGTAAATAATTCTTCATTTAGAATTTTGAAACATTTTTCTGTAAAATGATTAATTTCCAAAATGAAGCAGCGTTGCTGAATTTTGAGTAATGAAAATTCAAGCCTTTGTAACTTTAATACTATTTACTTAAAAAAAAATAAAAAATATGTTCCATAAACCTCTAAAAGCAAGCTATAATAGTGTGCAATATGGTTGGTTGCCATTTAAAAAAAGTTAAAAGTAATTATTACCTGACCTTCAACTTGCTGTTCAAGATCATGGCAATATTACTAAATAGTGCATTACCAAGAATCGTACAACTTTTATTTGAAACATCTTTCTCAAAAATGCTTCATTTCAAAAATAAACGGACGTTGCCGAACTTTTTGAACACCCTGTTTGAATGATAAAAATCTTAGACCAAAAATAAAAATCTTTATCTGGTTTATCTATAAAAAAGGTCTCCTGTCATTTATTCCTAAGACATCGGCAAAATTCAGCAATTCGTCGACAACAGCTTAATCGACTTTACATCGATATTCGATATGATCGTTTCATCGACACAGACGTTTCATCGACATTACCTTTTCATCGACAATCGTTTCATCGACATTACATTTTCATGGCAAATCTTTCTTTCGACAAACCTTTTCTTCGACATGGACGTTTCACCGACACTGCTTTTTCATCGACAAGACCGTTTCATCGAGATTATCTTTTCATCCGTTTTTTCGAGATTACCTTTTCATCGACAAACCTTTTATTAGACAAAGAGGTTTCATCGACATTACCTTTTCCATCGACAACCGTTTCATCGACAGTGCCTATTTCTTTGAAAAGGACGTTTCACCTACACTACATTTTAATCGACAAGCAATTTCAATGACGTTACCAAAAAATCCTCTATCAAAATAGATGGCTATCGATGGAACGGTTGTCAATGAAAAGGTAAAGTCGATGAAACGCCCTTGTCGAAGAAGAAGTAGTGTCCTTGAAACGTTCTTGTCGAAGAAAAGGTAGTGTGGATATAAAGTTTGTCGAGGAAAAGGTAATGTTGATGAAACGTCCTTGTCGATGAAAAAGTAATGTCTATAAGACGTCCTTGTCAAAGTAAAGGTTTGTCGATGAAAAGGTAGTGTCGATGTAAATATTGTCGATGAAAAGGTAATGTGGATGAAACGTCCTTGTCGATGAAACGGCCTTGTCAAAGAAAAGGTTTGTCGATGAAAAGGTAGTGTCGATGAAATGGTTGTTGATAAAAAGGTAATATCGATGAAACGTCTGTGTCGGTGAATTGGCCATGTCGATGAAACGGTCGTGTCGATGAAACAGACTGTCGATGAAATTGCATTCAATGAAAAGGCTATGTCGATGAAAGTGTATTGTCGATGAAACGGTTCATAAGATTTCGGCTTCCCCAAATTCTTCAATTGCTACCTAATTAATTACTACGTCTATTTTTAACAACAATAAAATAAAATACTATAAGAACTCCGGTTAATCGCAAAATTTTTAGTTGATATTTTTGTAAAATGATACGAAAATGCACTTTTTATATTTCATTCGTACCTTTGACATAAGCTTGTATGCGAACCAAGTTCGAACGATACTAAAAATTATAGCCTGAATATTTTTCATTGTACCTCAAAAAGAAAATTAAAAACATCTTTCGAAGAAAAGTTGTTATGATCAAGAACAGAAGACTCTACCGAAATACCGACTATCCTCTTAAATAAAATAATATATACAAATGCTTCAATACTTTGTTGCTTATCCATTCTGCATCTAATCATTGACATTTTTTGAGCATTGAATCTACTAGTTTACGTACTATTCAGAGGAATTTGGCTTCATTCTTCTTTAATTACTTCGTATAGATCTTCATTAGTTTTTATTTTTCTTTGTCGAATGAGAAATTATAAAATGCCCTAAAGGTGTCCGATGGGGTTTCTATCGATCAGCTGAGGATCACAAGGGTGTTAAATGTGGGCCTTTGACCACCGGTCATCTTGAGTTATGCAAGAAATCGAAAATCGAAACGTTTCAAGAAAAGCATCTCGCTAAATTGGTTCAAAAACTCATCTTGAATTATCCTAGTCTTTTACGAGGATATTTTTCCAATATCCTCTTGATAATTTTATCCATCCTGGCGATGGTTTTCCGAGGTCTTCCCGACTTACGTAACATTTTGTAACCACCACGTGGAGCGGGGTATTTTCCTATAATTTTCGATACGACATCTTTAGTAATATTTAGGGATTTTGCAATTTTATCTTATCACTTTCATATAGGATAATGGCTTTTGCTTAAAATCAATAATACATTTCCTTATTTTCTTTTTCAGCTCAATCTTCTTTTTTATTGTAAATAAACATGTGAAAAAAGAAAACGTTTAAGTTAAGAGGGTTATTTGGGAAATATTGAAAAGTTTTCATACTTTTATTTCCACCACTGTATAGTTCTTTTTATATTGATGCAATATTAAATTGATTTTTGTAAAAAAAATATAAAAAAGGCACTGAAAAATTAGATGATATGACAATTTCATAGTCATTTTTCAAATTAAGAAAAATTATTGAATGGAAGAAACGACGCATAGAAAAGATTTAACAAAAGCAGATAAATGTCAATACATTTTTAAGCGGTTAGTGACCAGTGGGCAAAAATTAGATACCTAAAGATGTAAACATTTACAACAATTCAGTGGGCGTACTGCAAACAAGGGTGTTAAATGGGCGCCTTTGACCACCGGTCATCTTGAGTTACGCAAGAAATCGAAAGCTTGAAGAAAAGCAACTGAAGTCTAGTAATCCAGCTCGTTTTTTCTACGTAACATAACAAAATTCCACCAAAATTTATTTGGACCATCATCTTTCTTAAACATCGCGCTGCTCTTTTGCCAAGGAGGGTGTCCCATTGTATTTTGGTTTTCTATGGAAGGTAGGCACGCGCGCTTACTTCCTACAAATCTGAGATAATTTATGAACCGTAAGAACATGTGTTTTGTGTTTACGTTGCAGCTTCACGTATGCCTTCGAGGTGGAAAGAAATGAAAGAATGTGTTAAGTGAAGATGTCTTATCATTACTTGAAAGATGAAATTGTTTTTATTTCGAGGAAATTGACCACTATATTATAAAACTAACAGGACCATTCTTTATGAGTTTATTAACTTCTTAAGAATTTTATGCCTTTACTTAAACAAGCAAATTTTAATTAATTAAATATTTTGCACAAAAGGTTATTTTTACTTTGAGTGTCTTATCAATCCTATCTTTTAGATTTGGATTCACTGATCGAGTAATATTAATAAAAATTGGTTAAAATATAAAAACTATAGTTTTTGAATTTTATATGTGACTTGTAAACTACGTTTATCTCATGAAACTCGATCCTTATTGAATCGAATAGCGATTGACTTCATCCGAATTTTTCCGAAATAAGCACGTCGGATTAGATAGGATAGGATTGATGAATCCAATCCGATAATTATTTCAGAAAACGTTCTGACCGAGTCAATCGCTATTCAATCCAATGCAGTTCTAGTTATGCGAGATAAACTCATTGATTGCATATATGTATATGTTTCGGCTAAATAAAAAGTTTTGCTCGGTGGCCAGTAGTTTAGAAGTTACTGTCAGTTATGTAAAACTCAAAAAAATTATTGAAAATTTTCTTGAATATCTTGTAAAATTTATATAAAACTAATAGGTACTAGGGATAATATTGGACCGATCGGAAGGAAGAAACTTTCCAGTTCCAGGACTACTTCCTCTGTAACTGGAAATCACAACTAATGGGATAAATATTTAAATTCGTTCACTAGGAGCAATTTTGTATTTAAAAATAAAAAAACATTAGAGAATTTTTTAACTAAATAGCAAATTTTAATAAAAATCTATTTCTAATTACTGATTGTAAAAGTCTTTAACACTGGTAAAAAATTTAAATGTCATCATTGAAAAAAAAGTTGAAAATAATTGATTTTTTTCAATTTTTCGATATTTGGGTATTTCGACTCATCGATACCGAATCAAGTATTGAATTTCATAAAACTAGAACTATTACAATAGATTTTGGCCTGCTGATTACGGTGGAATAAAATGTTTTGCTTTGGGACCAGAGGTGGAAGTCTGTAAGCTATACTATAGTTTTCATACACCGAAAAAATCGTTTGTTGAATATGTTGCTATTGTGACGGATTTTATCTCTTTTCAACAAATACAAAACGTGCATAAGGAAGACAGACAGAAAATTTGTTGCCAAGCAACTTAGTCAACAAACGATTTTTTGTTTGTACGAAAACAATAGTATAGCTTACAGACTTCCACCTCAGTAGTTTAGAAGTTACAGTCATTTTTGTAACACTCACTAAAATTTTTGAAAATCATGTAAGAATAATTAATAAGCTAATACTTGGGATAACATAAGAGCGATCAAAAGGAATAGGGCCTTTAAATTTTCTGAAGCACTTTCTCTAGAAGGAGAAATCAAAAGAAATGGAATAAAAATTATAATTCGTTCACTTGGAGGAATTAAGTTTCTAAAAATAAAAAAAATTAAGAAAAACTAAATAGCCAATTTTAATAAAAACTATTTCTAATTATCCATTGTAAAAGCCTCTTAAATTGGTAAAAAATAAAAATCTCATCATTGAAAATAATTGATTTTTTGCTTTTTTGACCTTATCTGATGGATTTGGGCACATGGGTTTAAAGATACCAAATTGAATTTCATAAAATTAAAAGTACTTGTACCGTAAAACGTGATGAGATTGATACGCAATGTGAAATTGATCATATAGCTAAACCACTTTTATTAACATCATAAAATATTTATATTTGCCATTTCCATTTATTGGATGTCCTTGTAAAATGACCGATTTACTAATAATGGCTCGTAAATCTTAAACGAATGCTTTGATTATTCTGAAAGTGATAAATTTCACCCCGCGATATCAATCTCACCCCGTTTTTCGGTATAGATTTTGACCTGTTGATTATAGTGAAATAAAATGTTTTACTTTGCGACCGGTGGTTGGAAGTATACTGATTAAGAAGGAATAAAAAATTTTACTCTGCGAACAGTAGCTTAGAGTTAGAGGAAAAATAACTTAAATCAACTGCTCTTTATGGGCACCCCAAATTTCTAAAAGTGAAACGTAGACTTTATAAAACTGTGAAATCTTTTGTAAAAGGATGTAATTCTAGCCCCAAGTTGTGTAACTAAAAAATTTCTTTAAATCCCTATAATTGATATTAAAAGTTGGGATAACGGTTTTGGTGTTTGTTTTGATACTAGTGTATAGTATTTAACTTTATTTTTTATTTTGGCGGTTTTTTACTTTCGTTTTTTGTCCGTTAAAAAAAGAAGACCGCGAAGGCTGTAAGCTGGTGAATAGGGGATTGAAAGGTCCCGCATAAGAATAGGGCACGTGGATGGGCCCTCCATGCAATCTTATTATATCATTGTGCACCTTGAGACTAGGGATTTTGTAACGAAAAACGTTACGCTCATATCTCGTCCTTCGACTCGCGCGACATTTAATCCAAAACCACCCTCAGGCCTATTGTGCCTTTAATGTGTCTAGACGTGATTTCCATTTGAGGGAGTAATCCGTAATCTTCTAATTGTTGATTGATTATTGGATAACAACGAAGAGAACTACGTACCTAACTTGTCTTGGTTTTTAGTATAAGGAGGAATAATTCTAAAACAGATAATAAATTAGCTATTAAAACGACTAGAAATAAATCGGATGCTTATCAGAATGTAGCAGTTGCGTGCGTCAGTGGAAGTCCTATACATCCAGACTTTATCGACTGTGTCTTGTGAAGACAGTCTACATACGGAAATTCTCACCTTTCATATTTGCCAACATTTATACTACAAGAAATACGACTAGAAAAGCTTTTTTTAATAACAAACGCTTCCTTTTCAATCCTTTCTACATTATTTTATATTTGCTCTCACCAAGACTTTTTACTTACGGTATACATAAATAATATATATTTATTACCACATACACTTTAATGCAGCTGTTGATTTAAACTGATCGTTATTTTTTAGAACTTTAACTTAATATACTCAAGTAGCACTAATTAAAATTCTCATTTTAACTTATTACCTCAAGTCAGGTGTGAAGTTATTATGCATGTACAAATCTTACTATGTTCTAGACAAAGAAATAATTGCATGTTCATTTTCATAAAATAATTAAATCGGCAAAATTTTGATGATTTAATGAGTTTTATAATGCATAAACGTAATGTGTGGTATTAGTGAAAAAGTGGCGTAACTAAATTAAAATTTTTAATTGTAGAAAATTAATGTGTCAAAATAATTACGAAAATTATAATAACCGTCATATTAATACTCGAAAATATTTAAATCGGCAGTAATTTTGAACGTTTTTGTCGCTTAATTAAAAAATATTTCGTATAAATATATATTATTAAAAGACGACGCCATGTTTTGTAGGCTTAAACTAATTTCTGATTAAAACCTTTTTCGCCCGCAACCAAACCAAACCGATCGTAATCTCGTCGCGCATACGATTTATGCCTACCAAAGTCTCGATTGAAAATTACCACGGTATTTTTTTAATAGATAATTAGGCTCCTCGTGTTGCCTCCCATGTATTTGTACCCTCGAGGTGAGAGATGCTTCATTAATTCCTGTTCGTCGTTAATTGTCGCCTGGATTTATAAAAAATATAATTAGGGATTTCTCAGTTTTAAAATTGCTGCTGTATTACGCAAAGAGTTAATAATTATGATTCTGAACCCAATTATTATAACCAATCAAAAGTATCATTTTAATTATTAGTTGGAAAGAAAGTGAATATTAATAATATAGTTTGGGCGTCCTCGCTACATACAGAATGAAACAATTAAAGCATTATGTTTATGTTACAGACGTTACAGGTTGGGACATGTAGGAGCCCAAGAGAGAACCCAGTGGGAAACCCTCATCGCCTCCTCCGCGAGCAGTCTTTTTAATGAAGCCCTCGTGGAGAGCTACTCTCTTACCCAATTAACATGCAAATTTAAAATAAATGAGTTGATTTATAATCAACCGATAATGTCAATGTAACAAACGGAGCCATTAGAAAATCTACTTAGATTTCGTCCTTCCGCTGGCGTAAAATATATTACCAACGTGTAGGTGAATGGACATCACCGACCGGTAGTTCAGCTCTAAAATGCGTGATTATCTTTTAATTGGTCGTTGTTGCTCAATACATACATTTTTCATTTCTTTTCATGATATTTCAATTAATCCAATTAAAAAACCTTGCCACCGGTGCATATCATTAAATATGCATTTCCGCTTGTTTACTGAAAAAACACAAACGTATAAGTTTTCTTGTTCATTCCCTCTTTTGTTCGCCTAATTAGGAGGCTTAAGTTTGCAAATTGTTAAGGTTTATTATTCCACTATAATTAAAATGCAAAAATTAAACATAACATCATATTTTTAATTAATTTATTCATGTTACTCAAAAGTGTCACATTATTTAAATCAACTAATTAATTTAAAATTAACAACAAATACTCAAAAGTAACAACTAAAATTACAATAACACATTTTTTTTTCTAGAATAGAAAATAAAATAGAACTAATATTATATTTTGGGAAATCTACTTGTTTGAAAAAATAGTAAATATTATTGGAATTATTGGAATTCATAATATTTCTCTTAAAAGTTTAATGTGTTTTTTGAAATTATTTTTGGGTAAAACGTTTGTCATGTTAATTTTTTTATTGTACAGTTGGTCCCAGCTGGAAGTAGGACAAAAGTAATCACGATCGCGTATTCTTTGTCCTACTTCCAGCTGGGAGCAACTTTACTTCAAAAATATTTCTATATGGCTTTGTAAATTGTGAACTATTCAGTATTTTATAGTAATTTCAAAACTTATATTTTCATAATTTTTTTAAGTTAAAAGTTTTTTTGCTAAAACTATAACACAATATATTTTTAATTAAAAAAGTTACTTTTTTTCAAATTTCAATTCAATCTTTTGATGTTTCTATAAAAATTTAACCTCATGAAATTGCAATGAACAACATGTAGAGAATTCGGCAATGAATAAGGAAATATAGAATTTGTATTCTTGGGTTTGATTTTACTCGTGCTTATTTCACTCTCAAATTAATTTACACGCTGCCGAATTTGTGCCGTGGTGGGCGTTTCTATAATGATATAAACAGAATTCAAATGAGAATTATTATTCACTGTATTTAATTAGATATTTCCTTCTGGTTTCTGAGGTGTTAATAAATTTGGCAATGTATTTTTTAATTTAAATTTATTCCAAATTTTCTTAAGTAGGTACTTCATTAATTTGCAATTATAATTTTGGTAACTTATTAGAAAAACAAAAAATACAAAATGTGTTACCTCAAAATATGAAATCCTTCAATTTCATGGTTTTTGTACAATTTTTATTATTGATTTCATTTTTATTCTTGTGAATACAGATTATTTTTCTAATTATAAAAATGCTAATACTTGATGTTCTATAAAGGAATTCGATTATTTCCAATTTTAGTTAGATTTACTTACTTATTTATCAAACTTTTTAAAACTACCGAGATTTCTAAAACTACAAATTTAAAAGTTCTGCAGTAAAACAATTTGAGCATTTAGCACATTTTGGGGTGACTAAAATTGGTTTTGGCTTTAAAACTTATATTACACTATAAAAATCTTTTTATAAAAGATTTGATGAAATATATTTTAAAAAAGATATGTTATGATCATAATTAAAGCATATTACACTAATTAAAGATTTTATAAAATATTTAATGGTAATAGTTAGTAGAGTGAGTATAGCAATGGAAGTGAATACAGGAATGTATATGTATAACTGCTGTAGTCGTCATAAGTCATAATCAAATAACATTCTATGTAAACTCTAAATATGATTTTGAAAAAAGTCAAATTTTATAAAAGATATCACCAAAATTAGAGTACACTAAACCTAAATAGGTTTTATAAAATAAAATAGTTTTGAAAATTTAATGTGAATAGTGAGTACCTCCAGAAATGGATGAGAACGTTGTAGCTAACTGGTGTAGCTTCATCATAGTAACTTTAGTACCAAAGAAGATGAAACGTTTGTGGATACGATCTTGGATTAATCGATGTGAATCTATGGGGATCCATCAAAATTTGCTACAAGAACTGGCATTGGAAGATCAAAGAAGTTACATTAACTTTTTAGGAATGGATGAAGATATTTTCAAAAAAAGGAACATTCAAATATAATTTTGGCCATAATCAAACTGCTCGAAATAATTTTATAAAATATAATATGTATGTCAAGGTTAAATTTGATAAAAGAAATTTAATTAGTGATATTTAATAAAAGTATTACACTATGATAGATAGATCTTTGTCAAAGAAGTGTAAGCCTAAGATATATTTTGATTTACACTTTTCCGAGCAACACTTTATTTATTGATAGATGAAATAGACTTTTTCTCGTTGTAGGATCAGTAAATGAAAAGACCTTTTATTTTTATATTGACGTTTCGTTTATAACTAGATCAATCTAACTCTATGATTGAGCTCTGAGGAAGTTTATAACCTGATAAACGAAAAGTGAGCATAGATGGGCATAATTTGTTACCAAAATTTTGTTCCTAATTCGACAAAAGCGCAAGGCTTTTTCATTTACCGGTCCTACAATGAGAATAAACTTATTTCATGAGTTTCGTTGTAAGTACGCTTTAAGTTCACTTAATTTTTTTGATATTACAACAATGAAACGTTTAACCATTTTTTATTTGTGTGGCTATATATAAATATTTCATCTAAAAAATGGAAAATTGCTACAAAGAATTAAAGAATTTAAGATGTCAGGATCAAATAATTTTACTTTAAACTACAAGAATAAAACCGTAGTTTCGATCTTGATATACAATGTGTCCCAAAAGTGGCGCCACCTATTTTAACTCCTACAGCATGGTGCAGAAAGTATTTTTTGTGTCATGACTACATTTTGAAAAAGATTGACAGAATACCTTTTGAAATTATGTTTAATAATATAGCTTTTGAAAAAAAATATTATTATGAAAAATACTATCGATGCTAGATTTATTTCCATGAATTCTTAACAAAATTAAGAAGCAGGTTTTTTTTAACAAATTTTAATGTTTTATTGATTATTTCATGAAAATTTATTCAAATGTAAACTTTAAGTTCTATTTCATGTAGTATTTTTTTTAATATTTGGATGATCAATCGTGATCTATATTTTTATTTTTTTGATTTCTCAATATTTTTCTATTCTACTTAACTTCAGGAATGATACTTGATACTAAAAGGTAGGTAATAGTTTGTGATAAATCTGTTAAAATAATATCAATTCTATGGAATTTTATGTTAAAAAGCATTTACTTCATTTAATTTATACAGCTCCATGAAACCGAAGTTTTTTCAAAATGTTTTCAATTGAAGATTTAGAATATCAGTTTGAGCGGATACTTCTATCGTACAATAGTACATGGTTGAAGAAAATCCGGGAATTCCTCCAGTATCTGATCGGAGCAAATACTTTGCTTACCAAATCATTTTTATTGTACAACCCAAATTTTCAAAATAACGAGCTTATAAATTTTGATAGCCAGAAGAGTATTTCTTTCAGCTTCACCAAGTGCATACAGCATATTTACCCGAATCATTTATTTTTTTTGAAAAGTTTATTATTTCAGTTTAACTATTATAAAAAGTACAGAAAAGAGCGTAATAACGAAATTCAACAAAATAAGGGTTTCCTTGGTAAAATCATGAAACCATGCTGTGACTTAAAAATCCAAAATTTATACTTGTGGGTTTGGATTTTAGTTGTGTTGTAAAACAACAAACATTACTATTGTGAATTGTGATAAAATATTTTTATTAGAATAGCAAAATAGAGAAAGACACAAAAATATGTTAGACAAATTTCCTTATTGGAAGTCATCAAAAGCACAAATTTGTCTATTTTTCACATTATTCTGTATTTAAAATATGCAGGGTGTTCCATTTAAAAACTTCGTTTCATTGGTCAATTTACGTTTCATTAGGTAACTAATCAACATTGTATCATTTGAATAAAAATTTCATTAAATGTACCATTGCCATTATGCAATGTTTTGTAAAATAAATACCTTTTTTCTATATAGTACGGTATAATTGTCAAGTTTTTATAAAAAAAGTTAGGTTCCTTTTAAAATCAAGTTTTATTAATTTCAAAAGCGACGTTGCTGGAAATAAATTTAAAATAATCGAGGCTATGTAGCGCCACCTCTTAAATGCAACCCGAACTAAAAAGAATTTGATTATAGTAAATGATTGGTTCATAGTGATGATGATTTCCTAAAATTGTAGCATAAAGACGGAACGTTGATAAGACATAGATAGTGTTATAAAATATACTGACTTCAATAATTTTTTTATCAAATTTTGGAAGTTAGAAATTTATTTATTTATACAGTAATTTTTGAAAGTAAGCAAGTAACTCGAAACAATTTTTTTAAAGAAATCTTACTTTGAGAAAGTTGCTTATTTGGTGAAGATAGAAACACAAAAATAATTTCAAGACTTGAGTCAAAAAAGATCTTTTGTTTATTGAAGAAAGAAGAAAGAACATAAATAAATTGATAATTAAATATGTAGAAAAATGTTACTAAGTTATTAAAAAATTTACATAATTTAATTCATAATTTTTTTTTTAAATTTTAAAACATTTTTTCTTATCTTTCTAAAGAAAATTATTTCATTTAGTAGATTTGACTTATCCTCGGCATGTTCACTAATTGCACAAAAACATTGTAGCAAACAAATCGTTTTATCTGAAGATGATAAATAAATCTACAATGTCTATCCCATTAATAATGATCATTGGAATATCATTGTCTGTATTTGAATTTCCAGAGCTCCTTCACTTCGCTCGTTTATTTAGATATCTGATAATTTTGATGAAATTACGTGTCTATATAAATTCGTGAACTGAATATCACCCTCATGTCCCTCATCGGTAATGATCCAAAATTGTATTCAAATTTAAATTGTTCGGAGTCAAATAAATGCTTGAAGCCATTGAATGAATTGATTCGAAACTAAATCCCAGGCCATGGAAATCGTAAACATTACATTTGCTTAAAAACATTCTTACCTACCAGGGAATTTAACAACTCATAATATGTACGTATAAAATGTTTTCAATGATTTTATCATGCTTTGATCAAGTGGTTGAAGAATGAAGATAGTAGACATACTTACACTGAAAATTTCCTTTAGGTGTTCTTAGCAGGCGCATATACAAGATAATTACCCCATTAACCCCCCCCCCTCAAGAGAACAGAAAATTACCCCCCTCGACACGACCAAACCCAAGAATCAAGAAAATTTTAAGTAATTTATAGAAAATTTGTACCAACTAAAAACACATATTTAAAAATAGTAAAATATTTATTATTATTCAATATTTTTTAGTTGAACCGATAAGTTTATGGCAAGAAAGCATATCATCATCTTAAGTTCAGTGTTTCATCCATACATCACCATCAACATTTGTTTTTTCGCTCTTTTGTCTTTCTGAAATTTTGGGAATGACAATTAACCTAAGTAAAGCCTTGCAAAATAAAAACTTAGATAAAGCCTCAGCTGAAATTGCAGTTAAGGGTACGATTTCAGCAATTCAGAAAAAAGGTGTTGCATTTCACTCAATCTTCGAGGAAATTCAAAAGTTTTCTCAAACTTTAAACTTGGACCTTAAAATACCTCGATTAAGTGGAAAACAAATTCATCGAGATAACTTACAAACCGACTCAGTAGAAGACTATTTTAAAATATCAGTTTTTATTCCCTTTTGTGATAATATTTTAAATGATCTTATCAGTAGATTTAATAATGAAAAATTGAACATCTATTTGTTAAATACACAGAAAATACACAGAAAACACCAAGTATTCCTTGTATCCAATTTTATTAAAATTACCTAACAAAATTAAAGATACATGTGATATTGAGCTTAAAAATGACATTTGTAGGATTGTCAACTACATTAAATTTTCTCAAGAAGAAGATAATATTACTATTGTGCAAAAACTACTAACATCATAAGTAGAAGTTTGGATTCAATTTTGGAAAAATAAAGAAAATGTACCTGACTCTGTTTTTAATATGTGCAATAAAGAAGTCTTTCCTATGAGTTTAGCAATAATGCATATTCATAGGGATGTTGCAATTGATGTTGATGAAATTATCAACAAATTTAGTTTCATAAAAAATAGAAAACATGAGTTTTTATTATAAATGTGAAAAATCAAAAATATTACCAGCCTATCGTTTAGTTTTTAATATGTATTTTTTTATTTATTTTATAATATACTTGTGTATTATTTATTGGTTATTGGGTATATTTATTGTTTTAAATTTGAATTTAATTGAATAAATGTTTTATTTTTGTAATTTTTTTTTTAAATTTAAGCATTATGATTAATTTTGATTTCAAAACCCACAGAACAATTTAAAATTAAGTACATATTTTCAACTCACTATAAAAAACATTGACCTTGAAAATTTTTCAAAAATATAAAAATTTTGCCTTGGCGCATTCGCCATGGGGGCATCTTCTGGAAAAAATACCCCCCCTCCAATTTTTTTTCTAGATCCGCTCCTGGTTCTTAGTTCTTAGCACGTTTTCATTGCAATGACAAGTGGCATTATTCAGAAGAAGGAGTGCTTTTACAGGAGATTTTTTCTTCTCTAAATCATTTTTTTATACTTGCCACAAAAATCATTTTTTGAAGAGGTCCGATGTTTGCAATGAATTTTTGCTGACACGTGCTTTTAAATGTAAAATGCAAAATACCGTTTGAAACAAAAGTATTCCTTAAGAAGATACTGGGTGAAATGTTTGAAAAGCGTACTTTTCGCCAGTAAACATTGTTTTTTGGGCATTTGTAATCAAAAATTTAACAAAAAACGATGCCAATCAAATTGAATTTAGTTATCATATAGAATTTTTGCTTTTCATGTAGAGTGTATGATAGGGGCGTACTTTTTGAACAATGATAAAAAAATGCGTTTTTATAATTGTTCAAAAAATACGCCCCAATCATACACTCTACATGAAAAACAAAAATTCTATATGAAAATTAAATTCAATTTGATTGGAACTAGGCATCGTTTTTATTAAATTTTTGATTACAAATGCCCAAAAAACAATGTTTACTAGCGAAAAAATTTCGCCGAGTATCTTCTTAAATATTTCACTCAAAAACCAACGGTACAAAAATTTGTCAGGATTTTCATATTTTCGTTGATGGGTTTGTAGCCTTGATGGAGGAAGTCTATGGGATTGCATTGCAAATCTTTCGAGGTTTTTAATTATCTAGGTTATAACACTCTTATGCATATATTGGTCTATGTTTTCTAACCATTTTGTTGATTATATCAAGGGAAACGAAATAAAAGTTTTTCCAAGTTCAAAGATATCTTAGTTCAAAACATGCTTAGTTTGAGAAATTACTGTGTTAAGATTATTATGTTGTAATGATGATAAATTATAAAAATAATTTATAAATAAATATTAGATATTAGGTAGGTAGTAAGTGGTTACTTTTATGGAAAGTGGGGTATAAAGTATGAGATTTATTTATAAAACGTTAATTAATAGCGGTTTGAAATGTTTATGAGTAATAATTGTTGGTAAATAAAAGCAAAGTTATTCATAAAAATTGATTAGAATAATTTAGAGTTAATCGCTTGTGATTTGAATTTTCAAGTGGCGCTTTTGGTGGTGTGAGTAGTGTAACGAGTTGTTTGTGTGGGGTGGTATCGTACCGCCAAACGGCAAAGCTCTAAAGCGTTAAAGCGCTAAAGGTTATCGGTTACCGGTCAGCGTTTAGCGGTTAGCGACCGATGCGTAGGGGAAAACACGCACCTTCGCACACCTTTGGTAAGCTACGCACCGAAACCGAAAATCGTGAGGATAGTTCTTGCAAGTAGAAGGGATTGTTCCCCTCGACCGCTACGCGGAGGCAGAACTCCTGAGAACGAATCACCGAGTGGCCCACCTCCTCAATACCGCTCCAAGTTTCAACAGCCAGTTTTAGTCGTAACCGGGCGTTTGCCGACTAAACACGTGCACACTACGCACCGAACTTGCGACTACCAAAGTATACGAAACGTGTGCGAGAAGCGATAAACATTCGCGCCCTTTTTTATCCACTACCGAATTTTCAGTGATGTGCACCACTAACGCACAGTTTATTGTTAATGTTGTTTACAATTTTAAATTTTTTTGTTAAAAAGTTAAAAAAGTGATTCGGTGAGTATTTTTCGAAAAAAAAAATATTCGCTCAAATATTCAGTGTGTGCATGTGTGCAATTTCTCTCTAGAATTCAGTAGAAAGTATCGATTTTCTTACAAAATAAACAAATATTATCTTTCTTATCTGCTACTTATGCTAAAATGGAGACGCGTGCGAATTCCGACGCGCCTTTTACTTATACCTGGTGTTTGTTTCTTCAATTTGTCCACACTTAAAACTACATACTTTTCCTAACGACTAACGACTCCTTAATGACAACCAAATGATTAAAACTAAATAAACACCATTCCACTACAAATTTCGTAAGTCTAAATATCACACACTAATTACTACATAATTTGCTTTAAAATAGCTCACTCAACTCAAAACAGAACAAAATTATGAAAAACTCTAAAATGTTTGCAAATAAATTGCTATAGTTTTAAGAATTTCAATGGCGTAAAAGATACATATTTTACCATTTGTATGGAAATTACTTTTACATTATTCAAAAAATTTAAAAAGTTGTGGGATTTCACCAAAATAGTTGGAATACTTTTTTACTCAACTTTATTCCACATAAAATGATTATTTATACCGTTAATAATTCTTGATAAGGTCCTGCAGTGAGCATACAATCCCAATAAAAAAAATGGATCGGCAACCAGTAACGTACGTAACGGATTTTTAGAGGAAGAAATTTGAATGATAGGAAAAAAGCTTTATTTACATTTTTTTCAATGCTTAGAATATCAAAATCGAGATCAAAATGTTTTTAATAATCGAAAACACATTTGCAAAAATATACAAATTATGATAAGAATATTAAAATTTGTTTTTTTTTATTTTAATCTAAAAGTGCGGTTTGAGTTGCAGAATATTACTAAAAATCGATTGAAATTTACTTTTTTATTTAATTATAATAAATATGAATACCTTTCAGAAAATGAATCAATTTTTAATTTTTTTAATTTAAATCCTGACTCGAAAGTGGATCAATCAGTAATAATAAATTTGACCAAAAAATCGAAAATTGTATTTGTCCAATTTAATATTTTTTAATAAAAACAATATTAATACATAATTGAACATTGTAACTTTTAAATGGTCTAAAGGTGTAATTTTTCTTCATTAAAGTAGTCATTAATGAAGAAAATAAACGTGCCAAAATAACATTTCAGTTCCTGGATTCCAGGACCCAACTGATATTAACCTATTATTGTTGTTTCTTTTTTTCAAATTTCATCTAGTACACTATTTTTTTATACAATTTATGGCACTTTATTTAGAAGAAACACGTTGAGTAATAAAAATTAACGGAAAATCCTTATTTATTTATCAGTTAGTGTTCTACTAGGAAGTCATTTGTAAAAAAAAAACAAAATTCAGTTCTATAAATGAAGAGGTGAGTTTCAAAAAGTTAACTTTGAAATAATCAATTTAAACATAATAGATTTATATACATTTAAATACCGCTTTGAAGAATTGTAGTACTTCTTGAAAATATTTTATTATGCCAAAATTTATGCGAAGAAAATACTGCACCGGGCAATTTTCAAAAAAAATATTATGGACTTGTACTGTTATTGACTTCAATATATTTTTATTCTATGGATTTATTTGATTACCGTTAACTGAGGTAACTTTGACCCTAATTTTGGAAAAAGATAGTTTGATCTACTGTTAGTTATCAGTTAGTATTCTGAACTGAAAGACACACTTAAAATACCTAGAATATGTGTCAAATGAAAGTTGATCAAACTATATTTTCAAAAATTTGGGTCAAAGTTACCTCAGTTTATGGTAATTAGTAATAAAAGTTCTTCCCGATGTTCTTCAACTTATTTCAGAAATTGCCTTTAACATTCATTTAAATCTAATTTTATAACAGATAGGTATCTTAACTCAAAATTTTTTGGACTAGACTGTTCCCGAACTCACCGATTCAAATATCAATTCCACTTGTAAAGTACTTTAGAAAATTAGCCTCAGAATACGAAAATATCCAAATTTGCCATTTTTTTTTCGATTTTTTGGTATTTTACCTAAAGTACTTGAAGAAATTAAAGAGACTTTCTATATATATTTCTATAAGAATACCTTAACGATATTAATTTTCCCAATTTACTTACCTTAAAAAAAAAATCCAACAAATTTTTTCCCATTTATCATGATTGAAAATGACAATATTTGAACTTGCAATCCTCGAACTGTTATTTTATTTAAAATCATATTAAATCGAGTATTAAATCCAATTAATATTAAATCAAATTTACCTATAGGTTGAAAAGGCTTTAGTCTAATGTCTAGTCAAAGAGTGACAAAATTACTACGTGATACATTTTTAGTGTAATTTTCTTTCGTTAAAAAAAGAGCTTGATTTTTTTAGGAAAAAAATGTCAAAAAAATTGTTGTAATTTAATTCTAAGAATATAATGTATGTACGGCATTGGGAAGTTTTTTTAGTCCTAATTATCCTTATAAAGGAAATATTTTCATTTCACGTTTAGTTTAGATAAAAATGTTGGACCCAATTAAAAAACATATATTACCGAAATTTTTAAAAGCTTAATAATATTTCAAAAATATAATGTTCTTTTAGATGAATTTAAAACCATATTTTCAAGTTAAAAATTTTACCTATTAAAACTTGATTTGGCCTTAAATTTACTCGATACGTCAGTTTTTTTATGAAAAAAATTAAAACCTATCGAATATCTGGTTTATTTTTTTTTTAAATATAAATAAAAATTTGAAAAATATACAGAACTTTTGGCTATACAAGACAGATTTCAAAATTTGTTAGAGTCCATTATGTTTATTTGTTTAAGCAGAAAATTTATAGTTGAGATTGTTATTTTGGTAAATATGAGAAAGCTGTAACAAGTAGGAAGATAATCAACAGTTTCATGGTTTTACTCTATTATTTTTACATTGGAATACCCACCAAAACCATTCGAAAAAATCCATTAAAATATGGAGTTTGTTTCAAAACTCGACAAATCCAATTCATTTTGGTACCAAATCAAACATAACGAAACAGTTTTTTTGCCATTTTACTAAAATGGACTTGTGGGGTTTTAAATCGGGTTTTGAAACGAGGAGATTCAAATGAAGATTTTATAATTTATGCTGATTAAAAAAAATTAAAAAACAAATCAGTATTGTTATTATTATTATTAGACTCGTTGATAGATGAAAAAGATCTCTAAAATTTATTTTTCTATTTTTTGAGAGTATTTTAATACAACTTCTTTAATTATTGTCGAGATTATGGTTGGCTTTTAAGTTTCTTTGATATTATTGTTTTTCAAGAAATTTATGACATTTAAAGCGCATAAAATCAAAGTAATAAAATAAATTTAAATAATTTAATTTATGTTTTAACTCATTTAAATCTAAAAAATTACACAAAATACGTATATAATTTGTTTTTGGCATTTGTTCAAGTTTAAAATCTTGAAACGAATTATTTCATATTTTAACTTATTTATTATCTCGTTTATTATCCCATAATTTATGTTTGACAAATGCACGTTATTGTTTTAAAATGTTAATATTAATTTGTTTTGAAAAATAATGTAAATTGTATTTACACAAATCAAATATTTATGCATCTTTTATTTTTCAATAATAAGTTTTTATTGATGATTTGATGACATAAATCAAATTTAAATCACCAAATTTTATTTTTTAATGATTTATACCCAGATTCTGGTCAAATCATTTAAGTTTAAAGGTGTTTAAATTAAAATTTGTTATATGGGTTGTAAAGGACAATTTCCATGGGTACCTTATTTGTTTATAATTAAAGGCCTTTAATTTTGACCAGAATCTGCCTATTAATCACGTTTCCAAATAATTGGAAATTCTCCAACTTTTAATATGGTTTAAATTTTTTATTTTTTAATTACCACACTGATCCTTTTATTTTATTAACTTAATAATGTGGTAAAATATTAAGAAAATTCTTGATTAGGACAAAGACGAGGACAAAGATGACGAAGAAAAATTTGTCATCAACATTTCAAAATATTTTTAAATAATTTGGAATTAAATTCTAAACCAGAAGAGATAAAAATATGGTATATACTCGTAATTCTTTAGATTAAAAATGGTGATATTTTACATGTCATTTAGAATTTATAAAAAATAAAGTTAACTTTAATTATCCTGAAATATCAGAAATTTTTATTTTACCATAAAACATTGAAAGCGAGATTACAACATGAAATTTCTTAATTTTGTTTTCATAATTTAGTTAAAAGTACGCTATGCGGCTTCATATTTCATAGGATAAATGCCATTTTTATCATAATTTTGCTATACATCTTTTTAATTTTTTTTTGCCAGATTTTTAAGGTCAATCGCGAATACCAAAAACTAATTAATTCATTTAGTTAAAATAGTTCATGTGAGTTGAGATTGTACCGGATAGCTATTAATAATAAAAAAATTAAAAAATTGCACATACAATTTGTATGATACAAAGGTGAATAGCTGCCTTTTCGAACCAAATGTTTTTTTTGATATTTTGACTTTTACTTTCATAATTTATATTTTTCGATGGAACATATTTTAAAAAATCTTATTTGATTCTAAATATAGCATGTTCGTTCAAATGATCAATGCAAGAAAAAAATCAAAAAATATTAAACAATAACACCTCCATAACTTCTAAAAAATACATCGGGTTAATTAGTCTTACGATGGTATCAGAAATAAGTTGCAGAAAATTCTGTGCTCACTTTTGAAATACATGGTCAAAATGGGTGCCGATCAATTCCTACAATCATAATCCCGACATATCAATATCCTGATAAAGCAAATTCCCAACAAATCAAAATCCCTACATATCAAAATCCCGACAAATCAAAATCCCGACAAATTAAAATCCAAAAATATCAACATCCCGACAAATCAAAATTCGGGTAAGGTTTACTGTGTCACCCCAAAAAAGAAACGAATCAATTATACAATATATTTTTTAATTTAGTTATTGTCGTGATTTTTGCTATATATGGAGGAAATTTATAGAATATTTTATTGATTAAAATAATAAAAAAAATCCAACACATGTAGGATGATTGTAAAATATTCATAACAAAATATGGTGTCAAAATTTTTTTTAACTAAATGAAATATTTGAAATCTTTACATTAATCTGTTTTTTTTTCTATTATGAGTACCTAGTAATAAATACTGGGTTGACATTTTTTTTGAAAAAGTTGAAAATTAGTAGTAGTTGTATATTCTATACGAGTGTAGTAAAGTACTAATAAAAAAGCACGTAAGAATATATCATTCCCGTTCTCTCAGCAGGAATAGACATTATAGGTGCGACAAAACTGGATTTATTTACAGCAGTAAACGTATGTAAGTACACAGTACACACACGTAACATGTGGTACCATATGGTGCCACTTGTGTTTTACCATACGTATGATACCTGCATGTAAATATATTTGCTCTTTTACTTTACAAATTTTTATGTGTTTCATTCTTTACCCACTATACTAGTCATAATGGCTTTTTTGCATGTCAAGTCCCAGGCATGAAGTATTAACTTCTTCCTCTATTTTTCCACTATTCCTGTCCAATTAGCACCATTCTGTTTTGAATTAGTAATGTTGGTTCTATTACAAACACATAGAAAACATTATTTTCCAACATTTATCAATTGTATGAATGAGCAATTAAAATCTCGTCGGTCTTTAATTTCATCGTACCATTAATGTTGTGTTTATTTAACGTGGGCAAATCACGTATAATATTTTAATAATAACTAATAACTTTATTGTACCGCTTACTGACTAATTGAATGTGCTTCTTTGAATGTACCAATGAATCGGGCATGTCGCGTCCCACGCGCTAATTACATTACCGTCCACCGTCCAGTATTTATTATATTGATTAATTATTATTTGTATAATGCGCCTCTTTCGTAGGCAGCTGGGCTACATTTGTGAAAAACGAAATATCGATTTATTACCGGCAACTAACATAAAGAATGCATGTCAAATGGCTATAAATATAGAAGGCACGCCACGAATATTCATTCCACTTGAACTGTTTTTACGCAACGCGACACGGCTATTATAAATATCCACTTTTAATGCGTTTATTTTTTACGTAAATTTAAATACGTCTTGTTTGTCTGGCTTTTACAATTTTATGTGTCCCAGCTTTAAATGACCGCTACGAAGCATCTCCAAAATTACATGCTTTTTTTATTACCACACTTCAGCTCTATCACAAATCTAGAACTTTCCAAGAAAACATTAGAGAAACTACAAGAATTGGGAGCTTCCTCATACATATGAGCATACCAACACCTACGATCATATATCTTTATAAGTGGATCCCAAAATAGGTCCCAAAAGTTCCCGGACGTACAGAGTGATATTTTGAGCCTTTCCAGTTGAGGAAAGTTCTGGGGAGAGAGCTTTTCAAATTTCTCAAATTGCAGCTCTTGTCTAGTTTGATATCACTTTAAAGACAATAAGAAGATTTCTGAAAACTAGAAGTATATACCTTAATCATTTCAAAAGTTATAAAGGATTTAGTACAAAACCGGAAAATTGTGATATTATCAACATTTTGATCTTATGTTTTTTTCTTAGCACAAGAATTGTTAAAATTATCGTCCTTCTTTGATCTCGTAACAACGCAAACGTTAATATAATATATGGAATTTTCGACATTTAGAAACATACTCGGAAGCATACCTCTGATTATGGTAGAAATCTCCTGTCGCATGCGATTTTCCAATTGATTTATTGTTTCTGGCTTTGTTGCATACACCCTATTTTTTATAAACTCCCAAAAGAAAAATATAGAGGTATTAAATTA
The DNA here is from genome assembly GCA_963971135.1 of Stenus bimaculatus. Lineage (NCBI taxonomy): Eukaryota > Metazoa > Arthropoda > Insecta > Coleoptera > Staphylinidae > Stenus > Stenus bimaculatus. Next base: position 12,670,873 of record OZ020185.1, on the reverse strand, counting down.
GATGATATAGGAGGAAATTCATTTTCACTTCTCAAAAATCTTTGCAAAACTAAAGTGTGAAGAAGCATCTTGCATCTGTTAAAAGTTAAAACCATTTATTATCGATACTGTCAAAACACACTACACGGATGGCTGGAACAATTTGGTTCTCTAGAAGGTATCTATTTCCGTCCAAATTTGTATTATTAAAAAATGGACCAACATTTAACCCTAAAATTCCGGCCCATACATTTATTTCCTGAGGTTTTTGAGTATGAACTTACCTTATAAAATGTGAATTTGTATATCCGTCTAATATCGACAAAAGCTTATTGACTCTAACATTATAAGGAACGTTGCTTCATTGAAGAAAACAACATTCAAAAAACAATTTCTGTCAGCATTTGCCTCGTATAATTTCATAAAGTTGCAGTCTTCTGGCGAAGTCATCTCTAATCAGTTCACAAACCACGTGAAAGTTTGGAAAATAATTATTTTTGTGCAAAATTCGGTGCTTGCTTTTGATCAGGATATTCAATAAAAGACATCTTTTTCTGGACCAGTTACAAATTTTGGTTTACCAGTTCTTGTCTGATCTTTCACTGAACTCTCTTCAAAGAATCTACGACATATTTTGAAATTGGAGGTCACTGATGAAAATAATTGAAAACGTGTCGCATTTGATCATAGTATCTTCTTCTGCCTCCAAAGTCACGAATCATTAAAAGATGATTTTTATGCAAACATAACAATTGGCTATACTTGGCAAAATTTGTTTAAATAAAGAAAGGATGGCTCTTTTAATCCCTTTATTTTAAAACATTTTTTCTTCACAGTACATATACAAAAAATTCCTACACATCAAATCTCCCCTTGGTACTTTAAATACTTCTGACACCTCTTAACTGAAAAATGTCTCAAAATATCAAAAATATAGTTTTTATCACCCTCTACATATTTACAAATTTTCATTTTTTTTGTTCGCACGTTCAAAAATTATATTGTCGTCCCGGGACTTTTTGGACGCCCTGTATTTTCGCGAAAGGCTTAAGAGCAATTTCCTAAATGGAAAATATAGTGAGTTAGTTCTGCAGTCATAAAAGCTAGTACGAACAACATTTTTGTATATTTTTTGGTAGATGATTTAGAAGTCATTTCTTTAATTCCTGCCAGAAGGAAAAAAAAATTGGAGAATGTATAAAAAAAATATAATGATCTAAAAGTACCTTAAATTTGGACCCCTCTAATTAATTTTGTGCTAGGTTGGAGAATGTAGCCTAATCAATTTATATTATAAATCTGATAAAAAAATTTGAAAATCTAACGAGGGAAACTTGAGTTATGACTGCAGAACTAATGCTCGATTTCATGATTTTTCACAATTTTTCCTCCTAAACTCGCGCGCCCTCTAGGGATTCGCATTAATTATCAGTATTTGGTCATAATTTGCAAAGAAGCTCCAGAAAAGTGGGATGGATTTTCTATTTCTTGTTATTATCTCCAATGGAAAATTTATCGCGGGTGTCTAGGAAGATGCTCTTAATTCTGAGTAATAACTAGTTTTCAAAGTCCTTCGAGATATTTCCCGTAAAGCCTTCTAGGTTTGCTCAAAAAATTGACCCATTAGTTATCTTACATGTAGGTATTAACCGAATAGTTCAAAATAATCTGAAGTGGTTTACCAGAATTGATGCATATTAAAGTATTTAGAAGTGATGGAAATGTTTCCAAAAATTGTGTACAGGTGTCTAATAGTATTCTTCCTTGTTATGGTGTGTGTTAATTAAATTCCTTGGATAAATGTGTTTTAAATTATCCAATTACATGAAATGAAATTTTATCACCTAATATCGTAGGTTATAAATAAATTATTATGAGTATTATTTATACGCTATTGGACATTATTAATTTTATTTATTTCCAATGGAAACAATTAGGAGCACGCGTTGGTCTTGTGTAAGAACATCAATCATCGTTGGTTATTAATAATATCGATAATTAGAAATCATTAAGAATGGAAAGTTGGTGTCGGGCCAACGCGTGCTAACGTTGGGCGATGAAAGTCGCGCCGGTCATAAAAGAGGGGGCGGTATAATGGTCAGGCAAAGTGCGTGAAAATGTCAAAATCGGCCGTTAATGCGGCATCAATTAAAAAATGGGTTAATCACTATAATTAAAGAATTGCGTAAAGAGTCAGGCGTGCACCGTATTAAGTGCTAAAATATCGGAATGGAAAGCGAGCTCAATTCAGTTATCATTTAATAGAATATCGCTTTAATTATGTGTCGACCGATGTCAAAAATAAGAATAGACTTTTGAAAGTTTTAGGAATTGTCTTCGGGACAATGGAAAACATTAACACCAATAACCCTAGGCGTCCATCAAAAACCTACTACTTACAAACAGACAAGTTGCAGCTTATAAATTATTTGGAACAAATTTAATCGTTACGCGTTGTTACCAATTTGCATAAAGCCGGCTTTACAATAATACTTCTGTCAACTACTTTTTAATCGAATAATAACATTCACATTTTATAGCTTCGCCAAAATTAAACCACACAAAATTACTTCCAAGCATCCATAAAAAAATGCCCAAAGTTATAATATAACCTCATACACCATAATTATTAATTAGGAATTTTATGGGCATGAATTGTTAGGAGATTAGACTAGAACATTCCAGCTAACAACTAATATAACGGAGTTATAACTTTTTAATATTCCTTTGGACCATAAATTTAGAATATTTTATAATATCTTGCAAAAAATTATTTTAGATTAAAAATACATACAATTTTATAAATAATTTAAAGCCATCATGAAAACTTTTAAAACATGCATTAATTATCGAAGAAAATGATGACCCTATATCTTCCTGCATCTTGCAACAAATGAGCTGCTCTTATTTTTTTTAAATCGAGTATATTAAGTACAGGGGTTACTACCGGAACATTTGGTTATTTTATTAGGGTACCGTCTCTTTGCCACCAGTGAAGATATTGTCAACGAAATTGGGAGAACTTTCGAGAAACAGTTCGTGTTCAGCAAAATTATGACGATGATGTCGTTGATGCTGTTCATGACACGACTTCCAGGCTTCATCTCGTGGAGGATATGTCTCCGTTGAAGATTCCAAACAAGGCTTACAAGAAACTTTCCAATAAGGCTTGTGTTGAAATTTCTAATATTTTTAAGAATTGTTTTAAATTTGAATACTTTCTGGTTAGCTGGAAGAGAACTGTAATTGTCCAGGTTCTGAATAAGGGAAAATCTAGATTTTCGAAACCGTCGAAATTGGCTTTGACAATTTTATACGGGAAAACACTCAATTGTTCATCAATTCTCTCTAAACAAACTGAAAAAAAATCAGTTGGTTTTAACCATAAAAAGTGTAGTGGTTTATCGACCATTGATCTGGAAAAAGCGTTTGATAAATCATAATACCTTAATCCACAAGATGGATAAGTTTGACTTTCCTCTAAATCTATTCGAAATTATTTACGAGATATTACTTTTCGGACTCTTATCAACTACAAACTCTTCAACTTTTTCAAGGTTTCAGGTGGATTACCCCAAAGGTTTCCTTTTGGATCCCAGGATATTTATCACCATATATGCGGATGAAACTGCTATCCTCACAGCAACAGCTCAGCAACGTTGAGTGCTTTTAATTTTGTTGTTTTCAAATCTAATTTTTCCATGATGTGTGGAATTTCACCTTACGCAAGATGTACAATTATATCAAAAATATAGTTTTAAGTGTCGACCTTTCGTCGCGTGTTAGTTCTCAACTATCTCTATTCAGCAAAGAACCAGGAGCTCGTGATTGATTTCATTCTCTCCGAATCGGATTTCGGCTTCCGAACTACACGTGGCCGCGAAGCGGTGAAACTATTTTATAATGAGTAAGAGCGTGGTTGCGACATAATTACGATTATTCTCGCAGGTAATAAAGAGATCAATAAAAAATCCGGTAGGTAATAATTACGGCAGCGGGAACGATTTTCACGCCGAGAGACTCTCGTTATTTGCTCGAATGAAAACGAAATTGCTCGTTACGGCTCATTGCGACACCAGACCAATTTTCGACAACGACCGTGTTTGCTTGCCGGGATTTTCTGAAAGCCTCGGAAAAGGGTGCCTTGTGTTAAAAGCGAGGGTGAACGAGGATCAACAAGTGTTTTCCGGTTGGGTTATTAAGAGCATCTTCCTAGACGCCCGCGATAAATTTTCCGTTGGAGATAATAACAAGGAATAGAAAATCCATCCCACTTTTCTGGAGCTTCTTTGCAAATTATTCACAAATAACTGACAATTAATGCGAATCCATAGAGGGCGCGCGAGTTTGGGAGGAATAATTGTGATAAATCATGAAATCGAGCATTAGTAGCCCAGAAAAAACTCAAGTTTGCTTCGTTAGATTTTCAATTTTTTTTCAGATTTATAATCTTAATTAATTAGGCTACAACTTAACCGATAGTCACCTTCTGCAACCTAACACAAAATTAATTAGAGGGGTCCAAAGTTAAGGTACTTTTAGGTCAATATATTTTTTTTTGTAGATTCTCCAATTTTTTTTCCTTCCCCTGGGAGGTATAGAAATGACTTCTAAATCGTCTACAAAAAAAATTATACAAAAATCTTTTTCGTACTAGCCTATTTTTCTGGGGTACTAAACCACTATATTTTCTGTTTAGGAAGATGCTCTTAACATGCAGATGGCAAAGTGACGACGAGCTCGTTATTTGCTTTTTAGGTGTGTTTTGTGTCTCTTCTTTTAGCACATTTTCATTCATAGTGACGAGATTTTAAAATCCACCTATTCCCACGATACTTTATGATACATTTTCAAACAGTAAACTCTTTTGTTTTTCCATGTTTTATTGGATTTATACAAATTTATGAAACCTTGTAGGCGTAAAGATTCCAACACTTTAGAGGTGTAAATAAAACCATTTTGACAAATAATTTTTGATTCGAAGGAATTTATATTTCGGTTTAATTTGGTATCAAATTTCATCAAATTAACCGCTTGTGGAATCTTTCAAACTTTTACTAATTCCTAATAAATTCCAGTAATCATTATTTTACCTCCATACATTTTTTCCGAAAACTTGTTTATACAGGGTGATCATTTGAAAACGATCCACCCTTAATAACTCTAGTATGACGAGATATATAAAAATTCGACGAAACACGTCGGGGAAACTTAATTACGTATAAAAGTAACCGCTAGATGTCTCTAGTTTTGCCATAGCCACCTTGACTTCAAAATTTTAAATGGCAACCCCTAACACGCAATACCTCATTTAAAAGAACTTTAAATTGGTGTGAAAAATTTTGGAATCGGATCACTACATCAAAAATTATAACAGAAAATGTCAGACCAGAACTACAATTTTGGGGTAAAACTTGTCTCCTATAAGTCTGTAAAAATTGATAGGTATAACATATTCCTCAGACGAAAATGGGATGATTTAATCAAACTTATCTTTATCCAAAAATGATTCGTTGAAGCGCAATCGAATGATAAAAATCTGAACATTTTGTTATCTTTGAGTTTCAATAGCGCCTTAGCAAACTGTTGAATAGAGACAATATGGGCTAAAAAATTCAATTTTGGTCTCAGGAATATGTTATACTAATTTATACCGATTTCTAGGGGGCAAATTTTACCCCAAAATTGTAGTTCAGGTCTGACATTTTTAGTTATAACTTATGATGTGGTGATCCGATTTCAAAATTTTGCACACCAATTTAAAGTCCTTTTAATTTCCTTTAAAATGAGGTATTGCGTTTAGGGTTTGTCATTTAAAATTTTGAAGACGAGGTGGCTATGACAAAACTAGAGACATCTAGCGGTTATTTTTATATTTTTCCCCTCGGAAACGAAATTGACGTGATTCGTCGAATTTTTATATATATCGTCATACTAGAGTTATTAAGTTTTCAAATGATCACCCTGTATAAATGTTTTTAGAAAAATCATTAATCTAAAAAGGTTTTCAATAAAATTGTTGAAATCAATATTTTAGAAATAATTTGCAGTATTTGTTCTGTTAAATTTATCGAACCTGAAAATCATTTCCTGAAAGTTGAGAATGAAATTTAAAAAGTACTTTCCGAATTCATGTATTTTTTTTTATTTACTATTTTTTCTTTTTGTTTCAGCGTTGGAAGCGAAATATCTGAAGTGTTTTCCTGAGAATTAAGGAGAAAGCAAGCGTAGGACAGAAATAGTAAGTAATCCTTATCGGAATAACCTTGCGGGTTGCGGGTAACCAAAAAGAAATGCGATTATCGAAGCAGTTGCGTGTCGCAAAAAACGCACGAGCAAAACTTGTTGATATTCGAAAAAGCGAATGTCAATAGCACGACCTCAACACAGTTTTTTGTAAAAATTGAGGCTGTTTTTAATCTCAATAATTATTGGATTATAAAACGTGGTCCGCAGATTTCACACCGTTTCGTTTAATTTTAAATTATTGATTGATGTTGAAATCTCAATCGAAATTTTAAATAAGGTGTTAACATTAAATTATTTAGGTCCTTGAATATTTCTTCCTTTAGTTTATATTAAAAAATTAGATTTAGAATTGTTAGGACTCTAATTTTGCTGAAGGTCTTTTTTTACATTATTTTTTATTTTCCAAAGATTTATATACATACAGAGGGGTGCATAAAAAACAACCTACGATGTGTAGCTTCGTTATTTCTTATCCGATTTTAGTAAGTGATATGTCAAATTAAATGGTTTGAAGAATACTACTATCAGAAAATAAAAGATTAATTTTATTTTTGAAAACATCAGAGGAGGAGGTGGCAACTTTTCTTTTTCAAATGGCAACATATTTTTTTCGATTGAAAAAAATAATCTAAACCAATTATACCAATAATTTTTTTTTTAATTAATTTTTTTATTATTATTAATTTTTTTAAATTTAATTCAATTGTTTTATTTTTGTTTTAAAGTTTTCAGTTTTTTATTTTTTTTAAATTTTGTTTTTTAATTTATTATTAATAAATTAAAAAATTATTAATAATAAATAATAATAATAATAATAAAAAAATTTAAAAAAAAATAATAAAAAAAAAATTTTAAAAAATTAATTTAAAAAAAAAATTATTGGTAGGTATAATTGGTTTAGATTATTTTTGTTACTGATTTTTCTCAATCAAAAAAAATATGTTTCCCTTTGAAAAAGAAAAGTTGCCTCCTCCTCTGATGTTTTCAAAAATAAAATGAATCTATTATTATCTGATAGTAGTATTCTTCAAACCATTTAATCTGATATATCACTTATTAAAATGGGATAAGAAATAACGAAGCTACTTCGTTGGCTGTTTTTTGTGCACCCCTCGGTATGTAGATAAATTGATTATTTAGAAAATTCCTAAAATATTTTTGTGGTTTCAAAGAAATTAAAAAAATATTAAATAATTTTTTTCGTGAAAAAAAATCTCGATGTCAAATATTTTATTAAAGAACCTCCAGGAATGTAAATTTTATTGGGGTAGTCGTTGGATCGGGTAAACGCGTGCTGGTATCGATTTCAGGCGCACGTGCGGGGATAACAAGGAAGGTCAAGGTTGCGTCGAGACGCTTTTCCGTAGACTGAAAAACGTACTCCTATCACGCATATTTTTCGTAGAATAACAATTTCCTTCAAAGGAAAAAATGTTGACTTTTTTAATATTAATACTAGTAATAGCTACAAAAAATTACCACTATAAAAAGATGATAAATTTAATTTTAGGAAATAATTATAAATCAAAAATTTGCGTATAATTTTTGCGATTATACAGGGTGTCACAATGCTGCAAGGAAGTAACATTACTCTAAAAAAATATATCGACATGCGGTTTTCGACAGAATAAGTTTTTTTAATGGAACACCCAGTATATTATGACATTTTGGGATTCCTTATGAAAAAATAATCATACTTTGTATAACCTTTTATCGGTCTATCTTCAATTGGGATTTGTGAAGAATCACTGCTCTAAAACAAATGACGGTTTGGATTGAAACTTTTTTCCTCATATAAGATTATATGATTATTTTTTGATAAAGAATCCAAAAATGTCATAATATACTGTGGGTTTCATTAAAAAAAACTTTGTACCCTGTATATTATTAAAATATTTTTAGAGTCTTTCGAAAATCGCATGTCGATATCTTTTTTCATTTTAGATTTCAGCGTAATGTTCCTTGCAGCGCTGTGACACCGAGTTCAGCGAAGAATTAAGAGTTCTTTAAAGCGTCAATTATTTAATTTTGCAAAATATTAAAAATCCCTCTGAAATTTTATAATTCGGCCTCAGTTGCCACGTGCCGACCTTGACACCCAGACTTATGCTCAATCGATTTTGCAGCATCCAAGTGTACCCCCAATTCAAAACAAAGCATCATTAAAATTTCAAACGGTCTTTGTTAATCCCAAAAGTACTCAAAAATCTATACAGGGTGTCCCGTTCGTGGTTCACTAAACGTCAAGGTTAGAAAGTAGAGCAAATTATTTCCACAAAAAACGAAAAAAGTAGAGGTCTATCTTTTATGGTTTGAAAATTACAGGGGTTTGAATTTGGCATCGTCCGTTTTTGCCAGAAATCAGTAATTGATCAATAGTTGCTTAATAATCAATTTTTATAAGCAAAAGTTAAATTTTGATGGTTTTTGAAACAGTTGTATTATTAAATAATAACAAAAATGAAGGCGCACCTCAATAATTGTAACTAACTATGCTTAGAATCAATTCTCACAGGAGTAAATCTTGGAGAAAATCTTCAAAAACTGCTAAAAAAAAAACAATTTTTTCTAGATTTTTTTTTTCGATTTTTTTAATACTTGATAAACGATTGATGTTTTATCATTGTTACCAATGGAAAGAGGATACTTTGAGCTTTAAATTTATATTTTTTTTTAAATCAAATTCAAACCCCTGTAACTTTCAAACCATAAAAGATAGACACCTACTTTTTTGGTTTTTTCCTGATAAAATTTGCTCTACTTTCTAACCTTGGCGTTTGGTTAACCACGAAGGAGACACCCTGTATATTAGATAATTGAAAGCGGAGTTGATTTATCATTTTTTTAATTAGGATACTTCACTTCAATTGTTATCACAAATTTATAATTTTTCTAAACAATTTCCTTAAATATTAGAATGTTTCCTTGGAGAACTGATATACTTACCTTGGAATATTAGTTTAAATAACACAAAATATTTAAAACGCTTTTAATGTTAATACAACATAACTAAAATGGTATTTTAGATTAAGGTAAAAAAAAACAGAACTACTTTTTACAAAATACAGTTTTTTGCAAATTTTGTACAAGAGGTTACTAGTTTTCACAAACAAAAATTTGTTGTTGAAATTACCTGGAAGGTACACATGTGCTTCTTTAGTTCCCTGAAATTTTTTATATTGAGACTCCTAAAATTCCAAAAAAAATGAAGTTTTTAAATATTGGAGAAGCTTTTTGGAGTCGGTGTAGGTAATTAAGGTTTTTATTGTTGCTATTATAAGAGGATCCTTGAAAAAAAAATGTTGAGTTAATCTTGAAGAATCTTGGTTCTCATCTAAATAATCCTCATGTCGGCATTCCGGTCAATTTAGGCGTAATTTACGGCTGCTACAGCGTGCGCAATAACTTATCGATTTGTCAGGGCCTTGAAGCGGGTGCGGACAAGTTACCTGGACGATCCTAATTTATTGGGGTGCGCCCCGACAAATTCCTACTGTAAAGCGCCCCCGGTAATTATCCCTTTTTTTGTCCTCTTTCACCCGCCGCTGCGTTGCTACCAGTCGCGGCCCTGCACTGCTTGCTTCACTCCCACGCGCTTCACCTGTTGCACAAGGAAAAGTAATTGCTTCTGTCAGGCGTCGCTTTGAATAACAGGTTCACTGGTTCACAGGCTTAAGAGGACTACTCCAAATTTTAATCAAGTTCAACTAAATTTATCCAAAAATAATTCAGAATTTAGGAATAACCAAATAAATCTAGTAGACTTACAGATTTCCACCATTGTACCCTACCGACAAAAATCGGTTAATTGATCGGTTCTATGCAAACCTGTATACCTTTTAGGAAATATCTGTAAAGTAACCATATAAATGGTCCATTGCAACCCATATAACAAACCTTAGAGATGTTTCTTGTAAGGATTTACAGTTTTGCACAGAATTGCACCATTAGTCTAAATTTCCAGTGATTACAGTGTTTATTATGGAAGTATCCACAACCGAATAAATCCGGTTGTTATACAGGTTTCTACTTTAGGGGTCTGCAGTTGGTTTGGTATTCTCATGCAAACCAATCTACATTTTTGGCTCTTTTTGTGCAGTGAGAACACCTTATTAGCCATAAAAATGGGTTTCCACTACAATGGTTCTATTATGTATTATGAATGAGATCATTAGATTCTAGTAGAGATTGTTGGCGGTTTTGAGAGTTGAAGTGGTAAATCGTATTATGAAAAGATTGGGTGAAAGTAATTGTAGGAGTCTTGTGAGTAATTCGTAATTAAATCTGTCGAGCAAGGATATAAAAATCGTTTGCAATCGATGCGGGTCGTTACGCGACTTTTGCTGGTTGGCGGCGCAGAGATATAAAGCGAAGAATGCAGACGTCCTTAAATTATTAGCATCTGCAACGGAGCCATAAAACTTTGTTGAAGTGCGATGGGAAGTAAGGGGGCGGCCAATTCTGCATTGCGGCTGCACCACCCCCGCCGCATTGCAGGCGCCTTAAACGTGCCAACGAAGTCCATCCTTAAATCTTCCATTCATAATTCATATCCAGGTCATCGTGTCAGGCGAAACCGACTACCAGCCACGCACCTTTGCGTGAAACTTGATCGTTTTTTGCAGGCTTTTTGGGTGTGATGTGGTTTTCTCGGAAATTCGTGATTCAAGTTTTTTGATTACACTCAAGATTACACCTAATTTTATTAAAATTATTCCTCTTTTTATTTTACCACACTTTTCACACAACTCTAAATACTGCTTTAATCAAATGACATTTCAAAAAATCAGGAAATAAACTCTTACATACGCTTTCTCCTACATGACTTAAAGTCCAGCTCGACGGAGCTCATCTTAAAATGTTACACATGCCATAATTTGAATAGTAGCAAAAGTATGGTCTGCTTTTATAAGGATGATTCATTCATATCCAGATACAAATCAGGACGAAGTTCGTGCAACCCAACTTAAGGTGGACTCCAAACTGGGCCAATACTAAATCTTGAACAAGCTGTATCCTAAATTATGTTGGAATAACTGGGTTTTGGAATAGAAAGTATTCAACAATCTTTGAAATAATTAAGAGTAAAAATCAAGGAGAGCCCAAAAGTTGTAGTATCTACAAATAGAAAACTTCATTAAAATTTTGTATACTAGACGAATTAAAATACTGATACTTGTGAAAGACCATCCATATAAAAGGTTTGTAATGGTGTAATAGAGAAAAATGGTTTTTGGATGTGATATGGTTTTCTAGAAAATTATTGATTTAATTTTCTTGATTACACCCAAGATTACTTATAAAATTTTTCTCTTTTTATTTTACCAGAAATTTGACATTACCCTCAATACTGCTTTAATCAAATGATATCTCAAAAAAATAAGGAAATAAACTCCAACATGACAGAAGAACTAGCTTATTCAAGCGCTACTTATGTCTGAGACCAGCTACTCATGTCATAACTCACATAGTCTTAAAAGTAAAAAATGTCCATATCCAGATACTAATCAGGATGAAGTTCGCCTTAAGTTCGTGCAACCCAACTCCAAATAGGGCAAAGCCTAAATCTTGACCAAGCTGTGTCCAAATTCATCTTAAAAGAACTGGGTTTTGGAATAGAAATTTTCAAGAATCTTTGAAATGGTGCTGAAATAATCAAGGAGGATCAAAAAATCGTATTATCCACAAATATATAACTTGGAAGCTATTCATTATAATTTTGTATACTAGGTGAACAAAAATAATAATAATAGTAATAATTCTATTTATTTCCAGTTAAGATCTTTACAAATATGTGGACAAGTCACAGAAATTTATTTATTTCGTGTCCATCCTAATAATACTTAAAATAATACAAACACATAATATTATAAAGTAGATGACCAAAAATTAGCACATTCAATTGCAGCAGGTGAGGCTTGTGCAAGATCCAAATATGAACAAGGTTGATTTACAGAAATGTACAATACAGACACATATACCTACAAGTTTCATTTCATACGATACTATAACATATCATTTATATAAAATGATAAATAAACTCCTATGACTTTCTGACTATATTCTACTGTATTTAATATTGTTTCAAATGCCGAAAGCAGCGTATCAATCGTGGTTAGGCCGTCGCGGAAACCAAACTGCATCTATACGAGGTATAATATTATACCTTTCTAGAAATTCTGATAATCTTATAAGGAATACCTTTTCTAAAACTTTTGAGAAAATCGAATGGAGAGTAATAGGTTTATAACTGGATAGAGGACTAGAATAATACACGAGATATCATCAGCTTATTGTATGATTTTCCATAGTGTCAGTAAGCTAGTTAAGTCATTTATAATTTATATAAATGACAAATAAGACAGGCCCAAAAATGTTTTCCTGAGGAACCCCCTTATGAACTTTTCTTTTACGAGAAACAGTTTCTTTCGAGGAATCACATTGTGACCTAACCAATTCAAAGGTGTTTCACGTATGCCTAGCAGTCCAGTTTGTTCAGAGGTGTCCGATGATTCACCATATCAAAAACCATTGCAAAGTCGAATCATTTAATATTGTTTCAAAGGTCGAAATCGTAACCCAAACTTCGACTTAGGTATAATATAATACCTTTCCAGAAATTCTGATAATCTTATAAGGAATACTGTATCTAAAACTTTTGAGAAAACCGAAAACAGATAATAATTGGATACATGACCAGGATTATTATAGGTATATGTAACCTTTGCCAATTTTAAACTTGTTGGGAATATACTGATGCTTGTGGAAGTCTATCCATATAAAAGGTTCGAAATGGTGTAAGGTGTAATGGAAAATAATGGTTTAGTATCAAAGCGCGTATTTTTGATGTTTATTGGTTTCTTTTGATACAAAAAGGGCGATTTAGAAAAAATGTAACCATTCCATCAAGACTGCGCTTTTTTGTAATAAAATTAAAGTTTCTTTACCGCTACGGCGAGCCTTAAAGTGGATGAAAATGAGGCATTTTATTGTCGCACATAAATCGAAAAGCTCTTCCTCGTCGCGGCGGCAACCGTTGAAACGAGCAAGTGGCGGCAGGAATAAATAAAAGGATTAGGAGTTTAAATATTATATAAGCGTGTTGTATCTCCATATAGGTATGACAAACACTGAGCTCCATGAGGCACACGACGCGAATACCGAACGTCGCATAAGTAATTACAACGCTCGGCCTCATAAGAAATGGAGCGAGCATAGAACGTTCGACCAAAGACCAAAAGAGAAAAGAGAGCGCCACTATTGTTCACAGATTTGTCGTTAATTGCCATTCATTACAGATTTACTTACACGAGGCATACTCCATAATGTTGACATAACGGACTTACAAGTCTGACGCAAATCACATAAATCTAAAATCTATTTGAACGTAAATTAGATGCAGGTTACAAATTTTTAACTCGTTTAACAGGCTTTACTGTATAATTCTACAATAAAATCAATTAGGTGAAACCAATACATTTCTTCACTTCTTCCTCCAATCTAATCTATTCTACTTTTAATTTATTGAGGCACTAAAGGTTATTTATTTGGAAACTTCAAAATCCGCCTCGTCATTACTGTGTGTTTTTGGCTTACTGTTTCTGGCATCAGGTGGATTCGGACCAGGTGTTGCAGAGGATGAAGGAGCGGCCAATTAGAGCGGCTGTGGAGTAGTAGGAGGACGGCGGAATGTGAAACTTGTTAGTTTTCGTCGTTAGACTTCCAAAAAAGGAATTATTTTAAGAATGCCTTTCCTCTTCTCCTACCCTTTCTATGCTCCCAAGAGAAGCCCATTATTTATAACTTCTTACAAATCCTAACCAACAGGTGGCCAATTATAATCACCACTGTTTTCAATCAAAATATCATTGGATACCTACTACCTAATATTTTTAGAATGATTTTTTAAGTACCCATTTATTCGTCATATTTTTCAAATCCCACATATGTGCTAATCGAAGTAGTTTTCAAAAAATTTGTTATGAATGGAATTTTACTTGCAAAAAATGGGGCATAAATTGATTTTGATTGTGACTAAAAAGGAGATGTAAGTTGTTGATGTTCTGAGATCATTTGGAAAGACCAGTAGCTGTTGGCTCCTTGGCCATTAATATTATTGATGTATCTTGGGTTTTGCGCAAAGATGACCTCGTGTAAACGTAATTTAGCTTTCGAAAATAATAAAACCTAAAGCGGATAACCTTTAAGTAATTATTCGATTTTAATTATTACATGAAGATAAATAAAATTGCAATTATGACAAAAGTAGTCAATTATAATAATTTACGTCGTCCGTAATTTTAATTGTGAATTATTGCTTCTGGTTAGGGTTAATTCATTTTCTTCTTATTTTTAAACGTAATTAAATTCTCGCCTTATAAAATGGACATCTAATAAACCATATTTATATTCAAGACGTGCTTTGTCCTCGTCGCAAAATAATCAGCTTCTTGCCGTTTACACGCCGGCATAATCGTCGTCGTTAACAACACCACATTCTCTGCAATAATTGAATTGACGAATAAAACTAAAAAAGAACGCATCCGCCCGCTTTTATAATGGAAAAGAGAAAAACCAAAGACCAAAGGATTGACCTATTCAGGCTCCGCTTTTGCAAATTGCGGCGATTCTTGCGTGCAGATGCTCGTGCCGAACGCAATTATTCCTCTTCAATGGGAGCCTCAAGAAGAATACTGGAATACAAGAATACAAGAACAAATGCGACGCCACGCAATCGACTGCCACTTATTAATCGCCTGGTTATAATTGCCAAGCGCGCCAATTAAATCCAATCTTACTGCAAAACTCTTGGTGGTCTCAAATTACTAAATAATTTCCAAGACTTAAGAAGATTGCGCCTCCATTACTTACCACAGAAGTTCAAATATTACGTTTTAAATTAGCTCAGTAATAAATTTTTGCAACACCAAAATCACCAAAAATGGTCATACTTTTACAAGTATTGCTACACCTGATGAAAAAATTGAGGACATTTTAAAAAATGAGCAAGGAACATTGTATATTAGAGATTTGATTTGTGCATTAATTCGTTACTTAGTTGTGGAAAATTGTGGAAATTATAAACTTTGGCCACTAATGAGTTGTAAAGTTTAATTGGGTAATTCTAAAATGTATGTCATCAAATAAGAATCATAAATCTAGATTGTTGTTTTAAGGAAGTAGGTATTTATGTTGAAATTAAATCAGCGGGGATGAAACAGCTGACGATATTTTTCAAGCGTCGGTCATTCTGCGACTATTTGCGTCCTTCTGTACTAAATTTAAGCGTCGAGTCAAACGTCAGAGCAGAGACAGACTTCGACCGTTTGGGATGTTCGTGTTCGATCCACGGCCAGGTGCTGAGCCACAAACATTATGTAAAATACTTGCGTCACTTTGTAATGCATGATCAAACCTTTATTTACAAAAAGTGCACTTGACGCCTACTTCTTGACTTCTCTGGAAAAATTACTTCTTTGAAAGAAATCCCAGTTGATTGAAATTACAGGTATTTCTTTGAATGCTAGTAATAAAATATGATTAGTCTTCCTCTACTTCTTTGGAAATTAAAGAATCATATTAGGTCGTTTTTGGTCAACCTCATCATCAAAAATCTTGTGGCAGATTTGCATAAATCTACGTTTTTAGTAATTTACTTGTTTGAAAAATAAATTTGGTAATTGGTTTAGAAAGTGGAGAGATGGATGAAGGTATTCATGTGATTTATGACGGTTGTTTTTATTTAAATACGTAGCATTGTTTTAAAAATTTGTGGAATTAAAATTTCAAAACAAAGTTGTTATCCAAAGAATTCTATGTAATAAGCTAAAGAAGCGAGTGTAAATAAAAATTTCCATAATACTCTCTGACCTGACGTCGTATTAAAAAAATTACCATAAATTAAACAAAACACAAACGAGCCGCGCTCATTCATGGCGGAAATGGCTTAATAATTTATCAAGAAACGAAAAAAGCGCTCAAAGGTCCACTCGATGTATTAAAATGCAAAAATTTTTCGAGCTGGTGTGGGAGAGTGACCGAAGTGTGGTGTCCACCGCATAACTTGGCAATTGACAGGACGATAAATTTGTCCAGCGGCCGCGACCCGATACCTTCGTCTCCAAAAATGAGCAGCGTTTGAGGGGATCCGGGGATCTTTGCTCCTCGTACGCCTACAAAAACGACCTGCCGTGCTGGAATTGCGGCGAGAAGAGAAGAAGAGGTGAAAAAACAAGTAGAATGCGAGCCGTCGCTGATGCTCGACCGCTCGTCACCACCGATCGGATAATAACACAATAAAACCGTGGAGAATTACGATGCGTTAGATTTTTTTACTTCTGCGGCCTCCTGATCACGTAAATTACGGATGTTGGTCACAATGGCGCCCACATCAAACCCAACAAAAAATGCAAGACCCGAAAACGTTACATCAAAAACCTTGAATCCAAATTTCGAATTCCAAAGTTTTTGGACCATTACCACAAAAAAAGAAGATCAAATTAATTCCTGAAATCTTCCTTACATTACATCAAGTCACAAGGTGGCTAAACATTGAAAGAATTGGAAACGAATTTTTCAAAAATTTTCTTCCTCCGGAACATGACTTGAGTAGTCTTTGTAAATTATTTTAGTCTCGATAGGACCTACGTCAAACCCAACAAAAAATACAAGACCCAAAAATGTTTCATGAAAAACTTTGAATCCAAATTTCAAATTCCAAAGTTTTTGGACCTTTACCACAAAAAAAGCAAGAAGGTTTAATTAATTCTTCCAATGTTCTTGAAAAGGTAGCTAAAGTTTCAAATAATTGGAAGCGAATTTTTCAAAAAAATTCTTCTTCTGAAACTCTTGTCAAATCAATCGACTTATCGACCGGATTTACTTCAATACCGATATAAACATGACTTGAGCAGTTTTCGCTGGCTTAAGTACATCTCTTGATAAACGTAGTCATTGGGGTCGACAATATTCGATCCTAAATTGATGTTCATTCCAACTATGATCTATTTTAGTTGTATAAAAGTTCTGATTTTGAAATAAGATAGAGGTAGTTTGGCCTTTTCGAATCTCATAAATTTTCTTCGCTCCTTGGAAAAATGTTTGGTTGTACCTGCGAGACATTAAATATCTTCGGTAATTTATATCTCCTACTTATGCAGGCATCCTTGGCGTATTCCGGATCCTAATGAACATTCACTGGTCGCAATTAAAGCGCTTGGGCTGCGGGGGTTCCCCCAACAAACGTAGAAAAAGTCAATTTATAGTGCATTAAAGCCAGATGATCGGTCGTTATTTTCATATTCGCATCGAGTTTAATTGAGCAAGGCGCTCAGACAGGTTTCGATAGAAAATAACGCAGGCGGTTCATAATTAAATGAATTAATTAGCGGTGGCGTTTAAAACAAATAGAGAAGGAACGAGAAACCAGCCCAGACAAGGAAGGAGCTCAAATTGGCTTCGATGATTCGGCTAAATTTTCATACCAGACCAAGGTGGAGGTTATCATTACGAAAAGTAACAGTCTTCGTGGTTTTAAGAGTAAATTTAATTAATTAAACTTCTTTTGACCAGCTCTTTTTATATAGGCCATGGGGATTAATTACACGCGCCTTATTTTCTTACTTTTTTTATTTAAATCCTTTAATGAGCAAAAAGTCATATTTTCTTACTTTAATTCCAAGACCTCACATATAAAAATCTTGCTTTAGGTAGCCTTTTCTTCCAGGAACAAAAAAAATCTTGATTTTTTTTTGGCGAATTTGTTGTTTGTTTTTGTAACTTTCTTCCCTCCAAAACCTCAGCGTAGAAATATATTTAAAAATTGGTCAGTTTCTCAGTAAATTCAAAAAATTTTCATGTAGAATAATAATGACCTACATTTTATATTATAAAATTTCTCTATTTTAAGATTATAAGGTTCTATTCAAAATTTCAATCAGAAAATGTGTAAAATTTTCCTGTTTTTTTGCAACAAGTACTTTATTTATAAAATAGGTAAATCCAAATACGGAATATTGCTGGTTAAGTCCTTGATAACGTAATATCCTTAATTTATTATGCACGAGTGATATAATCTTGGTAATAATTTAATTCAAATGCTACAAATGTTCAACACATACTTTTCCCTTAACAACTTCAACATAATCAATTATTTCCTTGATTAAAAAAATATCGTAGTAAGTTTTTCATGTTTTATTGAGTTTAAATAATTGAGACTAGTGTTATTGTAACATTGACATTAAATAATTGGTATTAGGAGGTCGGTTAATATCCTGTTTTTTTATTTTTGTAATTGTTGTAAAAAAGCAAGTCAGAAGTAGTGTGCATTCAATTTGAGAGATTGGTGCAATAAATGTCATGGCATCAAATTTTTTGCGTCATCTCATGCGGTTTAATGACATCTAAATACCCTGAGCCTTAAATTGAAATGTTTTGCAACGCGTTTGGTACACACGCAGCATTTAGCAACGTGATTTATGGCCATCGTCCCATAAAAAATAACTTACAAAAGTATCCAAAGCAGCTATCGCCATTTCCAGCTTTTTCCATATCAGGAAGGGGACGGTTTCTTGGAACGCTTTCCACTATGAGTTTAATACTCATGATTCCCGCACAATTATCGCCTTAGCTTGGATAATTATGACCAAGTGGGACTCTCATGTCCTGCTTCGGTCAAATTGACTTATTCGGTCCTGCAGGTGCGCTTAGGCGCACCTCAAGGCTTTTACGATGATTGAGCGGGTATTTTTATGAGCCGACCATCAGATTTATTTACTTTATGCCAATAATAAAGCAAGTAGAGATAATTATATTTAATGCCGCTTTTAAAGAAAGTTATCTATAAAAAGATGTGATAATTCAGTCGTGAGAGCATTTACTATGCAGGTAGGACAACTATAAACAACCAAACACAAAGGTGTTGTTAATGTTACAAAAAATTATTCTTCTTAACTACAAATTGTAAATTGATTTACATCAAGGAAGTGTCATTTAGAAATAAGCAGATACTTTTCTATTTCCTAGTCCGTCTTATCATTTTGATCATTCCCAAGATCATTCCTAAAAAGATCTCGAAGACCTACTACTGTCAAGTTTTGAGTCTTAGATTATCTTCTCAATTTTGATCGTTCCCAAAAAGATCACGAAGACCTACTACTGTGAAGTTTTGATTTTGAGGTTATCTTCTTTATTGGGTTTTTCTGAATGAAGGTTTATTATAAGAATACGTGGTTTTGTAATTGCAAAGTGTTTTGTAGTATCGCGTGGTAGAGTAGAATTTTTCGAAAGTTCTGGTTTTGTTTTTAAGCTGTCTGTGTATAACTTACGGTTATTTATATCCCGATCAAATGCTTTATGTAAGAACAAAGCGTATTATTGAAAGTAGCTGGAGGGTCTAAAGGAACATTTCCAATTGGAAGCAAATGTGCTCACACAAGTTTCTGGTAGCGAACATATAGTGCGCCTAGAGGGATTAAGAGAGTCTGCGGTTTGGATACTCACCATAGAACCATTATCCGTATGTCTTGTAGCTTTTGTGCCCATCTTTATTGGGTCACGACGTAAATTGGCGTCAACACCCCCTCGGAGTAACAACGCTCCAGGAAACAACTTCGTAGACAGTCAGGTCTCGCCTCAACAAACGAGAGCCGCGCGCTTTGCTGAACAATGCGATGAATTACGAGTGACGTTTACAGCCGCCGCACTCTGCAAAATTTAATATTTACACCTCACGCGCCCACTTTACGATCAATTTAATTATGCGTGTAATATATTATCAACCTGCGAACGTGATGATAGTGTCGGCGATAAATACGCGCACACAACAAAAGAAGATTGCTAACTTTCCTTGCAAATAGCTCACATTTACAGATAAAGACCAAGATTTATTCCGATTGCAAAAAGGATTTTTGATTTATTGCACCAATTAATATTCCATGAATACACAACCTTACCACAACCAGACCTCTAATTAAAATCAAAAAAGACTCCGAAGAAATCTCCACAAGTATTCATCACATCCTTTTCCTAACTTACCCCATACTTAATTACCCATTGGTACCAATTTTAAATTCTTGAAGCTATTTTTTCTTCCATGATCCCACTGCTGATCGCTGTTGCTCCAATGCAACACGCCTCTAGCGGAAGTTTATTCGTACTTCAAGTGTTGTAACCACTTTCGGTATTTCAACGTGGGGTATGCTTCACCTAGTCTAAGAGTCGTTTCGTACGTGCAAATTCGATACTTAAAACTAAGACTTAAAGATTGGTACCAAATCGAAAGAACTTAATTTGTACATTTTTCTTGTTTGTTATTTTGTCTTTAGTTATCAAGTTGAGTTGTACTTTCCTTGGTTGGAATTGTCTGAAATGTTCTTCTTCTAGTGGTCAAATGCAGAGAGTTGTTATTCTTCTTGTGGTTAACTTCAAAGAGAGTTTTTGTTCTTCTTGTGAGAGCGATGTTAGATGTTGTTCTTAGAGGTCTAGTTCTAGTGGTGGTTGAAAGTAAAGAGATACGTTGTTCTTCTTGTGATTTACTTCAAGGAGAGACGTTATATGTTGTTCTTACGGATGTCGGGTTCTAAAAGGTCTTCTTCTGGTGGTGCTCTTGTACTGGAATTCAAAGAGAAATGTTGTTCTTATGGAGGGTCGAGCTCTAAGAGATTGATTGTCAAGGTAGATTTCCTCCATTCGCATCAATTCCTTCTCCGGAGTAAGGGAAATTATCCATATTTTTAGATTGATATGTCATGATACCCATTTTTATTCGGGAATTTCCCAAAACCGGTAAACCCGCAATACTAAACCGGACGAAGGTGTAAGTATTCTTTGGAAATTCTTTCAAGTACAGTTCCAAGAAATAACAATGTACAAAAAACTGAATATGTGCAACACAAGTCTCAGTGAAAAATTTCCATTTCCAATTAGGATATTTGAGATCTCATGAAATATTGTATTATATTTAAAGTTAAATTTCGTGGTTCGACACTATTAATCTGAAAAATTTTACTTGCTAATTTTTTGCCACTTGTTAAGGTGTTTATGGCATGGACTTAAATTAAAGTTGAAGGTGTGGAATAAATACGAGCGATAATATTTAACTTGTATAACAACCTTTCTAAATTTGAGTTACTAAGGCGAGAGTATCTGCAAACGAAAGAGGATAAATCCAAATTTATTGGAAATTATTGCAGACTTCTCCACTATCAATAAACATGTTCTAATTATGTAAATCCTCAATAAATGGCGTGATGTGGGCGCGATTGAAAGAGTGTGAGAAGCGGGGGTGCGTAGAAAAGCTCATTATAGATGCAAATCCGAATCTTGATGATGCTGGTTTTTAGATGATCGTTTTTTCAGATTAAGGACATGTCTCCTCCCGCATTATTTGCTCTCTTTCCAGGCGCGTTAGTCCGTGCCTTGGGGCCGTTTTATGCATATGTATGCTCCGGCAGACGGCAGCAAAAATGCATTTTGCAATTTATATGCACTGAGAGAGCGAAATGTTGCTTGTTTATTGACGTGAGGAAACCGCACCTTTTTTTGTTTGAATTATCGCGCGTATGTACTCACAACTGGAGCAACTTTGACTCGTAAACGGCTCCAACCTGCGTAATAATATGCATTCTTTACGACTTCTCTTTATTAAAAAGCTTAAATAAATGAGCAAATATTATATCACATTTTAAAATCTTAACGATTTTACTTCTAGCCATTCAAGCATCCGACATATACTAGTAACTAGGTGGTTTTAATAACCAGGCGCCACTATAAACCAAAACTAACTGTATTATGATACAATTTATGTGGTGACAATGTTCTTGAACTTCCCACTTCAATATTTGCAAATCAGATTCTAAATTTAAATGTACAAATGGAGCACCTCATCACGGTCAAAATCCAAATTTTTAATTTACTACACCTACGCTAGTTCCAACATATTTTCTTCTTGATTACTCGAAGGCTCTTTTGACTCGATCACTCACAAGTTTATTGTATCAATCCTAAAATATCATGGGTTTTAAATCATGCTCTAATCAAGTCTTATCTTTCTAATCGTCTCTGAAAATAGTTTTAATTATATTCGGTTCAATGGGCCATAAGGTTCTATTCTCGGGCCTTTATTATTTTCAATTTACACAAGCAACTTATACATAAGTAATTGACCATTGCTCCTACCGTCTTTACGATGATGATTCTCAATTATATTTTTCATTTCCTTTAGAGAAAATAAATGGTGCTGGAAACAAAATTATTTCCGATATGCAGATTGTTAATGTGAGGTTGACACTAAACTAAAAATTTTCCTTTATGGTGCTTAACAAGTCCAACCCAACCCAAAATTTGTATTTGAGCAGTGATTTTTAAAAAATGGGACACCCTGTATACCCATTAGAAATATTTAAAATTCGTTGGTGTGCTTTTGTAACGTGGTGTAATATTTCTTGAAGTTGTTCTCGTACGAATGTTGGGAAGATGTAACCAATTAAGAAAATAATTTTGTTATTTAACTGTAGGCGCTTAAATTTTGCCATCATTACCTGTCAGGAGAAGACATAAAAAATTTGTTATTATGTTCATTTGTTGCATCAAAGAGTAATGCAGTTAATTATACATGCGTTTATTGTACAGACACGCGCACCCGGTTGTAATTTATTATTCCTGTCATGTCTGATCGGCGCTCATTTTAGTGACCGGTCCACGTTCCGTGGTCTTAATGGCTCGAGCAGGTCGTTTTTCGTAATGCATTCAACGATATAAACGTAGTTCCTATAAAATTGTTGATTTTGTATTTATTTTTATTTTTCTTGTTGCAGAACTTGGAGGTGCAAGATCAACCATCAAGCTGCTTTCCCTCGTGTATCCAGTGCAGCATGCGCATAGCGGCCCCGGCCGCCAGAAGGAATCTCAAGGGTCCGCGGCCCTCAGCCGCCACGCGCTAATGACTATGGCGGAGGCTGCTGTCGAAGCGATCCATGATAAATCTCACAACAACAATCACATTTATGCTGCTAATCACAATCGCCCAGTGGGTAAACAACGTAAACGCAAGAGACTGAGCCAAGTCCTGGATAAGCTCGCAGGCGTAGCAACAGGACCAATCACCCCATTACTCAATAACAACATACAACAAATCAATAACAACATCAAAGAAGAAGATGGACGAATTATGAAAACCCCCAAGCACATGACGGAAGTCTACAACTACGAAAAAGAACGCTACACTCATGCCAGTGAAGATGAAGACGTATTCAGTCCTACAAGTAGCAGTAACAAATCGCCACATAGTTCCACCGATTCACCTCGTATTAGTTTTAGTCCATTAAGACTTAAAGAAGATGATGCAAGCAACAGCCCTCCTCTTCCAAAACCTGTCTGTTCATGTTATCAATGCATCACAGGGGTGGGTCATCATCCTCCCCCGTTACACCCATACGATAGATTCTTCCCAGCGAGTCCAATCTCACCTTTAACTCCTTCATCACCTGCACCTCCTCCTTACAGTTTCGAACGTTACCTTCACTCAAAGTACCTGCCTGATATTTTTAGACGTAGAAGTCATTCCGATTCGGATTTACCCTTGTGGATCGAAGCTGCTAAAGCAGAGCGTGCCAAGGCACCTCTTGGCTGGCCTCATCCTCTCGCCATGAACAACGAGAAAATAATAGAGACGGAAATAACAGGCCCGCAGGAATTTCCGCTGGACTTGTCCATGAAGGGTAAAATGCGGAGTTCAGAATGTATAGTTCCTCCACCTCCTCTCCAATTATTGCCTTCCGGCTTCCTTCCTCCACGCGGGGCGGTATCCGTACCAGTGGTAAAAGGTGACGTGGCGTCGCCTACAACTAAGGAATCCGTAGCTTCAAGGTACAATTTGGAGGTATCCCCCGTAGTCGAAGAAATGCCTCCAGGTTCGGATGTAGCGTACGTGTGCCCAGTTTGTGGCCAAATGTTCAGTCTTCACGATAGACTCGCTAAGCACATGGCGTCCAGGCATAAGAGTCGTACGAATACCGGTGATTCGACGGCAAAGGCTTACCTCTGTGAGGTATGCAAACGATCTTTTGCCCGAAGTGATATGCTCACGCGACACATGCGCTTGCATACGGGAGTAAAACCGTACACGTGCCGTGTATGCGGCCAGGTATTTTCACGTTCCGACCATTTATCGACACATCAGCGCACCCACACGGGCGAAAAACCTTACAAGTGTCCTCAATGTCCTTACGCTGCTTGTAGAAGGGACATGATCACGCGACACATGCGCACACACCAAAGGTACGAACCGGAACCACTTCCCATCAAAACTGAACAAAATTAGTACCACCACGTCACAACCGCTTGGGTTCAATTTTCAAAAGTCTAGTCCAACTAGTGATACCCAAGTGTGGGTGTTAATGTGTGGCCCTCATGCCAGATCTCATATCATTCCAGCGGCCGGAAGGGTCAGAATTGTGCCAAAACTCACATGCGAACGTAAACACACATTGTGCTCGATTAGTTATACAAAAATATAGAAACGTATTAGCGGCCAAATTTAACAAATACAAAAGTTTAATTATATGAAGACGAATCTAGTTTTTGAAAACTTTTATATTAGCGCGGTTAAAATCGCGGTTTGAAAGTAAATGAAAAATGACACGATGCTGTGATATTTGTAAAAATTAATGTTTGTTTTTAATTTAATTTCCTCTTATTATATTATTACAATTATTATTATTATAGTTGTTAACGAAGAATAATCATTATTTTATATTACTATTTTTGATATCGGTATTTACGATGTTCAATTGATGAATCAACGTGTTAATTACATAATCTCCTTTACGGACATATCTCTATGCGTTGTTTTTTATTTGTTGGGCATTACCAAATTACAATTTGATTGTAAACTTGTTTGTCTTGCCAACTTATATGTTATTTCTACTTCCTTGTTGTGCCAGATACGTTACGTTTTTAAAATTAATAACAATTACACAGTTAAATGTGCCACACAATTTTATTATGTTAATGGTTTCAAACTACATCGAAACTGTTTGATTTTTGTAAAGTACTTTAATTTTAAGTTTTCTTAATTATTTTTTTAAGTGTTCATTTTTATTTATTAATTTATGACTTAACCTAAATCGGTTTTAAACTCCTTTTATTTATATTAACTTTTGTATAAATATTTATTTTTTCCTCCCTTTATAAAGTGATGTAGATTTAATCAACGTATGCATGTACAAAGACATATAGCTACTTAATTATTTTATTCATCATTTGTTTTTATTTAATTTAATCCAAGAGAATATTTTTTTAAGGTTCGAATAAGTTCCGATTTATTTGCTCAGCGTTTTGTTATCAACTTTTTTTTGAAAATTATGAATAAAATTTGTTTTTTATATATTATTTTTGTTTATTTTTATTCTTTTTCTTTTTAGTCTTACCCTAAACTTAAGTGCATATCAGATAAATAAATAATAAAAAATTGCAAAATTTCATACGAAAAAAGTTAAAATAAGATTACTTCCTAAAAGTAAAATGATGAAGTTTTAAAGACAGAATACTATAAATTTGGATACAGTAATCTGCTCAATATTTTTCTATTGTGCTTAAAATTTTATGGTAAAAGTGATATGCTAATAAGGTTCTAAGGTAATAATTAATTTTAATAACATACATAAAAAAGAATTTAAAATACAAAAAGTGGCTTTGAATATATTGGTTTAAAAATACAAATGACAATATTTTTGAGGGAATTTGAAAAATTGAAAAAATCACCACGTCCTTATGTCCATGTACTCTGTTCACAAAGATAAATTCTGGGTGTTAGTTTATTTACATTAACAATTTATTTTTTGAATCATTCCATACAGGGTGTTCCGTTCGTGGTCCACCAAACGTCCTGGTTAGAAACTAGGGCAAATTATTTCCTAAACGGCAAATATGTGGGTTCACTGAAATAACCAGATACGCTTTTGCAAAAAACATTTTATACACTTTTTTATAGAAGATTTAAAACTCATTGAACTAAATGCCGATGTATGGAAAAAAGATCGAAAATGTGCAGAAAAATATAATGTCCTAAAAATACCTTAAATTTGGACCACTCTAATTAAGTTACTGCGTGGTTGCAGGTTGCAGCAAATAAATATACATTTGCAGGTAACCTAAGGAATTTAGGTTAAAAATCTGAAAAAAAATGAAAATCTCACTAAGGAAACCAGTAACGTAACGTAATGCTCGATTTCATGTTTATCACGATTTTTTCTCCCAAATTCGCGGCCCTCTACCGATTCTAACTAATTATCAGTGATTCGCTGATAATTTGCAACGAAGCTCCAGAAAATATTTCCATCAGAAAATTTTTCGATTTTAATTTCGGTTTAATTTGACATATACAGGGTGTCCCGTAAGTGGACGATAAAACGAAATGAGCTGATAGAGAAGGTAACTTCCAATTTAAATAACCATATTTTTGTTATGAAATTGTTGATGGTTCAAGAGTTATTTCAGTTTCTGTATTTTTTCAGTAAGCGCGTACTATGTTCATTAAAAAATTGATTAAGAAAATACTATGAGTTGTTTGATTTTTTTTAATTATCATTATTAACCTCAAAGGGTCCACCTTTTCAATAATATCACTTTTATAAACTCATTTATCTTTTATCAAAGAAAAAAAATATTTTGCGATAACTTTTTGTTCGTATAAAATTTTAGTTGTTTTTAAAGTCACCTTGGCAGAAAATAATGTGCTAACATAAAGTTGAACAACTATTAGAAAAAGTTGTCCATTTCAAGTAGAATCAGAAATGGTATAACGCATAAAGGCAAATCCAACCGTTTTTTTTTATTGATTTTTTATGAGAAGTAATTCGTATTTTTGCTAAAAAATAATTGAACTACAGTTTTGAGTTATGGTCAAAAATTAAACAAAACGAGTCTAATCATGATTTTTATTACCAAAAATTTACAAAAAGTGTTCAAATGAGCTCCATGTGCCGGTACACATAATCGGCAACGACGGATAAAATTGGTTTTGATTAACCGAAATACCGAAATGTTCGTTCATTATTTTTAATAATTACATTGCTCGCCTTATTTTTTTTCGCAGCTCTTGGTCGGTATTACTTTCCGTTGTATAAACCAATTCTTTAAAATAGCGCCCCCAAAAGAAAGTCCAAAGGATTTAGGTCAGGTGATCGCGCCGGCCAGTGAATAGTTCCTCCTCTTCCAATCCAGGGATTTCGAAAATGTATGTTTAGGTATCGTTTCACCTCCACGGCATAATGGGGAGGAGCACCATCTTACATTATTTTCTGTCAGGGTGACTTTAAAATAAACTAAAATTTTATACGTACAAAAAGTTTTCGCAAAATATTTTTTTGTTTGATATCAATTATTTAATGAACCCAGTACGCGCTTACTGAAAAAATACAAAAACTGAAATAACTCTTGAACCATCAACAATTTCATAACAAAAAATATGGTTATTTATATTGTAAATTACCTTATCTGTCAACTCATTTCGTTTTATCGTCCACTTACGGGACACCCTGTATAGTCTATTTTGCAGCTAAATGTCATTTAAACTATATTCAAATTTCATATAAATACCTACTATATACGTCAAATTAAACCCCATTTAAAATTAAATGACCGTTAAAATTTTTGATAATACTGAGGGTTAATTGAAATAAAGTGTGGCTATCTTTTTTAGTTTTGAAGCTACTACGTTTTGAATTCACCGATTATCGATTTTTGTCAAATTTTACATAGTTATATTTTAACAAATTTGATTATCATTAGAAAAGTAAAACCATTCTCTTTCAATTGGTACCAACTTAGTTTACCAAAGTAGTTTACTTTTATCTCCTACAAAATAAGACCAATTATGGTTGTGGTTTCTTTAAGTTTTCTCAAACTATAGTTTTCTTCACTTACTAAAGTCTTCTGAACTTTCTTCTATGAGATGTAGTTTTGAGGCCTGAGTATAGTTTGTAGTTCGTCAAATAAGTAGCAGCGTTTCCCAAACTTTTTTTACCGCGACCCGGTACGAGGATTAAAAAATTTTCGCGACCCACATTATGAAAAAAACATTTATTTACGAAACAAATTTTATTTGGCGGGTCGTAACCCACACTCTGGTAAACGCTGGGCTGTAGGATTGGAGTGCATAGTTTGTCAAGTAGTTCACAATTGATGGAATGTCAAGTTTTTTATAACAGTTTTTCGGCTTTCCACTCGCCGATGGTAACAGACGACTACTGCTACTTCTTTTTAGGAGAAACTGGGCAATATGTCTATGTGTTAAGTGTATGCTGCATGTAATATTAGGTGCTTTCCAGGTAACCACTCTGAGTAGTCCAGAGCGGTCCAGAGTAGCTCCGAACTACTCGAGGGTGTTCCAGGAGGATTGGAGTGAACTATTCTGAAGCACTTCATTTTACCTCGTCCCCGTCCCTTGAAGTACCTACCTAATTTTTAGCCTGAACTACTCCAGTGTGGTGGGAGATCTGATTCGTGCTCTTTATTGGTTATAATTCGGAGTTTGTGGTTATATTAACAGAGCACACTCCTTACGTGTTTCAAGTCGATTTTATTTTGAGTAGTTTATAGCAATTCACTCCGGAGTAAAATTTACTTGGAAAGCACCTACTATTAGTGGACGTGCTCCTGTTTAGGTAAATTTATATGAATGCACATTCCTAGATCTTCCAGTTACCTCCCATAGTGGTTCATGTATTTTAATAGTAAATTATTTGTACAGATTTAAATCGCAAATCAAAATACGACAATATTATTTGAATTTTACTCACAAATCTACTCGCCTAAACTCTAACAAGACTTCAGACCAATTGAAACCTAATAATTGATTCGTTATTACCAACTACGATTTTTTCCAAAAGTTATGTAAAATTAGGTCTCATTTAACCAATTTGACCTTAGTTACTAAAGGAGAAGAGCTGCGCTGTCCAATTTTCCTTCATTTATTGAGAGTATGAAGAACTTTCAGAAAACTTTAGAAAACACAACCTTAATGGGTTTGAATTTGGAAAAAGAATTTCAAAAACTGAAAGAAATAGTATATTACGATACAAGGTCTGTAAGTGCGTTATGATAGAACGAGAAAAAGTTTAGAAGAACGAGCCCCGTAGTTGCGAGTTTTTCTATTTTTCGAGGCCTACCGGCGTATATTTGTATACTTACCATTCATAAATTCTTATATCAGAATTAGAACTTGAAAGAAATAAAAAGTTACGTTATTTAATTTTTAAGGTTAAGATCATAACATTTAGAAGTGGAAATTGTCATAGCAGTTGTGGCGCCACCTCTTATAATTAAGGCAAACGAAACACTGTTCTGTTATAAATCAGAACGAAACTGTATTTTTTGGTTGCCAATCAACCTTCGTTTGGGAATTTCATTGTAACGCGTTTGTAGACATGAACGGTAAGTGTACAAATATAGGTTGGTAGCGCAAAAATATTTTAATTTTATTTTTTTCTTTGCGATTTCTCTTGAACATTTAAATAAGTATTTATGTATTACTGTTATTACCAATTTTACCAATATTACCAAGAGACAAGAGAACGGTTTTAGCTTTATAGTGATAGCTTTTTTTTATTCTACTCACAATGGTTAAGCGATTTTATAATTTTGACAAAAATCGGTAACCTAAAATTCAAAACGCTAAAAGAGATATAACCCTGACGTTTGGTGAACCACGAACGGAACACCCTCTATATAATTTAAAAGATGATTCCTCGGGCCAATTTAATAAAATTTATACTTTTTTCGAAAATGCTTCGTTTTAATCATACACGCCATTAAAGGTATCAAGAAATACACTATTTTTATTTCATAAATAACAGGTAGTTAAGTTATATCCGTTGATATTATACTTGTTGGTGTCTTGGATGTAATTCAATAAGAAACAATCCCGGAATCTTTGAAAAAGTTTACCAATCAATAAGGAGTAGATTGTATTAATGTATTCTAGTATTATTACGAAAAAATCTTGGAAATCACAAAGTGTGTTAGTTTTCATAAAATCCTCCAGGAAAGAACATCTTGTATTAAAAATAAAATCAACCACAAATGCAATTTCTAAGTCTTTAAACTACTGTTCAATCAGTTTTTAAAATAATAATTGTTTAGTAAAGTTCTTTTTGACCATTACTATCAAACTTTGAAAAAATCAAATTTTATTATATAGCATATGGGGTTAAAGCTTTAAATAAGTTCGTTTTTCATTGATGTGTGGTTTTGTGGTTTGAATGTATTAAAGTTATTGTCTCTAAAACAAAGTCAAACCACAAAAGAATTTGATGTATTTAGTAGAAAGATAAATGGCAAAATTGAACAGTATATTCATTCTGTTTTCCCTTTAAAACGGAAATCTTTTTAATTGAAAACAATTTTCATACCTACAATGCTTAATTTAGAAAATATTTTAACCTTACAGGTTAGGTTAGTTCGGTTTTATTCTTTCTTTCGTTTTCCCCCTTTCGGCCTTTTAGGTAGACCTTACCCATAACCTAAGATTACATTTGAAGTACCTAGATGCAAGAACCAGTAAAGTCCAAATTCTAAAAGGTGTGAGAAAACTATAAAATCTTTCCAGATTAACAATATTTTTATTCATGGATATTAGTGGTACATATGTAGTAAAACTAAAAGCAAAAAAAATTACGGTTTATAAATTTTTTAAAATTTGGACTTGTTCGATTTTTTACACCAAAATATTTTCATGAAGTAGTACTTTTAAATAAATATCAAATATCTACATATCTCTTCTTGATTCTGTTTTTGTTTCTCCAAATGCTTGTGATTTGTGATACCATTGATCTGCTACTAGTACATACTTCTGTACTATGGTTTTTACGTCTTAGAGATTGTTACATTGCTTTTTCTCTGTTTTTTTGTTTTTTTTCAAAAAAGAATTGCTGTTCAATTTGCTTCCTCACGTTTTTTGTTTTTCGTTGACTCTTATTTCCTACATAAACTATGTACTATGTTAATCTTCATCATGTAGCACATATTTACTTCTAGAGGACTGACATTTTTTTTTCTATAAGAATCATTGTTGCACTACTCACTACTCAAAACATATATCAAAAACAACAAACGATTAAATAATAATAAAAACTTTTGTGTGAAACTCAAACAAGTTCACAAGTCTATAAAATACATCATCTCAACAGAATTATACCAATCGATCGGTGATATTTAAAATATTGATTTACCAGAAAAAGTTTTTTTATTCGTATAGAAAAAAATTGATTTCGAACAAAATGGACTTCAATTTTAAAAACTTAAATTGATCCAGAAAAATGTTTGTAACAGAAATGGGATTTAGATTTACACTTGGAAGTGAATTTTGCCGAAACATTTTTGATATCCATCATAATGTTGGATAAAAAGATTACATCTCTCATTGAATAAATAAAAAACATAAGATTTTCTAGTGTTGAAGGTTAATATATTTTTAATTAACTTGGTATAATTATGGTAAAAAAATATAAAAAAAATTCAAAATATTTCTCTGTTTTTTTCTGATTTATCAAGAACTACATAAGATATTTCTGATTTTCTTGAAGATTTTTCGATTTGGATATAAAACGAGGAATTTAATCATAGTTCTCGAGATAACAGTAAAGGCATCCTTAGAAAAAACACACTGACATATTTTTATGTTACTTGTCGACGTCCAAACCAAATATTTTTAGAGTTGTTAATTTAGAAAAACAAAAGTTCTTTGGGAAACTTTATAAAATTGGTACTTCAAAAATTAGCCCTATTTTTATTACATGTAGATGGTAATTAAAGAATTCGTTATTTTCTAATAGGAACGTACTTAAAATATTCAAAAATCATAAAATTTGCTTTAAGAACCAAATAATTAAAAAAAATAAGAAATTAAAATGCCTGTTAAACTCAATTAGGTAAAATTTATGAGGTTAATTGGCCACAAACAAATCATAAAACAAAGAAGGGTCCGTAAAAATAAAAGTCACTTTTTGTCGTTAAAATTGGAATATAAATAAAATCTCATATCTGATTGCACTTAACTTTTATAACTGTTTTAATTTTATCCTAAATACATTCTCAATAAAAAACGATAATTAAGATGTGCCTTCTTGATAATTATCTTCACCTTTCGAAAGCCTTTCGTTTAAAATTTTGTGCAAGATTTTATGAAAATTATTAAAACCTATTTATCGCTAACAATCCCAAATGTAAATCAAATTGCACATACTTTCGCGATCAATCATAACCATAAAAGTCAATATGTGAAGATGTAAAATTGTTTAAATCGCAGATACGATCTTGCTTACAGGCTGTTGTATGTTGAGTTTATGTTTTATAGCAGCCATAATGCAGATCGACGTTTATGAAAATTAAATAAATAAAAGCATGCAGTACGTAAATTTTATACGTTTATACGTTTAATGTTTAACTGGTTATCAAAACAATTTCTGCTTTGTAAATTATCAAGTTTTCCAATACACGTCATATTTTATTACAATTACACAATTAAATTAAATTTATCCTTTATTTACAGATAAAATTATAAATCAAAATGATATATAAATTTTAAATTTTTACAAATTATTTCAGTCATTACAATATTTTTTTTATACCTAATTTATAAAAATTTTTATTGCACACATTAGTTTATGAAAATAGCAATTTCATGTCTTATCTTAAAGAAATATTATAATATTAACTGAACATTTAAAATACATTAAATTTACACGAATCAACCATGTCTTTACTTAATGTTCTTGTAATTCACAAATTAAGCAATTAACTATTTAATAGGTTTTATTATTTCCTTGTAGAATCACACGCGTTTTACTTGCAATTATTCACCTGTTTATAAAATGAAGAAGTAATTGGGATTAATAATTGCGTGTAATTAAAAAAATAATTTAATAATATTTTTCAATTCAATACTTTTGATAAACATCGTTTCTTACCAGTTTGGTGCGCAATAATAAGTTTTCCCCAATTTTATCACTTTTTTAGTAATTAATTTAAATAAAAAAGTATTGGAAATAAATTCAAAATAGGTATTTAAAAATAAATATCAATTTACTCAGAGGCGGATTTAGGTTTTTGCCGCCGGTAGGCTAACATATTTTGCCGCCTAAAAAAACACTAAAAATAGTTTTAAAAACATATTTTATTGCCACGTTTAAAAAACGCAGAATACATAAAAAATTCACAATAGAAACTAGGTAGATGTACAAAAAAGGTACTAAGAATTCATATGAAAAAATAATCAAAACAGTAAGTCTGATAGTAAAAATTAAATGTTACTCTTTTCATTCCAAAAATATAAAAGTGTATAAACAATACACTACTTTTAAAAAATATAATAAGCATCCATTATAAGAAACAATAAAATAAAATATCACTTGGAAAACAAAACACTACTAGTTAAAATAAAATATCACTCTCTTCTTTGTAAAAATATAATATAAAAGTATAACATCCCCATTTCATAAAACTTTCCGGCTTTTTTTTTCTGCAAAATCTTTAATGATACTGTCAAATGAAATAGAATTAACTATATCTGATTCAATTGAAAGAATTGCGAAATCATTTAGTCTGCTATCACACATGGTAGATCTCATATAATTTTTTATTCGTTTTAAACATGAAAACGATCTTTCGGAGGAGCAATTTGTTACAGCCAAAGTCTTGAAAATTCTTAAGGCTTTGTCAACATTGGGAAATATATCTACTAGATCATGTTTCCGTATCCAACTACACATATTATTAATACTAACGTCTTTGTTTCTATCTTGTAGTAAATATTGTTTAAGATATAAACATTCATCAATAAAATCATCTTCAATATCGTCCGGATAGTTTTGATGTAATAGAGAAGCATTTCTATTGATTTCTTCAGTGTTCAGCGTACGGATTTGAAGCAGAACTTTAAACATATCGTAGATATTAGAATAAGCTTTTAGTCTTCGTTCCAACTCGGTACTAAGATGGTCCGTAATGTTAATATATGTACCAATACGGAAATCATCACGTGCATTCCAATTTACTTCTTCAGAATTTCTAGTTTCGTCGAAAGGTCGTTTTCTTTTTTTTTTGACGACCACTTTCTGCAGAAAATGAAGAATTGGATAAGGTTTTTGCTTTTTCTTCATAAATTTCAAAATCATTCCTTATGGATGACACAAAAGAAATTAATGCTTTGTAAAGGTCATTAACTAATGCAATATCTACATCTTGGCTCTGTAATTTTTTACTTACTGCGTTAATTCTGTTAAGAATTGCATTCCAAAACACAGTCATAAATGCAGTTTCAAACGTAGATAGCTTTCTCGTAATTCCTTTAGCTTCTGCACGTGTAGTATTCTTTTCAGTATAATCATTCTCAATAATATCGAGTACTTTCTTTATCTCATGCCAAGAAGTTAGTAGGCTTTTACAAGCGTCGTCTCTACTTGACCATCTGGTACAAGAAAGACTTTTTGGTGTCATATTTGCAGAAGAAAGCCCACTTTGTAATTTTTCCCATCGTTTGGTAGATGCCGAGAAAAAGTTAAATAATTCTTGTAAAAGCATAAAATATGAAGTTGCTTCGAGACAGCAATTAGCTGCACAAGTACCA
Organism: Stenus bimaculatus; assembly: GCA_963971135.1. Taxonomy (NCBI): domain Eukaryota; kingdom Metazoa; phylum Arthropoda; class Insecta; order Coleoptera; family Staphylinidae; genus Stenus; species Stenus bimaculatus. Next base: position 12,636,021 of record OZ020185.1, on the reverse strand, counting down.
ACTAAGTTTAACGAATGTGCTGCACATGGAACATATTTGGCAAATTTGTTTTTATTTTTTATTCTAGCTTGCAGACCAGAATAAATTCCCGACATATTGGACGCATTATCGTATGATTGTCCGCGACAATCATTTAGGTTTATTTCATATTTTATAAGAATATCTATAACTACCTTTGTCATTTCTTCCGCCTTATGTCCTGCATTGGGAATAAAAGTTAGAAACTTTTCGGTTGGTGTGCCACAGTTCTGGACATACCTTATTACAATAGAAAGCTGATCAATGTGGGACACGTCTGGAGTAGAGTCGACAATTATGGAGAAATATTTTGCAGTTTTTATATTGGATATAATTACTTCCCGAGTCTTCTGGCCCATAATGGTAACAAATTCCTCATAAATTGTAGAAGAAAGGCAGTTCGTTTTGCCACTTCCTGGGTTACTACATTTTTTCAAGTGTTCATTAAGAAAAGGATCAAACTCGGCCAAAAGTTCAATTGCCATTAGAAAATTTCCGTTTCTATTTGAACCCAAAATTTCCTGAGATCCTCTTAATGGAAGACCACGGCTAGTGAGTTTTTTAACTACAGCTACAACTCTTTTTAATACTTCGGACCAATAGCGTACTTCTTGATCTATTTCCTTGCCAAATAAACCCGGTAAATTTGTTTTATCCGAACCTCTCATTTTTAAAGCTACTATTGAATTTTTATGAGCAAGAGATCGCTCATGCTGTTCAACACAACTTTTTAAATTCTTCCAATCATTAAATCCAGTATTTGCAAACTGTATATCTTTGGCAAATAGACGACATGGTCCACAAAATATATTTCCAGAAGATTCAGAATATATAATCCAATGTCTATATCCCTTTTCACCATTTTTAAAGTTTCTTGTACAAATTGTAGAACAGAAATATCGGCTTTGGTCGGCGTAATTACGCTTTGAATTTTGAAAATTACATTTCATATTTTGAAAGAAGCCGTTTTCAGCAACATAATTTACTAGTTGATTGTTGAGTATCCACTTAATTGGATCTTTTTCAAATTTAAATGAGGAAAGTGTATTCGATTCATTTAGTTTTTCATCAATCTCATCCCTAGTACTATGTCCCTCTTCACATTCTTCTGCATTTTCAATATTAGAGTCAATATTCTCAATGTGTGAGGTTTGGCTTTCTTCACTATTATGAGAGCAACTGTCATTTCCAATATTTGACGTGTCATTTGAAGTTGATGTTGGTGGTAAAATTAAAGCCTCAACAATAGAAGGTGCCAATGATTTATTAACTGCAGAAAAAAAGGTGTCAATCTTTTTAGTACTGTTAATCGCTTCATTTTGTCTTTTTAATTTTTCTTCAGCGATCTTTTTATACTGCCACCCACCTAATCGTTTTCGCCTGTCTCCCATTATAACTTATTTTCTAAAATAATAAAAATGACCTAATTTTTTGTTGTTTCTTTTAACAATGTTATAAAATACCATCTAGAAACCAAACATGGGGCACATTCTTATTTTCCTTATTTATGAAAATTTAAATTTGACTGCGTTGAATGTTGTATGGTTTAAGAGAACACATTTTATATACTAAAACTTTTTTAACATCACGTCCGGTTTTAACGGAAATGACATCAACTTTATTTTTTAAAACGAAATTATTCTTTATAAAATCCTCTTTTCAAAAAACCGAGTGACCCATCATTTTTTCATTTAAAAGATGAGATATTTGAACTCGTATTTGAGAAAATGTAACTGCTTAAATAATTTTACAAATTCAAATTTTATTTAGGTATTTGTATTATTTAGGGCTGGTTGCACCACTCCTCCTTAAAGCTTAAGGATCACTTAAAATTTTATGTGACAGATTTCCCATTGTATTTCTATCAATTTTTCAATTTAAGTGTTCCTTAAATTTATCAATCTCGGAGATCAGATATTTTTTTTTGCTTTTTTTTCGAAATAAATTATCACAAACATACATTTTTCTAAAATTGTTTTAAACTACGAATAAAAATATGGGTCTTACGGGTATATTTAAAAAACTAAGTTTCCTATAAAACCAGAAGTGATATTTGATATTAAAAAATGTGCATAATATGTGTTTTCTTGAACTTTAAAACATAGTCAAATTTCAAATTTTTATTATCATAAAGAAAATGTAGAGGCGACCTATGTTTCTTTTCCTTCGGTATTTTATTGTTAGGTATAACGTAAAAAAATGAAATTCGTGATAAATTTAATAAATTATAAATTAAATTTTATAATTATAAAACAAATTACAAATATTTCAAAACTACTTACTTTGATAATTAATAATCAATAAACAGAAGTTTTAGCTTTTAGTAACAAAAAATATCAAGGTACGCCACACGCTAACGCAGTCTTCGATATGGCCCGAGTCCCGCGTATTAGAAACGTGTTGAAAACGAAAACAAAACAAGCCACAAGCCCGATAAGCCGTTAGCAGTTAGAGGCGCTCATGCGCTACGCTTTTGTAATGTTTTTCACCAAAAAGATGCTATTTTTTATTTTTTTTATTGATGAAAAAAAAATTATCTCTATTTAAGTGATAATTTCGCTATTGAAAATTTGCCGCCGTCATAAATTTGCCGCCGTAGGCTTCAGCCTATATAGCCTATTGGTAAATCCGCCCCTGAATTTACTAATGAAAGATTAATTATTATTGAACGAATCAGTTTATTAATTTGAATATTGCTAATTGAAGAAGCAAGCAAATAATGGGATTATATGGTTGGGTTTAACGATATAAGATAATTATTTTTTATTTAAAAAATGCAATAAAAAATGATCGTAAAATAAAAGACTTCCGCAAAGTCCTAAATAAAATCGTAAATCTTCCTCGATCCGCACCAGGAGTTGCACGAATAACTTCCATGCACGGTATTCAGTTGTCATTAATTAAGTAACACTGCAATCATTTATGAAATTAATAAAATCACAACGTGTTGTTCCATTATAGTTTACCGTTGTATGGCGTAAAAGTTTCTTGGTAACAGCAGGTAAAAATAATGCAGGTGTTCATTGTTCGCGAAGAAAGTGCTATAGTTTACTTTTTAATCCGCAAAAACAATTTTTGAAAATTAGTTTAAGAATATGCCTTTCGCTTTTAAAATAATTAATACTTGAACAAATTACAAAGCAGAAATTAAGCTCCAACCCGCAATTTTTATAAGTGGATTAAGTGTTGAAAGTCCAATTTGTGTTTAATAAATCAATCACCTTTATGCTAATGTTAGGAATGTAAATTTGACCAATACTTGCTCAATTTGAAGGCTTTTTGTAATTCTTAAGATCTTAAATATAGAGTAGTCGATTAGTTTTATAAAATCGTCCTTATCGGATCATTTAATGTAAAATGTACACCTAATTCTGTCCTAATATTGCCTTTAACAAATTTTTTACTATTGTAATAATTTCATAAGCTGTTATTTATATGTGTATTCTACAACTGGAATAATTTCCAACGCGCTGGGCGCCTTGGTGTATTTTGTAATAAATAATGATTAAAAAATTAATGTGTTCTTATTTTTATAACCTTATTTTTCTCGACATAACAGCTAAATGATTCATTACTAAACTTTATGATTGATTTTTCTAGAATTATTGTATTAAGAATTTATTTTTTGTATTGTTGTTTCGAAATTAAAAGTATGGCAAAAGTTTGTTCAAAATAATTTTATTTTATATATAAAATATAACCGGGTAATTCTTAACTAAATAAATTTTCAAAAAAATGTAAAATATAACGCCATTAATAAAATTGAAAAATTATTCTGCTTGTTGCGATTTATGGGATCAATTCATTTTTTATCTTACTAGCGTCCATATAGCAACATGCATAAAGTTTTTCATTTGGAAAATTCCGTCGCTAAGAAAATCTGGAAGCTTAATGTTGGTACTAACAACGGTCATTTTTCTCAATGAAAACAGGAAATAGTGCAATAAGTTAGTTTTTCCAATAAGTTAGATTTTCTGATTCAGCTTACAACTTACCACTCTGTGGAACCAGGGGCGCATTTAGGCATAGTTTTTATGGGCTGCAGCCCAGGCACCCCTTCAATTAGGGGGCCCCCTTTGTGATAAAAACGGCGCCCAATTCCCAGTTCAATCAGTCGGTGTTGTATTTTTTTTTTCATTTTTTATGTTTGTTTTTGTAACTTCTTGCTGCATTTTCGAGAGTTTTAAATATGTTTCTTTGCTCATTTTCTTTTTCAATTAAATAAATGTATGGATTTCAGATAAATAAATGACTTTCATAGTTTTTTTTCAATTTCTATGATTTTTTGGCATCGTTTTGCTGCACTTTCAAAATTTTTTAAGTTTAAAGCGTTGTAACGGCATAACAACTAATACCAGAAATACATTCCTTGGCTAATTTTGTTTATTAGTTATTATTTGTAAGGATGTTGGATAAAAAAATTATCAGATTGATTGATTTTATCGAGGGAAATCTAAAATGGTCCACCTCGTTGTTAACTTAGTTTAAAAACAGACAATAATGTTCAAAAAAGCAACTTGGGAAAGACAAAAATCCAAGTCATAATTGGCTTAACCCTAAAAAATCATAATAAGAAAGAAAATTATACAGGGTGTTTCTAAATATATGCGAAGAAATTCTACAGGCGATTCCTTGACCAATTCTAAGACAAAAGTAAAGAATAAAAATTTTCTCAAAAGTGCTCTATTTTTTAGTTGTGGGGTGTCAAACTTTCTATATTTTTTTCATTTTTTGAGTATAACTTCTTTATTTTTTAAGATAATTTGATCAAATTTGAAACACACTCTAGTTATTATAGTCGTAACAAGATAAAAATATCAAATATAAGGAATAACGAACCTACAACCTCCTTCACTTTGGTTCACCCCTCTTTATATATTTATGACTATGGCAAATATAAAATACTCAAATTTTCTTAACATGCTTGAACTTTTTTTTTAATCCCCTTATGAGCGTTCTTTCCATCTTCCCTAAACGGCGTATTCAACTAATGTTGCGGTCATTTGGCACAATTTGAAATTTATGTGACGTAATCGTATAACGCTCCTATGATGTTATCATACTTTATTTAAATATACAGGGTGTAACAAAAGTAACACATAATAGCTGAAATTTTTTAATATAAAGAGTTACATAAAGAAGTAAAATTCAAAAGTTTTTTGGTTAATTTTAGGACATGTTTTGACATTTTTAATTTTTCTGTTTGGCAATGCTATTTTATAATACATAAAATTAAATTTAAAAAAATAAGGGTGTAGTTTTTATTATCTCTCAAATATTCTTTGGATAGCAAATCTCATTCTGAAGAAAAAGTTTTCTATGGACCCCTTTACGTTTTTTTGATTCTGTAAAAAGTCACAATTGGAAATTTTTTATTAAATTTTATATTTTCATATTGCCATAATTTCATAAGGAGACGAAAAAAAATACTAGTTCATAAGAAATTATTTGTAATCCAAATCAAATTTTTCGGGTTTATAATTGGGACACCCTTAATTTTTCTTCAAAATTTTAATTTTTCATAAAATAACATTGCCACAAACAGAAAAATGAGGTCTTTTAAATTCTGCAAAGAAAATACTACTAATGCTATTTAAAAGACAATAGTCGGTTGCTCTATCAACAAAAAGGAGAAGGGTGTAGCAAAACTAAGAATGCCAAAATATGTACTGAAATTAACTGAAAAACTTTTGTATTTAACTTTTTGATGTAAGTCTTTAAATTGAAAGTTACAGCTATTATACGTTACTTTTGTTACACCCTGTATACTTCAATACTTATGCAAAATGTCATTGACTATGCATTGACTTATCTCCAGTCGTTTTGTAGGTTAATGTTGCCATTTCAAACTTAACAAAAATTATTTTAAAATAACTATTTACAATTAAGTTCGAACTTAATTGGGTCAGAATTACATCAAGTTCGAACTTTATTAACTGTAAGTAACTGTAACTGTAACTGTAACTGTAACTGTAACTGTATTATGTCGAACTATAGAAAATAGGTTCGAACATGTCCTATCCTATCTCTCTTTCTTCCTTTTTTCATGAGATTGCTTACACCATCGTAACTTTTTTGTTTTTCGGGGTCTGACATTTTATTTTCTGGTACTAGTGTAATCCTCATCACCTGGCTCATATTTACTTCCAGAGGACTAAAACGGCTTTTTTCAAGAAACCATTGTTGTCCTACTCAAAACTCAAAACCAATACAAAAATAACATGACTACACATAGCACTTTACACTGCCCTGACAAAACAAAATCAACACAAAATTTTTCTCATTCGGTTAATTCTCCCACCATTAAACTAAAATAATAATTGTTTCTACCAAGTACTTCCTCGACAAAATTTACAAGTTCTATAAAATACACTATTATGCTCACGACTGGACTACACCAATAGATCAGCCATACTCAAAATATTGCATATTTCCGAAAAAAAAAATAAAGTACAAAAAAATACTAGACTGATGTCTTCCTTTTTTGCCTAGAAAACACTATACCTCACCAATTTATATTTGTGGTCACTTAATTTTTTTACCATTGCGTGTAACGATATCAAGGAATTTGGATTTTCCGTGTGATGACATTTTCCGCCACGATGAACGAATAATTATAAACATGTAATTTTCTCAATATTGCCTAACCAAATTGATTCTACAACATAAATTTAATTTCCTTAAATTTTCCAAAGTCAAAAATTCCTATTTTTCTGTTTTACTTTAAAAGGCCGTTTTTAGAAATACCGTCAAATCCTGACTCATCCACGGCACCGAACATCGGATGCTATGTAATCCAATTAGAGCTTTAGCACATAGTCCGGAGCCCGGTCCGGAATTTTGGCTATTACATTTTAATCGGTTTCGACGTCGTTTTGTTATTCATCGTGATGTTTTTTTTTTACTAAATTAGATTTAAAACATTGAAAAAGCGATAGGGAGTCACAAAGACCAAAGACAAACACTGCAAAAAATCATAAGATTTTACATTATACCCAAAAGGAAAACTGAAAAAAGGTTTGGAATAAAAAAATTTATGATTCAAAACGTGTCAACCGGCTATCCTCCTAAATACTAAATTAATCGGACTGTATACTTATCCATTTTGCTAAAATTAAGACAAAGAAGGTTCGTGTAATTTTAGCGTAGTTGATGTGTTACTTATTTAGTTTTTACGGGATATAAGATTTTCTTTGTTTAATTGTGCAATAAAACATATTTGGTTTGCAATGTATTTAAAATGCACCTTGTTAACACTTTTTAACTGGGTACAAGTACTTTTCATTTCTTACTGCTTTGTACATAATCATTTTAAATTAAAAGATTAGTCAGGGAGTTCCACGTTTCTTCCAAAAAAATCTCTTTTAGGTAGTAAATGCCATTCTAAAGCAACAATATCCATTTAAGTAAGTAATACTTTTTTTAATTTCTTATGAAATTTCAAATTCTGGATGACTTTAGGCTCCCTGGATAATTTCTTTTTTTATTATCATTTTTTTATATTTAAATCAGGTATATGCTTTGGATTTTTAAATTAGTATATCTTTTAATGTTTAAATCGCGCGCGCCCTCTAGCGATGCGCATTAATTATTGGTGATTCGCTTATAATTTCCAGAAAAGTGGAAATTGATTTTCAATTCCCTGGTATTACCTCCGATAGAAAATCTATGGCGAGACTTGTGCTTGATGTTTTTTTGCATATCTATATTAGGTCTTATACAGGACAATGCTACTTTTATTTAATATTTTGTTAGTCAACGTAGAAAATCCTAGTTCGCATCAATGTGATGTAGAAAAATATATTAAAATTTTAATAGCTGCTTTTGATATTTATGGGTATTCTTGTTGAAGTGATATCCAAAATTCAACCTTTTAACTATGATCAAATAATAAGGATATGAGATATTCTTTCACTGTTAATCAAAATGCACAATTACTGCTCAAATTTGAACCGAACATATTCCTAATTCAGTAATATTACTCTGTTTTGAGAGATCGAACATATTTTTTTGTAATAACGAGAAATGTTCTAATACTAGACAAACACATTCTTCATGATTAGTTTGTAGTTTGTACGGATGGACACATAGTCAGATTCTTTATTCTACTTCCTTTTCAATGGCGTACCCAGTGAGGGGCAGGGGGCAGCTGCCCTCGCCTAGAAGACCCCTGACCATTCCCTAGAAGAAAAATAAAGGCTATGATCTTCGCATCCTGCAGTTTTTCAATAGTTTTGAGTTTTATTATGAAAGGAATCATACTTAACTTAAAGTCCCCCCAACCCCTTATGCATTTTGTTGTGCAGCTGATCCAGCTAATTTTAATTTTATGCATTATCAAATAAAGGTTAAATTATGCTCAGATTTAAGATTTAAGAAAATTATAGGATTTATGCACCCAGTTTAAAATTTAAGTCTTAGATCTTAGATGTTTGCGTGTAAATAATTGACCTTAATTAAATTTAGTACCTATTTTTATGAAATAAATTATTTTTGTTTTAACCTTTGGATATTTTCCAAAAACGTTAATCTATTACCCGGTATTTCTTTGAAAAATGCACAGAATTTTGTTTCTAAAGTGTCAAGAAGATGCTCGATCTTGACAAAAAACGCCAACATCACAAACTCTTATTTCTGCAATTCTAGATTTTCCTTAAAATAACACCTGGCCTACTTCCTAAAAACCAATACGATGAGTTGCCCCTATCTAGATTAGATCCTAGATACACCCTTGTCGTTTATTCCAAAGAATAATATTTTTACGGAATGCTGATATAATTTGTCTGTTGAAGTCAAAATATCGTCATTTCTTCCTTGTAGGCCTGAATGTTTAAATAATTAAAAATATCTGTAAAATAGTCCAACCAGGCATACCAGAAATCAACATCTACGCAAACAAATTGTTTTTATTATCGAAGAAATGAAGCAATTCTGTTCTTGATTTTTACCATCTTTCCTCGGAGAGCCATCTCACTTCAGTGTGAAGAAGTAATCTTGTACTTTTTGATTCCATCACCAAACACAGTTGTTTAAAAATTCGTGACTTCATTGGTCTTGATTTTATATTATTTACCATATTAACAACTCCAGGCAAACCTTCTGCAATAAGTGCTTCTTTATCTAAGAAACAATAGTTGATATAAATCTCACCATTTTCTTTTTCTACAAAAACTACAAATCCTTTTACAATCGATGGGGCTCCATCAGTACAAATTTCAACATATTGCTTCAGGCTTAAAATTAAACGTTGAAAGTAAGAACCAGGTAATTGATTTAAATATTTCTACTCCAGTGATTCGAAATTCATTTAGTATTTATGTTGGTCAACTAATAATATTTCTAGATTCGTCTATTTGCAGTCCGAAGTATTTGTTAATATAAAATTGTCATTGGCCAGAATTCAATTCAATTGGCGCTTCTATTTTGCAGGAACCATTGCACTATTACATATTTAACATTTTTATATGGAGCCATCTTTCTCACCTGCCCATGTAAAAAATCGAAGTTCAAGTATTCATAATTTATATAGATAATTTATTATAAACTGATGTATTAAATTAAATTATATGTATTGCGAATTCTAGCCATTTGCTTGCCCTCTGGCGGCAAACAACTTCTGAAGGAAGTTAATACAGGGTGTCCCATTTAAGTGAAGACAACGAAATATCTCGAAAAATAAAACTCGTACTAAAAACTGTTCCAGTTAATGGTTTTGAGGAAGCTATCCAGTGGTGTTGAAAATACACCACTCTCCACCCCCGTTTTCGAGGGGTCCGGGGTAACTTTAAAAATTCAAACAAGAAACCTCATTTTTTATTATTGTTTCGAAATGTAGATTTAAAAATAGATAGATTTTATTAGAATTTTTTTTTAAATTCGTGACGCATGGCGTTGAAAATCGCTAAAATAAATTTTACACACATTGCAGAATTTTTTAAAATTTTTATTAAACTTAAGCAAATGGGACATTTTACAGTATTAGAGAATCTTTGCGTCTTACTTCACAATCACAATAATTGTTAGAAATCTTGACCTTCAACTTGAATCTACTTATTGCTTCGTTCTTCGAATGTACGTATACAACTTAAAAGTGTATCTTTTGGAATTTGAGCGCAATAATTCCTGATTCGCTCTTCCGTGTGTTCTCGCGCTGTAGGCATTTGTTGGCAAACCTTATCTTTTAGGAAATCTTACAAAATAAGTCAGGTGATGTCAAATCTGGCGACCTGGCAGGCCAATTAATAGGACCACCTCTCCCAAGCCATTGACCATTGAACTTACGGTCTAGTACCTCCCGTACTAGTACTGAGTACTGAGTAATGTGCTGGACAACCGTCATGCTGAAACCACATGTTTCGTCGAACGTTCAAGGTAACATCCTCAAGTAGTATTGGTAGTTGCTCTTCCAAAAAATCTTTATACTTCTGTATGTTCAAAGTACCTTCAATAAAATAGTCAATGAGTGTGTCACCTATGATTCCACACCAAACGTTTATCGACCAAGGACGTGAGCGTTATTATGTCGATTAACATTACCGTGGTATGCGGAGGTTGCCTCATTATGGAAAAAGATCGGATTTATTTGTATTTGTTCAAGTGCCCATTCACAAAATAGAAGTCGATTATAAAAATCAGCGCCATGAAGTTCCTGCTGAAGATATGGGTGAAATTTATGACGCTGCAATATTCGGTTAATACTCGTTTTCGAAATTCCAGAATCACGACCTATTTAACGAATGCTTACATGGGGATTTTGCCCAACACCAGCTAGCATAGCTATTTCGTTAGTTTCTTCAGTGAAAGCTCTTCTACGCTTTCTTTTTTTTTAATTTGTACATTTGCATTGGTGGTGAAAGATTTAATAATTTTCTAAAAAAGAAGAATGTGACCTTAAGTTATTTGGAGAACGCTCAGCATACAAGGCAACAGTATCATCAATATTTCTTCTACATTCGCCATAAATTAAAATCATTTCAATTTTTTCTTCCATTTAAGCAGACATTTTTCTACTCTAAATTAAAAATGTGAAAATTAAATATTTCTGCTATCAACAGAACTTGTCACTTGTACTGAGAGAGAATTTCCATAACCTTCTTATTCTTTTTTTTACAAAATTTTTAAACTGAAGAATTTATGCGTTACGAATTTTAAAAAATGTTTTAACAAAATTTACTTAGTTTTGGATGTACAATCGCAATCAATAATAAAAATAAGGTTTCCTATTTAAATTTTTAAAGTTACCCCCACCCCTCGAAAACGAGGGCGGAGGGTAGTGTATTTTCAACACGACTTTTCATCTGGGACATTTTTAAGTACAACTTTTATTTTTCGAGATATTTCGTTGTCTTCACTTAAATGAGACACCCTGTACATGGGAACTTTTTTGTTCAGAACGACTTTTAGTGTCTAAAAAACTTTTTGCAGAAAAAGTGGCACACCTCGATTATTTTTTCAAATCCGTTTTTTGTTTGTAGGAATAATAATATTTCTAAAAAGTTTAAGGGGCTGCAGAATGAATTTTTGTACAGGGCCTAGTAAACGCTAGAGCGGGCACTGATTTCATTCGAGTAGAAAAAATGAATGGGCTTCATTCATTTTTTCCTTTCCTTGAGATGGAAAATGTAACATAAAGAAACTGACATTAATAATAATTTGCTAATTATTTTAGTCATTTTTATGTTTTATGTGTAACTTTTAGGAACTTTAAGAAAAATTGAAAACCGTTAGATTAAAACTAAATTTTCTTGAAATCAGTAAACATATTTTTTTAATTAATTAAGGAAAAAAGATCCGGAATTGAAAACTTTTTACTGGCATGTTTACAAAACTGTTTCATGTTTAAAATAACAGATGCTAAACGCATCTTAAATGTTGCCTAATTTTTAATAATCCCCGTAATTAACTAAATAAACAAACGCGCACATTTTTGACACGAAAACGTCAGTCAATCACGAGGAAAAATATTTTCACGGTAGCTTAGCGTTTTTTCTGATGCTACAGTTTTAATAGCGTTCAAAAAATCTCCGTGAAATTAAATGCGGGCGGTAGGCAGCGAACTCGCGTTATGCAAGAGCTTCATGATTACCTTTGGCGTTAATTAGGCGCTCTTAACAACAATTTTTAATTGCATTTTTTGGTAGCACACAAGCCCACACGTGCTTACTTTTAGATGATCTTTTAATTACTTCAATATTGATTTACTCAAATCTTAAACCAAACCTATACCGGGTGGAAATGAAAACCGGGTCACCTCGATAACTTTTTTATTTATGAATAAAAAAATTTGAAATTTGGCTATGTTCTATGGTTCAAAAAAACAAATCACTTCCGGTTTCACCGGAAACAACATGAACTTTGTTTTTTTAAATGTAACATCCCATATTTTTATTCATGGCTTAAAATACTTTTAAAAAAGAAGTATTTTTGAGATATTAGTTTTTATTTTTATTGTAAAAAAAATTTTTTTCAAAAAAAAAAAAGGTTTTCGAAGTCGGTGAAAAGTACCAAAACTAATTCTAAATAATTCAAATACCTAAATAAAATTGTAATTTGAAAAAAAATTTAAGTGGTTTTTGAACTATTAATTTTTAAACTTAGTTAATGAAGATTTTATCAAATATATCGCTTTTTTTAAATGCAATGATGCCGGGTCATTCGACTTTTTAAAAAGCGGATTTTATAACGATTACTTATTTTATGTATTTGAATTATTTAGAATTAGTTTTGGTAATTTTCACCGACTTCGAAAACCTTTTTTTTTTTATGAAAAAAATTTTCTTTTCGCAAAACATAAAAACTAATATCTCAAAAATACTTCTTTTTTAAAAGTATTTTAAGCCATGAACAAAAATATGGGATGTTACATTTAAAAAAACAAAGTTCATGGTGTTCCCGGTGAAACCGGAAGTGATTTCGAAATAAAAAAATGCACATAAAATCTGTTTTTTTGAACCATAGAACATAGCCAAATTTCAAATTTTTCTATTCATAAATAAAAAAGTTATAGAGGTGACCCGGTTTTCATTTCCACCCGGTATTTTTTATTATAAATATTTCATACTTAAAGATGAAAAACTGCTAATAAAAATATAATTAAAGGTAATAATAAATGGCATGGGTTATTTAATCTTCCGCATTTTGTTATAATTTATTGTTTACTTTATAGACCATCATTTTTTAAATTATTTGCTCTGTACTTATAACAACGTACAATTAGTGTTAAGTAATAAAAATTTATTTACTTGAAAATTAATTAAGTGCAAGGGATTAAATTAAATTAAATTACCAACTTATATCCGTTCATGGTTATTAAAGAATAATTTTTTAGGGTGTGCAAGCACCAAAGGATTTACAATATCATTCAAACATGACCAACATTTAATTTTCGCGTACAAAATATTTTAAAAGACCCCGCACAAAGCAAAGGGAAAATAATTTCGGTGGATTACAATGTGTCCCCGGCGAATCTATAGTTTGTAAACATACATATCAAATGTCTCAATGGGCACCAAGTCCGGAACCTCGCCTTTTGGTCACAAAATAGTGGTAAAAGTTCAGAAATAGATAATGAATGTAAAATACTTTTACGAATGAAATTTATTTAGGGAAGAATATATTTTAGAGAACATGTAACATCAGTCCCAAGTAACAATTTTGGTCAAAATTACGTAAAAATTACGTAATTTAGGTTTATCAAGTCGTCGTGCCCTATACGAAAAATTGGCTCTAGTTTCGACGTAATATTTCCCTAATTGTCGACCTATAATGAAGTTACCTATAAGTTAATTACTTTAAATTTACGTAATGCCGACGTAAAATTTACTACATAGTATTTCCCAAATATTTCCTAACCTCAATAATAAAGATGTTCTAGAACGATTTAGGCTCACAACTACCAACTTTTATTTCTTAGAATGAAATATGCTGGAACATAAATTCCATTATAAGTTAAAGTATCCATGATGGTTTACTAATATTTATTATATTATGTAGTGTTCGGGGTGTTTTTGAAACTACTCGCCTATGCTTCAAATTTGGTTGCGATAAAAAAAATTCTGTGAAACTTATGGATTTTACCTTGAAATAATACAATCTTGGTTTAAAAATAATTTTTGTTATTAATTAGATTAGACTTTTTTTGGTCTTAGCTTTATATGTGTAATTTCAATTTTTAAATATTTATTTAAATAACTGTCGTATGATTTGTTAACTTTTTATTTAAAAAACTTTATTTTGATATACACGGTGGCCCAGATTTTACTTCCCAGGAAATATCTCAGTTATTTGAAGAGATAAAAATATATATCAAAAACTGCTTTCAACGGCAGCACTCATACTTCATACTTTCATTCTAAAAAATTATTGGTATTTACCACTCTTAAGATGCCACCATCATTTTTTTTTTTCTTTAATGGGACACCCTATTTTTTACAATTGATATTTCATCTACAATTTATTCTAGCAACAGTGATATGCTACACTTAGTATTTTAAGTACATTTTGTGAATAAAAAAATTAAAATATTGATCGAAGTATGTGTGGTGGAAAATTATTTATTTAGTTTTTTTTCAACAAAATTTGTAATTCTCAGTTAGGTTCAGTTAGATTAGGGATTAGGTTAAGTTAAGTTAGTTTAGATTTAAAAAAATTTCTTAAAAAAAGTAAATAAATAATTTTGCATACTACTTCGATCAATATTTTAATTTTTTTTATTCACAAAATGTACTTAAAATACTAAGTGTAGCATATCACTGTTTCTAGAATAAATTGTGGATGCAATATCAATTATAAAAAATAGAGTGTCCCATTAAAGAAAAAAAAGATGATGATGGCTTAAGATTGGTAAATAAAAATAATTTTTTTAGAATGAAATTATGAGGTATAAGTGCAACCATTCAAAGCACTTTTTGATTTATAATTTTATCTCTTCAAATAACCGAGATATTTCCTGAGAAGTAAAATCTGGGTCACCCTGTATAAATAATCATTAATCTTTGATAAATTTATACATAACCTAAAATTTATTAGTAATAAATATGGCGTCATTGCTAAAATTTACCCAATAGGAAATTTTACTTATTTTCTAGCCTATTAGGTAACTTTTCCTTGAAACTTGGTAAAAAATTCTTATAAGTTTGACTTTATAGTAATTTTGCCCTAAATTGAAACTTTTTACCTCAAAGTCAATAATACTTTGAAGTATTTTTGTCCTGAATAAGTAAATTTGATTTTGAAGGCAAGAATAGGGCACGAACGTTTGAGATCAAACGCGAAGTTCCTATAACCTAAAAATTTGTAGCACTGGTCTCTTTTAAATTTAAAGGTTCATTTAAATTCTGTGAAGAATACCAAGATTATAAATGTAGATGTGGAATGAATTTGACTTCCTTTTGTGTCCCATGGTATTATTTTTTATAAGTAATAATATGTTGTAGACATCCGATATGATTTTATGAAAGTTCTTCCCGTCATGATAAATCAGCTATGCGTTTGAAACAGAAAACAGATTTAATAATAATCTTACAAATTTAAGGTATACATAATGTTACTACAAAAATATTATATAAAACATCAACAAGTAGTAAGTAGTTGTGGACATCTTTGAATTAAAAAGTGTCCTAAATTACGTAATTTTTTCTTCATCCACCACACCACCACTACATAAATTGCCTAGAAAGAATTATTCCTTTAAAGTCCTCCAAACTAGTAAGTTTGACCAAAAAGTTATTAATTTAAATTTATAGACTATAATAACCCTAATTTCGACCAATAAGGAAATTTTACTATTATAGGAAACGCAACCAAATTTACTAAAATTTTACTATGAAGTATTTTTCCCTAATAGTCATTGTAAAAGTCAAATTACAGTAAGTTTTGGTATAAATTTGATTAAGAGGACATTTTGACTTTAAAGGCGACGTTAGGAAAAATAATTAGGTAAATTTTACATTAGAATTTCCCTATTTCCAACTTTGAAGAAATATGACCAATTAGTAATAAATTGAGTCAAATAATGGTAAATTTTCCCTACTATTCGCCTTATTGGTAAAAATGTCTACCAGGTAAAAAGGCCTTAACTAATGCCCAACGAAATGCCTTTAAAGTCGTTATTTTGGGCAATATTACGTAAATTTTCCTTAATTAGGTAAAATTTACTTAAGCACAGGGATATTTCCCATGATCTGTTACTTGAGGTTTCAAATCGTTTTCATAATGTCGCATCTAAAGAACCGAAAGCGATAGTGTACAATGATTGTACATATCTAAATTTTTAAATGTTGACTTCTTGCTGTAAAATTTTGCGATAATCGTTTTATGTTCATAAGAACATATATTTATTGTAACCTGTCATGTTCGTACAAGAACTTTAATTTTTAATGTCACTAACAATGATCAACAAATCCTCTTGAAAGTCCAAGTGGATGATGCTGGAATGTAAACATGGTTTAGAGCCCGAAAAATCGTCATACTTGATCACGGATACCGTGATGCTATTCCGAACCTAATGGGATTGGTTTAGTTACATTGACGCTTTATACTCATCAAGCTCAGTTCTCAACAAAATCGGGATGGATCGTCGAAGCTGGGAAAGATCACTTGATCACTTGAATTCGCAATCTGGAGTTTTCTGCGTATAATCAGAGCTATAATAAATAAATATCACAGAGCTGTTACGATGCCTGATATAGATATATCAAAACAGATGTTAAATTGGGTAATGTAGTGCAAACTAGAGTAGACCTATCTGCATTGTATGCACCAAGATTTCCGAATTTGACTTTGGTATTCCAAATAAATATTTTTACGCGAAATAACTAATGGAACTTATCAAGTTGGACTAGCACCAATTATGGTGAATATATGAATATTAAAGATTCTTCTTTGGGAGCTAAGCTAGAAAATAGAAGATGAACACACATCTCTAAAATCCATCAGAATACCAATGAACCAGGTTTCATAAGAATAAGGATTGTCTTTAGATTCATAAATGATGTTTGAAACAGAAGTATGTATACCATTTAATGAGGGATATAGTGAAGATCCAGATAGTCCAAATGAAGAGGAATATATTTTTGAGTATTATAAACCCTTCTGTATTTTTGCATTGCTTTTGTGAGGGGTACTTTTGCTAGTTTTCAATTTTTTGATGAATATTGATTATATTTTTAAAATTGTGTATGTTATTATGGTTTGTAAATCATTAATAATTTGTGACGAATGGTTGTAATACAATAATAAAGTAAAGTAATTTAAGGCGAGGAGAGTTATTATCTAAGATTGTAGGTGTGGAATTAACGACATAGTGCGGGCGGTAATCTACGATTTTACAGGGAAAATCCCCCAACACTGTTAAAGTATAGGGAACACACAGTCCGTTACATGATAGCCAATAAATTAGTGACATGAAACCACTTATGCTTACTAATATGATGACAGGGTGACTTATTTATTATTCCATTATTTACGCGCACGCCTCATTACCATAATAACACAATGCTGACAGGAACAGCAAAGGTATCATAGACCTCGAGCATAGCTACAAGAACTAACATTAAAACACGCAGGTGTTATATTACTAAACAAACTTAATTAAAAACAACTTTTTGCAATCATTATTTTTAAATTTGCCTAAAAATATAGGCATCAGACAGCGGAAAGTAAAATGGTTCATCTGTAGTAAATTGCAACCGCACGGTAACCGCACCTTCTGACAATTTTTCCATCCCACAGGCTATTAAAACTGTTTATTTAGTAAAGTAACCTACATATGTTTCAAGTTTCAAATTAACATGCGCTTTTATTTTCCAATTTACAAATCTATCACTTCTGACATAACACGAACAATTTTTTAAGTATGACTTAATGATACCAAATTAAATTAAATAAATTAGTTAAAATTTTTGGAAAAATAATATTTTATCTACCATTACATGTGTAATGCTTCGGTTTTATTCAATTCGAAACCTTTAATCGTCTTAAAATATGTTAAACGTAGGTTTTATCTGCGATATATAATACACCAGCTCTTGGGTTGCAGCGTGATGTAAAGTTATTACATTATGTGCACCACTGATATACCTTATATTACCCGCATTACTTATTTCTATCATTTTAATTTCGCCATTAAATAACTATATTTATTCATTTAAGGCATTGAATTACTTGATGTTAATATGAAATTACATCTCAAGACGTGTGGGATGGTAATGCACCTCGGAGAACCTGGCTGTCATAGCTCACTGACGTTCTGTAATAAACACCACGACCTCGCGAAAGTTTTTTCATCATGGGGGAGGTGTGGGTGGCATGTATGATGATTGTCGCGAGCCCCAAGCCGCCCATACCGCTCCTGCCATTGTCATCCACACCCATAGACCTGCCCGAATTATGTTAAACTATCACATGTCGTAAAAAAGCTTTTTAAACTAAAAATCGAATACATGGTGTTTTATTGCAATTTTTTATTAAAAATACTATTTCGTATTTAGAAAGTTTTAGTTTTCAAATAATGAAATATCTTGTTGTACTACAAGATTCCTCCATACGATACAATTTTGTCAGACAAACTGTCGGACAGACCAAATCTGAAGTAACATCCAGATGACAGACGACCACTTACCTGCTTGCACCAATAACCGCTGGTTGATAACTTTCTATCATGCATTATGTCAATTGAATTACTCTAAAAACACTAAGAGCAATGGAGCGGCTGGAAGAATCATCTAATGCATTAGGCAACAAGTCTCCACATTAACCAATTTTTTTATTCGACCCGGCCCAATCGGATTGTCTGAAGGCCTTATGTATATTCCAGAAAATATCCTAAGATACACATTTTTAAAAATTGATTCCATCGTTAGTAGGTCATGAAGAAATTGTAAAAGTTTCATTCTTAAAGTTTTCCGTTCAATTTGAACGGATGGTCAGATCCGATTTCATCGGACGTTGCATTCAAGGGTTGGTTCAACATATTTTCAAGCTAACCAAATTGAATCATCAGTTCTTATCATAGCTTCCGGTGAAATTCAGAAAAATATCATTCTGGTTCTTGAAATTATTAAAAATAGTGTTCTCGAGATTTATTCTTTAATCACACAATATACGACATGATAAGAACAGTCTCTTATTTTTACATTTGAATGTTTATGCAAGTCGTATACGATATGGTCTCGAGTGGTTCGAGAATATCTCGAATATAATATTTTGAAACCTGTGGCTGCCTATTCCATTTTCAATGCGAAAGAAATTTTATTTCCATGAATAAAATAATGTGTTCATTTCGATATTCTCTATTGATCAATAATATAGCAGTTCTATTTTTTATAAATTCAGTTGTACCACCATTTAATCTGTTTAAACCAGAAAATTATATTGGTTCTTGTTTGGCAAAGACCCATCATTTACCGAATGACACAAATATGTTATAAGGATAATAATTTTGAAGCCCTATGGAACCTTCTTTAATTAGAACTATGATTTTGTAGGTTACGTTAGGTTTCCTCCAGGTAATTAACTAAAAATGAATCCTTTAAACTTTAAATCTATTCCTCCTAGGGATAATTAGGGTCCAAAAAATCATAGATGCGTTCCTTCCAACGCTAAAGCGAAAGTGAACCTTGTTGAATTAGTAATAAGGATATGCCTAATGTATACCTTGGGACGAAAACTCATGGAATTGGGGTATTTATAATATATTTACAGCCGGGGTTTTGGGAGGAATCGCAAATCAGCCATTTTGCAAAAATCTCTTCTGAACTTTCTTGGGGTTATAAGAATCTTATTGTTGAGGAACAGCACGGGTACATGGAGGTGGGTTCGACAGTGATAAGCTATATAGAATACATGGGTTCTTGTCTCCTGCGTTGGAAGAATTTTGTGAGGTGGATTCAATATACCTGGATTTTCCCAAAGCGTTTGGTAGGGTAAACTTCACTTTCTTACACTCAAGATCAGCTAAGACCGGATATTTCGATTAATTGGCTTTAAGTTTTCTCTCGAACCTTGAATCTGACTCAGTATGTTAGGATTGGAGACAATAGCATGCATTCAGCGACCGCGATAAAATTTTAGAGACGTCGTTAAAGCTAATCACGTCTTTAAGAAAATATTTCTTATGAAGAAATATTTTTTAATCACGTGTTTAACGTTAACGACGTCTCTAAATTTTTCATTACGGTCGCTGAATATACGCTAATACCTTTATAATTATTAATGTGACGTCGGGTGAGCCTCAGGGATCCCACTCTGAACCAACACTATTTCTGCTTTTCGTGAATAATATCACGTACTACATTAAGAACAGTAATTGTTTACTTTTTGCTGACGACTTAAATGTATTTAAGGCGATTAATGGTATTAAAGATGCTGATTTGTTACAGGAGGATATTAATATTAGTATTTACACTCATGTTGTGTTCAAAACAACTTAAACCTGAATGCTAATTTATGACATTTACTCGTAAAAAAACCTCCATTGAACGAAAATACTTTATTAATCACCTTGAATTAAAAGTACCCCCAACATTAGGTTTCATCAATAGATCAAGCATCTCGACATTCAAAATACTTTATATCTCCTTGGTGTGATAGAGATTGGAATTTACCCTAAGTCGCTGTTGGACTCCAGATGAAAGATCGTGATTCTCGAATGTTAGCAGACGTACTTTTTCTTTATAATCTTGTGCATAGTTCTATTGTTCCTTAATTGTTTCTAAATAAAATTTTTATATCTCACCTCCACAGAGTAGGAATACGAGAAATCTTTTGGCTCTATAGAATTCGAAGGTGTTTTGATTCCAAGGACACTCTGGGATATCAGTTTATGAGAGATATGATGAACATCCTACCTAGACTATCAATTGTAATTCAGAATAATCAATTTAATTTCAGAAAGTATCAATTGTATTTCAGAATAGTCAATTCAATTTAATAAATCATCAATTGTAATTCAGAAAATATCAATTGTATTTCATAAAAATTAATCTAATTTTAAAAAAGACCTTTTGTAAAATATAGAGGAAGCCAAGAGTTTTTGGCAGATTTTTTTAGTTGGGCTTAACATTAGTGAATAAGGACCTAAGCCTGGTGTTATTGGTGTTAGCAGTGACGTAGCTACGATTTTTGGACCCAACCTGGAGGTAATTTCTTACGATCGTATATTTCTGGAATGATTGGTCTGGCCAAAAATTAGTTTGGGGGCCCCCGGATATTACAAAAATAGTGTTATTCCGAAATATTTGCACTTATTTTTTTATATTTTTTAAAAATAGTTGGAATGTAGCTTTTTGGGGGCCCAATAAGAGAGGGGGCCCTGAGCTACATACAACCGTAATTAGACCGCGTCTATGCGCCCTGTACTTCGAAAATAAAGTACACGTGTATAACTCAATACATTAGTATGTACACAATTTTTGTAAGTACTTTATTCTTAATTGCTCCAAATTTCCGAAGCATTAATTGCAAATTTTCGAAGCTCGAACCGGGCCCCAGTTGCCAGTGGACCCCTTGCGGTAGCTACGCCACTGGATGTTAGGTTAAATTTCGAAAGCACGTTTTTTATGAAATGTGTGTGCTATTGTGTTTCACGTGCATAATTAACTCTTGACTTAATTATTTTTTCTGCAAATAAATTGATTTTTGTGAAATTCAATTGATGCTTTCTGAAATACAATTGATGTTTTCTGAAATACAATTGATTTTTCTGAATTACAATTGGTGATTTCTGAAATTGATTTGATCTTTTCTGAAATATAATTGGAAAAGGTATAGTGTTGGTTAGTTCTTGGTTTCAGTTTACTTTCTTCTAGAACCTATTGTTAATTTTGGTGACGTGTTAGTCAATGGTAGTCAGTTTGAGATCTTTGATTATGGTTTTATTAGATACATAATAAGGAGAGTTTGATAATTTCGTTATGGTCGCACATTCTCTATATTTCAGCGTTTTGATGTTGTTACCATTTTCAATTTTCAGGTAACCATATCGGTGACGAGTAAGTCATCTTTGATCTGATCAGCAACTTCTTTGGATGCTCAATTTTGAGAGTTTGCCCATTAAACTGTAAAGTTTACAAGTCGTCTGATAAGTTTTCATAATAATTTGCTTTTTATTTTCATTGAATTTGAGTTTATTATCTAGGCGAACCCTGAGATATTTATAATTTTTATTCCATTTCAGTTTGGTATCGTCTATTACAAATTCACACGGTTTGATGGTGTTCTGCCCTTTTTGTGAAATAGGTTTGCTTCAGATTTCTGTGAGATGAATTTAAGCCTCCATTTTGTAAACAACTCGTGGGTGATTTGGATCTGTCTGTGAAGTTCCGCGATTGCATAGCGGAAGTTGTTGTTTTTGTTAGCTATAACCGTGTCAAACATGAAGAGTCTAAAGGTCATTTAGACTAGCACCTAGCACATTGATTTTGGAACCATAATGTGCTAGTCTAAAATGGCCTTAATAAAAGCGTGATGTCATAATTGAATAATGTTGAAGCTAGTATTGAGCCCTGAGGTACATCTACTTCAAGGTGTTTTATAAATGATATTTTATTTTAAAATTTTGTGTCAAACGTTCTGTTTTTTGAAAAGAAATGAAGTAAGAGTATCATCCTGGTTGGAAATTTATTTTCTATCATTTTGTATACAAGACTGTTGTGAACATATTATCACCAAATCGATTTTGATAAAATCTGTAAAATTTTCAGTTGGTCGTTTGTAGATTTACCTTCGACAAATCCGCAATGGAAGGGTGGGATGTTATTCTTCTGATTTAAAATCTTAAATACCTGGATTCGCTTAAAATATTCCAAAAATGAGCTAAATGCAGGACAAAATTATAGCATCAAGTTCTTCATCATACCTTGCAAAAGACTAGAATGTCAATCATCGTAAAATTTGATGAAGATTTTATCTCTAATTGGTAATTCAAACTTCAAGCTAATCAATCTCCTGCTTACGGCCGAGTGCGGTACTAATGGCGTGACATCATTACAGTTTACGCTGCTTAGAACTGACCCACTTCTGATGTTATTGTAAAAGTGGTTACCTATTTTTTCAGCGCTAAAAAATTATTTGAATCGTCAATAAGATTCAGAAAAGATGACGCCCCGGACAGAAATAAAAGGAAACTTTTGGGGAACTTAGGAACTGGATGACCTCTTTTTGAGGTGCACTTTTTACCAATCGAAACAGTGTTTGAAGAATGAAGCCTCCTATTTTCTTCTAAAGGAATATTTACTTGTAAGTAATCAATCATTTTTTTAAGACAAATAAAACGCCCTGTTATGCTAATATCTATTTTTTTCATTCTGCAGTTCAAAAATTTGGCGATTTTAAAGTAAATACGTTTTCTCAGTAGAATGATACCACTAACCATATACCCAATTTATCTTGGAAGGTTGAAACGTAATTCTTTCAAAGTAAAAGCATCAATCATTAGTGGACTATTTTTACCAAAACTTCTATACAATCATCAGTAGACTATTTTTATCAAAACTTTTATACAATTCTGCATCAATTCGCGAAAAGTTTGAAGCAAGATCGCAAATAATGCGTACTGAAATAAAATTTAAAAAAAACTGATGATGCAATTCCGTGCAAATCTGTAAGTTCTTATAGGAAAAATCTGTAAGGTTTGTTATATGCGTTGTAATGGACGGTTTCAGATATTTCCTGTAAGGAAGATTTTCACGGAATTGCACCATAAAGCTATTGTTCTTCTTATAATTTGTACATGAATATTTTTAGATGATAAAAAACAATAAGAAAATTAATCAAAAAACTGAATTTATAAATTAAATTATTTGCTAGATTTGTAGTGATGAATTCCAGAAGAGAGAAGAGAATGATTAAAAAGTGAGGTTTTCTTTAGGAAAATGTAAGTTGGCGTAAACAAAACCTCGGTTGATTAAAACTGGAGTTGGCAAGTCATTCAGTCTTTGAAAAAAGTCAGTCGGACACCCACATCTTCGCCAGACGCATTACTTTCCTACCTTTTTTAAGATTGCACATTAAGATGTCGCGTCAAAAATATTCTGTAATGGATATTTAAAGAACATAAGTGTTTTGGCTTTTGATTCGTGATGAGTAAAATCTAGAAAATCATCATTAACTTTAATTAAAATAATCATTAATTACGTGAAATAAAATTAAATTGACGAGTCGAGCATAAGGCTCTTTTTATTATGTAATTTCGTTAATTGATATAAATCTCTGTAAAATTAATTATGAAACAAATTTTAAAATAATTGATTAATTTATTTAAGAGCTGTTACACGTCTATAAAAATAAACTTGTAAATTTTATCTAATAAAAATGACATAGATACACATGCTTGTCTCTCAAGCCTTAGATATCTTCGCATACTTGTTTCACTTGTATATACACGGTGCCTGCTTGTGTATAAACAATAAACACATCACCTTCATCCCACGCACACTTCTAAATTACATAAAGTGCTTTTACACACTTTAGAATTTCCCAAAAAAGCACAATTTAATATTGAACAATGCGTGTTATGAAATTAAAGTTGTTTTAAATCACTCAATCACTTGCTCTGTCCACTCATCTACACTTACATTATTCATGGTAGATTTATAACCCTGTTTGGAAAAGACATGTCTGAAAAAAAATCATTTAATAACACGATACTTTTCACTTTTTGTAGTTTGTTCTATTCTTTATTGGCGCACATAATAAATTCCTTTGCCTCTACAAGCCGATTTGCTCTGATTTATAGCTAATGTTTCACTTGTATTTATTTTAATTGAAATGGATTTTATGTAGCAATGAGAGATGAATTGTAGGAATCATGTTTTTCCTACTTACCCCATACATTTATTTTGACAGCCTTTATTTAAATAACATGATACTTTATTTTATTAATGCTGAATTTTTTATCATAAGCCAATTACATGACTTGTTGAAATTTCCACGCGCAATAAATTACATCGATTTAATAAGCCATTTTACTTAATTTACTTAATTAACTTTAAAATCCTACATGAAATTCAAGCACTTTAATATCCATATTTTACCCACATGAGTTCTTCATCTAATTTTTTGTAAGACTCCCATTAATCATTCATTTATTGCATAATGGCAATAATAAATTCCTATTGTTTTTTCGTTTCTTTATAATGAGGTGAAAATTATAGATTTATAACTGAAATTAATTTTTTTCTTTACACGTATGTAGCTTCGATTGGAGTTTGGAAAGTACAAATTGTTTCATGTATAAATCTGAATGGGCAAATTGGTAACACAAACAATATAATAAGAGCAATAATTTCGGAGTGAGCAAGGAACGAATCTATTAGTCTTAACAACGGACATAATTGCCACCGTCAATTCGAAAGCTTGAAACGCAAACATCGGTAGATCACGTAAGTAGATTTCGTAGTCGGTCATTAATTTTTCGTCAAGAAGATTGGTGAACGGTGGGACCCAGGAACTTAATTATAATAATTAAGCTCTTCTTAAATTTGGCATTACTCTAGAGAAATTGCCTTATCTTGATTCATGATTGTGTACCTTGTGTTTAATTTTGGACAACTGGTTTATATTAGGGGAACAACAATTAAAATTTGTGGTACACTTTATTTATTAATATCTACTTAATTCTGCTACTACCATTATTATTATATTTTATTTAATCGT
This sequence comes from Stenus bimaculatus, assembly GCA_963971135.1. Lineage (NCBI taxonomy): Eukaryota > Metazoa > Arthropoda > Insecta > Coleoptera > Staphylinidae > Stenus > Stenus bimaculatus. The sequence continues at coordinate 12,610,350 of OZ020185.1, read as the reverse complement.
TATTAATTTCAATTAATGTAGAAAGATTCTCATTTGTCAAAGATCTAAAGACACATTGTCATATTCTTTGTCTACAAGAAAAACATTCTTTTTAAAAGGAATACAACTATGAATCGTTTTAGTAAAATTTGCCAATAGGTGCCATTTTTTATTTAAATCAAGTATTTAAAATTTACTACATCGGCGTAGCAATGACTGTTAAGCTTCTTAAATTTACAAATATAAAAAAGTCCAGATTTTATATTGATGACTTTAATAGTCACATTTCTATTGGGGTTATAAAAATGGTAATGAAGATGGTGATAATACTGAAACTTGGGCAGAAAATAATTATTTGAGTCAACCTACATCATATATTGGTGGTAGATGGCAAAATGGATATAACCCTGATATTATATGTTTTGTTACCAACTGTTTACAGGATATCTGCAGTAAGATAGTTTTTAACCATTTTCTTAATTATGAACATTTACCAATTATTTTAGAAATAATATCAGTTGTTAATCCTCAAATTTCACCTTTTAAAAAAGGCAAATTTGTTGGCTTATGAATTAGAAAGGATTAAACATAAAAGGGGTTGTAGAATGACATTTATAGCAAGTTTTCAAAATGATTTTATTAAATCCTTCGGGTTTGGGAAATTTATTGTTACACAACTTTATGAGAAACGTCAACAAAAATGGAAAGAGACTCTTGAAAATAAAGATATATTATTTAATATTTATTTAAGTAGAGAACCTTGGAAACTATTAAGAAACTTTCTGGTGATTTAAAAAATTCTGATTGAATTGCCCTATTTCGGCTAATCAAGTTGCTCATAAACTAGTATTAATCCTAAAATAGGTTCGATTAAAAAAGAATTTAATACGAAGAAATAAGAATTTAGAATCTACGTTCCTAAGTCGTCCCTTTGAAATGAATTAGTTAGATTCATCCATTAAATTTCTTAAATTAGGTTAAGTTCCAGGTCTTTATGGTCTAAAAAGTGAACAGATAAATAGATTTGGTATTAAAACTAGGATGACCATTCGTCCCGGATTTTCCGGAACCGGATTCGGGATCTGTATCCCGCGCAAGTAACAGTCCCGAAAAATATCCCGGATCAGTAAAAGTCCTGTAAAATTTCCCGGATTTTGTTCCTTGAAGTTTTGAATTTACTTAATTGAAGATAATTAAACATTTTTCTATCTAATCAAAGAGAATTTATCAATTATTTTTAAACCATGTGAGTTTTTTATTTAAGAGAATTCGATGTTTTAATTTTTTAGTTTCAATAAATTTTCCAAATACATATACTTTTGGAAAAAAAAAACCCCCACGTTACTCCGAAGTTGGATGTTCAGGATTTCAGCAAGCGTCGTGCGTATTTCATATTTCAAAGAATATCCATTCGTGAGAATATCTGAACTTAATCGACGTATCTACGAATTGAACAACCATCATTTTTCGAAAGGTTTTGATATGGTGGTAGTGGGTCACAGATATGTAGACGAACAGTTTCTAGAGAAAGGTATAAAAATAATTTTGACAGAAAAAGTGTGCGATATTTTGTCGCCTACATTCGAGATTCACAGTCCTGGATACTGTGTTTTAGTCTCAACTGAAGACTGAAGAGAAAAAAGAAATCATATATCCCATGAATACATGCAGAAGAACGAGAATTTATTGAGTAAAGGCAAAGTCATAGTATTTCAAGGAACAGCCATCATTGGAAGGAAGGAAGAAAATCCTGAAATTCATAGACGTTACAAAGAATCTTTCGGAATCCTTCGATATGAAACTTTGAAGGTCTTCGATGTAGGACAATAATAGCAGCTTATCTTCTATTTTTTGAATTTATTCTTTCGTTGTTTTTTTTTGTAGAACTTTTAGTTAGTTCTTTTCACTATAAATTTTTGAGATTGGTGAAATTTTTAAAAGAATGTGATTTTTTCATATTATTTTAGAGAATTTGATTTAGTAGTTTCAATAAATTTTGCACTTATTTTTGTTACAACACCCTCCAAAGTCTCATGTCCCAGGTTTTAACAAAATAAAAATGGTCACCCTTATTAAATGTAAACAATGGTTGTTGGAATTTTTTAATAATTGTATTTTTGAAGAGAATATACCAAAGAAATCGAGAAAAACCAAAATAATTGCTAACCAAAAACCGGGAAAATCACTTGATAATGCCAAGAATTTTAGAGCTTTCTCGCTTTCTCTAAGCTGTTTATACAAATTAATTGAAAGAATGTTATTATGTACTCTCTCCAAATATCGATGATCAACTTATACCTCAAAAAGCTGGTTTTCGTCCTGGCAAATCAAGTACAGCACAAATCCTTAACCATGTCCAACATAATGAAGTTTATAGTAATTGAATTGGGTAATAAGTGACACTGCTGATCTGGATTAATGTTAAATAGTTGAGTAAAACTCTTGAGTTATTATTTATAGTAATTATTCATGTTGTTTGATTTATAAGGTGTATAATAGTTGAAAACAAAAACCATGCCTTTCCTTATATCATTTTTATTTATATTTGCAACTAGTTTCGCTCTTGGGGCATCATCGGGCAAAAATCTATAAATTAACACTAGGTTACAATCTGTACATATGTATACTGAAGATTAGATTAGATAGGAGGGCGATTGACTTCGATTGAATCTTACCGAACTGCGACCAATATGATCTTTTGTTCAACCCTTACTCTATTGAAGTCCTGGGATGTCTAAATGCTTAATATAGCTAATTAGATCCTTAGGAGACATCTTGATTTCGTCTGGAACTAGTGTCGTCCAGCCGAAGTGATCAAATCTGATGCGACCTATTGCGTCGCACTCGAAAGTGATATGTTTCATCTTCGAGGCCACAGAATCTGCAAGTTCTTATTTTTGATTTATCCATTTTGTTGATACCTCAACGGACATTGTCCAGTTAAAAGGCCTGTGATGAGTCATCGTTCCTTCGTTCCTGCTTATCCCGAGAAGCTTCGTGGTTGTCTTAAGGCCGTTTTATACGGGCACAATTTGCTACTCAAATTTTGTTCCCAAACCGAGTCAGATGCAACTGCGCAATGTGCAGTTACATCTGAGTCGATTTGGGAACAAATATTTGGTAACAATTTAGCTCATCTAAAAAGGTCCTTAGGTGAGTAATCAATAAATTTCTTCGCTTGTTTTGAACCCGGAGTTCCGGAGTATGACTATCCATTTTCCAACTCAGGATCTCCTCCCGTAAATGTGTCTTGTTTAACACATAGACCACTCGGTGTAAGATTTGAGTCCGATCTTGCCAACTCATCAGCTATTCCGTGGTGCCCACATAACATAAGGACATATTGAAGATGGTTTTGAGAATAATTTAATGACAGGTGCTGTTTTTGTAGACCTCCTTTTGTAGATTAATCATCATATAATCTTATCGAAAATTTATAAATTGATTTTAAGCTAATTCAAATTATCCGTAATCTATTAGAAAATAGACGCTTTCGAGTTCGAGTAGAATTAGGTGGTAAACAAAAAAGATGGAGAATTCAGAAGAATGGTCTTTCACAAGGTTAGTGTTCTCGCTCCTACTTTATTCAACATTTATAGAAATGATCAACCTTTTTTCCCAAACACTATTAGTTTCACTTTTGCTGTCGATCTAATACTTTATCCTCAATGCTTAAAAATCAGTCCAATTATTATAACAGAAAGAATCTTCGTCCAAAGTCTCCCAAAATAATATCATGTCTTTCATTTAAATAATAAAAAGGCAAATCCGAACTAAGTATTTTTTGGAATGAGGAAATGTTGAAGTTTGAAAAACTCTGCGATCTTAGAACTGTTTTAACAGGTAGATGTAAAACGAACTTTATAGTTGAAAATGAACTTTGTTTATGTGAAAATTTACAAACTATGAACCATTTACTAATATGATATAAGAAATTTAATCAACCTCGTTCAGATTTGAACCTTTCACAAGGTTTTAATGCTGCAATTGAATGTGTTATTTTTTGGTCAACTACTTTTTAGTATTATTATTGGGATGAACATGAAATAAATAAATTACATAACTTAAGTTCTCTAATTTTCTAAAATAGGTGGGTGATTTGATGTGTAGGTTATCTTCGTTTTGTGTTTCGTGCGTGCTTTGTACTGATATCTTCATCTTGTAAATAAATTCATTCCGGGTTGTTGCGGTATCAGCACGCAGCACGTGGGAAGATGGCTCTCCATCGTTCCCGGAACCGATAATATAAGATTCTATTCTAATGCTTTTCTCCCATCTGATCAGCAGGTTTCCCTGGACCATTAAGATGTAGTGATCGGAATGCTGAAGATCTGCATGAATTTCTACGGTTAAATAAACTTCAGTGACAATGATCCTGAATAAAAATCGCAGAAATATTATCATGAGCGATAATAAAATTTCTACGAACCGTATAAATTTTGATAAAAAATAAAATACTGAAAATTAATTAAATCATAATGATTTCTAATAACAACTGCAAACTGTAAGTGTTTTAATCAATTAATTAGAAAGTATCTTTAATGAGATTAATCTTATAAATAAAAGAAAACGTATCAATAATTACTATTAAATATTTAATAAATGAGATATCAAATATAAGGTTGCAGTGGCAATCAAGATAAAAGGAACATTCGTCCATCATTTTCGAAAGCTAAGTCGGTGTGAATAAAAAAGGCAGTTTGATTACCATATGGGGCCATTGTTCGAACTATCTCTACAGCTCTTGAGCGACATGTCATTTACCTTTGCGACATTTATTTTAATAATATTATTGTTATCATCATCGCGGTTACCTGTAGCCTTACCACTAACCAGTGGTATCTTAAATCTAGATGATACAGGTTTCTTGACAATAATGACATGTCAATTTAACATTCAACGTGGCTCGTGCAGGTTCAAACAATAGAACAATATATGGCAGTATTAAATTATTTATAATAGCACCCACATCTACTAAACCTATCACACATACACCTAATAAAATGCAAAACATTAATAGAAAAGCTAATGTGCATTTATAATTCCTATTGTTTGCGTAAATTTATTTCTTGCAACGATTTATAATGCTCTTATTAACATTAATAATCATGCAAATGTATCAATGGCTCATATTAAACCATAATCCTAATCAAACTATTGTTTCTACCATTAAAAATTAAAACAATTTCCACACGTGCATTATTAGCATTCAAAACCCTCAATCGTAGAATTGTGAATTACTTTTTACCTTTTAAAACGCAATGAACAAGGAAGTAATAAAATTTGCATCTACTAACAAAAACTTGTACAAATCTTTCAACATTAAGCCTTTCCTGACAAAAGGATATTTGATGCGCGTGAAAACCTTCGGAATTTTCTATATGCGGCTTTACAAATTGCCACGTCATCGCAATTAGAGCTGTTTAGGTAAAATTGCCTTGGCTTAAATCTTTATCGACTATCTTATACGTGTTGGCGCGTTTATTCACTTAGTGTATTATAAAAAAAATAAGCAAATATCAAATTATTATAACATGAATATACAAAGGACATAACTCAAATGAAGATTAAGCGGAACATTGGGGGCGGCAAGGAATTTGTCTGCATCTGTTGACCCACATGCACCAGCCTCGTAAATAATTCTCCTCTTAAAATAGTTCGCGAAAATTATTTTGATAGGTGCAAAGCCAACAATTTTAATTATGTTCATCAATTTCAAAAAATTATTCTTCTAATTTTGGTTTTATCTAAACTTCCTTAATTTTTTAAATAGTCAACAATATCTAGGGCTTTTAATTAAAATTAAATAACTTTCAAATTTGATGATAAAACCGCAGAATTATCACGGTAGGAAAATTCCGAAGCGGCAAAGAATGTTAAAAGGACGCTCCATTTAATGAAATCGTCGTTAACTTCTGGCAAATGGCCATTGTTTCTTTCAATGACTGTTAAATCTGAAAGAAAGGTTTGCAGGTGCGCCACGACTAGGCATTAGTTAATAGGGCATTAAATTTGTGTCGCATTTATCATTTTTGAACGAATTCAACCTTAACGGCCAACGAAATTAGTTTAACTTTTACCATTAATTTATTGATAACATTTTTGCTTCGAACGGAATTTTTTTAGAGATTATTTTCTGTTTTATTACATCCGTTGGTGTAAGGAATTTTGATGGGGATAATAAAATTTTTGTTGGTCTCAATTTTAATCAATTGGATAAAAAATCACTCATGTAAGAAACGTAAAGGGAAATTGAGTTGAGCACGTGTCCAAAATTATTATAATAAATCTTATGTTGTAAGATAATATACCGCCCTGACTTGTTATTATTCAACGCTTTTCTTTCCTATTAATTAATTACCATGTTAATTTTACGCAGGCGGAAGAAGGGAGGCACGCCCGGATGGACGCGTTAAGGAGCGACCGAGGTGTGAGGTCCTCAGTCATGACTTTTTAAATGAAATTTAGTGTTAAATTAATTTAATGCGTTCATTTAGGCTAAAGTAGATATAATCTAAAAAATGTATTTAATTAAAAATCTAATTTTAAAAACTAACCCAATTATTTGTCCTTCCTTCTTCCTATTTTTGGAAAGAAAGCTGGTTTAACCTTTCAAATCTTAATAAAAAGATTACAATGAAATGTGGGTGCAAAACGATTGCAGTAAATCAGTCGTAAAGATCGTCTTAGCTTTTTTCTGTGTTAATGAGGAATTTGACACAATCCGACATCCCACACTAGCATAAGCACCAACTTCATGAAAATTAAGCAGACCACCAAAGTCTTCTACGTTTTATTGCTTTTAGATGCTAATTTTCTTTAAATACCCTAAATAGTTGCAGCTGATTTCATCAGAAATAATAAATATCAGGTGGACCAAGACTCAAATGTTCAAACTTGCTACTGTAGATAACATCAATGTCCGCTTTATAATTATATCATAATGTAATTACCGTGCTTTCCAATTTTATGGTTTATTTAGGTAAATGTATCGATCATTAGATTAAATTATTCTATGGGAGAAATAACTTAAAAGCCTAGCCTGGTTTATATCATTCCCTAAAAACTATCAAAAAAAATTTTCTATAAATTTTCATGAGATATAATTTTGTCCAGCGCTAAATTTTCCGGATCAAAGGGCCACGCACTAAATACATTGAAAAGTGGTCACAGTCAAATTCGAAATTAAGTGTGGGAAAACACAGTTTTGGGGCTCTAGAACAAAACCACGTGGAAAATACCACAATTAATGAAATGTTGATAAATAATACAGGGACAGCCGTCTTCGATGGGATGGGACATAGTATAGCAAAACTCTCGTCTCTTCCCTTTCGTGATTTTCTAGAAGGGTCCAGTCCTTTCCGAATAATCACTTTGATATTCCCGAGAAACATTAATCCTGGTGCTCATTTCATAACTACTGCGTCGAAAAATATGTCGTTTTTTTTTCGAATAAAATCGAAAATCGTTTGGAAATATATGGTTGTCAAGTTAATATCACATTTTGTAAGCGATGTACGAATTTTCCAGCGAAGGTCAACTCTTCCTTCCGCCGAGTTCCGCTACAGAAAAAGCTAGAAAATGCAGGTCTTCGCTCAAAAAATCATTACGCGCTTATAACACATCCGACCCACTTGAAAAAAAAACGGTTTTCTTAAATATCTCCAATCTAATAGGGAAAAAATACTTCAATTTTTTTTAAGTATAAAAAGTTGGTCAAAACTTGCTTATATTTAGGGCCAAAAATGAAACACCTTTTTCGATTCTGAAAAATAAAAGTATTTTTCTAATTAAATTGAAGATATATAGGAAATACTTTTTTATAAAAGTCGATTCGAGTTTTTATAAGCGAGTTATGAATTATCCACTGAAAGTTTGCGTACTCAAAAAGTTTTCGAAAGTTTGGTTATTCGAAAAACTGTCCATTAATTGTGGTTTTTGGCAACGGGGTTTTGTTATAGTACCCAAAAACTCCCACACTTAATTTCGAATTTGACTGTGGCCACTTTTAATGTATTTAGTGGTCCTTTACATAAAATAAAAAACTATTAAAACTAACATACATCTCTACAATTTTTGTTGAGATCTAAACTATCTATTTTGGATAATAATTATTCCAATTAAGTAGTGAACCAGAGGCGCAATCAAGAACCAAAAGCAATAATCTTAATTTTTATGATAGGGGAGATCGGGGATACATTGGACATTTTTAGCTTAGGAATTTATGACACCCTTGATAATAATTAAATTTCTATGAATGGCCTATGATTTTAAAGTACATATTATAGGCTTTTAATTTATAAGTTTGAAAGGTTTATTATATGCTTTTATTGACGCGGAGTCCAATAGGAGCAATTGTCCAATGTATCCCCATTGGTGGGGCTACATTGGACATGCGAAAAGGATATCTTGGACTTAAAAAAATAACACTAAATTAATTTACTGAATCTAAAAAAAAATCAAAGTTATATGTATATAAAGTTTTATTACCTGTAGAATAATAATAACATAAAAAATACTCTTTCTAACGTAAGTCTATATAACTGTTTAATACTTTTGCAAAAAATGATGCTTTCCTCTTCTGAAAGATGTAACATGAATTTTTTTACATATATCCTCAAATAAAATTACCGATTATCTTCAACTGTATGATAAACGAAAGCATCGGTTCCATTTCTCTGTAAAAAATTGACAGTGCGGGATACATTGGACTACTGTCCAATATAACCCCATACTACAGTACTAAACAAAACAATATGTAGATTTTTCTCAAGTTATTTATCTTATATTTACTTATCTTGAAAATATTGTAAACCCTCTCAGTTATAGCATGGGACACAAAAAAAGTATATATAAATTATTAATGGGTTAATCACTATCAACAGTATCCTTGAATTCTTACATCCAAACGTAAGGAAATAGAAATACTAGACTGATCTCTTTACTAATGAATATAACCTGCCGTTTTCAATATCACATGTTTTTATTTCATTTTATATATACTATAGAAAAACGTCTTTATGAAAATCGCAACTAAGGTGGGAAATTTCACACTGTCCAATATTACCCCGTGTCCAATGTATCCCCGATCTCCCCTATGTACATTTGATCTAATTTCATCGCCAAAATACTAGGGTACATATTATTTTTTAGTTTTGAATTTTAGGTTAAAGATTTTTGCTACCTACAACGCTCTATGCAGATTTGCAGATTGAAAGAAGTATTATCATAAAACTAAAACCATTCTCTACAATTGGTTACAATGGTCAAAACTAATTCAAAAATCGTCAAAAAATAAATTTCAATTTTTTTACAAATTATTTTTTTGAGTTTCTATGTAGTTCTTTTTCTTCACTTACCAAAAATTGTCCATGTAACTTCTTCAAAGATATTAAATTTGTTTCATTTCATTTTTGTCGCCTTTGAATGAAGGAAGGAATTAGGAACTCAACATTTTCATTATTAATTGTAAATTTTTTAGAAATAATCGAAAATTTGAAAAAAAAAACAAAATTTCCTTTTGATCTTTTTTTTAACATTTTGTTAAAGACTTGGCTTAGTGATAGATTTTTTAAATCTCTACACAAATTGGTTAAATTATTATTAGAGATATACAAATATTTCGCAAAAATCCGTGACCTAAAATTCAAAACAAAGTATTTAACTCTAAAATCAAAAAAGATAGACCTCTACTTTTTTGGTTTTGGCGAGGGTTTTGGACGACAAAATTTGATAAGTGTTGAGATTTGTTGAGATTTGTTGGTTTTTAGGACAAAAAATAATTCCCTATTATTTTTGACTACTGGTTATTTTCTGTCCTTAAAACAAAACAAATCCCAGGACATTTGGGGACAATTTTTTGGAGAAAATAAAATTTTACTTATGCCCGTTTTCACCAACGATTCCTAAAACTTAGGCATTGCTTATAGTGCCAGTTGCTAGGTATTTTTTATTAAATAATTAAAAATACCTAGCAACTAGTGTTATAAGCAATGCCTAAATTTTGGGAATCGTTGGTGAAAACGGGCATGAGTATCCTAACCTGACGTTTGATCACTCGTACTCAGATCACCCCCTCCCACTGGTGGCACCCCTGCAGTGAATTATTTTTTTTTTTGATGTTTATGTTTATGTTTTTGTTATAATTTGGTGTTCATTGGAAGAAGTCGCATTATAAATGCATTATTTTTAATTCGAGTGGTGCATTGAAAAGATTATAAATATTATTAAAAAGTTCGGCCAGCAATATGGGAAACATGCCATGTTGATTATAAAAACAGAAATATCAAACATGAGAAGAATCTTGAGGTTGTCGCTTTTTAAATTTAATTTCTTATCATTGAATCAAATAATATCCTTGAAACTCCGCTTGAAACAGATGCAAGTGATAAACTAGCTATGGTGGTAAAGTTTGTTCCGGTTTTAGTTTTTCAATTGCAAGAGCTGAAACATGCATAATATTGCAAATAAATTGTTTCGCACTGTTCACAACAAAGTTTCTTGTTTCCGAAGTTGGTGGATTAGTGGCTTAAATGAATGTGCTGTACATTCATGGCGAACATAAGTGCGGCACAAATGTGCGCGAACAATGTGTGTGGCACAATTTTCTGGTGGAACAGCATCTTAAGGACTACTAGTGGTGCAAACAAGTATTTGTTGTATTTCTTAAGGTGCTGTTCCACCAAAAAGTTGTGCGGCACACGTTGTTCGCACACATTTGTGCCGCACTTATGTTCGCGAAGAATGTTCAGCACAGTAATTTCAGGTTGTCTCCACAAACTTCGGGAACAAGGAACTTTGTTGTGAACAGTGCGCAACAATTTGTTCGCAACATTGTGCATGTTTCAGGTCTTGCATTTAAAAACTAAAACTGGGACAAATTTTACTTTCATAGCTAGTTTATGTCTATGTCACCATGTTAACCGATGAGGACGTACTGCTTTGTGCCTTGGCTTGTGTTATTTCAAAAGAAGAAGAGTTGCTGATTTTATAATCAAAAATAGCTCAAGATTTCCTATTTTGCTATCCAAACTTCCTCCTCTTTAAGAAAATCTATAATCTTTTCATTGGACTACTCCATGTTAGTTTATTTAAATAAATGTTTCTACAATATGGCTTCTACCAACGAACGCTAAATGTTTTCGGTCGCAGTACGCAAACAAAATTTAAGAGCGCGAACAGTGTTCGTGCACACGACTGGTGTATCCACCGAATTCGAAAGTGCGGCGTAATGTTTCCTCATGTTCGCGCACATTTTCATTCAATTTGTTCCAAAACTCGCTATCCCAGACTGAACATTATTGTGAACATACGAGTATGCTACATATTACTGAGCGCTGAGATTATAGGGGAAAATCAAAAATTCAAATTTCTATACATTTACATGACCGAATTTCAAATACTATTTACCGATGAACGCAGAATTTCATGCTCTACGACTTTTAGTTCACAACCGTGCAAGTCTAGAATATTTTAATTTGATTTAAAAACAGCGATCAACATTTATTTCCACCAATGGTCCCCATAGGGTCTAATTTTACTGGCCTAACAGAATTCAAAATAAAATGAAATTTATACAGGGCGTCTAACAAAAATCATTAAAATTTTGAAATTCTAAAATTGCTGTAACGTTTTAAGGAAAAAAAATATATTATTCAGACATTTTTTTATTCGAAAGGACATTTACTATCTAATTTTTTTGTTGGAAATAAAGTGAGAATTGTATATTTTATATTAAAAAGTGGCTCAAGGAATACCAGTTATAGAAATAATAGTTGGACGTGAAAATTATAACACGTAAAAATTTGCAATGAATGCATATTAGAAATTAAAGATCTTTGGAGATATATTATTATAGACGGAAAAGAATATATTGAAGATATAAAAGAAAGTAACAAAGCGCAAAAATAATTTTGTATATTGATTCTATGATTTTTAAGGCATGTGATAAACTCGAGAATAAAAGATTTGGGAAAATTTAAAAATATTTTGGAATACAGATTTTGAAAAGAAACAATTCATAATAAACATATAAAAAAATTCATATAGAAGATTGCAAACTTGTCGCTATTTAAAGTGATCAAAATCAATCATTTTTCAATTTCTTAACCACAGATTCATTCAGACAAAAAATTAATGGAGAACGTTCCTTATCAAGAAACTATTGGTAGTTTCTTGTATTTATGTTTAGGAAAGCGACCAGATATTTGTTTTGCTACTGGATTTCTAAGTCGTTCTTTTAAAATCCTACACAGGCACATTGGAAAGGTGTAAATAGAATATTTAGTTATTTGAAATGAATGAATATGAAATTGGTATTTTGCAAAAAATAAAATGGGTTGCTATCTGGTTATATTGATGCTAAGTGGGCAAATAAAACAGATGGTAGACATTCAGTAATAGGAAATATATTCAAATTTTGAAATTTTTTTAATGAGCTACTATACCTTGAACTATTAAAAAATAAAAACTGTGGTATTATCAACTACAGAAGCAGAATATACCTATGACTATGACTATATCATCAACTTACCAAAAAGCGATTTGAATTAAATATTTATTAAAAGAGTTGAATCTACAAATTACAATAGAATATAAGACATCATTTTATACGAGAAAAAATGATGCTTATGAGGCATATATTGCATATTTATCAATTTAAAAAAGATTGTTTAAACTCACTAACTGACATTTTTGATTACATGTACTAATTAGTTCTAGTACCTAGGTATTATCATATCATATCTTTCGATTGCAAACGTCCTGAAAGGACAGAAGGTGCAATAAATACAGGGTGTCCCATTTTAATTAAACCAGCTGAATATCTTGAAAACGAAGCGATTTCCTTAAAAATGTTTCAGACAAAAATTGTAGTGACTCGAGGGGGACATTTAATAGTGCCATGGGTTTTTAATTGTTATGGGGTTTTATGGGAAAACATTTTTTTTTCAAATGGGAACCCCCATTTTTTATTGTAGATTCGTAATCTATGGAAAATAATAAGAAAGTTTTAGTTGTAACTTTTTTTTCTAAAATTTCAATTTTTCGCTATATTCACTAAAATGAACACAATTTTTGGGATTTTCGATATAGTTTTACTAAAAAACTAAAGGTCTATAAGAAAACTCACAGGATTTATAAAAAATATTATTTTACTTTATTAAAAAAAATAAATTTAAAAAAAGTTTATTTTATTTTTATTATTTTTTAAGAAAAATATTATTTTTTTTACTTATAAAATTTAAAATAAAGTCAAAGGTAATTAATTAATACACTTAAAGATATTTGGATCTGTTCTTAAATTACGAGAGCTGGTCTAAATAAGATGTTCGAATATTCCTCCATTTTGTTCAATACATATGTTTACTCGTGTGCGAAAAGCCAATGATACATTTCTCAACATTTTAGGAGTGATACTTCGAAAAGCGTCGTCAATTCGAATCATAATATCCTCTCTAGTTGTAGTTGGTCGTTCATAAACCTTATCTTTTATGTAACCCCATAAAAAATAATCCATTTTTGTAAGATCCGGAGATCTTGCTGGCCATTCGTGTACTTCACTACTCACTACCAATTCCAATCCATATATTAGGATATGTAAAAATGTTTTAACAATTCTGGCAGTGTGGGGTTTAGCTCCGTCCTGTTGAAACCACATTCGCTGTCTTAAATCTAGAGGGACATCTTCTAAAAGAGTAGGCATTTCGTTTTGAATTATATTCAAATAAAAATGTTGGTTAAGATTTTCTTCATAAAAAAATGGTCCCACAAGATACTCATCCACTATTCCAGCCCAAACGTTTATAGACCAACGCCACTGTAATCTATGATCTCTTTGCCAATGTGGATTATTTTCAGAATAATAATGACTATTATGAAGATTTACTCCACCCATGTTGTAAAACTTTGCTTCATCAGTAAAAAGTACGCGATTAAAAAAAAGGTGATCTCTTCTAACTTGATTCGTAGCCCATATGCAAAAATTAAGTCGGCGGATGTAGTCATCTTCTTTAATTTGTTGGGTTAAATGAACATGATATGGGTGTGATTTATGGTGTTTTAAAATTCTGTTGGCAGAAGATTTAGGAAGTCCATGAAGACGCTGAATTTTTCTTGTAGATGTATGTGGATCTTCATTTACGGAAGCTAATGCAATCAATGAGGGGAGCATCTTAGGACCAGTTTTACTACGTTTTCTTCTAAGAGAACCGTTTTCCGCTCTTTTCACGAGCCTCCTATTATTTGTATGATTTGGATGTAGCAATTGTGGAAACCTCTCAGCATAAAGAGGTGCTGCGTGGCGATAGTTATCATGGCATTCGCCCAAAACTTTTATAATATTCACGATTTCTCTAGGTGAATATCAGCCATTTTATGAGAGAGTGATTTTAAATAATCACAGTGGCTTCAATAACAATGAGCTTCTACAAAAAACTAATCAGTCACAATATAACAATTATGTGCGAAACACAAAGTAGGCTGAAAATGAAATTCCTTTATTTTTAGAAGCCTTCTTTCTTAATTGAAAAATATTATTTAACATATTAAATTGCAAATAAAATTGAAAAACCGTTTTGACACCTATTGTTTCCAACCTTTGACTTTATTTTAAATTTTATAATTAAAAAAAATTAATATTTTTCTTAAAAAATAATAAAAATAAAATAAAGCTTTAGTTTTCTAGTAAAACTGTATCGAAAATCCCAAAATTTGTGTTCATTTTGGTGAATATAGCGAAAAATTGAAATTTTAGAGAAAAAAGTTTCATTCAAAACTTTCTTATTATTTTCTATAGATTACGAATCTACAATCAAAAATGGGGGTTCCCATTTGAAAAAAAATGTTTTCCATAAAACCCTCATAAAACTCCATAACAATTAAAAACCCATGGCACTATTAAATGTCCCCCTCGAGCCGCTACATTTTTTGTCTGAAACATTTTTGAGGAAATCGCTTCGTTTTCAAGATATTCAGCTGGATTAATTAAAATGGGACACCCTGTATAAAAAAATAGATAACATAAGGATTTATAAATTGCAAATCTATCTTCGGGATTAATTATTTCAATAGTAGCAAAATATCAGTTAGTGACTTTTTGTAGGATGGAGATGGTATAGGTTCCAGGATTAAAGATATTCAGTGTTTAAGTGGGGGTGTTGAGATGTACTTTGGTTAATGATTATAGTAATAAAGTAGTGAAATGTTCTTATTGTTTATGTTATTATTGATAATTAATCACTACATAATTAATTGATTGACACTAATAGTCGATTGTAAAAGACTAATAAAAGTCTTTATCAAAAAGTATGTTTTAATTGAGCCTAAACAATTTTATTCATTTGTAGATTGTAGTAGAATAACTAATGATGCATGATGCATCTGAAGTAAGAATGAAGTGAATTAAACTAAGCGAAGTACAGGTAACATAAACAAGCCCTTCTGATAGGAAAGTAAACAAAGGTTAACAAAACGATGCATGTTCTGCCATGCCCATTAATGGGTATATAGCGTACATTTATGGTAGATTTTATGAAACTATTAGTTGTTTACAAGTCAAATACAAATTTTGTTTACATCCGGAACAATTATATAAAATCATTTGTGCGAGTTCAAAACAAGTCACGTAGAACTTGTACACGCAGGAATTATGCGTAAAGAAATGTTATAGATTCAAACAGATACAGGCTTGTCGATTAGTTCAATTTAATCTTGATTATTGTATTTTCTATATTAAAACTACAACGTTGTGTAATTTGGTTAATTTTCATGTGTAGCACATAGCACAAATTACAAGGGAGCGGTTTCCAATTAAAATTACGATAAGCGCCGAACAGCAAGCACCCAAGTTTCTCTTTACATCCTGCATCCTGAACATGTTTTCACACCTAAGTTACATTACACTGGATAATTTGATACTCAAAGCTCAACCATAAAAACTCCTTACGCAGAATCCAACTTACTGACATATAATAAAAAACATCCGCTATTAAATTACCCAATTACGTGGAATAATGTGAATTATTGTGATTTGCATAAAAATAGTCTATCATTGTATTAATTACGAATTGGGAGCTCTTATATTAAAGCTTAATTTAAATAATTAAAACCACGTCCTACAATATATCTATTAGACATTTGTAATAAATCTCAGTCATTTCATTTTATTATTCCTTTTTTGTATTAGCAACTTCCGTTCTTGATCACCACTTATCCTTATTTCGGTCAAGATTTAAACCAAATTGTCTCACGTTAAATTTATTACAATTAGGACAGTTTGTGGCACATAAATTTTCTTAACTGCGAATTCGGCAAACATCATCATCGCCAATTTCATCACCTTTAGATTAATTGCATCAAAAATTATGATGCATTAATAAGTTTAATTAATTTAATAACACTCCATTAACGGTTTCACGAGTAATTTAAACTTTTAACATGTTCCTTGCGTAATACCTTGCGATTGTATTTATTTCCTTCAAGTGCATCCGTTTGCTCTTGAGGTGTTTCGTGTTTCGTTTTGAATAATGATAATGAAACAAGTAGGTCGGATCCCTTCCGTTCGGCACGTACACTATAAATCGATTCGAGATCAGTGCTTTAAAGCAGCTGATTTAAATAAGAATGAATTTTGGCCGGAAACCCCCGGGCTTCTTAACTACTGTTATTACAATTTCATTTCGGTTTCGGCGGAACACAGGGGCCGGCCTGCGCTCAGAAGTTGTTAATTTCAAAGAATTTAGATTTTTCACAGTGATATCGTTTTAATGCGAAAATTACACCGGCACGATTTTAATTTATTTTTATAACTAAACGAATATTTAAATATAATTAGGAGTTATCATTAATTTCGAATTGACGGTTTTCTAGTTGAATTTATTTTGGTGATGATTATTTTTAACAAGGGCACGATTTGTAATCTGCACTATAAATCCCCCACGTGCCATGCGCGTTTTTGTTACTACAGGAATAGAACCACGTGCTGAAAACGCCTCCTTCTACACGCGCAATTCGAGAAAATTCGCAGGATACGTGCGACGCGCGTCGGTTTATGCGGGATGGACGCCTTTCGAATCCCATAAATTCATTCTTAAGAGGACACAATGAACGTGCTGGGCCTAATATACGAATGTGTTTTGTCTGTTAATGCAGATACTTAAAATTGCTCAAAATAATGCTTCAACAGTCGTCGATTTTTCCTGTCGGAGAATGTATACGACTATTTTCTTTTAAATACTAACGCTTCATTAATGTATAGGAATTAGAAAAAGAATAGTATGTATTAATAATCATACTATAGATTTTTTTTATTGGTCAATCATCCGATTGTTGAACTATAGTTAGAAATTAGGAAAATGTCGTTTAAAAGAAAATGCAAGTATATTATTATACAGGGTGATCATTTGAAAACCATCCACCCTTAATAACTCACTTCAATTCTGATTTCGAGGGGGAAACTTAATTACGTATAAAAGTAACCGCTGGATGTCTCTAGTTTTGCCATAGCCCCCTTGACTTTAAAATTTTAAATGGCAACCCCTAACATTTTAAAGGAAATTAAAAGGACTTTAAATTGGTGTGAACAATTTTGGAATCGGATAACCACATCAAAAGTTATAACAAAAAATGTCAGACCAGAACTACAATTTTGGGGTAAAATTTGTACCCTATAAGTCTGTAATAATTGATATAACATATTCCTCAGATGAAAATGGGATGATTTAATCAAACTTATCTTTATCCAAAAATGATTTGTTGAAGCACAATCGAATGATAAAAATCTGCAAATTATATTATCTTTCCATCACGCCTTACCAAACTGTTTTTGAATAGAGATAATATGGGCTAAAAAATTCAATTTTGATCTCAGGAATATGTTATACTATTTATACCTATTTCTAGGGGGCAAATTTTACCCCAAAATTATAGTTCAGGTCTGACATTTTTAGTTATAACCTGTGATGTGGTAATCGGATTTCAAAATTTTGCACACCAATTTAAAGTCCTTTTAATTTCCTTTAAAATGTAAATATTGCGTGTTAGGGGTTGCCACTTAAAATTTTGAAGTCAAGGTGGCTATGGCAAAACTAGAGACATCCAGCGGTTTTTTTTATACGTAATTAAGTTTCCCCCTCGAAATCAAAATTGACGTGATTCGTCGAATTTTTATATATCTCGTCATACTGGAGTTATTAAGGGTGGATCGTTTTCAAATGATCACCATGTATGTAATGATATTGCCGTATCTTAATAATCTATCAATTGGCATAGTATACCCATGGTTTTATTTGTGATTGGCTACTATAAAGGGTACCGGACTTTTTATATGTAAAAATCATATTTTAGATAAATTAATAAATCTAAGTAGTGGTATAATACGGATACAACATTACCACAAACTTAGCCTTACATATACAGTAAGAACCTAAAATAGGCTTCGGCTCAGGTCCATTTCTAGATTTCAAATTGATTAACATATGAGGACATAAATAAGTGCTTCGTGCTATTTTTAAATCGTGGCCGTATTCTTGCTGCTTGGTATTTTGAATACAGTAGGGCGTTAAATAAACTTGGTATTGGTAAGTCCCAAAAGTAACATATAATGCAATTTCTAAAGCTAAACTAGGAAGATCATGTTCTGACATTGGAATCCAACGGCCATTACTTTACCGGAGGTGCAATTCTTCTCCTTCTACTCTCTCATGAATTTCCGATTTTAACAAAGCCTTCTAGAAATGATAAAGAAGTTATAGGAATTTTTATCACTAACCTTGATTGCTTGGCATCTTCTGTGGTACTGTCTTTGATTTCTACCTAGTAATGCAGGTATTTCACAATTGAGATTCAAACTTTCTAAAAAGGTGAATGCGTTTCTATGGCCTACTCTATCTACTATAAAAATATTTCCATTTTGAACCCAATACCTTAGATTATCTCTATCACGGTACATATTACGATGAAGAATAGCAGCATGATTATTCTTTGAATCGGAGAAGTAGGGTTCATGTATACCTACTATATGACCATAACAAGCTACAACTAGCAACTAGCCCTACCTTAAGTAGCGTATAATGTTAATGATGACTGTAACTCTAAAGTAAAGATAGCCTACTCTATCATCTATCAGGGTTCGGATGATATAGACGATTGGGAAACTCAAGAACGTGAGGTTCATTAAAGCGTTCCCTATCTCGAACTTCATGATATTCAGGCACAAATCCTGTCTCTTGGCAATAGACTAGTTCGAACTTTTGGTATAAACATACTAACCGAATATTTGCTAGGAAAATTCTTAAGGTGATAGGGAGTCAAATGTTGAAATTAACGACGTATTTATCTCTCATGAAAGTGTTTCGAAGTGGAAACAAAAAAAATATTTAAATACCGAACTTAAGTAAGACTTGTACTTTTATATACAAGTTTTGGTTTTCATGTATCTAGGTTTATATAAGCGTAGTTTTGCAAAAATAAAAATATAAATATAGAAGTTTTTCTTGCAAAATTACACAAATATAGTTGTAGATACATAAATAACAAAAATTGCAAATGAATGTAAAATTCTTACTTTAGTTTGGTATTTCTTTATTTTTTTAACTTTCCAATTCGAAACACTTTAAAAAATTCATGAGAGATAAATACGTCGTTTTTTTCAACATTTGACTCATTATCACCTTAAGAGACTAAAAAAATTCGTCAGATAATCCTTGATGGAGTTTCATTAAAAATATAATTAGTTCTTTCTTTGTTAGGTAGTGTGTATTGCCATATAGATGAATAGGATATTACAATAATCAAAAAGCGAAATTAGTCTTTATCTAGAAAAGTCAAATGCTTAAAATCTACGTCGTCAAAAAAATCTCCCGACTGAAAATTGTAATTATCCAAAGCTTGTTCTCTTAACTCATAAAGCAAGATATAATTTCTTGTGCAGTCATATCTAGACCATGAACTATAAAGTTTTTATTTTACATGAAATGAACTTATCACTTCTTTGGATGTCAAATGATGTAAGCAACAATATATATCTTTCGGCATGAACATATCTGTTTTGATGTAAAAATCAATTCAAGCGTAAATAGTAAGACGGTTTCTGCAAGGTATGTTGCAAAAAAACATTGCCTGGTTCCACAACCTAAAAATAGTACTTTCAATTTCATAACATCATTATGTTCATCTTGTATAATTCTTCTAATTCTTCTACTTCGCCGATTATTATCGTTGAAACATAGATTACTTATAATTGTTTCTTCAAAAATGTGAAATCTTCTATGTTCAAGAGCAAGTTGCTGTCTATGATTGACATTGAAAGGATCTTGTTCCACCATTGATAGTGCGACGATGCATAAAATGGTTATTGCATACAAATCAAGGCATTTTGTAAATAAAAATATTTTTGAATAACTCTACCAACTATTAAAATTAATTATAGGTCTACGCTATAAGGAAATGTATACCTATGTTGGTGCCAGTGTTCAAAATGAGCCAGATATTCCAAGTTTGAGCGTAGTAAAAAAATATAAGAGTCTCTTTGGTAAGACCTGACGAAAACAAATCCCAACATTTTTTAAGCATTATTTAAAATAAATTTTGTTTACAATGTTTTTTAATATGATTGAAAAAACAAGTTTCTGGTCAAAAGTTTCTTCCAGATCGTTTATTAGGTCAGTAACTTTACCTAAGCTATTTTTATCAATATAAGATTTTGTATTGGTTGGAAGGTTATAGTTCTGTAGCATGTAATGGCTTTACATTTAGAAATATTTAAAGCTGGTTTCAGTTCCACCAAAAACTTTAATTGGTTAGCTCAATTTGAAGTAAATTAGTGCCAATATTTGATTTAATTTGTCTGTAAATGTTAAGTTCATCAGCGTACAAAAGGTATTTAGACGAATGTATACTTGGAAGGTCAGTTCCCTGAGGAATCCTAGAAGTGACTAATATTTCCTAACATACTGAACTCTGCCAATGACTTTAAGCAGCAATTATCTGACCATTAAATCTCTAAACCGGTAGTTTTTATAATAATAAGCTGTGATAACTTCATGAAGTGCCTTTGAGAAATCTGTATAAATTGAGTCCACTTGAGAATTATACTCGATCTACCCTGCCAAAACCCATGTTGCTTCCTTCTCAGCAACTATTTGTATAAAGAGCCAATTTATCTTCTTTGCGACTAAGCTGTCATATAATTTGGAAATTGTTGACTGTATACATACATGTATATCCCTATAATTTTGTCACCGAACTTTTATAACCACTTTTAAAATCTGGTACTAAACACTTATCCCGAATTGCTATTTTCAAAGAATAACTAAATATTTTATATAAAGGTTCAGCTAGAAAATATATATTTTTTAAAAAAGTCACCTTCCACTTCAAAACAAAAATGTCTTGGTTTTTCTTCCCAAAGTATTTTAGTGTACTTAATATCCCAAAATTCAGACGGTTGAAAATTGTAGATATACAGGGTGTAACTTAAATGCACGGCAAAAATTTAAGGGGTGCTTCCTTGGGTCATTTTAAGGACATTTATACCTTAGGTTATTTTTCGAAAAACGCTTCATTTCAAAAATACACGAAGATAAAGATTTCTTAAAATGCATGCTTTTTATTAAATAAATAATAGGTGTAAAAATTTAAGTTTAGTTGTTACCATGGCTACAAACTTTGTTGCTGTCACCTGTCATAGTTTATTTTGCTAATTATGAATTATTACACAAATTTCGAGATGACAGACATGCATTTTACCTATGGACTTGCTAATGGAAATGCACTACGAGAAAGACGTTTTTATCGTGAGAGATTTCCCAACCGTCGTCTTCCTGATAGAAAAACTTTTGAAAACATTCATAACTGTCTTCGAGAAAGTGGTTCATTTAAAATCAGAGAGAGATCAGGAAGGCCAATGAGAGTTAGAACGCTAGAATTGGAAGAAAATGTGCTCAACTTGGTGGAAGAAGATCCAAGTACTTCTACACGAAAAATTGGTAGAAATTTGAATGTAAGTAATAATTAATAACCATAATTTTATTTACTGACGAAGCAAATTTTTCAAGAAACGCAGTAATGAATTTTCACAATAGACATTCGTGGGCCGAAGAAAACCCACATGAGATTTGTGAAGATCGTTTCCAACAACAATTTTCATTAAACGTTTGGGTCGGAATTGTGGGTGATTTTCTTATTGGACCAGCATTTCTACCTCCAAGGCTTACCGGTGAAGCATATCGGATTTTTTTGGAACAATCGCTACCATGTTTGTTAGAAGATGTACCATTGGCGACGAGGAATGTAATGTGGCTAATGCATGATGGAGCTCCAGCGCATTTTAGTTTAGTTGCTCGTGAGTTCCTGAATGCAAACTATCCTAATAGGTGGATTAGACGCAGTGGTCAACAACCATGGCCTCCTCGATCCCCTGATTTAAATCCTTTAGCTTGTTTTCTATGGGGCCATCTGAAATCATTAATTTTTCAGACTCCGGTAGAAAATTTAGAAGATCTAAGAACTCGAATAATTAACGAATGTAATTCGATAAGAAACAATCCTGGTATCTTTGAAAGAGTTCGCCAATCGATGAGAAGAAGATTGGATTCTTGTTTGCTAGCTAATGGTTCTCATTTTGAACACTTATTGTAAATTGTATTTAGATTAATAAATAATTAAAATTATTACGTAAAATCTACCTGTATATTCGAAAAAAAGTCCAGTAGCCATAGTAACAACTTTATGTGATAAAAACCATGCATTTTAAGAAATCTTTATCATCGTGTATTTTTGAAATGAAGCGTTTTTCGAAAAATCACCTAAGGTATAAATGTTCTTAAAATGACCCAAGGAAGCACCCCTTAAATTTTTGCCGTGCATTTAAGTTACACCCTGTATATAGAAATATCTGCGAAACCCAATTTTATTTTTCTTTAATATTTTACATAGTTTTTACATCAAATAATAGTAGGAGAGCTGATTGGACTAAAGTCTCCCTCACATTACATAGAGAAGCATATTGAAACCGTGGTTTTCTTGGTACACAAGAATGTGCCATCATTTTTATATACTGAAACTTGACAGAAGTATTAATATATGGGTACCTCCGGTATTTTTTTGGAACTCCAAATCCGCAATACAGCATAAAGTCAAAACTGCCATTTAGCATAGGCGTCACTAGGGGTCGTTATAAAACAATAAGGTACTTCTGTTGTTAAATGTAGCTTGAACATTCATACTTTCATCTATAGGGTTGACAATAAATTTTTGTGCCATCAGTAAATGTGGTGATTTCTGGGTTCCATTTTTTTATGAGACACACTTACCTTACAAAATAACATGAGAATTTTTTTAATATTATTCAATGTACTTTTTTAAATTTATAAATATTCAAGCTAAATTTAACAAAAAAGTAACTTTATGTTTTATGAGGGATGTTAGGCCTGAAAATGAATCTCACTTACTGGTTGCTGCCGCGGTTCCTGTCAGAGTTGGGGTTGGCAGCAAATTTTGTTTTAATTTTATGTTCTAAAATGCAGTTGGGGTTTTAAAAAAATATTGGAGGTATAGCTATATTTTAATACTTCGGTCATGTTTCAGGACATAAAAATGATCTCTATATTATGTGAGGGACACAAAATGCTGGTTTGGAATGATTTGTATGAGTACGCGACTGGAACCACTACTCTTAACAGGGTGTTCTATGGACTTAAGGTTAGTCCGGAGAAGACAACAATAGTTCTTTTTACACTTAGGAGAAACCTAGTAAACCTAGAACTCCTATACCTACCTAAAAAAGTATATTGCATTGAAATCAGGTCTTGTTTGAAAGTGTGTTGTCAAAATTAGAATATCTAAAACTACCACCATAAATTACTTCCTTGTTGGGCAAATTATTTACATTTGATGCTGCCAGCTTCGTCCATTTAAAACATGATAATTTATGTCAGAAAAGTACAAAAGTATATTTAGAATGTAATTAGCATGTCTGTCTTAATCCTCATTTGCCATTTACCATCTATAGAAAGCTTTAAAACATATTAAGTTAAGTACAATTGAAACAATTATTACAATCATAATTTATATATAATTCTTGTTTCTTTTCATAGATTTCGTTGTAAGATTATAGCTGGTAGCTAAGATTAATATTATTAGTATAAATCAAGAATTGATAAACATTTAAAGTTAATTTTAAATTACTAAAAGAGTTATCGCTGTAAGTGCAGAGACTAGAGATAATTAAAAATGCCATCATGTTTGGAAATCTGCCTGGACTATTTTAAATTTGTAAATCCTAAACGCCGTACACTTGCTAAAACTAATAAAGTTATTTCAAGAACAATTACGTTTGCTTTGAGGTGAACACAATTGTGAAGTGTTTCTTCGAAAGTGACTTTTGAAGCGCGAGTTATAAAACACGGGTTCTCGGTTTCGGTTTTAATTTGCTTGTATAATTTAGATGGTTGTCAGGTGAAACACATAAGCTAAGTTTTGGACAATAAAGAGTATTAAAACTCGTTACGATTATCTTTCGCTAAGGCATTTCAAAAATTCTTCACCGTAGTTGTTTGAGCGCTGTCGACGTACGAATGTAGATCTCGAGATAAAAGCATACCTGCTACCTTTCTTTCTTTTTACTGGACAATACAAACAAGCCACACACATGTAATTACTTTGGACACTCGAGAAATTTAGACATGCTCGCGTTTTGTTTAGATTTGTGATTTGTCTTCGGATGCCGGCTTTAAAGCGCACGCCGAGTGACTGATGAAGAATTCTTCGCCAGATTTAACTTTCAGGACCATTAAGTTTTTTTAGTACATTACTTAGAATACTATTGTGAAGCAATTGTAAAAGTGGCTGATCATTGATCGTTCAAATCGTTCAGATCGCTGATCCAGTTATTGATGTTATTATTCGAAATGATTATCCGGTTTTGAGATGAAAGAATGAAGCACGCAGAGTCAACAATTCGCAACTACGTGACAGTACTTCAAGATCAATCTATAATCGCGGCAGCTTCCAACTTCTTATGATTCAATAATCGTACATAAGCTCATTATTTCCACCTAACGAGATGAATTGTACATATAACTATACCCCACTCGTACATTAAAACTCGATCTGTAACACGTTGCATTATTATTCAATGCTACAACTCTGGAATACTCAATCAACATACTCCACATCTTAAGTTTTACGTTTTTATTTATTTAACCATATTTTCAATCTCGTTATTGCTCACAAGTGGGTAGAGTTATTGCTTATTTTAATAAATGTGGAGAAAGGATGTTTCATGTTTTTCAGTCCGAAGGTAAAAAGTACATTTGTATAATTGAAAGTCGCACTATGTTATAAATAAAAATTGTCAAGTCCCGCTTCAATTATTCATCGAGTTCTTATTGAGGGAAAGTACAAAAAAGATGAAGCAGGAAAGAAACGCACGCTTGTGTTTATACATTCTCTTTATATCTTTAAATATTTGTGGAATTTGCATTATACCTATTCTATTTTAAATATTTATTAATTTAGGAAATGAAAATGTCATAGAAAGTTGGAAGACTATAAAAAGTTTTAAATATTTATAAATAACTCAAATAAAAATTTTATGGTAGATTAGACTAGTTGGAGATGACCTTTAGAAAAAGACATTTCAAATCCTTACTAAAAATATTTATTTCGGTAAAAATGATAAATTATAGTGATTTTTCTTTCCGACCAGCATTTCCGAAGACATGTTTCTGTAAAATAAAAAAGTTTGAAGCAGTTAAGATTAAAAACTGAAAATCATAATTTTCGACTAATTTTCTAAATTTTTTTTATGATATTATAAAATACATTAAATCTCTTGATCTTGACTATTTAGGTAATAAATAAGCATCAAATATTTAGACATAAATTAATCTGAAATACTTATGAGTTTTGAGTCGCCAATAAAATCCCACGCAGGCGTCATTTTCTTACAATGTTTAGCAATTTTACACCATCTTTTATATAGCCAGTGTTCCCACTAAGATGGCCACCTAGGTTAGTGGAGTTGGTTTTAAGTGCGATACGCGACTTGTGTTTTATTAGGTGGCAGCAGCAACTGTTGAACTGTACCCATAATCTCTGAAATAAACCGCAGTAAAGATTATCTTAATATCTAGCGATAATTTATGAGTGTGCTGAAAAAGCTTCTCAGCACTTCCATGTAATAACGCAAAATTTTAACACGCTTGGCTACTACAACTGGTTTTTAGCCTTGACGTGGTAGGTATTGCACTTTATTAAAGAAGCAAATAATAAAACTAGCATTTTTAGATCAAACTACAAAAGATTTAGTTATATTTTCTTACAAGATTTTATGATGAAAATAACCTATGACCCAGGAATGGTTATGTACAATTTGACCCCACTTGAAGTATAATTTCTAAATAATCATAGTCTTTTAAACTAAAATTGGATTAGATAAAAACTGCGATTTTATTAAATAACAAGATGTTAATTACTATTCTTCAGTCAGTAGCTTTTAAAAATTTTACAAAAAATTTGGGTTAATGTGATAACAGTACGCTGGCCAAAAAAGATTAATGAAAAATTAATGTTTCATCGAGATTTTAATGAAATGCCTTGCCTTCATGGCTAAGTACAAAGTAGCAAGTGCAATTTGAAAGTAGATTAAGCCAAGAATTGATGTTGGCTTTTGATTTATGTTTGTGCGTAAACATGATCAGGACGAGTAGACAGTAGCTCGAGGTGAGCGGGTGATCACCTATCTGGACTCTGTTATTATAAAACGATCGAATGTTATTATATACGCCAACGAAACTCGAGTTGGCTGCACGTACAACTCAAGCAAACTTCTTTAGACACACCTTCAATATAGATCATAGTAATAACTAATCATAGCTATACATCTACAAAACTCAAAATGTTACTCTTTTATCTACAAATGATCACCAATTTTAGATCAACATCATGCTAACAACTATTCTACTATATTCTTTTTAATGTTTTCAAATACGAAGTAGTAGCATAGTTTTTTTATCAGTAGGTTTCAAATTTCAATTGATATTTTGGGACGAACTATAATGATGGGCTTAAGATTTTCATTTCGTGAAGAGCTCTTTAATTTGAGTCTGCCTGAAAATATATCTGAAAAGAATTTCTGGTGTTATCTCTGAAGATGACTTGGAACTTGGAGTAGTCCATGATTTATGATCGGGCTCGGTGAAACATAAAATAATTTTAGTGTGCATAAACCCAATTCCTTGTTAATGACAATCAAAGCCCAATTAAAATAATTTAACAGGCCATAAATAGGTGACGTTTCTAAAGTGTCCGATAAAACAAGAAATGCGTTGCTACCGATGTTGTGAATATGTAATACGCATCGGTTCTTTTGGTCCAAACAAAGGCATCTCTTTGCATTCCCGCCGAGTTATTAATCAGAACTCCTACGAGACGTGTGCAATATGTTAGCCACATACTTAACACACTGCCGAGCAACTTATTATTAATTCGTTTCTTTGTGGTTACTTTATTAATGTTGATGCGTTTCCATAACTTACTTCATTTTATAGTTTATAATTTAAATTTTTAAATTTAATGGTCGCAGGCTTTAAAGGCAAGAAGGTCAAAAACAGTCAAAAGATAAGATTTTAAAATTATTCATTTCTTACATTTAATTATAGGACACATTACGTTTGCTCTCGGGTAATAAAAAAAATTGTAATCCTTGAACGGCGTGCTATCAGCAATTAAATAAACCGCAGTGAGCGCGCCCTCCCATTTTAGCTCAGTGTCTACTATTTATGAATGTAGCTTCCATTATTGATAATGACTAAGAGACATCAATGAAGAACAAATTAATACAAAATTATTGAATTAATGCCTAAGGATGAAAGTTTCCAAAAGTTCTATTCTATCTCCTACAAACTGCAACAAACTCTGAGAGCAGACGTTCCTACCTCCCAACTCTCAAACACGAAATAGTTTTCTTGGTAAGATGAGTGTGGGACTTCAAGGCAATCAATGTCGTTTTTGCCCACTAAAAATCCACCACTGATCATCACCTTAACAAAAGGTCCCAGAGTTTATCTACTGGTAGCCAAATTGGGCTCGCTTATATCAGTACCGGTCTTATAAGAGAGTTGTATAGCATAAGTTTCGTTTTTGTGAGATTCGAAGGATTACCTATCATGGAATGGAGTATAGTTTGCGAGTTTTTTTGGTATGATCT
Organism: Stenus bimaculatus; assembly: GCA_963971135.1. NCBI lineage: Eukaryota > Metazoa > Arthropoda > Insecta > Coleoptera > Staphylinidae > Stenus > Stenus bimaculatus. The sequence continues at coordinate 12,582,164 of OZ020185.1, read as the reverse complement.
TTGTATTATGCTATTCCGTTCAGCCACGAAGTTGAGTTTGCTGTCCAATGGGACTCCCAGGCATTTGTTGTTATTGCTCCACTTTGAGGTGTTAGTACCTATGATAATTTTTCTTGCATATAGAAGAGTACTGTTTCGTTATGCCAGACTTTGTTAAATGTCTGGGCTATGTCTAGAAAAATTACTGTTTTTTGTTAAATCCTTCTCTAATGAATTAAGTACGATTCCTGAGTTGGTGGTTTGTTGATCTTTCTTCTCTAAAACCACATTGATGTTCTGGAATTATTTTCTTCAATATGTTCTTTTAGCCCGAGTATAGTATGACTTTTTGTATATTTTGAACATACGATTTAGTAGACTGATTTGTCTGTAGTTTTGATGAAAGGTTAGGCCTTTTCCGTGCTTTAAGATCATAATTTTGATTAGGTCTAAAATTTCTCACTTTTTATTTGTTTTTTCGACGTGGCTTGTGTTTTGCTAAACATTGATTTTCTGAAGCGCTTGCCATTGTTTCTGCTTTATTCTCGTTTTGATATATCAATCCATTTGGTGCGTGAAATACGCATTTATGTTTTTAAGTTTATGCTGTCCATCCCAAATTTTGTTCACTTCAAAGATGATGGAATGTTTGCTATTTATTGCATTTTATGCTAGCGCTGCATTTTCTTCTTTATTAATATTTTTGCAGTCTTTTTCCTGTCGGTTCTCTTCCATGTTGGTTCTTTTTCCTAAATGTGGTTTGGTTTGTGCCACATACATGCTTTCACAGTTTGTACAGTTCACTTTATATATTACATCCGTTATTTTTTTCTTTTTCCACTTTCCACCTTATATTTTATTAATGTGTACAAATTACCTATGCTGTTTTTATTATATTTCTCTATTTTTACATCTTTCTTCATTAATTCTGCTTCTAAGTTCTGATATTTCTGATTAAAAAAATTAGTTTTTAGTTTCCTATTTTCTCATCCATTCTAAATCATGTTTTTCATTTGATACACTCAGAAATATATGTAGATATATGTTATATAATACTGTCAATTATCTAATTACGATATTTGCATTCTACTAAATAAGTTGTGATCAAATCAAACTTGTCTTTTCAATCCTTCTCATATCTTAGTTTCAGTGGCGTAGTCAGAAAACATGTCTAGAGGGGTTCAATTAGGTTCAATGTTCAATTTTACCTTGGATTAAAAATGAAATTATACATGGTGTTCCGTTAGTGCTTCACCAAACATATGGATTGGCAACTACTGCATTCATCGAAAAATATCAATAAAGTGATGGTCTATCTTTTTCATTTCTGTAGCTACAGCGTTTTGAATTTTAGGTCACCGATTTTGTCAAAAATTACAAAATCGCCAATACATTTTAACCAATATGTGTAGAAATTTAAAAAAAAATATCATTAGAAAGCTGACATCTTCCTATTTTAATTGATAACAACAATTAAATAAAAAAAATTTCAAAAACCTTAAAAAACACAAAGAAGAAAAAATTTTTTTTTTAATCTTTTATACCTTTCTCCAAGATATGATCCAGTACGGTTTGGTTTTTAAGTCTTCTGAAATTTCTTCATATTCTCAACTAACCAGGGAAACTTTGAAACCGTAACAATTTACCTCACTTACTAAAGTCTTCTGAAGTTACTTCTATGAAAAGTAGTCTAGTGGTGAATAGTTTGTAGACTATAAGTGATACTTGATGTAATTTCTGGGTACGCCACTAGTCTTTTGTAATAAAATGCAAAAATCGATTCCTATACTAATTAGTAATTAGTTAATTTCTTTCCTTAATTACTAACACATCGAGGAACGGTATATTATTATTTACTTCAGTTTCGTAAGTAAATTTCCAGTTGGTTTCAAAAAGTATTAAATTTTTTTCTTGTATTTTCAATCAAATCTTTCGGTACTGCAGCTAACATGTCGTCCACATTAACAAATAACATTGGTACTTTAAATCCTAATTTACTTACTACAAATTTTAATAATTTCTTCATCACCAGTGAAGCGAATGCAGGTGATGTTGGGTTCCCCATTTCTGTTCCAAACTTTTGTTTATATACTTTATTTTCAAATTGGCAGTAGCTCTTATAAAAACAAAACTCATTAAGTACTTTAAACTTTTCTTTTCTTAGCGATGTATGAATTTTTATTTGACTCCATATTTCATCAATACATGTAAGTGAACTCTTCTATTGTAAAGACAGAGACCACATGAAATAAAACCAATTGAAAGTGTTAAGGGAATGTTAATATGTTGAATTTTTTCTACTAATTCAAATGATTTTTTTATATAGGTACTAGATTGATATACTTTGCTAGATAACAATAAGATTTTAGGTCTGCATAAAGAACTAGCGACTGTCCAAATTTTAGAGTCGTCACTTTCGCCATTGTAGTTTTCGAGTGTTTTTTGCAATCTTTGCTCTTTATAACTTTTTAGTATCTCCTTAATTTCCACGTTTAAATTATTCGTTGTCGTTTTTGCTTTTGGATCTCTGTACAAAAGCCACTGTTTTCGGAATTGGTTGCGAGATATTATTTTTACGAAATGTCCTAATTATAATTTTATAACCTTATTCCCCACTATTACTCCCGAAATATTTTCCAAAATATTTGACAAGGAAAAACATGAAATCATATTAAATATTAAATAATTATGAACCAGGATAAAGTATTAAGTAAAAGAACAACTATTTTTTAGAATTTTTGAAAAAGCAATTGGTTCAGTAACTGTGTTTCTTAGAGAACACCTAAAAAGGTTTTGATCGCATAAGGCTGTGCGCGGTTCAAAAAAACATTTTTTTTAATCTTTCGAAAGTGCTGTAACAAAAGTTGGCCAAAAATATGAGAAAATAATAGTAAAAAGTACAAAAAGTTTTCAATAAAATTGCGATTTTGGTTCAAGAAAATGTTTGTTCTCGTGTATTTTTATAATTCATGTAAATATTTTCGAGGTTAGATTTTGATCTTTGGAGAGAATTTTAATAAACAACAACATGGGAAATTCTTGAATCAAAACAAACTATTAAAAGCCTCTTAAAATGATAAAAGTGACAAGCAATTTGTTTAAAGAGTTAAAACTGTAAATTAAGAATTATTAATGAATGGAATACTCTTAAAAGAATTATGGTGTTTCGAAAAAAAATCTTTTAACGACTTTTTGTTGCATTGAATCTCAATATAGTATATTATTAAGTATATGATAAATCAAGATTTTAATTTAATTTATTCAAAATTAAATAATTTTCCTGGACAAGCTCAACAATTATTTTCCCCATTAAATGTTACACATTTAATTTCCGCGTACAGAGTTGATTCTTTATGACCTCCGCAGGGTACATAAAGATTTTGTTAAAGTCGCTGTATAGCGTTATTATAGGAGTTTATGGAAACATATTAGCCATTACATGCTATTATAAAAGAGTCGAGTCCAGATCCCAGAATAAAGAACATGTGAGAGGCCCGGGATGGTACTTCGTGATCATTTTCCGTCAGACCACCGGAGTCGATCCGGACATAACGTGTTAATAATCAACTTTTTCAGTCATCTTTGATTTGTGGCCAAAATTTTCGGGGAGGAGTTCATCGATGGATTTATGTTATTCTCTTATGAATTTCATATCGGAATAATTTCAATTAGACCTACACGATATTTACATAATATTATTAAATGCTTCATTAATCAAATGTAATGAAAATTATCACCAATAAAAATACTTATATTATATTTTTGTAATATACATAATGGATGCATAAAATTATTTAATAACGTGTGAGAAAATTAAATTATATTGGGAATAAAGTTTAAGTACTTTTCAAGCAAATTGTATTTTGTTTCAGCTTTTAGCACTTTTAATTTAATTAAACTATTCACGTGTCTTAATTAAGTATGGCAATAAAAATTATATAATACAACAACAGTAGTTTAGTGTGGGCGAAAATAAGTTAATTACATTTTACTCGCTTATTTTGCTACACAAGACTGGTGAATATTAATAAGTCCCATCGGCTGGTTGTTAATGTGTTATCTTTTACACATATACCTTTTCTACCCACGTTTTATCTCAGAAACATTCGAACAAAAGAAATAATAATAAATATTAATTGATTTTTTATTATAGGTAGAAATCATTAATTTCTCATGAAATACTGGAATTACTATTAACAAATATTTTAATACATGAAAATTGTATCTTTTAAATTTTTTTCTATTGTTTTGGAACAATAATAGTTATTTTAGTGCTGTTTTTTTTATAGATTTTAGAGTAATTATTTATTTATGTATTGAAGTAATGCATTATATTTATAAATAAAATCAAATAAGCAGATAAACATTAAATAATTTATTTGCAATTTGGCCTCTAATATATTTTCGTGAGTGTTTTCTAAATCATTCCCATCCTTTGATCAAGACAATTTGTGTACAGCACATGTTGGCTATAATTCTTTAATAATATACATAAAGTAGATTATAATTAGCGAATTTAATAATAACACAATTAAGTAGGATGAATTTATATAACAAGTTAGAAAATAATTATGGTGATCTAAGTTATACATATAGTGTATAATAATTTTGGTAATAATCAAAAGGGACATTTAATTTTGGCTTGGGCCCAGTACATCACAGAAAATAAAGAAAATGCGGCAGAAGCAACAAGCAGGTCTCTTGAATAAATTAAACAACAAAATTGTCAGCCATAAAACATTGGAATATTTGGCTGACATCAAGAGGACGGTAATGCATGTAGTTCTTTGTTACAATATCTCACCGGTAGCATTAATTTATACTTTCATCCATGTAATACAGTGGATGCAACTCAACATTAGTCATTTTAAATTCCAAGTTCTCAACTGAAGATAAGGAAAATATACCAAGAAATGTAGCTAATTATAATTCCGTAATTACTTAATCATGACATTTCTTCAAATAAATTCATCATTTGTATCTACCTACTACTTATTTACAGATCTAATAAACTCCCAAAACAATTTATTAATTGATAAAAAAGAAATGAGAATTTTAAGATAAATTTGAAAATCGCAATAAATTCTCCTGATCATATTTGTAAAGAAATTTAATTGATGACAAATAATTTTTTATTTCAAATCTACAAGTTTAACAGTATTCTAATTATTGAGTTGGAATGCAAGAAAAGTAGTAGTATACAAGATAATTGATGATTTAAATCATAAATTATAGACTTAGTTCTTTAAATGAAATTAAATAATTTCGTAGCTATAAAATGTAATGATAATAATTTATACCTGCGTCAATTAATTACTTGACATTAAAACGTAAATTAGATTACAAGTAAGCGCTTCTTGAAGTGTGATAAAGTAAAAAGATGAAAATATATAATGGTAAATTAAATTACAAATTCAAACGTCTTGATATTTATAAATCCTACAACGAAGTGCAATTACTATGATATAATGTATAATTCAATTTACGCACGACTTTAATCCAAGAAAAGGTTAACCAGGTGTTAGCTACCTCCTCGTCAGCCACGAGGCGATGATTGTTTAGTCTACTGATGACAACTTTGCTGTCCGACAATAACAGTTTAGACAGATGTAATTTTAAAATCCATCGCGAACATTCTTAATTCTCTGACAAACGTGTTTAAAACAAATTTGCCTTTAATCTCTGACTGCAACAGATTGCGGAAAATTATTTAAAGCCTGGGAAAACATGACAAATAATAGAGTGGATTTTAATTATGATGAGGTATTTATACCCAATTTTTTAACCTATTTATAACCCAAATAAAATCCATTCATTTTCGCACATAATATTACTTAATATCATTTAAGTAATGTAATTTATTTTATGAAATTCCAAATTTATGCGTTTATTATTATTAATAAATGAGAAAAATCCCTGTAAACCCCAAAAAATCTGGGACGAATGCTTACCTTGCACATATAGAGTCTATGAATGATCAAATTGCAGAGTGCGAAAATACATCAAATTTCATTGTCGAAAGGCTAAAAAAGTAAAAGTCTGTATTTTTTAGTTTTCCAGCGTTTTGAATTTTAAATCATCCATTTTTGCTGCCTACCTTACCAATAAAAACTTAATCAATGTGCATAGACAGTTACAAAACTATCACTAGAAAGCTAAAAGCATCCTCTTCAATTAAAAACTCTGCTTCATGATCGAAGTAACTCCACTTTTCACATTTCCGAAAAAATTTAAAAAATCTAAATATCTATCCAATTTTCATACTTCTTTTATCAATTGATTGGGTTTTTAAAAGTTAAATTATCACGCAAATAACTCATTTATCCCAAAAAGGATTTGTCTCATTCTTGAAGCAAGGTCTTCAATTAATATTTCATTTTTGTAATTCAAAACGCTCTAAAACTACAAAATATGAAGTTTTATCTACTTTTTAATCCTAAAGTTTGATCACCCAAGAAAATAGAAATTGGGAACTATCATAAAATTTTGTCCTCTTTAAAACACAATTTTTATCATTTTCACCAAATTTTCAAATGACGGATGTTTCAGTTTGTTTGGGACACCCTGTATATGTCAAACATATTTAATTTCTTCCTAGTTTTACGGTAATGAAAACCTCTAATAAAAATATGCTTTTATTACAATTTACAATATGCTCATACAAGGTCTGTGAATGATCGAACTTCAGGGTACAAAAATGTGGATGTCTAATTCACTTAAATTAAATAAAATATAAAGATCAACACAAACAAAATCCGGGAAATTTTACAGGACGCTTACTGATCCGGAACATTTCCCGGGACACAGATACCGAATCCGGGACTCGAAAATCCGGAACTAATAATCACCCTACACATTGAGTGTCTGTGAATGATCAAATTTCAGAGTACGAAAATTCATTAAATTTCATCGTCATAAACTAATAGAATAGTTTATTAGTTTTCCAGCGTTTTTAATTTTAAACCATGCAATTTTGCCGCCTACATCTCCCACAATAATTTAATGAATGTGGATAGACATTTACAAAACTATAACCAGAAAAGCTAAAACCATCCTCTTCAACTGAAGGCCCTTGCTTCAAGAACGAGGTAAGTCCACTTTTCACAGTTCCGAGAAAATTGAAAAAACTTACTTCATTATCGCGTTAAAGGTGTGTTTGCAATAAGTAAAATATTAAAACTAGACAACTAAATATTTATCAAACATTTATCCTTCTTTCATTAATTGATCGGACTTTCAACTTTCAAATTTGTAAGTTATGACGTAAATAACTCATTTAGCCCCAAAAGGGACTTGTCTCCTTATTGAAGCAAGGTCGTCAATTGGTTTTTCATTTTTGTAATTCAAAACGCTTTAAAGCTAAAAAATATTAAGTTTGATCTACTTTTTAATCCTAAAGTTTGATGACCCACGAAATGACCCTGTATATCTCATAGATATTTCTTTTCTTCCTTGATTTAAGGTAATGAGGACCTCTAATAAAAATATGCTATTATTACAATATGTCCAATTCTCTTCAATTAAATAAATTATAAAGATCAACAAAAACAAATTCCGGGAAATTTTACAGGGCGCTCACTGATTCGGAACATTTTCCGGGATGTTTATTCGTGCGGGACACAGAACTCGATTTCGGGGATTGGATTGGTCACCCTACAAATACAGAGTCTATGAATCATGAAACTTCAGAATACAAAAATATGTATATCAAATTTTATTGTCAAAAAAGAAAATAGTAGGGGTCTATATTTTTTTAAGTTTTTCAGC